>JAPUBQ010000010.1:12463546-13685319 GCA_035578125.1 Mellilla xanthometata
AGGAATGTGTACAATAAACTGATTTTGTTTAAAAATTAATAAAACGTAGAAATATAATCTGAAGTCTTTTTCTTTATTATGTGTATACCCTAACCCTAATTTCCTAAAGTGGCTAAAGTTCTACTAAAGTGGCAACATTGTCCGAAAATATCGCTATCTCATGTGCGGTCACACAGTACCTCCGTCTTTTTTTTCTTTTGTCTATGGAAAAAGAAGACAAACCTAGTTAAGGTGATGTCAATGGCATTTTGAATTCACTGTTATTATAAAGCATACTCGGTAAAAATATATAAAAAACTTTTTGAATTAGTTTTATTTCTAATTCATAAGTCTGAGTGTTACCAAAATCAGTATAAATATTTGAGTTGTTATTTAGACGGTCTTTAAGCTATTTTTCCAATATATTTAACTGTATATAATTATTAACGCAAAATCTGTGAATCCAAGATTTGGCGAAATCTTGAATTTACAGATTTTAAGTTTAAAAAGGAATAACGATGTCCGCATACCTAATTCTACAGTAAAATGGCGATGTTAAATTCTCCCTTGTCACGAGATATCTGACCAACTTCAGTGCCCAGTTTCTGTGGTATCTGCTCTGGAATCGCGTAAATTTTCCTAATCTTTTGCCTTCTTTCGCTTTGAACTGCGGTAGAACCTAAATTGAAAAAGGTCTTGGCTTGTTTATTAATTTAATCTAGCGGAGTTGCAAGATTAAACTTTTTTTACGTAATTTTTCGCTTAATAATGAATCTGTTCTTAAATATTTTCTTTTGCTTCGTCTGATTCGTGTCAAACTTATTTTACCAACTTTAAAAGGGTAATAAATTATGGCTGATAACCTGCTTACTAACCAGACATTATATTATTATTCTCACAATAAGGTGTATCTGTCGACACCTATTCTGCCGTGCTTATGAAAAACGCATCATCTCGATTTTTTTGTGATTTGAGTTATATACATATCTGAAATCAAGAAAACAAGATCTACAAACTTTCCAAAGTAACATTATATAAATTATGGCTGTAACACGGTTTTTCAGATTTTATAAACGCATTAACTAGGACTTTAATAGCAGTTTAACAAATGGAGAGTGCATTATCTATAGTTAGTACTAAAAAAATTTCTAGTAGCGATAGGATGACTAGTCATAAACGCCTTATCTTGTAAGTTCATGCGTTATTCTAAGCAATCTTAAAGGTCATTAACGTTGTCATGCTTATGATAATGGCATCAACCTGAGATGAATGCGTTTATTATTAGGATTACACTACATGATTCAATTCCCGTACATAATAAAGCGCACTAAATTTACAAGTTAGTGCGTTTATGCTAAGTATCAAGTACAGTGCGTCAAGTGTTAGTGTGTTTATGGAACAGCACGTTGAGTGTTAGCGGGGGAGAGGGAGAGCATTTTGTGAATTTTTGTGTTTCGCTCCGCAGTCCTGATATAAATTGCATAAGAATCGATACAACACCCCCAGAGAAGTGTATCAAAAGTATGCACATGATATTTAATTAGCTATGACTGATGAAGATTGCATTTATTTATCTGTTGGTCTGTAAAAAGTAATAACGCTTCCTATAATTAAACCAGTTTAATTGGACTACTTTTATAAATACAATTTTTGTCCACGGATTAAAGTCTTCAACGGAAGTTTTGTTTCCGTTGAAAGAGCTAAGAATGATATATTCTATTTGCAGTAATCAGGAATAAAACTACTTCTGGACACCTTCAAGAAAATATTAAGTCTGCATTCAAAGCTTTTATAACGAGTAGGTAAATGATATGTAAAGAATATAATTATGTGCTGATAATTGAAAAACTGGGCGTTCCTGTGTTTTCTTGTAAACTTGGTCCATGGTGAGACCATTATCACAGAAACCATAACAATAAAATATTTTGAACCGGGACACAGCTTCATGTCGGCGGATCATTTTCATCATCAGGTGGAAATGGCTATGAAAAACAAGAAGATTTTATGATTATGTTGATAATTGTAAGATCTTTGAATATTTTCTGACTGATTTAGTGTACAATAACGTGATTTTAAATGGTTTAACCTACATTCGAGTTACACAAAAATATAGTTCCCAAGTACGAGTAGGAAAAAAAATCATAACCTTTAAAAGTTTATTAATTTTTAGATATTATGTTTGCATTTGTTATTCTCAAACTCAAGTTATTAACTGTTATTTTAGTAAGTATCTTAAATGAAACGGTGTCATAGTTTAACAAATTATCTATGATAAATGTGCTCTCTAACTATTATTTTCATGTTATTATCATAGATAATAATAATATACTTACTCCTAGGGAGTAGATAACAGATTAAGATTTGTTTGGAAAAGTGTTTTTATTTGATTTTGTTTGGCGAAGGAGCCCATGTTTTGCCCTTTATAAATGTTTGATATTATTGTTACTAAATGTCTTCAACACTAAATATTTTCAAATAAATACTTTACAAAATTGATAGAATTGTATCATCTATTACTTACCTACTTATCTTTTCTGCAGTAAGAACAACTTGGAGATCTCTAATTTAGAAACCATGCTGAATATAAACTTATCATGTGATAAAGTTGATGCGCTTATAGTGTGTTATAATGAAGGATTTGTATAACAATTTTGCATTATATTGTTTTACTAAGCATAAATGCATCAAGTCAGTTAGTTAGTGCGTTTTTGAGTAGTCAACGTCAATACATAGAATAAGAGGATGCTAACAATAAATACCTTTTTCCAATTATATGTTATATTATAGCATATATTTGAAATATGTTTGTATTCATAAATTCTTCTAGTTATTTTCTTTACTTTGGTACAAATTTTATGTTCTTACCCCAAGTAGTTTTGAAGATAACGGAAAAATAAAAATAAAAACTTTAGACGCCATTTTCTCGAAAAGTGTGAAATCGTAGTTAATGCGTTCTTCATAAGCACGGCAGTATTATTGCCCTGCCAGTAAATACTAAAACGATGCATGGCCATACAACCACACGACTAAATCCCTAAATCTCTAAAGCCTTAAAGTCTCTAAATAAAAATACGGTCGTTGTGAGCTCAGATATTAGGGGACAATTCACACAATCGTATATTGCAATGTGTCCGGACTGGCCATGCTTTCGCGTTGCCAGTAACGTGCGGGCCTCGCTTTTATTTATTAAGATTATTTGATTTATCATTAATGAACATTGTTAGTTGGTAAAAATATTTGTAGACAATAATTTTAGGTTTAAATATACAAAGATGACTTTAATCAACGGCCATGTTTACTTACTACCTCTTAATGTGTGACTTTAAATGGTAGGAAAGAGTGGTATGCCTTAGTGTCGGAGGCCAGGACCTATTGTGGGATTTGAGAGCCATCATAGTAGTAGTAATACATCTTAAATTTGTAGTTTTTACCACATTAATAAAATAAAATAAATCTTATATATAAAATTTCCGTGTCACAGTGTTTGTTACCGAACTCCTCCGAAACGGCTTGACTGATCATTACCAAATTTTATATGAATTTTATATGAAGTGGCATTAAAAAATACATACAACCCTAAATTTTTATTTTTTTTACATTAACCCCTATTTTTTTATGGCCAGTTTAGTAAATTTCTGTGTCACAGTGTTTGTTACCGTACTCCTCCGAAACGGATTGACTGATCTTTACCAAATTTCATATGCATATTCAGTAGGTATGAGAATCGGCTACTATCTATTTTTATACCCCTAAGTGATAAGGGTTGTTCACCCTTAAATATATTTTTTTATTTTTTCGACGATTTTTTTTCATTAGAATTTTATATAAAGTGGCATTAAAAAATACATACAATCCTAAATTTTTAATTTTTTAACATTAACCCCTATTTTTTTATGGCCAGTTTAGTAAATTTCTGTGTCACAGTGTTTGTTACCGTACTCCTCCGAAACGGATTGACTGATCTTTACCAAATTTCATATGCATATTCAGTAGGTATGAGAATCGGCTACTATCTATTTTTATACCCCTAAGTGATAAGGGTTGTTTCACCCTTAAATATATTTTTTTATTTTTTCGACGATTTTTTTTCATTTGAATTTTATATAAAGTGGCATTAAAAAATACATACAATCCTAAATTTTTACTTTTTTAACATCAACCCCTATTTTTTTATGGCCAGTTTAGTAAATTTCCGTGTCACAGTGTTTGTTACCGTACTCCTCCGAAACGGATTGACTGATCTTTACCAAAATTCATATGCGTAATCAGTAGGTATGAGAATCGGCTACTATCTATTTTTTATACCCCTTAGTGATAAGGGTTGATCACCCTTAAATAGTTTTTTTCATTTTTCGACGATTTTTTTTATTTTATTTTTGTATAAAGTGGTATTAAAAAATACATACAACCCTAATTTTTTACTTTTTTATCATCAACGCCTATTTTTTGGCCATTTGAGTATTTTATTCATTTTTGATCTCGCTTGATAACTGATCAAATATAGTGTCCTTAACTGTACTTCGAGTAAAAATCTATTTTTTTTTTGAAGAAAATAACTAACTAAATTTAACCTGATATACATATGCTTAGTATTACAAATCTTAAATACTTAAAATTTGCCGCGGCTTTACTTTACTGGTGAGTGAAATGCCACACTATGCCATAGACTGAAGTCGGTCTCCTGGTTCACTCACAAAATTCTTCTTCAAAGACTTCTCTCATTGTTTACACAAATTTCGACCTTCGTTATTGTTTATGTAACGTGTGTAGTAGTATTGTTTACAATTATCTTTTTGCTATCTCAATGTAACTCTCTTATTAACTACTAGCTGTTGCCCGCGGCTCCACCTGCGTGTAATTCGCTTTATTGCGTAACCTTTCCTGCACATGACTGTTGTAAAAAAATGTATTTTTATCTGTGCGTTACAGTGGATCGGATTATACGTTAAATTGTATATCCTCTTAGTACAAACAGTCGTTAAACTAAGGCAGGGTTGAAAAACTCTCGACACCATAACTTGATCACTTAGTTCTTACGTATAATAAGTTATAAAATTTGATGTACTAATAAACTAGACCCCGAACGTATGAGCAAAAATGTTCAACAAATATGATGATGACACTACAAATATTATTTAATTTGTTCTGCTTTGGACTTCTTTATGCTCAAACGGCTCGAACAAATATGCTAAATAATTTCGCGCTCGCTTCGCTCGCGCATAGCTCGCTGCGCTCGCATCCGGCTCGCTTCGCTCGCGATTGGTCCTAGGACGTTTTGGGTCATAGCTTACGACACTACAAATATAATGTAATTTGTTCCGTTTTGGACTTCATTATGCTCAAACGGCTCGAACAAATATGCTAAAAAATTTCGCGCTCGCTTCGCTCGCGCATAGCTCGCTGCGCTCGCATCCAGCTCGCTTCGCTCGCGATTGGTCCTAAGACTTTTGGGTCATAGCTTACGACACTACAAATATTATGTTATTTGTTCTGCTTTGGACATCTTTATGCTCAAGCGGCTCGAACAAATATGCTAAAAAATTTCGAGTACTGTATCTAAAAAGTGAAAAATAATTTTATGCCTAAGTACCATCGAACACTTTATTTGATTAACTTATAAACATGCTATTTTCAATTTTTATTTATCCTGTATTCTTGGCGTCGGTGCCATCTAAGAAGAACAAATTAATGTTTGTTAAAATAAACACTATTGAATAGATATGATTGAACATAATATTTTTGGCGTTTGTTACTTTTATATTCCCTTATCGTTTGTTCATGGCGCTCCATACCCATTTCACGCATATACCATACACACTTATAATAAGTAAGTAACATTTTTATTATACTAGAATTTGTCTAGAAACTAGAATAAAAATAATTAATAAGGCAAAACAACGTTTGCCGGGTCAGCTAGTCTAATATATAAAATTTCCATGTCACAATGTTAGTTACTGTACTCCTCCGAAACGGCTTGACCGATTTTTACCAAATTTGATATGTGTAGCAGGTCTGAGAATCGGCTACTACCTATTTTTTAAGGCAAAACAATATTTGCCGGGTCAATATTATATTATATCATATCATATAGTATATAACACATCTCCTCATGCCTGGTCCTGAGAGGCAGTATTTTTGCCAAGGCGTATGATTTTGGTTTTAAAGCTTGAGTAATTCCAAAATACTTTTAATATGTGAGTTTAGAAGTCGCTTCCAGAACAGCGTAACTAGCCACAGAGTGCGGCCCTGGCCGTACTGCCAGTAATCCAGGCTAAGCCTCGGTCACTCGCCAGTTATGAGTTATTGCTAGCGCTCAACTCTCTTGTGAATCCAATACACTGTGCCCCCGATACAGACGCAGAGCTACCGGGTGGTACGCATTACTTACGCAGATACTTACGCAGAACCTTGTACGTACACTACTTTTAACTTTACAAATAAATTCATCTTATCTTATCTTATCTTATCTTATCTAGATAGTTTACGGAAGCACACGCCAAGGTTTAAAAATAAGTTAAAAATCCCAAAAAGTGGAATAATACACAGTACTGGCCCAAACTCAATGGCAGTAAAAATATTTAATAAATTACCTGAAGAACTAAAAGAAATAGATAGAGATAGTGCCTTTCAAATTAAATTAAAAAGCGAAATGTTGCTATAAAATTAATGATATTCTAAAAGATAAAACTATACGACGATGAACGATTACTATTTATATTTTTATAATGAAATAAGCCGGCTCACTCCTCATAATAATAATAATAATAATATGTCCTTGCGATACCCGAGAAGGGTCCATTATGTGGTACCAAATAAATAACTTTTAAGATCTTATGTATACCATAATGATGCAATAAATTAATTTGACTTTGACTTTGACTTTAGTAAAGTTAGTTAAAGAACTTAAAGTTCAATTTTGCATTCATATAACGTTCCTAACTAGATGTCGTGTGAGAAGACATCACATTGACATATTTTCTTTATTACTGATATATGAAAAACATTTTTAAAAGTAAATGATCTAATTCTAGAATTTCTCAAATTCTAGATATTTCTGTTTAATTGAAAGGTTCACCTCTTTTGCTACCATGTGAGGATAGAAAGATATGGTTCCCAGAACACTGTGAAGTTTTAAAGAGGCACCCATTTATTCATTAACCGACTTCAAAAAGGAGGAGGTTATATATTCGACGTGTATGTATTTTTTTTTTTTTTTATGTATGTTCACCGATTTCTCAGCCATTTGTGGATCGATTCTCAAAATTCTTTTTTTAATTGAAAGAGTATGGTTCTGAATTGGTCCCATTGTCACCAAAACTGGTTCTGATGATGGACTCCTAGGGAAATCGAAGAAAAACCTAAAAAGTTAGGTTATTTTTACGCATGAAGAGAGATTCTAGCTCGTTCGGCTGTACTGATATTCATGAAATTTGAGAAGAAAATAGGTAAGACTATGTGTTAACACATACGCTACTTTTTATCCCGAATATAAATACTATTCCCGTGGGATGCACCAAATAACATATAAATCTTTTTAACTTCTTCACGCTCGAACGGTTGTACTGACATTGATGAAATTTGGAATGAAGATAGGTTATACTATGTGTTTACACATAGGCTACTTTTAATCCCGAAAATAATTATTGTTCCCGTGGTATGCACCAAATAACACATGACACACTGATTTCGCTAAAATTTGATATAGGGGGTAGACTAGACCTTGTATAACACGAAGGTTACTTTTTATCTTAAAAGTCATTGCTATTCCCGTGGGAAGCCCAAATAACTGGATAACCTATTTTACTTCTTCGCGCTCATACGGCAATACAGATTTCGCGCATAAAATTAGCAGCCTGGCTAACAAAAGTAATCTGACGCGAACATCGAGGCTAAGCAACGGCCCATGCGGCCAGTCTTTGGATGGGTAACCATGCACAAGACTTCCATTAAAAAAAATGATATTTTCATCTGGGCGTTACTGTGCTTCGGATAACACGTTAATTTGTTGGGCCTGGACCACTACTCTTAGTACAAGCAGGGGTCGAACTAAATCAGGGGCTTGAAAAACTCTCGACGCCAGAGCTTGGCCACTTGAATCATACTTAGTGGAAGAAGGAACTGTAAAATTTGATATATTAATAGACAAGACCCTCGAACGGATAAGGAAAATATTTACGCGCTCGCTTCGCTAGGAGTTATCCCGCTTCGTTCGAATTTCCCCCAGGATGTTCTGGGCTTATGACACTCCAAATATTATATAATTTGTGCTGCTTTGGACTTCTTTATGCTCAAACGGTTCGAACAAATACGGTGAAAATTTTCGCGCTCGCTTCGCTCGCACATAGCTCGCTTCGCTCGCATCCAGCTCGCTTCGCTCGCAATTGGTTCTTGTACGTTTTGACACAACAAACATTATGTAATTTGTGCTGCTTTGGACTTCTTTATGCTCAAACGGTTGGAACAAATACGGTGAAAATTTTCGCGCTCGCTTCGCTCGCGCGTAGCTCGCTTCGCTCGCATCCACCTCTTTTCACTCGCACTTAGTTCTAGTAAGTTTTAACACAACAAACATTACGTAATTTGTGCTGCTTTGGACTTCTTTATGTTCAAACGGTTCGAACAAATACGGTGAAAATTTTCGCGCTCGCTTCGCTCGCATCCACCTCTTTTCGCTCGCACTTGGTTCTAGTAAGCTTTGACACAACAAACATTATGTAATTGGTGCTGCTTTGGACTTTTTTATGCTCAAACGGTTGGAACAAATACGGTGAAAATTTTCGCGCTCGCTTCGCTCGCATCCAGCTCGATTTTCTCCCAATTGGTTGCCTGCCTGACACACGCCAAATTTTTTCATCGTGAAGTTTATTTGGCTCCCCATAGCTAAAACTCAAACAAAATATCATTACCAACCACTAAAAATGTAAAAATAAAATTGTTTTAAAAAACAAACAACCGACTTCAAAAACACAACTAAAAAGGGAAAAATAATTTTAAGCCTAAATCAAATCAAGTATATATAAATAGAATAGGAGAGTTTATTTCATGTACTTATAAAAAACTATTTGCAATTTTTAGTAATCCTGTATTCTTGAAGTCGGTGCCATCTAATAAGAACAAATTAATGTTTGTTAAAAAAAACTATTTTCAATTGTCTTTCTTTGCTGGCACCGACTCCAAGAATACAGGATTAGTAAAAATTGCAAATAGTTTTTTATAAGTACATGAAATAAACTCTCCTATTCTATTTATATATACTTGATTTGATTTAGGCTTAAAATTATTTTTCCCTTTTTAGTTGTGTTTTTGAAGTCGGTTGTTTGTTTTTTAAAACAATTTTATTTTATAAAAGTATCTACAAGGAAGTACATACATTTGAGCCTGGTACTCATCATCTCATGTTTTTGAGCTGATAATGAAATGATGAACGTTACAAACCTCGAGTAAGGTAGGAATGTCGAGTGTTTGACTTTGCTGCATCTTATACATTTTTCTTTAGAACAAATAAACTTTATAATTTTAATATATTATAATAATCCGTTAAATCTATTTTTAAATTATTAATAACCTACCAGAAGAGAGCTTCTGATATTGTCATAATATGATTGAAATGAATTATTTGGCTCATTAAACGTGTTCCATTGTTATTTATGCACGTTAAGTAATTGTGGAAAGTTTACCGATGCATTGACGTTATAATTGTAATTAAAAGCGTTATATTCAGTAAACATTACCATATAACCTCAATATTTTCTATTTTTAACTGACATGATACGCCATATTTTAATTTTGTATGTATTATTTCCGCAACAGTTTTATTTACATCGTATATTATTTTTTTTATTTGCATCTACTTTATCTACATAACAAAGTTTAAGCACAGATAAGTTGATTGGTTCCCTAATACACATCAATCTACTTTCAGCCTACTTGCACAATTTAAATTTTGCTACGAATATTGGATATTTGTGCAAAGCTTGACTAAATGGAATGGCTTATGGAATAAATTAACAGCACTTACTTTATAATGTAAAGCATGTCAAATATTTTTTCTTGATTTTACTTTCAATTTGTCACGTTCGTATTTCGCTTATTAAGTTACGTAATAACAACTTAGTTATCCAAAAAATACTACAAGATGTAAATATATCATCATAACCATCTGGTATAGTATACCTCCAAAACTGCCGGAGAAATTCGTGCAGGCCGTCACTCCTTCTCGGCTTATATACGAGCAATATCATTTTATGTTACAGCCAAACGTCATAATCCTAAACTTGAGATTTTATTTGCAGCTCACGTTTTATCGTTTGCATGAAATTTTCATGCGACTAAGTGGTACGAGTATAAGCCGCGTATATTCCTTCCTTCCTAGCTTTTATGCTCGCTTAGCCTTAAATATATCGAACCGTAACTTAGGACCTCAACTATAACTAAACTTAGCTGTGTTGCAATTGAAATTATTATATTTACCTACATATTTTTTGAAGTGATGACTGCTCAGTCAGACATGCACCGCCTCAAGTCCCTAAGGCTGTGGGTTCGATCCCGCCAATGAGCTCAAACATTCGGTTAAGGAAAAATATCGTGAGGAAACCATAGCTTGGTGGTAGAGCATTTTCTAGTGCTTGCTCGGCTAGCAACCACCCTCATGTTGAAAAATCTGTTGCCAAGCACCTCACAGTGTGATCCGGCAGGTTTCTTGAGAGCCAGTTATTCTAGACTAGGCATGTTCCACCTCAGGCCCGAGTATCGGTAACTCGTGTGGTTACTTGTCCTGCTGGTCATATGCCTAGCTGTATGTCTTATTATTCCTTAAATTTTTCGGGAGTATTGGTCCTTTTAAAAAGTAAGATGCGTTTAGAATTTTTGTGGTGTTGTAACCCCCAAAGTTCTATAACGTGACGCGAATGCTTTATTTGTGTTATTGCTACAAAGCCTATAAATTCTAGATTAAAGTTCTTTTGCGAGGACCTATTATGTCAATGATAACGGCTTAACATTAGGGCACGCTTCGGGGAACAAAATAAATTTCCCAGTGGGCTCTAAGCACTTTCGAATCGAGACACCGAACGAATGTTGGGCCATTTTATTTATACCTTTAGCTTGTAGTTCGTGTTTAGATATACTTCATATAAGGATACAAAGTATAGAAAAAATAGCTCGGTTTGATCTACATAACTTTTTTAACTGGGTAAACAATAAGGTGAATTGACAATTCACGCCGGAACAGCCCTTGCTATTGTATAAAACTCTAGTCGTAATGTTGTATATTGGAGATTGCAAGCCTTGAAGCCGGTAAATCGCCGGTATACTTTAGTGCAGCCAAGCAGTACAGCTTAGGCCTCAAATTTCCTTAGGAAGAAAGGTGTATTACATAATTATTTGTGTAGTTAGGTAGATATTAGTTTGAGATAGACGGTATATCATGAGCAGTAGTTCACTTTGATGTTTTTTTTAAACGTGTTGGACACAGAACCCTAAAAATATCATTCAAACTATTAACCCCGTTTCATTTTGACTCCACGACCTGTGGCAGGTACATACATATGTATGTAGGTATGATTATCCATCAGTATTATTAAAAAATTAAAATATTGTTATAAATACAGTGAGTTCAGCTTTAAGCATTCACATTTTTCTCACCTTCTTTGTGACAAGTCCTGTTTTCAATAAAAAAAATCTGAAATTTCTGTTCGAGTTGAATTTCTAGATTTCAAAAGAAATGAGTAAATTGAAAGGCGATGAAGTTGTTATTAGCGGCATATCTGGATTATTTCCTGATGCCAAAAATGTCCAGGAGCTGAGTAAAAAACTATATGACAAGGTAAATTATAATAAAGAAACTATTTTTCTTTTATTTTTATTACGGTATGTAATTTATTTGTAAGCGGTTGTTAATGGCACTTCTTTTTGTCGGAAGCACAGGTTCGATCGAGTATAGTGTAATGTCGTATATCGCATCGTATATTTGTGATGTATCTGACTGTTTTCAGGCGGCTAATGAAGGTTTTCATTGATTTAAAGGCTCATTAGCGAGTTTAAAAATTTTAGGAAAGACATTGATTTAGAAAATTCTATAGCAGTGTACAAAATGCTCATCGTTAACCTTTTTTGACTTGCGACCATAATTTTACTACTCAGTGTTTGACCTTAAAAAAAACAGTGATAACGGAATAAATATAATATACATTATGATTAATTATTTTGTTATTTTTGTAGACAGACATGGTGTTAAAATCCGACAAGTATCCTCATGTCAAACATCCAGAATTTCCTCGGTTCTTTGGAACGGTCAATGATAAGGAAAAAATTGACCCACATTTCTTCAGAGTAACTTCAAATCAAGCAAAATGTATAGAACCTATGTTTATAAAAACCTTAGAACAAACAATGTGTGCTCTTGTTGATGCAGGTAAATATTATCGGTTTGTTCACTATTACGAGAGTAAAAGGTACCTTTGAAAGAGTATGCGTTTGATAATGTTTTATTTAGTTTAAAATAATACAATTTTCTCGTGCTTACAATTCGTTCTGCAAATGTGTCACCTTATTTTCGTGAAAGATAAAAGTACTGAAAATTTGTGACATCGTATCTCAATACCTCTTTGCTAACATTATTCATATTCAGAAAAAATATCTTAGTAATTTATTTGCCGTACTGATAAATATCAAATCGATTAGCGCTGTAATATTTTTCCTATTTGTGGGAATACCCTTTCAATAAGCAAAACATAAAAAAACAGTAGAAATTTTTTACCAGTTTCGATAAGATTGTTTTAAAATAACTCCTCTTATGCGAGTAACAACTTAAATAATACATACGGACAGACGAAAGCAAAATTAGCCTGCTGACGTAAAGAACTTCGTTCGTTTTGCTCGCCGTGTAATGACTATAAATATTTTTTTATGACTAAATTGCGTAAGAATCTAATTTCGCATTTCGTCGCCGTAGTTGGAAAATTAAATAACTAACCAATTTCGCGAAATCGACTTTTTTGCATTATCATAAAGTCCAATTCAAGCGGCATCTTTCTGTCTCACTAAAATTGTAATATCTTAATTAATCACAAAATAAACTACACATAAACATTACAAGACACTATAGTTGGAAAAATAAATATCGAATATAAGAGAATAATTTAGCGAAGGAAAAGAAGCTAACTCGGAAATAATTAGATAACTACACCCATGCGTCAATTCAAGAGCGAATAAAGTGCATAAAGTCTTTTGTTTAATTTTCCCTCGACACATTTGTACTCTATTGTACCAATACGGTCTCGAAAAAAGTAATTAAAGGCAGTTATGTAATATTTCGTGTCTCATGAAATGTGATGGTTATACAATTATGAAATTATTGTGTGATCCACAGTAGCACCCAGATGAAAGTACCACATTTTTAAATGACAGTATTGTGCAGTATTGTCACCCATCCAAAGACTGGCCGCATGGACCGTTGCATAGCCTCGATGTTTGCGTCAGATTACCTTTGTTAACTAGACTAAGGGCTGCTAGGAGGAGCTAGCGGGAAGAAGTAGAGTAGGTTTTCGAGTTATTTGGGCATTCCGAACATCAATTACTTTTAAGATAAAAAGTAACCTTCGTGTTATACAAGATCTAGTCTACCTCCATATTACATTTTAGGAAAATCAGTACAGCTAGAGGAAATAAAAGAGATGTGTTATCCGGTGCATCCTTCGGGAACAGTAATTATTTTCGGCATATAAAGTAGCCTATGTGTTTGCACATAGTCTAACCTATTTTCATCCCAAATTTTATCAATATCTATTGATGAAATTTAGACAGAACAGCCGTTTGAGCGTGAATCTGTTCAGGCGTATAATTAACCTAACTTTTTATAGTTTCCTTCTATTTCCCTACGATGCCATCATCAGATCTTAACTTGGTGCCAATGGGACCAATTCAGGACTATACTCATTCAATTAAAAGAAGAATTTTGAGTATCGGTTCACAAATGTCTGAGAAATCGGTTAACATACATTAACAAATATATGCAGTCGAATATCATTAAAGCTAGAAAACACAGATTCTGACCTCACGGGCTGATCAGTTTCAACACCTGCCGGCACACGTCTCTATGGTTCTCTTGCGGGCCTGCTTCGGGATGCCCAACTTGACTTATGTCATGCGTACGGCGCCAACATAGAAGCTCTCGAACGAGGTCCTTCAATTTGATGGCAGTTTGAAACGTGTGATCGAGGATCGGCTCAATATCAGTCTCAGTGAAGAGCAATGGTGCCAGGCTATACTGTCCAATTCAGAGGTCTGGGGGTTAGGTGCTCACAGGAGTGCGGTACCATTGCTTTCCTGGCATCAGCTTATGGTGTCTCCGGGTTGGTTCGGCATATTCTGCCTGAATGTGGGGGTCGTTCACCATCCCTTTTGCATCAGAGACGCACGATGTCTGGGTAGCGATGCATCCTGGTGCAGCTTTGCCAACGAAGCCCAACTCCCAAAGGTGTTGAGATGATTTATCAAGCTCCCACATCCTGTCTCGCATGCGCGTGGGGGTCTCAGGAACCGAGTTAGCTCGCCTCAATGCCGCTATTAAGCCGGAGTCCGGAGCCTGGCTGCATGCCCTACCTTCACCTCATCTGGACACAATGCTGGACGACGACTCTTTTAGAGTTGGCTGCGGGATACCGACTCGGTTGAGTGGTTTGTGAGCCCCACGTTTGCATCTGTGGCGTGAGATTAAAGGCGAATGGCTTACATTCTCTTAGTTGTTCCCGGTGTGCAGGACGCAGACCTAGGTATCATGCCATTAATGAAATTTTAAGGAGGGCTCTGGAGCTAGCCGAAGTTCTGTGCGTGTTGGAGCCTCCCGGCCTATCGCGCTCCGACGGTAAACGGGCGGATAGACTTACGTTGATTCCTTGCCAGAAAGGATGCTGTCTTATCTGGGCAAGCTAGGTAATCAGGGTACTCACGAAAGTAGCATTTGCGTGAGTACCTTCGCATCTTACCATCTTCCAGCTACTCAAAAAGTGGCTGGTGAAGGTGTGGAGGCGGCTGCGCTCAGTAATCACCAGAAGTATTCTGCCCAGGAATCGGCGCATGAGTTTGTGCCTTTTGCTGTCAAAGTAGCGGGGCAGTGGGGGGAAGAGGCAAAAAAATCTGTCGTAGACATTGGGCGTCGTTTACGTGAGAAAGAGCGAGACCCGCGGGCTGGGCAGTAAAGTTCCCTTGCCATACAGCGGGGAAATGCTGCGAGTCTGGTGGGCACGTTTGAGCGAAGGACTTGGATGATCTTATATTTGAATATTTTCTTTTTTATGTTGACGTTATATGTAAGATATATTATTAATAATAAAAAAATTAAAGAAATTGTTAAAACTTACTTAGTAATCAAAAATCAATACTTACAATTGGGTTGGATAGCCTTAGTAATAAATAAATAATAGATCAATTATAAACTTTCCCGTTGGAGGAAAATTAAATAAGTGCTTTTATTATGGGCTTTTTATATCTTAATGAAAGATATTGGCGAAGGAGAACTAAATAACTAACATAAAAAACTAAATAATTACATGAAATATTAAAATTTTGGGCGAGGGAGTAATACATAGTGGCTATTTTTTTCTTTTCTCACAAACGAATCAATTGAAATAAAAATTCTCTGAATGAATAACTAGATGCTCTATCAATCTTTAACATATTAAAATTTGTACAGCAAAATTGTTTTTCAAAAAAAAGTTATCATCATTTTTGTTGCAAAAAAACAGTAAATCGCGTTTTTCTCGCAATTTTGATTTTGCTAGTTATTTAATTTTCCAACTACGGCGACGATTTATTATATTAGTAGGATAGAAAGTATCAGTAATATATAATTATTTTAAATAACATATCAGTAATTATATCCAATTACTTTCAGGAATGAACCCAGAAACATTAAAAGCATCTAAAATAGGTGTGTTTATTGCATCCGCACAGTTAGATTCGATAAGCGATTGCTTCTGGGACGTTAAAGGTCTATCGCTAACACTCACTGGGTAATACATTATTTTAAACGATATCAACATGAATATTATAGTTCATGTTGATATCGATAAAGATAAAATATATATATGCATTTTCACTACGGTTATTTTTTTTATATATGTATTGTTATGTATATTTCATAGGCACAGTAAGTGTATGCTAGCCAATCGTATATCGTATTGGTTAGACTGGAAAGGACCATCGTATACATTTGATAACGGATGCGTTGGTTCTTTGAGCGCATTGCAAATGGCTTACCATGCCATTAAAAATAACGAGATCGATTGTGCAATAGTAGGAGGATGTAATTTTATTGAAAAACCTGGGATGACGCTGAACATGAAAAGGTAAGTATGTTATGTACTTCCGCTGTGATCTGAAACCAAATTAAGATGAACAATAGAAAACATCAAATTATTAAAAAATGATGTGTTCCAAAGTAACATTTACCTTATATTATTGGCGATCGGGGCGTTCGCTCCAAAGAGAGACGTCATAATTCACCACGCTGGCCACTGCGGGTTGGCAGATGACACGTCATGTCTTCTGATATTGTGGTGCTCACTCGTGTTCATTACTTCATGATGTTTTCCTTCGCCGTATTTACCCATTAGTTTAATAACAAGGCATTAGTGTAGGGCAAGTATAAAATTGAATTGTCCGTCAGATTGAAGAGCAGAAGTTTTCCCAACAAGCCACACTTGCTTCAATTCAGATCAGAGCGTTTTATTTGTACCTAAAAATATATATTATTATTTTATATGTGTTTGCCAATAATACTCATTTTATTTTTATATTGTTTCAGAGCCGGTTTGTTATGTCTGGATGGGAAGACCAAATGTTTTGATAAACACGGTGATGGGTTTGTAAGATCAGAAGCAGTTAGCATTTTATTCTTGCAGAAAGCTAAGGACGCTAAACGGTATAAATTCTTACTTACTAGAAGTAGATAAGTTAGTATGGTGATAGGGTATTTCTAGTGATCGCCTGGCTAGCAACCACCCTCAATTCGTAAAGTCTATCACCAAGCTCCTGACAGTGTGTCCCGGAACCTACTTGAGAGCCAGTTATTACAGACTAGGCATGCTCTGCCTCAGGCAAAAGTGTCGCAAGCTTGTGTGGTTACGGGCCCTGCCGTTCAAATGCCTAGCTGGTACACGAACCAACTGTACAAGCATATAAATACGCACTTAAACTAGTTTAATATGGTTGTTTTGAACCATTATTGCACTTAAAAATCACTTGATAAATAGCTTTTTGGCTCACAGTCATCGTATGTTACTATTGTTTTTCGTGCCAACCTTGAATGTATGTTACTCGTTTATTTAACATTTTATTGGCAACACAGGCACGTTAAAACCCAAGCCTTTAATTGAGTTACTCTAGTATTTTGTTTGTAGGTACGCATCCACGTTTAACTATGACATTATATATAGTTAACGTACATTATACCTACATAAAAATCCATGTAGGTTGTATGTATGCATACTTATTTATTTGTCACATGTTTTTTTCTAAACGGTGAGACAGCTTACGTATGTTTTACTCGTACATAGATCGATACTTCATTTATTTTACGTTACATAAATTTAACCGTTTGCTATTGATCACTATCAAACAAAACATTAAAGAGTTTGACGCCTTATGGGCGATGTTAGTAATAAGTCAAGTTTAGCTGATTGACTTATTACAAAATCAGTCAAGTATGACCTAAATATTTGTAATTATACACACACACGCACACACAAAAAAAAAGAACATAAGATCTAAATTTACATCAAATGGAACAAAAACATATGAATACAAAAATATCTGAATTATTTTACATTTATGTATGCAAATTTTATCATTTAGTGAAATGTTAATACTCGTATGTTATTCTTCTTAGCTCCATCCTTATCTTATCCTTCTTTTGGTGAATTATGACGCAGAATTGATAATTTATCAAAATTAAGCTTTTTAATTCATAAATGTCGCCATAGCAAACCCTTCTGCAGATCAATAGATATTTTTGTAGCAAAATAATGTACTATTTAGTAAATTAGTCGTGTGAGAAGTAATATTACAATACAGGGTTTCTTAGAGACTACGTATACATGTAGTTAACTTAATAAATGCACATACACAATATATGTTTTTATTTTTAGGGTTTATTCAGAAGTGTGTCACGTTAAGGGCAAATATTTTGCCTCACCTGATGGCTCATTTTCATTAAAACGCGATCCTGGAGATATAGAACGGTTTTTAGAAGAGTTTTATTCGGATATCGACGTTACTCCATCAGACGTTGATTATCTTGAAGCAAATAGTTTTGGTAAGTTAAACAGGTCGTAGTTTAAGTTCACGTGTAAGACTGTTAGTAAACTAACTGCCTAAGGCTAAGATGCCCAATTTACACAACGTTTGACACATAAATTATTGTTTTATTATGTATAGTTATTATATATTTTTTTAATTTTAATAACGTACAATTAAAATATTATCAATAAATGGTTTATCTTGTTTAAATGCAGATTTAAAAGTGGAGTATTGACAAAAACAAGAATTTTATTTTTTTAACCGATATTTAATTATGATTACTTTAAGGAATTGCTGAAGCAGATGCAGATGAACTAGTAGCAGTTGGAAATATTTTTGCTGAGAACAAAATCATAAATATAGGAAGTATTAAGTCAAATATGGGTAACGCTGAATGTGCGTCTGCGGTTTGTTCCATTACAAAAGTATGTATTATAATCAATGCATTATTAAACAAATATGTAGCTTAGTTCAGTGCCTTATACAAACTAGACGCCGAGAAACTATGTCGATAGATAGATATAATAAATTGCTGCCAGCTAGCATATTTCATAACCATATAACCATTGTTTTCAATATTTTTCAGTTATGTTTAGCATATCAAAAAGGTAAAATAGCAGGAAATTTGCATTTTAAAGAGCCCCAAAAACAAGTTAAAGCTGTAAACGAAAAAAAAATTCACGTTGTTACTGAAAATGAGCCGTTTAGTAGAAAGTATTCGGCTATTAATAACTTCTGCTACACCGGCAGTAACTTTCATGCACTTTTCAAAGGACATTACATTCCAAAGGTATGTTTCCTTAACAAACACGTTCGTGTATATTTATCGTGTGTATCCATATTATAATTTTTTAGTACTTAACGGGATAAGACGAGGGATCCCCGTTCTCGATCGTACTTGGTGCAGAGGATAGTCGATGACGCAGTGTTATGGGCACCTTTGCACCAGGTACGATCATGGGCCGGTTGTCCTAACATTTAATGTTTTTGACGCTTATTATTTTATTTGTGTTTTTTTAGTTTTATGAATGTACTTAACTCAAATATACATTTTATATTTAATATTTAGGACAAAGAACAGTACAAGTCATTAATACCAAGGTTGGTGTTGGTGTCAAGTCGCGACGAGGCGGCTGTGAACAACATCTTAGATACTCTGGAGTCGAGCGCGATACACCCAGAACAACTCGCTCTTCTCAATGATATTTATAAATTGAACGTACCTGGATATACCGGCAGGGGATACACAGTACTAGGTAATGTCATTGGTAATTTACAGAATTTTTTATATAATAATAATAGTAGTTTTAAAAAAACTAAAAAAACACGCTTATCTGGCCGTTTTAAGTGTTTCAAAGAAGTCGGTTACAAACAAACATACAAACAAAAATACAAAAAATGTAATAATTTTATCAAATTAGTGTATTGTCATCGGTCCTCAATAAATCTACAAAGTTTCAACGAAATCTGGCCGTTTAAAGTGGGTCAAAATCGCGCCCAAAGAAGTCGGTTACAAACAAACATAAAGGTGAAGCTAATATAAAGCGTGTAAAAAAGGAAGCTTTTTATTAACATATTTACATATTTTGTTGCAAAAGTAATATTTAACGTTGTATTGAAAACATTACTTACTTTTGTCTTAAATCAACAAATTATTCTTATTATATACTTCATTTTTATCCATTATTGTTTTTCAGATACAAATGAAGAGCAGGAAACTGTTTGTTTATCTAGAGGTTTTGAATATTTTACCAGAACATCTCGTCCCGTGTGGTTCCTGTACAGTGGCATGGGCTCTCAGTGGCCTGGAATGGGAGAAGGACTATTGAAAATACCCGTGTTTGCTGCTGCGATTGAAAGGTTTCTAAGAAAATTAATCTTAACTAAATCCAAAGATTCGTTCAGTCGAGATAACTTTCAAAATGTGGAGAAACTATTTTTTCCTCATAGATCAATCGCAGATAGACGGAAATAAAACCATGTTTTTTTTTAACGTGAGGAAATTCATTTACGCCTGCCTACCACACCCGGGGAGGTGGGTGGGGTATGTCGGGTTCGATGCCAGAAGGGCATCACTACCGTCTATAACCTCACGATGGCCTCCTCACCGGAAAGCGCGTGAGGTTCCGCTTCTCGCATAAACCCACCACCCCGCCCACCTCGGCTAGCCTGCGAGACACCTCCTCAGGGGATGACTCCCCTTGCAGTGCACGTAGTAAACCGTAACCGAGCAACCACCTCGGGGACCGTGAGTGCATTGGACGCCGGACAACCCCAGTCCGACGTCCTAGGTCCCCCGTGACGGGTCAGGTCTGTGGCCCCGTCATATTTCACTACGGCCCCAGAGAATAGGGAACGTGGTAGTGCTGGTTACCACTCCCTTCTCCCTGCGGCCCCACCGCGTCCGCCAAAAACGGTGGCGACCCCGACGAGGCCGCGGCAGGTATGAAGAGCGGCGCACCGTGATACCGACACTTCTCTTTAATCGCTGCCCCACACCTTCAGCTGCGGTGCCTCCCAAACCACACCGCAGCCCGCCTCAGTTGCGAAACCCCCCCCAAAATGAGGTTCCGCAACCTACTGTTGCCACTCCATCTAGAACTTGCGTAATGGGAATACAAGTCTAGGGAGTGGCCCGCCTCAGGGACCCTCTTCGCTTCACCGTGGGTGACCAGGCCACGGTTACTGAGCCCCCCCGCCTTGACAATGCGGGGCCCCACGGGGGAGAAATATTACCTTCATCAATTTTCTCCGCGAAATTATTACTGATAAAATATTTTTTATATAAATTAAATATTGCAATGTTTTTTCCTAAAATATGTTAAATTTATTAAAACCCCATCACGTACAGTGCCATATCACATGTTTTTGTGTTATTCAATTCCTTCTTCTTTTTTCATTCCTCTATAATAATTACATTCTGATAAATCTGGGCACAAAATAAAAACAGGTTCCTCATGGAAATTGTAAATTCTTTGGTTGCCATTTTTATATACTTTACTTTCTATATACGACTAGATGAATCAGTCGAATGATAAAATTTTGAAGGAATATCCTGGTATTAGCTTGGTTCTAAACAACAGGGGTAGTCAACCTATAGAAAAAAACACAACTCAAAAGGTCAAAAACACTAAGTTTCTACCTCTGGGGTATGGTTAACGTTTCTAGCGTAGCGTACAGCTTTACGAAGATTGAAATTATTTAATTATTCAGTTATTTCATTAAATATTGGTTTTCAGATGCAACAACGTATTAAGAAGTAAAGGCTGGGATTTAAAAGAAATCATAACTAACAAAACTCGAGACAGTTTAAATATATTGACTAGTCTGGTAGCCATAAACGCTATCCAAATAGGTTTAACGGACGTCTTGAGATCTATAGGAATTGTTCCTGATAATATTATAGGTAATTAATATTTCTACATTTAATTAAACACAAAACAGTAAGTTATACTAATAAGACAATTTTGTGAAATTCTATTAATATTGTTTTTGGTCACGATCGTTTTTGAACTCATATTCTCCTTTTTCAAATTTTATACAGACAACACGTCATAGAGCTGCCATCAAAAGGTTTTTCGTTAAGTAAAATTTGTTTTACATCCAATGTCAAATAAAATGCGAGCGCACTTGTGACAAGATATATATCTTATCTTTTCTCTATTATATTTAATTATACCTTAGGTCATAGTTTGGGAGAAATCGCTTGTGCTTATGCTGATGGATCATTTACCACTGAAGAAGCCATTTTAACTGCATATTATCGAGCACTCGCATCACAGGAAACTAAATTTATTAAAGGAAGCATGGCTGCCGTGGGTCTTGGATATAGTGAGGTTGTGTATTATTTCAAACTCTCCATCTTCATTATTTTTTCCTAATTAACGGCAAGCTATATTATTATTCTTGAAGGCGTTTTGTCAATTTCCCCAAACCAGCCTACCCAAGCCATCCAATTCTTACTCTCCAAGTAACGGAGCACGGTCTTGGGTCGCTATCAGACCTGTTCCACTGTCGTTATATGACTAAATATAATAATATCACGATTTTTTTTTGTTCATCTTACTTAAAAACTTACAAAAGCTAGTAAATCTTTGACATTAATAATTATACATTTTAAATTTAAGGTGTCATGCTGCAATAATATAATACTTTTCAATACTTCAATAGTATATCCATTAATTAATCTCAATGAAACAAATAAAATTAAGTTAAATGAGATGTGATTTCTGATACTTTATCAACTTATGTCGCATAGCCCACCTCTGCCGAAATATTCACGATCCTGAAAATGATCATGCCTAATACATAGTAATGTTAATTACAGGCTAGATTGCTATGTCCTCCAGAAATTGAAGTCGCTTGTCATAATAGCTTTGAATCATCAACATTATCCGGCCCATCGGAAATTGTAAAAGAATTTGTGAAGAAACTTCAAGATCAGCGTATATTTGCTAAAGAAGTCGCCAGCTATAACATTGCATTTCATTCGCGATATATTGCAGAAGCAGGTATTGCACATACGTAAAAATGTTTTAATCTATAAATGTTAAATGTAAAAATATAAATTGACAAATTTTTATATTTGTTCAAATTGTATATGGGTTGGTAGCACCGCGGAATGGGTGCAGAGCATAATATTGGTAAAGCTTGATACTTTCTTGTACCGTTAGTTTGAAAGTGTGTATGACATTTTATTAATGGTTTCAGGTCCAAAAATGTTAGGTAACTTAAAAGAGCTCATCACTGAGCCCAAGCTCCGGTCGAATAAATGGTTATCTACATGTTATTTACCTGAAGATTGGCATAAACCTGAGAGTCAGTACGCGTCCGCGGAATATTTTACACATAACTTATTGGTAGGTTTATAATATAATGTGACATACATTATTTTGTTACAATAAAATATAACACAATCTTACTACGTTTAGAAAAGTAACGATTTTGATCATAATTGACTTGTTCCCGAGAAATATGCTTTATACTTGTATTATTAGTTTATTATTATTATTTACGAAGAAACTTGTTTATCATACAGCATTAAAAAACACATTTTTATCAATTATATCAATTCGAATTAAATAATCATCGTTAAGGACTACGTCTGTCAGGTCAGCTAGTATAAAATAAAAAACTTATTTGAACGATCGTTCCCTCTCGCACAGCCATTTCGTTATGCCAGCAAGTGAACTGTCAAATGTTTCCTTTATTGACGCGAGTACAACATACATCTTCGCCTTTATAATATATGGATATTTAAATTTATAGGGAAGCGTGCTATTTGAAGAGGCTGCAAGATTAATACCAAAAGATGCTTTGATTATTGAAATAGCTCCTCACGGATTACTGCAAGCTATTATGAAGAGATCTCACAGTGAATGTGTCAATATATCTTTAACCAGGAGAGGAGAAACGGACAGTCCCACATTTCTATTGAAAGCTATTGGAAGGTATGACGATATTTATGGTGAAATAAAACATTTTGCAATAAGGTTTGAACACAAATTTGCAAATTGTTGACAGGCATCCTGTCAAACAGTCGACAGAACTGTCACTCAGTGGTTAAGTTCTTATGTTTGAATTTTCAAGAGGCCTTTGTTGTGGTTAAACAACTGATTAACCACACCTGTCACCAAAATTATATATATTATTTTGTTTTTATAAAAATAATACATCACATTTTTTATTTTTCAGTCTATATCAAATGGGGTTGAATATAGATTTGCAATCATTATATCCGAAAGTAGAGTTCCCTGTATCGACAGAAACTCCAACGCTATCACATTTAGTGGAATGGGATCACAGCTCTAACTGGTAATAATTATTTAAATATCTGGTATTATTTACTTTTTTATTATTATCTTTACTTTATACTTTGTATGAATATAACACAAGTTACAAGCTAGTTTCTTTACAAGAATGACATCACCAAATTAAGGTTTTGTCCATAAAAATTGGAATAAAGCATTTGTTAAATTTTTTTTGGATCAAAATGGATCGATTCAAAAAAAAAATATTTTTTTGATTCTACGCAATTTTTATCAAACGCTGTTTGTCCAAGACCAGGATATCATGACTTTATATCAAAACTTAATTATGTAAATTCTAACATACTTGTATTATTTGATGTATCTTTGTATATTTTTATTATTACTGTAACATTTAACAATTGCAGGCTCTTTAATTATTATGCAAATATGGATGTAGAAGATCATATCTGGAAAGAATATATTTTATCATTATTCGACGATGATTATGCATTCTTGAAATATCATACTAGAAATGGTAAGATAAAAAATCCCCGACGCGACATTTTGTGGTGGTGATCATCTTGGATTTCAAATGTATCATACTTTCTGTATTCTACAACTGAAATCTTTTTCATTTAATACCAATATTGAAGCAGTTGTGTAACCAGCCACCTGTTTGTGGCGGACGGCATCTTACATATATTTTCATAAAACATAGCTAAGAACCCTCCCTACTAACACACCTTTCAAACAACAGGAAACTAAATCGAAATCGGTACAACCGTACGAAAGCTATGATATACGCGGCAGACAGACACACAGACACGTCAAACTTGTAACACCTGTTGCGTTGCGGGAAAAATTAGTAACTAAAGTCACCTTTGAAAGATCAGTAAACAGTAGACCTGTATAATTATACCGTACTACGAGTACATAATTATATAACCTGCTTAGTATTTTGAGCTAAATAATGTTAAATAGGTAAATAGTAGTTACAGAAACATCATTCCATCATCACCTATGTTCTTTCGAGGAAAATAACTTTCGATTTTATCTTTTGCTATGTGTTACAGATATGCATGTAATATCCGAAGCAACGTTGCTTGCATTCGTATGGGAAACACTTGCTGTATATAAAAAGAAGGAATTTAAAAATATGTCAGTGAAGTTTGAAAATATTACTTTTTATGAAAATATTATCATCGAAAAAGAAAAACTAGTGAAATTGGAGGTAATGGTTCAAAAAGGTTCCGAGAAATTCGAAGTAAGTACCTAATTTCAGCATCGTTTTCGCTTTTAAGTGCTACGCTTTTGTCGGTGGAGTATTATACTTTCCCTTTGATGTGATAGTGAAATTCAAATATGGTATCATGCAAACAAGCAACCAATTGTCAAAAATTATACTAGCAAATAAAATTATTATTACCGATACCAAAATAACTCACAGTTTTTCCAGCAGTAGACCACGCAAACATATTTTAATGATTCTTTGAACACTTATACCAAAAAAATCTTTAACGTATATCCGAACAGAGAAAATATCATTTGCTTGAAACATTTTTAAGAATATTTATTTCTGCAGTCTACCATTAATGATTATAACAACCACTAATGGCGTTGCAGACAATATTTGCCTTATTTGTGGAAAACTCCTCCACGTTAGTCGTATTCCTCATTAAGGGGGTCGTGACTCTCACACATAATTTATTAATTAAAAGTCTCTGACAAAACAAATAAAGTTATTGAATTGTAAAACCTGTTACAGTTACTACAACTGTTATTTTGGAAAATAATTTTAACGTAACCGTTCACCGTTCAAAGAACCATCATCCAAATATTGAAACTTACGGACAGACGTAGACGGTAGCAAATATGGCCCGTCAATGCAGAGACGCTTCATTTGCTGGCTTAAGTAGGTTTTAATAATGATTGTGGTTATTTTAGATTGTACACAAAGAAACATTGATTGCGGACGGATATGTAAGCGTAATAAAAAAAAAGAAAAAGGCACCTAATCATCCGTCTTACGAAGATAATGAAAAATATTTAACACAAGACGAAATATACACTATTTTAGAGAGTAAAGGAGTCTCTTATGAGTAAGTTTACTTTTACAATAAGTGCTCAATAACTACGAAATCCTAATGTTATATTACAACTATATTGTGGTGTGTAAAGCAAAATGCTAACATAGCTCATTACATTGGCTTTTGAACTATTCGGATTTAGTACATATTATGTTCTTTAGTATGATGCTGTTTCGGAGTTGTAAGTGAGAATGGACAGTGCACATTGGTTGAGCACCTTAGTCTTTGTAACGTGGTGGGAGTTGGGATTTAAAAAAGTTTTTAATCTTTTGCGAAGACAGCCCAGCTAGCGCTTTCTAAAAGCTGCAAGCCTCAATCAAAAGATGGGATGACCAATATAAATGTAGCCTGTAAATACTCCGGTACTCGCAGTCAATATCAGTGACATTAAGTCTTCGCGGTCATTTGGTCATGATCTTGGTCTTCGCAACTTTGACTGACTACTGTTCGACCGTCGCTCTCAGGCGCTTTATGTAATTCAGTAAACGTTGATTGGCTAATTCACATGATACTATGTATATATTTTGCAAAGTCGCAACACGTTCCTCAAAAGCTGATGCGCAAACACATCCCTTACTCTTTCTTCCTTGATATACCACAGAAAAAACCCATACCCACCAAAAGTATGAAAACCTTTGAGCGCAATCGATGCTTCCACCTCTAAAATTATACTTATTATTTCAGAAAAGAGTTTCAATACATTGAATCTATGAACATTACCAAAACTAAGGCCACCGTCAGGTGGTGTAAGCAGTGGACTACATATTTAGATTGTATATTTCAAGTGAAGGCATTGTCTACTGAACATGATGGTGTATCCTGGGTGAAGTTTATAAACAAACTGACCATAGACGTGGACCATCATGAATATTCATCTGTTGTGATGAATAATGATATATTTTATAACGTATTTATATCGAAAGCAACTGGAAAGACTCGGTAAGTTTAAATTGTATAACTTATTATACATTGCATTGCCTAACCTTATGGCAGAATGTTCAGTGTGTTTTCACCTACACTCGAAAGAGACTTATGTTTATAACTTCACAATTAATATTTTAATTTATTTTTAATGTTAAAATTTTATTTACTTATGTTAATATTCTGTATAACAAGTTTTAATTTGACAGATGTGGCGGGGTATTAATCAAAGACATAATCTTCAATACAGTTCCGAAGACTGAAATTAAACTAGAAATTCCCAAGCACTTAAACATAAATATTGGAAACATTCACTCTAAACACAACCTATCAACAAATTTGAAAAAAAAATGGCCAGAAATCAAATTAACCGTTAAAGAACAACATATAGGTGATTTTGAAACTCTGATCTGGACCGAGACATCTATTATAACCAAGAAATCTGCAATTCAGGTAAGATATAACTACTAATAGTAATGGCATTATATTAATAAATGGTAAGATCTTTATTATTATAACCAAAATAAATACCTCTGGCCAGGTGGAAGTAATCGGTCTTCGTATGTATAAAACTCATTTGATTTTGTAAACGTGCAGTGTAGGCCAATAGGATTTATGTTTGTAGATAATAAATACCATGCCATTTCACTCAAATAATTAGTCGAATAATCATATCAAAATTCTCCTGAAGTCGAGTTCAATGTTAGAGAAGTCGAGTTCAATGTTAGACTATACGTAATATATTTGTATTAATACCTTCTCCTTTAATATTGGTTTCAAGGTGAATGAAACAAAACAGATCATCTGTAGGTATTCCGAACACTATTAATTTGTTGTGTAAACTAAAAATTAGGTATATTTTTAGGTCTGTTACTCTGGTTTATCAACAAAAGACTGTACAAATCTGTGCAATTTAGACAGTAGAAATTATGGCATGGACTTCAGTGGCTTTGACACAAAGTAAGTTTACATAATATCATATGTAAATGCATTTAATACATAAGTACAATGCTATGTTAAGTATTTAAACACGGCAGAATTATCGATGCATCTGTGACGCTTGCTCTTGAAGAATTTTCAGAATACAGTAAAAAATTAGACTTTCACAGACCATTCTTTACCGTGAAACATGTGAGAGCAGACTTTCAATACCGTGAGTCAACAAATATTATACAGTGTACATTTCCAACATTATACTTAAGCGATTCTTATACCTAATAATAAACACGTCAATGTTAATGAAATTTTGTTGGATTAAACATTATGAAGCAGTGAAGTGTTTTTGCTAAAACTGAATCGCGAGTTGGGTGTATTTAAATAAGAGTAACTTTTGCTCAAACTATATTGATTATTTTTATTAATTGAAACTTTTGAACGAATCTTATCAGGACAAAATTTTATTATTTAAATTAAATCACCAATCCAATTGTTAATATACATATGAAATGAATATGTTAATTAATTTCATCATATTATATAAAATGAAATCCAATTATTTAAATTGTATATTTTAGTGGCAACAAAGTAATGGGTATAGTCCCTCACGGAGCTATAGCAAGCACACTAGAAGCAGACATAGACTTGCTCTGGCCGGTGCCTCAACACTGGAGCTTGGCGGACGCGGCCACTGTCCCGCTGCCTTACGTGCATGCCTTGTACTGCCTTGTAAGTTGTTATTTTCGAACATGTTAACTCAATTATTTTAGAAACAAGATTAATTCAAAGCTTGTTTTAAACAAAACTATTTCTGACAAATATTTGTTTTTCCCAGGCAATAAGATATAGCTTACATGAAAAGAGCACTATTCTTGTCATTGGAGGAGCTGGTGCTTTGGGGCAAGCAGTTATATCTATAGCTTTATATATGAAATGCCGAATATTTGCAACAGTCAGGAACGCTGAGAAGAAGAAGTTTTTATTGAGATTATTTCCGGAGCTAGATGGTTAATAACATAAGTATTTTTCATTATATTATTTACTCATCATATTACTATCAGCAAATGAATTGAGCTGTTTAAATGATATAATATGTTTATTGAGTTCAAAGAAATAGGAAGGAGGAAATAGGGCGACAATTTATAATAAGCATATTTATGAAATTAACATGTATATCTGGTAATTATTCTTGGCGTAAAAAAACCCTTATACTGATCTGTTTGGTATTTTAGCCTGATCATTATTGTACCAACTGTAAATGTAACAGTTCAAACTGGGTCGTATGTACTCCCTTATATTCTTTGTGTTGAAGTTATGACAGATGTAAAACTATTAATTATTTTACAGTCATTTATCTAATACGCGATTTAAGTCACAGTTTATGTCAATTGTTTTTTGGCGCACATGATTCTTAGAGCCTACATAAAAATGATAAATGAGTACGACAAAATAAAAAAAAATACGTTTTATTGGTCCTGAAGATATAATTAAAATTCATGGATACGTCGATGTATTGGTACTTGTCCCAATACATCGACTTGTGCAAGTAAGCCAGCTAGTAAAACTTTAAATATAATTGCCTATGTAAGACGAAAAAATCTATTTTATACTTTTGTAAAAATATATTTTACGTGTTTCTTCTTAGAAAACAATATTGGATTTACGTATGATAGTGCTTTCCCTGATACGATAATAGAAAGGACTCAAAATAAGAGATGTCATGTTGTTATCAATACTGCTTCTGGAAAAATACGCGAGGTAAATGTAAATTAATACTAACTCTTTTTTAATAAAATCTTCATTTGTACCTATTTGCTGTTGATTTTATTTCTATGACTTGAAATGGTTCTAAAAAAATAAAAGTAATCTTTACAGAGTCTTGAGTTTTAAAATTAATACTTTGAGATATTTCGAAATTACTATAAGCGTAATTAAATGGATTTTTAGTATATATTTCCGTGTAAAAAAACTTAATTTTGTTTATTTTTCAGGCTGCTATGAAATGTGTGGGAGACATATTTAATCATGTATTCTTGGACGTAAATGATAGTGATCAAAAAGATAATAAAGTTATGCCCATGTCTTTCATGGCTACAAATAAAAGCTACAAATCCGTTCAATTAATGACAATCTTTGATGAAAAATATAGTAAATATAAAAAGGTATACTTAACATACTAATATACTAAAAGTATTTGAACATTTTCATGTAAGATGTAGATTTTCTGTATTTAAGCCTCAACCAGACCAACGCGTTTGAATCGCGTCCGCTGTGGCAGATGGCAAGTATGATAATTGTGACGTCATCTATGTGTCCTGTGATTACTCAATCACACAAGCTAAACGCGTTGGTTTGACTTAGACTTAACCGTATGAAAGTTGCCACATTGCTTAAAAATAATTAAATTTTATTTTTGATTAGATTAGATTAGATTTTAGCTTAATAAACATCACTGAACGCATGTGTAATTACTGAAATGTTGTGCATTGCTATAATTTACTTTTTTTACTTTAGGTTTTACAACACATGTTAAGCGAAGGAATTGCAAAAGGCTATGTGAGACCTTTGTCTTCTGTAACATACATGCCATGTGAAGTATCGAGGGCATTCAGACTTTTATCAAACAGAAGTAACATGGGTAGAGTATTAATGCGCATGTATGATACAAACGAATCAAAACAGGATTTGAATGTTGTACCAAGGTACGATTTAGTAATAATTATATGAATTTAAGAAATAATCATTTACTTTTTTTATAAAATAACCACTTTTCTTATTATAATTCTTCTTAACCATTCTTCTTATTATCAAGATTAAATACGCGCTCATGCAAACAAATAAACGCTTGAAAAACATAACCTTCGACCGAATTGTAAAATTTTGAGCAATGTTGACGACACAGCTCTCCTTATACACGGCTCAAGTGCCATAAGCTAGCTCATACATGCCACCTTTCGAGTGATTTTGATGTCTGCAGCTGCATAGCTCTTTATAAATCAAATTCTCTCTCTATTCTCTATATCAGAGTCTATCAGACTATTTTTTTGTGTCCATTCTTTGCTCCAGTATAACCCTAAGAATGAAGCTCCAGATGAAGTCAGACGATCCGATAGAGTCTGTACCCGTGACTTCTCACGTACTGCTTTTTATAGACGTTTCTACCCTTGCATCAGCTCATTTCTGTATAACAGAATGAACAAAACTCTTGCAATGTACCCATTGACGAAATTCAAATGTAGTTACAATAACCAATAAAATTGGTTACGCAACCTTAACTATGATGCTACTAAAAGTCTCTTTTTATAGCGAAATAACGCCTTAAGACAGAACTTATTATTGTACTACATATTACCAATAAGTTCTTTTATTACTGTACTGTTACTATTATGATATACCAAATTCGAAGTGGCTTCTCTAGAGTGAAGACTCCGGTGTCTGAAATACAAGCTTGTAACTCAGTTCGGGGCCGGACATCGATTTCTGGGGAGTATCATTGCAATAAGTAAATCTTATAACTTAAAATTATGTACCTACACATGATTGTTGTAACGATTAATACCATAAGTAAAGATTTCATTAGATTTGATTCATTCACAGTCGGCTAAGTCTATCGAGGTAACCACGACTGTTTCAGACAAGTTGTATGTGCTTCAATTCACGTGTGCGTCTAAATGTGGAGATAGCGTAAGCTATTGAAAAGCCCTTGAGACAGTTTATGCTGTCCTCATACTTTTCATGTCATTTAGCGATAGTGAATGAAAGCGATCATTGTTAAAGGCTTTTAAAATTGTATGAATTCTAAAAACCAATCGGATGCACAGTTTTGGTATATACAAACAAGATCAGGTTATGAAATCTAGAATATTAAAAAAAATGCGACTTTTGCCTAATTATTTTGTGTATTTGGTCAGGGCTTAGGTTTGGGCATATGCTATATTTGCACCCAGACAAAATGCTATATTTGAGATGTCTTCTTTGGAATCTGATTTCTTTCTTGGAGCGAATATGTTGAGCCTTTTCTATTATCTAATTGGAAGTTTTTTCTCTGTAGTAAATACATCTTATCTAGAAGATTTGTTGTCGTATTGAGGCATATACGCTTCGGCTTCTACCTGTTGAGGGCTGTATTTTAATGGTTTGATTTCAGATTACTTTTTAATTCGAAAAAAATGTATATGATTGTTTACGACGGATCTGTGCTGGGAGTAGAATTGATAAATCTATTGATTCAACGAGGAGCTACACGTTTTCTTATCAACAGCCAACCACAAAATAATATTGGATATTTTCAAATAAGATATGAGTAAGTATAATCTTCAAATAGCTATTAGTAAGCGTTCCTTCATTTCACTGAAGCAAAAGTCGCCTCATCAACACTAAACAAGCCTTATCTATGAGTAAATCTATCATAGTTTTAATTTTCAATTCTTAACCACTCGTGTGTATTGGAAAATATTGTAAGTTCCACGCACCGAAATCTGCGTTGAGATACAATGAAGCCAGTAATATCTGATCAATATTCTAGTTTGAATCGGTTCAGCAATTGGAGGAGTAACAATTACGATATTGGCGCGCAATCCTGGCAGGGCCTTTATAAAAAACTTAGAGATAAGGACGTGATAAAGTATCGGCAAACAACACATGCCGGGAATCGACCCCGGAAGCTTCTGATTGGCAGTCAGGCATGGTAACCATTACACCAACGAGGCCGTCTGTGGAAGTTTTAAGAGTTTTTGGAAGGTTCTTGCATCCGCTATGCAGTTTGATTGCTATCTGGCAAACCAGATTGGTAGCCAGATAATCGCTAATTATTAATATTATTTAATAGTTTACTAAACAAAGTTACATTTTAAATGTATATCTAAATATTCTTGGCTAAGTGGTGCTAAGTATTGTATGTATTTTAGGTTTAATAAATAAAACGTTTTTTTATTATTTCATTTACTGAAATGTAATGACCTCATGTGACTCCTTTTCAGATCGTGGAAAAATCAAGGAGTTACTTTCGAGTTTAATTTTGATGACCTTTGTCAAAGAGACGGATGTCAGAAGTTACTTGATAATAACATTCGTAATGATATAGATGGGATTTTCGTAGCTTGCACAAGTTTTGATAAGGCTAATGCAACATTTTATAATAATGTAAAAAACGCCTCATTAATGATATCAAATTTAGACGTGATGACTCAAGAATGTAATATGAAGTTAAGGTAATTTGATGTTTTCATTACCAAGAATCGGCAACCGATTCTTGGTAAAGTTCGTGTCGCGTAAAAGTAAAACTGTGCGGCAAGGGGTGGAAGGGCGTTGTGCGTTGTGTGTAAGTCGATGGAATCGCTCAAGCCTGTTGGCTCGAACCCATTGGCTCCAGCGATTCTATATACTTCTGCTCTTTGCGCTGTACCCATGATACTTTTGTTTGTAAAATAACATCGTAAAAAAAATTCATGTACGAAATGAGAATAGTAATATGAAGTTTAATATACAGTGCTAGATATCGCCTCCCAACGCTGACGCGGCTTTACTAATTATGACAATTCCTGTTTCTTTAACTGGTATTATTCATAATAATAACCTCATCTAAATGATTTCAGATATTTCACAGTTATTGTGGCTACGCCTTTAGAACATAAGCCCAGTTTAAAATTACTTGAAAAATGCTGCTTCCTTCGCAGTAAACTTGGACTTGCATCATTATTTTTACGTCATATTTTTAAAACGAAGGTAAATAAGTGATTTTTAATTTTTTCTGAAGTAATTTTTAATGTACTAAATTAAACATAATAAATATATTTTAAACGGTTCATTAATTGTTAAACTTTAATTAAATCTCTAGCATCATTGATTTTAGTCACATATTTAGAAATTACATGATAACACCTGCGTGACGAATAATAATAATAGTCTTGGAGTTAATATTTTAGGTTTTTATGATATGTTTGTATTTTATTTATTTAAAAATGTATTGTAAAAAAAAGTTAGGTAAATAAATGATTACGAATCGTCTTGCTGTACAGGGCACTTCTAAAAACTAATCTTACCATTTATCCAGGTTTTGATTCCAAAATCAATGTCCATTTTATTTAATGGCTTAGAATATAGTTTAAAACATAAACTTGTCAGCGTTACCACCAACTCGTATTCAGTTGAAAATGAAGTTGAGAAAAGCATTACTCAAACATCAGCGCACACAAACTTTGATGCTGGATTGTTTGCATTTTATAAAAATATTACAAACGATGAATTTGATGCTACGGAGCCTATTGTTCAATTGAAAACTAAAGCAGATGTAGTATGTGAGGTAAGTGCCAAATTAATAATATGCTTATAGTTTACTGCCTCGCATTATTGTTTTTGCTATAAAAACTTTGACAAGTGACTTATTACCCTCATAGAGAGTACATTTTGTGAAATCCGTTCTGAGTACCTACGTTCCAAATTTGTAATAGCTAGATCCTACAGTTTCACCCTGCTCTTGAAAGATCACTTTGTTTACTTCTTATATTAATAGATAAGTGATTTCAATTTCACATTACCCTTTACCTTAATAAAAAAAGTCTGTAGAATACAATACAATGAAGAAGAACAACAAAATAAAAAATCAGTACATGTGAAATTAATTTTAGCTTTATAACATACATTTTTGATCATTTTAGGAGTTAATGGTGGATCCCGAAATCACTCACATAATAATGATTCCTGGATTTGAATCGAACGCAAATACATTAACTTCTATCGCGGAGTTGATGAAGAAACCAGCAATCGCGTTGCAGATGGATCTAGACTGTGACAGTAGTATATCGAATATTGCATTAAAATTATGGAATGTAAGTAAATGACCTTACTAAAGTTGTTCTAAGTGATGTTTTTCTTGATTACAGAGCTGGTTCAATAAAGAAAGATGTTTGTGTTAATTAATCCAGAATTATCGGATAATTTATATATACATTACCTACATGATTATACTGTTAATAAACATTTAATTCACTTTTTCCTAAAAAAGAGATGTCATCTTTTCGTAGAAGTCTTAAACTAAACTTATTTTATTACATAAACCTTATATCACAGCATATACGTTACACTCGTTTTTTTAAATGATTTTTCCAGAATTTGAAACAAAGATTCTTTTTTAAATCACCATTTTATCTAATGGGATATTCGTTTGGAGTCAATGTTGCGCTGGAATTGGCAGCTCTATTAGAAAAAGATGGTAAGCCAATCACACCTTTTGGATATCTTATATCATTTTATTGACTTTTTCATAATGGTGAGAATGAGTTTATCTGTTTTACACCAGAGAGTAAGCGTCACTACTGTAAAAAGTGTCTTTTTGCCAGGACGCGATTACATAAACGTTTAGTAGGTATAAGGATTTAATCGCATATCGTTACCTCATTGCAACCTTATACTTCTAGTGAATGATCAAACTTGAGGTTTTGCTAAGGCACAAGTAAAAAGCTATCAAGTGCGTCTTATCTTGTACTATTTTGTGATAATTTTAAATGTTATACTATTCGATTCCTACGATTTTGTTCCTAAGCATGATCCATTTTCTGGAAATTTGTAAGTTTCGATTTAAAAATCCTATAGAGACGGACCAACCTAAAAACAAAAACGTAAGCTGGTCACCTAAAAAACGTCGTACATGAAAATATATTGCCTTAAAAATCTATAGACCGCATACGATGAAGTTAAATAGTACGTAAACATCCCCATCATTAATTTTTTTTAGAATTATATTCTAATTATTAAACTTAAAAAAACTTTAAACTATTAATGTTTTTATTATTATTTATGATACAAAATACTAATTATATTTTTCATAATGTCATTGTATCTTTGATGCATTAGTTTATGATTGTAGAAATAGAAGTAGAACTCAGACCGATTGACAGACGGATAAACAGAGAAATACTGCAAGAGTGCTAATATATAAGCTATATAATACTGCTATTGTATGAGCTAAATGGCCAAGCTCTGGTGTCGAGAGTTTTCAAGCTGCCCACGGTACAAAGGCTAGCAACCAAGACTTACAATTTTTCGTTGTTATACAACAAACAACCTACAATAAAATGTCACTTTTAAAATAGACTGTCAATTTAACTGTAATTTTTTGTGTGGTCACACATCCAAAGATCGTCTACATCTACCGTTGCTTACTTCGGTAATCGCATCAGACTACTTTAGTTCACCAAGGTACAGACTAGATAGAGGCATTATTTGTATGAAATTGAGCCCATAGGAGCCGCAACCTTATGCCATATTATTGTAAATGATCTCCAGGTGTGGTCGGAGTGGTGTTCTGCGTGGACAGCAGTCCGGATGCGCTGCGAGCTCACCTCGACGCCTACCTCGGGGACATGACTCAACCAGAACTGCAAAACTCGCTCATTGAACATGTCTTCACACTTCTTGTTGGACATCGATCCGAACAACTAAAAGCCAAATTAAAAATAACAACAACATGGCCAGAGAAGGTTGAATTGTTCATAAACATAGCCAAAACTTTTGAGATTCACACTCAAGAATATATGAAACTATTTCTTGAAACTGCTTATAACAGAATAATCATAGCAAAAGACTATAAGCCAAACTTTATTTTGGAATCGGAATTGGTACTAATAAAAGGCGTTCCACATCCAAGTTCAAAAGAATTGCCCGATGATTATAGTCTTTCTTCGTATACTAAAAGAAATGTTGAAGTATTTGAAATAAACTCAGACCATGCTATGGCATTGCAAAATAATCAAATTTCATATATTATAAATAAATACATGAAAGGATAAATAAAACTTACAGCTCCTTAATACTCTTGAGTGATATGATTGGCATAAAAATAGAATAGAATATTTTTACGTTCTGTATTCTACTTGCGTATTCTACTGTTATTTAAGCAGTCTAAGGAATATTATTTAGACTACTTTATGTCATCTACGCTATCCAGTTCACGTGATCGGGTTTGTGTATAAAGTAAATAAAAATATTAATTTTATTAAGAAAAAAATATAAATAGTATACATATGTATAAATATTTACCTTTGTTGATACTTTTACTGAATGAGACGGTAGGATTCAGGGTTTTTATTTTAGAAGCCAATTTGTGCAAATTACGTTTTGCTTATGAAATGTTAGTACGCTTTATACCACTTAAGTTCACTTAAGAAATATAAATAATTATAGATATAAGGTGTAATGGGTTTTGGTAACTTGTTTTGTCAATAAATGTTATGTATGTAATATAATGATATAAATAAAAATATTTAAGTTTTTAATTCAAAATATTCCTCGTACGTGTCTTATATGGTGGTACGTATATCATATTATGAGATATATCAGATCAGCGTGAACATAGAATAGAATAACAAAGTGCTGGCATTAGTAGTACACCAACGCAGTAGGGATCGGTCGCAGCGGACAGCGGCTATGACAGTATTGTACCGTCGCTCGTCATCACACAAAATAAACGTCATACTATAATAACATGCGTGTGGAACCTTGTTTCCAAGAGGTATCACTTAAGTAACCAAGTGATACCTCTTGGAAACAAGGATTTGTTTAAATAGTTACAATCCTCGCGTTCCTCACAATAGATATTGATAGAAACATTTTATTGAAACACTCACAGTTGTTCAAATAAAATGAACATAACAAACTCACAAAGAAGTTAAAAGATTGTGTAGTGGCTTAAAAATACTATTTACCTAATATACACTATACACGTACAAGATAAACAAGATAAAGCATTTATTGATATTTATAGAACTCTACGTCAAAAGTAACAAAATAGAATATGTCAATATGTATATGTCAATATATATAATCAAATAATAATTCGACTAAAAATATTAAAATATTTTTATTTTCCGTATCAAAAAAATCGCCCACTAAATAAAAAGTCCACTGAACGAGCCAATCCTTGAGCTTATTTTTTTAATATGCTGTCATTAGAGGCATTCATGATACGCACAATAACAATAGTATTATTTACAGTTCTTTTTATTATATGAAAATATATGTAATATCTTACAGAATTCATCCACATCTTCGTATGTCGACTCGTACAGTTGCTATCTCTTAAATTGACACCTGTTTAATAAAAGATATTAAAACTGATGCAACATTGTAATAGCCCGGTATTTATAAGAATCAGAGGTCTAATCAGAACCAAATCTACAGATAGTTGTAGAGACCACTTCAAGAACCTAGGCATCTTGACGTGCAATATATTTCAATGACGTGTAATAACAATAGTATATAAACTATTATATATTTTAAAATTTCGCTAGATCAGTAACGGATGAGTATGAAAGAAAACTCCAGTTAAAGCCTAAAGCCGGTATTCCCACAAAGATTAGTTATTTATGAAAAACAACCTTCCGAACATATTGAAAATGAAACCAGCTCCCAGATTAATTTTAAAAGCGCACTCACGTCTGACACTTTACATAGTTTATGAATAATAATTATATAAATTCAATGACTTATAATTGAAAGCTAATAATTTATTTATTTAATCATTTTATCTGATGTATGTAAGCTCTTTGTATTGATTGTCGATGGTCCATTTTCAGTAATAATTGTTTTTGAACGCATCGTACCAGCAAGAGCTCTTCCATAGATAAGCTTTTATTTTATTATTGTACTTTTTTCTGTAATTATATTTTTTTTTTACTAAGCCCCTACACTGATTCACGTTATTTAATTTACAATGTAAATTATTAATTGTATTATTTTTGAAATGTTATAAGTACGTGTGAAAGACGAGTCCTTATTGTTGTTGAATGAGTTACAAAATAAATAATATTCTATTTTATAGTATGTAAAAAAACAAGATAATAAAACACATAATAATAATAAGATGGCCATTTTATTTATATGCTACTTAAAAAGAGTTAAACAAACGTGAAAAATAATATACAATAACTATATCAATTTTTAAGACTTTTGTTAATAAAATTTGATACTCTACAATCAGTCAAAGCCATGGCATGATCGGACTTTATATCAAACACTTGAACTGGTTTGTTTGTGTATAGAGATAAGTTATAATCATTGCTCAGGTCTCGTGCGTTCGGATGAGGAATACCTCTGATCAGGACAAGCTCTGATTGGAGAACAAAGTCGGGTTTATACTCCTTAGCTAATTTGATTCTATCGTAAGCAGTTTGCAGGTATTTTTTTAAGTAATCATGGCTGTGGGAGACGTCAGTTTTAGTTGCGTTTATGAATAGTTCAACTTTATCTGCCCATTTCATTGTTTCTTTCAACTTTGCTTTGAGCTCGCTGGACTGACGGTCTGTGAGTATCGAGTATATGTGTTCAATGAGCGAGTTCTGCAGCTGTTGTTCAGTCAGGTTCCCGAGGTAGGCGTCGAGATGAGCTCGTACTGCGTCTGGGCTGCTGTCTAGGCAGTACACTACTCCAACAAGACCTGTAGTAATATTTAGAAAATTACTGATAGTTTAAAGTACGTTCAGAAAAAAATATTACAATGTTTAAATAGTAGAAAAATATTACTATGTTTAAATATGTAGAGTATTTTGTATCGAAATTTTATAATATTATTTTACCTATAAATATGTAGGTACTATACCTAAATATGAGACTACTAGATCTGTGTGTTTAATGTGTCCAATAAAGAATTTTCTTTCTATCTATCTGTTCATATTACCCGCGACCCCAGATTTCGCGCCGATAATATAAACATCCGATTGTTATTCCGAACTTTAGACATTTGAAAACAAAATTGCAATATGTACGCGACAATTTCTTTTCTAGAAAACCACTCTATGAAAAAAGCCAGTTAATAAATAGGAACGTACTTTGTGTAGAATTCACAATAAGAAAGCTATGAAAAAAAAAATCAATTAAGAATCTAAATATATATGACAAAGTTTTTTTTATTCACTTAATATTATTTATATAATGTGTACAGGTTTTACCGTCTTTCTCTAAAAGAGCAGCTATTTCTAAAAACTTATTAATTACATTTATTATCAATTAAGAACCTAAATAAATATGAAAAAGTTTTCTATTTTCACTTAATATACATAAGTGCATAGGTTTTACCTTCTTTCTCTAAAAGAGCCGCTATTTCTAGCGCAATGTTAACTCCGAACGAATATCCCATTATATAAAAGGGAGACTTCAATCGAAACCTCGTCTGACAGTGCTGTAAGAAATCAAATAAATGTAAATCATATGAGTTTGTATTTTTACATCATCAAATTCAATAAGCAATGTAATTATTAGGTATTAATAGAAAAATTAAATTGGAAGAAAATCTGTACATTTGTAAAAAACTAGAGTAACATAAGCAAAAGGCCATATTATGGAGCTTTACATCTAAATTGTAAGTACGTCAATTAAATACATCTGAAAAACAAAAACTTTCGATAAAAAAATTCATTATTTACAATGTTGGTAGTGGAATTAATAATTAATAACACTGCCTTATCTCATAAGTATACTGACGAGTTATAACATAATTATATTGTCATTACAAAAATATGAGCTTGGAATTTTCTAGGACTCGCTTGGTTAACAACCACCTGAAAAATACAGGCAGCCTCCTTAAGAGTCAGTTACGCCAGACTAGGCATGCTCCAGCTTAGACCAAAGTGGTGTTAAATCGTGTGGTGACGCGCCTGCTGGTTAACGCTCTACTGTCTAAAAAAAGTAAATACATAATCATGTAGTCAATAAATCAATAGTTTACTTACATCAAACAGTTTTTTAGCAATATCTGGAATACTGTGATAAGTTTGTAAATCAGTTTGTAATGCTATTGCTGGTTTCTTTAACCGCTCTGCTACGGTGATAAGGCTTTCAGAATTTCCATCAAATCCAGGTATTAATATAATTTTTGGTGAGTCCGGATCAACAGTCAACTCATCCTGAGAAACGTTTGGAAATGTTTAGATAAAAGTTCATTTTCTTATTTAAATGCCAATATTCATCAGAACTCTTTAGGAAAAATAAACCCTACTTCAAAAGAAAACTGTTTAATTTTTTTTTAATCTCATAATTTCTACACGAATGAGATCAGGGCACTACCCACAAGTCATCGACCAAAACGGCACATACGCATTATAAAGAAATCAAAATTATGAAAACCTTACTTATTAAAATATGTTTGTCTTTGTATGAACAATATGAAAATACTTGTGCTTTTGCCCCGACCATACATTAGCTATGTGACTTCACTAATATCTAAATAACATGTCATGTTTATTGAATGGTACATCAAAAACATTGTTTTATAAGATCTACAGCCCGTGCAAATACAAGGCGGGCAGCTACTACTACCTTATCTAAACGTTAAAGTAATAAAAGCTATAGCGCTTACAATGTATGTATATAGTATACTAGGTGCTGCCCGCGGCTCCGCCCGCGTGTACTTTTTACTTTCAACCCTAATGGCATCGCCCTTAATGCACCCCTGGCAAATATATTAATAATTTTATATTAAACATTGAATAAATTACTTTCATAAAAATTTTCAAGACTTTAACTTGATTATCAAATTTTTTTGTATACAAACGTTCACCCCCTATTACAAACCCTTAGTTCACCCCTGGCAAAAAAACTTGATAACATTGTTTTAAATTTTACCTAAACTATACATATTTCAAATTTCGTAGCTAGAAGTTCTAAAACCAAGAAGTTTCATACAAACTGTTTTACCCCTTTTCATCGTGGACTTTCGTCAAAAATCCGTTCTTAGTACGCGTCTACGTACTTATACGTACAAATACACCCTCCAAATTTCACACTCCTAGGCTCTGCGTTACCTATAGATGAATGAATGAATGAGTCAGGACAAAGAGTCTTATAGTATAGATTTCACAAACCTCAAATGCTGAAGAGATCTTTGTTTTCATGTATACTATGGGCTCCGTCGCATCAAACTCGTGTTGTTTATTTTTTCCGAAGAATGCATTAAAGCCGGCATCAAATCTTGAATTATTTTCAATTTCGCAACCTAAATTGTTATCTATAGAAGACGTTGACACACTGAGATATTGATGCTTAAGGCTTGTTTCCAAGCCATTTAATAAAACTTGCATTGTTTTTAAGTTCCAAGCCTGCAATAAGAAATTAATATAGATATAGAGGTAAACGTAGGTTGCTTTATTGTGCAATTAAATTTGTTTGATATACATAAGTACGAATCTTGGCTGTGTGTCTCTCAGTCCACAGGTTAATATTAAATCACCAAACAGTGCTCACTAACACATTTTATTAAAATATCGTATTTACAAAACCTAATGATCTCTTATCTTATCACGATTAAATTCATTCATTAACAAATATTTTTTAGAAGAAAAACGTTTAAACCGTTTATGTTGAAGATAAATAATGAACGCTATTCAGCGGAATCTAGTTTTGTGTGCTACAATTGCAAAACGGAATGGGCCCGCAGTAAGCCAATAAGTTTGGAATAGAAAAGTGTAAATCATAGGGTAAAGGGTAGCTGCACCACCCTATTCCTTATAAAAAATATTATAACTAATTATGTAATTAAGTTTTTAAGTTTATAAAATTAACTCTTATTTTACTGAACAATAATTATAATGGTAGGTATATACGTATCTTCTTTCTTTCAAGTCAGAAAAAGAAATAATTATGTTAGTTACTCGTACTATTCTTAGGAATGTACTCACGGTGCCATGCTGGTTGTGACGTAAATACAAGGATGGTAATCCAAGATGCGAACGATCTACGCAACGTTTTTCGAGTTCATTTTCTTCATAAATAGTTGAGAAATCTTGTGCATTTATAACGGCAAAGTATCTGAAATGGTTATAAGATTGATGCAATACAGAGCTTTATAATGTAACAGACTGAAAATCAAATTTGAAACTTCCAGAATCCAAGAAACAAAAACTGTTCTTGAGTCTGAGACCAAAAGTGAAAAGTTATAACGACGTAAAAAGCTAAAAGATAATGTTGTTTGCAATTTAACTCCCGCTAAACTAGACTAGCAAGTGATCTTAAGAATCCTGAAAGATGTCATACAAAATATGTCAAGCCAAAACAAACTAGCTGTCACTGCGTACTTATGTACGCAAGTACGCAGTGATATGTATGCAAAATATTGTTAATTTAAATTACATTTTGTGCAGAAATTCATATGAGAAAGTCTTTGTGAAATATTTTAAATATATACCTTATAGATTTCATGTCTTGTGTTTCTTTGCTTAAATTAGATACGGTTAATACAATATTCTTCACATTTTGATTTGCATTGTGTAAGTCACGATACGCTATGAATATTCCTTCAACATCAACATAACCTAAGCTTTTGACACTTTCAGTAAATTTTTTACATTTTTCTTCAATGTGGAGATCATCCGAGTATATCTCTACGTTGACTCCAGTATTTTTCCAGGAGCTGAAATGATCAATATAATTAGTAAATAAATGCGGGTTGAGCGATATTTTGTGTTCAGGTCGACTTGGATTTGTTTATCAGAATATATATTTGCTACTTATTAAGCCCTTTTATTTGATATCTATATTAAAACAACTGTGAAAATTTACCATATACAGTCTTGGATTTGAGATTTATAATGATAGATGTATTTTACTAATCTAGCCGTTCCATTTGATACCCATATTGAGGCAGTTATGAAAAATGATACCATCCACCATTTTGTGGAGGCACCACCATCTTAAATGTATTTTCATTAAATATTATCCAAAAACACTAGTCGAAAGTGTTTTATCACGCCTTTAAAAAAATCAGTTCTTTCGTTCGGAAAGCTATGATGCCACAAACAGACTCGTCAAATTTATATTACCCATTCATTTATGCATCCAAGTGTTAGAAAGTAAAACTATTATTTTGTTAATATATAGGAATGTAAAATAAACTTACGCATATCTGGCATGGAAATAGCCATTGATTGTTTTCGGATGGCAGTGAATTAACAATCGTTTCGCGCCTCTCTTGACGAGCAGGTTTATTAGTTCCACTCCGAGCTCCGTGCCGTCACACACGACTATATACGCCTTGTTAGGAGAAAGCACCAGTCTGAAATATAAACATGATTAAACTTGTATTATCAAAAATTAATTTTTAGTCATTTTCCATCGTTTATTAGTTGAATATTGTTTATTTTTATGTTTTTCGTAGAACTTACCTTGGAATCTGACACAAGTTCGGTTCTACATCATTTAAATCTTTAATATTTAATAAAACTCTTCCTATATTATTTCTGTTGGATATAAGTTTAAATGCCCTAGATACTTCTGCTGGTGCATACATCACACGTGTTAATGGCTTTATATATCCCTTTGATATGCCTTCACTGAACATCAGCTTTATTATCTGGAAGCAATAAAAACGAGGTAGTAAATAAATATAGACAATTGAAATAGAAAAAAAAACTAATTATTGGCGTATAATAACTAATAAACAGGTGCGCCACCATCAGTAACCTTATGACTAAAAGCTATTTTTACCAAGCACACTTAAGGTGGAGGGTAGTATAAAAGTGAGCGAGCCAAGCGAGCGAAATGTTGCAATTTTTTTTAATGCTTTAATACTCATTATATTGTTACAAGGGCGAGAACTTACAAAGGGAAAATCATACTCTAAGGGGGTAAAATAAAAAGTGAAGTTAATATGGATTTTTTTACTAGTTGACTAGAGTATGATAATAGACATACAGGTTTTCTAATTTCAGAAAAAAATAACAGTTTAAATAAAATTTACCAAATTCCACTCTAAATAGGTAAAATGTGGGAGGTGTTTGTTTTTATGGAAATTTTCTTATTTTAGATTTAGCAGTATGAAAAGAAATGTGAAATGCAGCCAGCTAACGTCTTTTAAAAAAAAAAACTCTAAAGGCAGCCCGCTGCCATTGCTCACACAGGCAATTGATGCAGAAATCAACCGGCGGCGATGGACATATTTTAGTTAAGCGTTGTTACATTTAATAAAAATATTATATAAAATAATTTTTATCTTCTTTACAAAATATCTTTACATAAAATAAATACCTGCTTGTGACTTTGATATTTTTTCTTGAAAATTGTCGACATATTAACAGATTTGTATGATTTATCTCCATTTACAAATGCCATCGGCATTTTTTCATTTTGATACTGATCACGTCCATTAACATCCAGGAAAAAGTTATTTAAGAACTCTTTGTTTACACAGTTCATGGCATCCTTAAATAAATTATAAAATATATATATTTCAATAATATCTACAAAGCAACTTTCAGTCCTATATAGTGTAGGTACCTGGATATACAAACCTCACGTATATTTCCGGAAGCAGTACTAATAACAAAATTACATCTCTTATTGTTAGTTCTTTCAATAACCATGGTGCTGAAGGTATCGTTATACGTGTATCCGATGTTATTTTCTAAAAAAAAAAAGATATAAATATAAACACAAGAACTTCAAAGTTATTCCACAATTAGTAAAGATGTCACTATAATAAAACTTTCGTAAGGTATATTTGAATAATGTTTGTATAACCGGCTATCACTTACGTTTAAATCCACGTAGGCTGAACACACTGAGAAGGCGAGCGATTTGATAACGTGTCAGCCTTATCTAAGGAGAAATTCCTAGTTCTTAGGAAAGCTTCTTTCTAGTTCCTATTAAAATTAACCGACATCCTAATTTCAACAGAGATTGGATGCCCGTGGTGAAGCAAATCTGGCGACCCGGAATTAGTCAGTATTATATGCACGGATCCGCTAACGCGGAAACAATTATTAAATTCAAAATGTTCGAGTGCGGCTGCAACAGCAACATCATAGCGAGCTCAGCGAGCGGAGGCGCGCGAGGCGCGCGCTTTGGCTCGCAAGGGTCATTAGTCTGTGGAGTAGGCAGTGCGGGCGCAGCCGTCATCGCGAGCTTACGTTGGCTGGTTCCTGCCCTTGAGAATGGCACACTGATGTGTGACATGTCGGCCTAATACCGACAAAATAGACGTAAGTGATAGCCGTTTCATTAACAAACAATATTCAATTTAGATGTTGTTTAATTCATAATCACAATATATTTATTATATATTCTCATTTAAAAGTACGATAAATATTTACCATCTAATTTTGGAAAAAGTCTGAGTAAAAATTTTTTTTTGTCAGCATTCCCAACAGTTCCAAATATCCGGCACCCTATGTGCAGCGCTATAGATATGACCGCTTGGCCGAGAGCGCCGGCTGCGCCGATCACAAGGATACTGTCATTTTTGCGTACTTTTTGCCGTATCGCCTTTAAATACGAAGAAAAAATTATGTACATAAAGAGATTTTTATTTTAATCGCTAGGGCATATTACAACTAAGAAATAAAGTTTAATTGCTTTGAAACAAGAACAATAACAGATAATTAACTAAATGACTGGAGCGTATAACTCATAACCTTTTGACCGATTGCAAAATTGTCTTAATCAGTTACAAATATTTTCGTACAGTTTCGTGTTTGTTACGTTCTACAATGGCTTCTTATTTTTTAACGTTAGGAAATGCATTTACGCATGCCCACCACACCCGGGGAGGTGGGTGGGGTATGTCGGGCTCGATGCCAGAAGGGCATCACTACCGACTAAAACCTCACGATGGCCTCCTCACCGGAAAGGGGTGAGGTTCCGCTTCTTGCATTAACCCACCACCCCGCCCACCTCGGCTAGCCTGCGAGACTCCTCCTCAGGGGATGACTCCCCTTGCAGTGCGTGTAGTGCAACCACCTTTTTTTTTTTTTTTTTTTTTTTTTTTTATCCATGATAGGTTAGCGTTTGACTACAGCTAGCCTGATGTTAAGCTGCACTGCAGTCTACGGTGTGGCACGCTTACCTAGAAGATACCTATTAACTCTACTTTTGAAGGCCCCCGGATGATACCTCTCAGGAAACAGAGACTCAGGTAGTGAGTTCCAAAGCTTCGCAGTCCTAACAATAAAGGTCGACGCAAAGCGTTTTGTACGAAAGTTCGGAACTTCAACTCTGTATCGGTGTCTCTTCACTGTCTCTCTGCTCGTTCTGTAGTAGAACGGAGATGGTGGAATCAAATTATGAAGTTCCATAGCACACTCCCCGAAATGTAACCGATAAAAAACCGACAAACTAGCAACCTTGCGTCGGTGCTCTAGGCTCTGAAGTTTCGCCTTCGTAACGCAAGAATTGCCGATGAGCTTCTTAGCTCGTCTCTCAATGGACTCAAGTGCTTCTAGCTGATATTTGGCAGAACCATCCCAAAGATGCGAACAGTACTCCATGCACGACCGAACTTGCGCTTTATACAAGGTGAGCAGCTGTTCAGGCCTGAAGTACTGTCGCACCTTTGAGAGGATACCCAGCTTTTTGAGGATTGAGTTGCCTCCATCCGTGGGAGAATACCCCGAATATGTAGCCCCACACGTGATCCTCGGGTGGTGCGAATCAGGCGTCACATACTGGTGGTAGGCTTCGGCCGTGGTTAGTGACCACCCGCCGGACTAAATCTCGCCGCCAAGTGGCCTAGCCACGTTCCGGTGTGTAGTCCGGTGACACCGTTCCGAGAGGTCGGGTCAGAACAGTTGCGTGCCACAGTCTGATACCGAACATGAGTCACGCTGAGCCACAACATCGGGAGACTAGTCGCGGAGGGTAGCGGGATCCGAGGCACGGTGCACCGCTGGCCGACCGCAGTCAGTAGGGGACCCAATCGTGAGTTCGCCACTCACGTGAGGCTGTCCCGCCAACTCGCGAAAAATCCCGGGAGTGCGTCATCGTGCCGGTTGGCTACCGGAAGAGAGGGCGCGATGAACACTTTCGGGGGGGCTCGGGCGTCCCCGCAGTCTCCAGGCTAGTCCCCCTTCGGTGTGTGTGGTCCTGCTGTGTCTCACTGGTCACACGACGTGAACGCCTCGTTCTACTGCCGACCTCTTACCTTACCTCAACTTTTAATTATGGGAAGCAGAAAATGGAAAAGAGCTCCACAGCGGTTTCACTCCCTCTCTTTAAAAGTGCACCTCATAAATATTAGAGGGCTGCACTCTAATATCGTACCTGTCCACTACCACCTCGAGACAGATAAACCGCACCTCCTGTTTCTCACGGAGACGCAGATCAGATGTCCATCCGATGTGTCGTACTTATCTTACCCAGGGTATACCCTGGAGCACAATTTTAAACCACATGCGGGCGTATGCTTATACGCTCGCGATGACATCTGCATTCGGCGTCTCCGGAGATTTGAGGACCCCTGCTTCTCAGTGCTATGGTCACTGGTAGACACAGGCATTGAGAAAATTCTTTATGCCTGTGTGTACCGGTCGCACAGCGGAGATATGGAGACAACTCGGCTAATTGATTACCTCAGCGAGAAGGCGGATGAAGCTCAACAGATGTACCCTTCGGCTCAACTGGTGTTACTAGGGGATTTTAATTGCCATCACCAAGATTGGCTACATCCATACCTGGACACCAATCATGCTGGGAAAGAGACGCGGAAGCTTGCTCTCAGTTTAGGTCTCACCCAGCTTGTCCATGGAGCCACTCGGGTACCAGATGTTGACTCGCACACACCTTATTGCTTGGACCTTCTGCTGACAACTGATCCGGACAGGTACTCGGTTTCGATTTCATCGCCACTGGGTCGTTCCGATCACTGTTTGGTGAAATCTGTATCCGTTTACTCCCCGCCCGATCCTAGTCCTAAAGGTTCGCGGCGGATGTGGCGATACAAGTCAGCAGATTGGGATGAGATGCGGTCATTTTTTGCATCTTTCCCTTGGCGGCCAGTTTGCTTCTCTTCTAGCGATCCCAGTGTCTGTGCTGATGCCGTAACTGATGTGATACGGAAAGGGATGGAATATTATATTCCATTCTCTGATGTTCCATCCACTGGTAAGACTCGCCCATGGTTTGGACCTGAGTGTGGACGCGCAGAAGCGTGCAAACATCAGGCATACCAAGCCTGGGCTGAAGCTCGACAGCGCAAGGCATCTGATATTCGTGAAAAGAAGAGAGTTTTTAATAAGGCCGCTAAGTCCTGCAAGAAGGTCTTACAGAAGGCTCGTTTTGACCATATTGGTCGAATAGGGATCAAACTGGCTTCATACCCGTCGGGGAGTAAAGCGTTTTGGTCCCTAGCTAAAGCGGTTGAAGCGAACTTCTGCCGCCCCTCGTTGCCTCCATTGCAGAAGCCTGACGGTTCGCTGGCACACACTGCCGAAGAGAAGGCAAACTTGTTTGCATCTCTGTTTGCGGAGTCTTCACGTCTAGATGCTGGTAGCGCGATTCCTCCAGCTATGCCCGGTTGTCCGGTGGTAATGCCAGAAATCCGGATTCGCCAGGCTGAGGTCCGAAAAACGCTGCGCAATCTAGACGTGAATAAGGCCAGTGGACCAGATGGTATTCCTGCTATTGTACTGAGGACATGTGCGCCCGAGTTGTCCCCTATATTGACACGCCTCTTTAGACTCTCTCTTGAGACTGGATTAGTACCGAAGTCCTGGAAACTTGCTAACGTGCAGCCAGTGCCCAAAAAAGGTAGTCGAGCCGACCCTGCCAACTACAGGCCCATTTCGGTCACTTCCATACTCTGCAAGAGTATGGAACGTGTCCTGAACAACAGGCTCCTGGCGTACCTAGAATCGAACGACCTCCTCAGTGACCGACAATATGGCTTTCGCCGGAACCGGTCAACTGGGGATCTTCTAGTGTACGCCACGCACATCTGGAGTGAGGCCATCGAGAAATTCGGAGAAGCCCTAGCGGTTTCTCTCGATATTTCTAAGGCCTTTGACAGGGTTTGGCACGACGGCCTTATCAGCAAGCTTTCCTCCTTCGGTTTGCCCACTGGTTTTTGTGCGTGGATATCAAACTTTTTGAGGGATCGATCAATCCGAGTAGTCATAGATGGCTGCTCGTCTGATCGAATGGCTATAAACGCCGGTGTCCCTCAAGGTTCAGTGCTCTCTACAACTCTCTTCTTGCTGCATATTAATGATCTGCTCAAGCCTGGCATCATAGGGTATGCAGACGACAGCACGGTTGTAGAGAGCTATATGTCCAACGCACGAGCCAGTGCGGCTGATATCCAGTTACTCAGAGAAGGCATGGTCGAGCGCATAAACGACACCTTACAGGCAGTCTCCGATTGGGGCGATGCCAATCTGGTTAAATTTAATGCTGCTAAGACTCAGGCGTGTCTATTCTCCGCCAAGAAGAGGCCATTTCATCTGGCCCCTACTTTCCGAAATGTGTCCGTTCCGATCACAAACCAGTTAGAGCTTCTCGGTATCACCTTGACCTCGTCTCTCAATTTTGGTTCATATATTGAATCCAAAGCGCAAGTGTACCTCGGGGACCGTGAGTGCAATGGACTCCGAACAACCCTAGACCGACATCCTAGGTCCCCCGTGACGGGTCAGGTCTGTGGTCCCGTCACATGCCACTACGGCCGCAGAGAATAGGAAAAGTGGTAGTTGCTGGTTACCACTCCCTGCTCCCTGCGGCCCCACCGCGTCCGCCATCATCAATAATATTCTCAAAGTTTTCAAAAAATTACTTGATCTCATAACGCTGAACTATTATTTTATACGTAGGTCATACCATAAGTTTTGCGTAACTTAAAACAACATTGTTATAACCAAAATATTATATTTATTGCTTTTCTAAATAATCTCCTCTAGATTAAAAAAAAAATATGTGATCGAACCAAATTTTTAATCAGGAGGACCACAGATCTGAAGGCATGATTTTTACGTGCTTACGGAACGTTATCACTGCCTCTTCAGAGTTGGTAAAAGTAAAGTCTCATCAAATCTTTGATTTTAAGGAAAATACGACATTTTACGAAATTCGTCATGTAAAAAACGATTGACCTCTCTTAAATTCAGCAAACCATCGCCTTAAGGTGCTCAAGTAAGACGCTTCTCTCCCAAAAGCATTTTTAAAACAAGTGGCAAAGTTTTGCGGAGAAAGACAACTTTTAAAATCATAAAAACATCATCACTTTTAAACTTTTGACTTAATTCCATTATCGTTGCGTACGTGGAACTTTGATGTGTCATAAAAAACAATTGTCAAATCATTTCCCGCCAACTGTTTTTTTTTAATACTAAGAAGGTTGCAACGTTTAACAATATAACATTCGAAATTCAATGTGCCCTATGTATGCAAATACCAAATCATGATCGTCTAAACAAAAAAATAGACTACTAGGTTGTGACAACTTTGTTTTATATTGACTTGTTGGCTCCGTAAAAATCTGATTCGTACAAAAAAGATTGAAAATCGTATTTTAGGTAAGTGTTTTAAAATTTTGCGATATTTTTTATACAAAGTACGTCGTTCTACACTGATTTAAAAAAAAAATAACACAACACAATATTGATACGCTTCTGCTTTGAACAAACGATGGCTACAAGCAATATTGAATAGTTTTTCAAAAGCCTGAACTTCAAATTCAAAGTTGTGGCTCTTGAAAACATATTTTTTGACAATAACAAAATGAAGACATGACAGCGATATTTGTTTTCATTTGGAGACTGTAAATAAGGTCGATAAAAATTCGCAAATAAATTTGGATTATAAATAATATGTCACTTAAGTACAAAAACGAAAATAAGTTTTAACTTTATTTACGTTACAATATTTAAAAACTAATAAATTTAAGTATTTAATTAATATTAACAACTTACAAGGCAGTACAAGGCATGCACGTAAGGCAGCGGGACAGTGGCCGCGTCCGCCAAGCTCCAGTGTTGAGGCACCGGCCAGAGCAAGTCATTACTATAATCTGCTGAAACTACGCTGGCTGCTGCTCCACCAGGTATCAATCCCATTACTCTTTTGCCACTAAAATTATAAATTTGCGAGTACTTAGTATGATACTTTGTGTTTGTCAAAGTGCAACGGAGGGCAGTGCTCACGGAGTAATGTGAGCACGCGTAACACTGTGCTCCAAAACCACAATAATAGATGTCACGCAAAAAACAACTCAACTGAAATTATACTAGGCAGGACACGTTTGTCGCATGCTGGACGATAACATGGGTACCAAATACAACTTGACCTCGAATTAGCCTAGGAAACGGTGGTGTAAATCTTTGTAAATTTCATATGGACTGGGCCACCAAAGCCGGATACCGGGCTGACTGAAAGGCAAGAAGGACTTTTCCCCACAATAGGATTAAACTATTTTACAATGCAGCTAGCTTATTGAACAACTCCGGAGGCGTATTGGCAATTTATGAAAAATTAAGAACCTAGTTCGGCTATTTCAAGTGAAGACCTGACATGTTCACAGAAATTAAGAAATGGTTGCACACAGTCTTAGATGGGTGGCCATGCAACGGCATCCATATCTGGCCACTATCTAGTCTTAGTTCATAGAGTAGTCAAGTCATGTCAAAGCTATAATAATAAAACTTTCGACATAAGAATGGTGAGGCCGCTCAGCTCATACGAAAAAGAAAAAAATAATCTTATAAATCTTACTAACATGTTTGAGTGTGAGTGTGTGTTAGTATGTAAGCCTAATTTCAATGAAATTTGGTCAACAAACTTTAAACCCTGTTATAAACACATACTTAGACTACATTTTATTTTACATAAACGAGGGTATAACTGTAAGGCGCAGTTAGTTTTAATTAAATATCCACCGTTTCCTACGCTGCCATGAAAATGTGTGAAATGGCATGGCATTATATTATCAAGAAGAAGACTAGATTAAATCGTAAGTAAGGTTTAATATAACAGTTTTTCTTAGGTTGTTTTAGTTTGATAACTATTATATTTAAATTATTAGGTTATGTTTGATCTAAACACTCATTAGAGAAGAGCGCCAAATGATACCGAATGGTTACACAGAATTGTGTAGTTTAACATGGATATATTATTCTACTCTTCGATCAAATATATTAATCGAAGATTCTACTAATAAATATCATAAAATGCAAAAGTATGTGTGTAAGAGTCCATGTTTGTTACATCATAATTGTTATTGTATAATTGTAGATATAACATATTTATGATTCATGAAATAAAATGCTTAAGATTTATTTCACATTTATATTTGAAAAACATTAGACCTGTTTGACCTCCTACATCGACATACTTTTTTCATAGGATTATTGAAAAGTATTGACTAAAGCATGCTCGTTTAGTTAAAAAAAAAACCTGAAGCTCATACAAATAATAATAATAATTAGCTTACCTTTGATCAATTCCACTAAAGTCCATACCAAAACTGTGATTGTCTGAACCGGCAATTTTTTTGACATCTTGGGAAGATATGCCAGAATAGTGTACCTGGACGTGTATTAAATTAAATAATGCAAGTTTCATTATACAATGATTAACTATTACATTTTTTTTTTAATAATAACATACCTGTATTGTTGTTTTACTCGTATCAGATGTAAACGGAGCCTCCGTCCACGCAAGCCCATCACAATTTTCGTTTCCAACTAACTTGATTTGTTTTATTTGATTTCTATGTTCAAGTTGTGTTGAACTTATTCCAGATTTGACAATTTTTAAAGTCTCATGAATATTCATAGCCATTTTACTGCAAATTTCTTCCAAAATCATATCTCTGATATAGACTCCACCGCATCTGCAATCCAAAATAATAGTAGTAATTAAATCATTAATAACTGCGTTTTAAAAATGTGCAATTTTATGGTTTCTACCTAAACTTACATTGTTACGCCAGTGTCTTTAGCGATTTCAGCATTGTAATATTCTTCACCGTAAGAATTAAACGATTTGTATACATGTTCATCTGGGTCAATTTTTAATTGATTTATATGCTTTACATGCGATACACCCTCAAAATCATTGGATAAAGCCTGAGCTTTTATTATTGAGTCAATGAAATTAATCCAACCACCTTGTTTACTCCATTTAATTGTGGCTCTATTTTTTTTAATATTCATATATTTGATTGGCTGAAATAGTTTTCTACAAAAGAAGTTAAGAATTATAATGTAAAAAGATATTTTTTTTTCATAGGCACAAAAATCTTATATATAAAATTTCCGTGTCGCAGTGTTTGTTACCGTACTTCTCCGAAACGGCTTGACCGATTTTTTCCAAATTTTATATGCGTATTCAGTAGGTCTGAGAATCGGCTACTGTATATTTAGTTTTTTTTTTTTTTAAGGTAAAACAACGTTTGCCGGGTCAGCTAGTATTTTCATAAAATAATTATAATTAATACGCAATTTTGTATATCTCTTATCACTAGGACGTTTATTAATTTTAACACATTAAGATAGCCACTAAAAACAGCCATTCCCGGATTTGCTTCCTAATCCTTCAAACAAGCTTTATTGTCTTGCAATTTATGGCTCATTATCCTTTTTTTTTTTTTTTTTTTTGTCATGGAGGAAATGCATTTACGCATGCCCGCCAGTCCTCGGGGGAGGCGGCGGGGTATGTCGGGCTCGGTGCCAGAGTGGCGACCCCTACCGACTAAAACCTCCATGGTGTTCCCTCGCTGCGCCTTAAAGCCGGGGGGCTGGAACATGTGTGTACTCTTCAACCTCCCCGGCAGCGCTGGTCCTTCGACCCACACTCTTTGAGCCTTCCGCTCATCCCACATGTGGCGATATGTCGAGAACACCTGACACATCGCCACAACACGAACTCTGCTAGTGGACTCCGGAATCCCCCGAACCCGAAGTCCAGAGTTCCTACCGGGACAGGCGGAGGTCATTACCGACCACTGCTGGTACCCGGCCCGTCAGCCTCTATGGCCATGCCAGCCGGCGCCAAACTGGCACCAGGTTGCGTGGACACTTTAGACGCCACACGTCTCCTCCGTTTGGGGGGAGGCTTGCAGGCCTTACCCCCAGTGCGATGACCCGTCGACAGACCAGCCGCCGCGCAGACTGCGCAGTGCGGTGCGGACGAGCAGCTTGCCGCTTTGTGGCCAGGCTGGCCACATCGGAAGCAGATGTTGCTCCGATCCTCCGTGGCTGTGCACTGCTCCCTGACATGCCCCGTAGTGAGGCACCGGAAGCAGCGCAGCGGCCGTGGCGTCAGGACCCTAACTTGGACCGACATATATCCGATGAGGAGACGTGGGGTCTCCGTTACCTTCTTTGCCGCAGCAATCGGACAGCGCACAAATGCTGCTCCCGAACCTTTGGCATTGCGGCTGATCTCGGCGATCTTCACCTCGTCAGGGGAGCAACCCCCAACTCGGGCGATCGCCTGAGCCACTTCCTCTTTGGTAACCGAGTCATCCAAACCGGCAAGGCGCACGTCAGCACGCTTCACCGGTCTGGTGACTCGGACTTCGTCTTCCGGGAACATCATCCGGATTTTACCCGCGAAGGTATCCACGCTGGAAGTCGGGACCTCAATTGGGAACTCGAGCATTCTTGCTCCGGTGGCCGCCACGCGGAAGCTAATGCTCGATATTCCAAACACCGTGAGGTCCCGGTACCGCTTCTTGATTGCAGCGAGGAGTCGGGCGTATGTCAGCCCCCTCGTCTGCCCCTCCGGCAAGATCAGTAGGCTGATAGCCAGAGACTTCGGAGCACGAAGTCTGGGCTTTCGAACCTTTTCTTGTTTTTTAGCCTTAGCAGGCTTACGCGGCTGCGCCGTCGCTCCGGACAAGGTCCCTTGCGACGCTGGCGCCGCACCTGCTTTGGCTTTCCCTGCCTTGCGCGGTTCCGCAGCTCTCGGACCGGACCGAGTCCCCGAGAGTGCGGCCGCCGCCGCAGGCTTCCCCTTCCCTTTACCCCTCTTGGTCACTTCCGCCCAGCTTTCGCCGAGTCGGGTGGTGACCGGTTGGGGTCCGTTACATCCAGTGGGTGCAGCAGCAGGTTTCTTACCTTTGGCTGCTGTGTCTAGTCCGGTAGTGATGGGCCTCTTACCGCGCTGCTTCCCCAGGGAGGGAGCAGTCGGCAGGGTCTCATCATCTGTTACTTCTAAGCCCGCGGACATGCCCGATGGGCCAGGGCGTGACTCCAACGCCATGGGCTTTCCGCGAGCAGTTGGAGCTGGCAGAGGCCTCTGAGCTTTAGGCTGAGGATCAGCCCGAGCCACAGCAGCCTCCGCGCGTGCCTCCAACATTTCTCTCCTTAAGTCATTGAGATCCCGTTGGAGATCATTGACTTGATCCTGCAGGCGCTTGTTAGCAGCCTGCAGTTTGGTCACCTCATCGTTGGAGGAACGCTTGCGCAGTTCCTCCACTGCCTCCTTTATGGAAAGCGCCGAGTCCTTCAGGGCCCTAACGAAGGTGCCCTTCAGGTTCTTTGAATGGCCAACCACATACTCAATGTTGGCTAGCTTTTCGAAGACCCTCTTTACCAGGTCGGTAGCCGGGAGATCGCTCGCCCGTTCAGCCGACGCTGGTGTCACCGGTGGAATTGGTGACCTAAATTCTGCCTCCCGCTGAGTGGCTGCATAAGCCGCCTTGGCTTTAGTGATGCCGACGTACCGGCCAGTGGTCGGTGGTCGACCTCGCCCTCTCTTCGTCAATAAGGCGGGAACCTTCGGTGCCGTTGGCACCTCCGACCCGGTATCAGATTCCGAGTGGCTGTCCAGCAACACCGGCGATTCCCTCCTCTTTCCAAGTGAAGTTCGCGAACCACAAGATCTCAGGCTCTGCGAATCATCGTCAGAGTCGAGATCCGTAGTGACACGATCTCCACCTGGCTGTTCTCCTTCTCTCACTCCCCTTCGTTCTCCACTACTCCCACTATATGTCTTCAGGCAATTTGTGTCCCCCCCAGAATACGATCGGGGACTGCGTGACACCGAAGCGCCACGGAGGGATTCCCGGCTAGCCGGACCCTCCTGGGTAGTTGTATTCAAATTGCGAGCCTCCATATTTCTTTCCACCGCAGGTTTAGCATGCCCTGGGCTATGACTTCGGAACTGCTACTCATAAACAAGCCACAGTTCCGAATTCACACCCCCTAAGCCGCCCTCGGCAACCCACAAACCTTGGACTTTACACCGCCCGTCTCAGGCACAACGTCCGCCGCCCATCTCGGGCCCTTCCCTCTCGTCCGAGCGCCCACGCGCCTCCGGACCCACGCCTTCGCAGGCCTTTCACCCCAGGTGCATCGTCTCCCGCCCTTCACCATTCCTCTTAAAGAAGAGGTACAGGCGAGGGCCCCCCGCGACGACCACCCACTGTCCTATTTCGCACCATCCGGACAGAACCGGATAGCACGAAATAGGCTCTCGACTCCCGGGTCACTCTTAGCAACGGCCGAACAATGCAAAGTGGAAAACAACACATTGGTCGGCCGTTGAGCCCCTCCACCACGACAAGGTGGTGACCCAACCGGAGGGGATGGCTCATTATCCTAGTATTTTTTGTTTAACTCTCCAACATACCCATTTGTAAAATAACCTCGCATTTTCAATAAATTTAATACATCGTTTTGTTTTAAATGCTTATCATTCTCGTGAAATATGATCTCGTTTGATGTATGATTTCTTTTTAAATCAAGATCTAAATAGCCATTTGCAATCAATTTGTCTTCATGCAGAACCTAAAAACAATAATGTGCTTTCGTTTATCTCGTATTTAATTATAAAGTTTTGATTGTGTTTTTTTTTTTACTTACCTCAAATTTTCCTGAATATTTTTGAAAAGATACGTGAATTCTTACAATTTTATCTAGCTGTGTATTTATATGTTGATAAAACTTTACATCTTTAAATACAACAGCAGTATGTTTGAAATCAATGTTCATAATTTCGGCAAAAGCTTCCCACGCAAATACAAGAATAGCTGATTCCGGTAAAATAAATGCATCTGTAGAACAAAAAATATTGTATAGTAAACCAAAAATATTACTCAATATCATGTAAATCATTTACTATTAATAAACAAACCGTATATGACAAAATCTTGTAAACACACGATGTCATCATCAAGTAGACAAAAGACAAATTCTTTTGAATTAGGTGTAATTTTTTCAACTTCATTTGTATCAAATATCCTGTGAAATATTACTAAATGTTTATAATTATGCACAAAGCTTTTTTCATCATTATATTATTATTAGTTCACAGTATTATGACGTAGATAACCTTTGCGAGCCGTGAAGATGTCATAGCCGTGTTCGGACTTTGAATCAACAGTAGAAGTTTTTCGAATGCCAAATGGCTGAAAAGCCTATTCTGTAGAAACGCCGCCTCTCGTCCCCAAGATACACCGGTTCGAATCTGGATTCGAACCGGGGTATCTTGCACCAGTATAATATTTTGATAATTAAAAAGAACTTTCTAGAGGATCCGAGAACGAATGGAAAAGAAAGTACGGGACGAAAGATTAGTGAGCGAGTGGGAGATAAAATAAAAAAAATGAAATAGTATAATAAAACAAAAAAACATAATTTGATTTTTGAATTTTAATTTCGATGCGATTTTGTCAAGCCAGAGCGCGACATACGGCCAGTTTTAGTTTAAAAGTAGAATACAAGAATAAAACGAAAAAGTGAAAGTGCAAAAGCGTATTGAAGAAAAGTGATAGTGACAGTACAGTGAAGTGCAGTGTGGACTAGTGCCGTAGGGTCTGTGTAAACCAGGAGCGTGTTAGCACTGCGACAGCGGATTATTGCGAGTCGGGACCACGTAAGTGACGGTTGTCGTTTCAGTATAAAGACTGTGCTGTGTCGGAGTCGCGCATTGCTGGGCTTCCGACTCCTGTAGGTACGTGTGAGTACTCGGTTGCCAATAAAGGCACCGGCATAGAACAAGTCTTTCTTTGCTATGTACGTAACTCGTACAAGGTCAATGACTGCTTGAGATTACAGAGTTTAGTAAGCCATAGATTGTAGGACCGGCTGTTAGTCTAAGTACAAGCAGTCGTTAAACCAAGTCAGAGGCCTTCGGGCGGCTTGAAAACTCTCGACTCCAGAGCTTGCCCAATTAGCTCATACGAAGAAAATGAAAGTTAATAAAGAGCTTGTTTAAGTGTCAAGTTTAAAATATGTATAGCCTGAGCCAATTACTATTATATTTATCTGTTATGAGCTAATTTATCTATGTACACGTACTTCAATTCTACCCAGACAAACAACAAACACACAGGAAAGCTTATGTGTTACTTTGGAATGTACTTTTTCAGCTTATATTTGCACGGGTGCGCGTATTACATCCCCTAACTTTTGTACTAATATTTAGAATCCTGGTGTGACTCATTCATTAGAAAACTTATCAGAAAGTTGTTATTTTTATTTTAAATATTACTTAAAATATTTTTACTATAAAATATTTTTGGTTTACATTGTACTATATATGCATAAATAATATTTAATGAATTACTAGTTTTGTAAATAAAATGCAGAATGATGAATTAATTAATATATCCTTCATCAGATCCTACAAATGCCAGCAATTTAGTAATATCATACCAATCAGTGTCGTGATCCCACTCGACCAGGTGAGATAGTAGGGGAGTCTCCGTCGATACTGGAAACTCTACTTTTGGATATAAAGATTCCAAATCGGGATTTATCCCGTTATTGTAGAGCCTGGAAAAAACAGAGAGTTTATAAGCATGTATACGCGATTATCTTATATGAATCTGTAAAAACAGTCGTTAAATAAATGGGCAAGAGCTTGTCTGGACACGCTCCAGTAAAAAGTTCAGTGTACGGGTTCTTTCAGATATTGTTATTATACCGTTGAATTTAAGCTCGGTTGATAATATTGCTCAATTTTATGTATGTTTTTTTACATAATAATATCATAGGTCGCTGTTTACCTCATACTAAAGAATTTCTAGTTTGTATTATGGTTGCTGACACATCTGACATATTATACAAACATAAAAATACTTTATATTGATTCATATTGAACACCCAGACCAACAGCCAACAAATTTAGTACATCACAAAGATGTTGCACGTGCGGGGAATCGAACCCGGGAACCTCTGGTTGGCAGTCCAGCATGATAACCATTACGCCAACGAGGTCGTCAATCTATCTTAGATCCTAGTGTAAATGTGTACCGTTGTATAATTATATACATATTTCAGGGAACGAAGTACTAATTTCACGTAGGCGGAGATTGAGCGGTTACAAACTTTGGTTGCAAAACTTAAAATACCTAATATATTAATAAAGAAACCAACGGAGTCTAGTCGCCAGGAGAATAATCCTTTTTAACTTATCACATTATACATGATACACATTTTATAGAGTTGAGGTATTGTTAAAAAACTTATGATCACTTACTCTCCGATAGATTTAAGTAACAATAATACACTGTCCTTTTCATTTCTTCTAGTCAAGGACATATTTATACATTTACTATGAGACCTCTTCATTATAGCTTGTAATAATCCATGAGGCGCTATTTCAACTATTAATGCATCTTCTGGTATTAAACGAGCACTCTCTTCAAATAATACGCTATTCTAAAGCAAAACATAACAAAATAAGTTTTAGATGAACTTAATTACTAAAATGATTTATTGATCATATTGAATTTTTAACTCATCTAAATAATCTCAACGTAACATGTAAAATAAATACAGTAACATGTGCCCAGTCAGTAAGTTACATTAGAGCTAATCTTATGACAGTTAAATTACTACTTTTAGGTAACAATAAAAACAGTAAAAAAAAGGATAATAGCATTTTCTATGTAATTAAGTCGTTTTACTGTACCTAATATTTCATGTTCTGTAACATACGATAGAAACATTATAATAACTCGCATAGTTAACTGGTATAGAGCTTGGCGTAGGTTGCTGGCATAGTGAGCTGACTTGGGTACTACTCAAGTTTTTCAAGCCAATTGAAGGCCTCTGACTCAGCTTAACGACTGCTTGTACTAAGACTTTCAGCTGGGGCCTACAATTTAACGGTAACGGGTCATCCGACCCTCAATAGCGCCCAGATGAAAATGCCACATAAAAGACAGTCTTGTGCATGGTCTCATATTCAAAGACTAACCGCATTGAACTTTGCTTAACCTCGATAATCGCTTCAGATCTTTTTAGCTTGAACAAGCTACAGACGCTACGCTATAAAAATTTTAACTATCACTTTAACATTTTTGAGTATCGTTTGTTAAATGTATATAGACATTTTATTTTGTTAAATCCGAAATCGAAAACGCAATATCTACTGAACTGACAGTTTTGTTATATATATTAAAAAACTCTTACCATTAAATTATGTGTAAAATATTCTGCAGAAGCGTATTGACTCTCATGTTTATGCCAATGTTCGGGAAGATAACAAGTAGAGAGCCATTTCTTGGATCGAAGTTTAGGGCTTTTGATAACTGTTTTTAATAGCTTCAGCATTTTTGGCCCTGAAAAATAATGCCGTAAAATAAATATGTTAGGGCTGCGTTCCAGGTCATTTTTTATGCTGGCTTTTTTAAAAGATCTTGAAAAATCGTTCTAAGAAAAGAAAACAATTATTATATTTCTTACTCACTAGCGACCCGTCTCGGCTTCGCACGGACGCAATCCTGATACTAAATACGAGTATACTACTGAAAACTATGAACACGTTTATAAAATTTAAGCTTAAGCGAGTATTTAATTGAATTAGGATTAATAATGTGTCTGTTAAAATCGCTTCAAAAATTAGCCATTAATTGTCATAAAAGTAAATGACAAAAAAGTTATTGTGGGATAGCCATAAGAGATAGATATATACAATACCATCGCGTGGTTTTCTGTACATCTATTCAATGTGTACAAATTAATTGGTACATTATTTTGATAAATCTTGTAGGGTTCAGCCTGCGTTTGCAATGTACCAGTATGCGAAAAAAATGATAATTAACGAACGACATCACATTAGAAACCTCTAAAATAACAGTATTATCCCACTATTTAAGGGATGTTATTATAGATATAAACATTTCTCTTGAATTACTCTATCTATTAAAAAAGTTAAAAAAACTGCATCAAATCCGTTGCGTAGTTTTAAAGATTTAAGCAAACAAAGGACACAGGGTTAGAGAAAGCGACTTTGTTTTATACTATGTAGTTACATAACATATCTACCTGCTTCAGCAATATATTTTGAATGGAAGGCTATGTCGTAACTTGCTACTTCTTTAGCAAATATTCCTTGATCAGTAAGGCTCTTCACAAACACTCTCACGGCATCAGAAGGGCCTGAGATAGTTGCTGATTCGAAACTGTTGTGGCAAGCAACTTCAATCTCTGGAGGGCACAGCTGAACCACCTACAAAAACAAAAACGTAAATACAATATATTTTACCGCTTTAACAAACTTTTTCAATTGATCTTTTTTATAACTTTTAAATGGACCTTATCGCTGGTTAGACAAAAAGTAGGATAACACTTGAATAAAATAATATTCGTATTAAGTGTAATGTACCAAATTGAACTAAAAAAAAAACATACATCATTGAATCCTAGGCCAACAGCAGCCATGGTTCCTTTAATGAACGTTGTCTCGTATGATACGAGTGCTCGATAATATGCCGCCAGTATAGCCTCCTCAGTTGTTAATGATCCATCAGCGTAAGCACAGCATATTTCTCCCAAACTATGACCTAAAATGTTATGTTGCAACTACATTAAAATGTATTTATCTTTCATGAGAAAATGATATCATGATATATTAAGTATAAAAAGTGTCTCGACATAAATAATTATTTATAATATTTAGTTACAAAAACATACCTATTAGATTATCGGGAACGATTCCTATGCTCTTTAATACATCCGTCAGACCGATTTGGACCGCAGTAATAGCCACCAAGCTTTTAAGGATGTTCAAATTATTTCCGTTTCTGTCCACCAATATGTCTTTTATATTTAGACCTTTGTCGGTTAAAACATTGTGACACCTAAAATTATGTATCATCAATTAAATAACATTTTGAAGGATTATTTAATCTAAAAATTTGAAAATATTATCCGTAATAAATGAACTACAAAAAATAGTCAAATAGTTAATAGGTAAAACCTATCAATAGCATAAGCAGCCCACTATACGTTCCCACTGCTGGGCCTTCTCTCACGAGGAGAGAGAGATATATAATTATATATATAAGCCATTCATCACTCTGCCCAAGTGCAGGTTAGCGAATGACACACGTCTTCAGATTTTGTGGTCCTCAAATATGTCGGATTTCTCACGATGTCTTCCTTCGCCGTCATTGGTATAAGGCTGGGATCTTATCAGGAGCGGTAAGATTGAAAAGCAGTAATTTTTCCAGCGCGCCACACTCGCTTCTCAAAAAAATAATACCTCTCAATAGCAGCAGCAAATACTGGAATACGCAGGAGTCCTTCTCCCATTCCCGGCCATTGTGAGCCCATGCCGCTGTACAGGAACCAAACTGGACGAGTGTTGCCAGGAAAATATTCACAATTTCTTGATAAAGACACAGTTGTATTATTGCTATTTTGGGCTAAAATAAATAATGCAGGTCTGGCTTTTATAAAAATGTAACATTTTTTATTTAAAGAAACTGATTGTAAGTAAAATTTCTCAAACTTTTATTATTTAACTAGAGGTTGCCCGCGGCTCCGCCCGCGTGTAGGTCGCTTTTCGCGTACCCTGTGGATTTTTTTTATTGTATCCTATTCCCGTGCCAATTTTATAAACATTGCATTGCTACGATATCAAAATGAGCTGTATCTGTCTTTCCGCATTCAATTTCTGAGATCTAGTTAACCTCTGTTTTTAGCTACTTTGGTGATGATCAATTCAGAAATAATTAATTTCAAAAACACAAAACTTTCCCTTTGAACTTTAAACCCCGATGGAATCCCCCTTAATGCACCCCTGGCAAAAAAATATTAATTTTAATTTAACCATTTAATAATCTACTACCATAACAACCTTCAAGACGTTAACATGATAAATAAAGAATTTTCCATACAAACTTTCACCCCCCCATTACAAACCCTTACTTCACGCCTGACAAAAAAACTTGATACCATTATTTTTCATTTCAGATAAACTATACATATTTCAAATTTCATTGCTGGAAGATCAAAAACAAAGAATTTTCCATACAAACTTTCACCCCCCATTACAAACCCTTAGTTCACCCCTGGCAAAAAAACTTGATATCGTTATTTTTAATTTCAGATAAACTATACATATTTCAAATTTCATTGCTGGAAGTTCAAAAACAAAGAATTTTCCATACAAACTTTCACCCCCCATTACAAACCCTTAGTTCACCCCTGGCAAAAAAACTTGATACCATAATTTTTCATTTTAAATAAACTATTCATATTTCAAATTTCATTGCTGGAAAATTAAAAATAAAGAATTTTCCATACAAACTTTCACCCCCCATTACAAACCCTTAGTTCATCCCTGGTAAAAAAAACTTGATACCGTTATTTTTAATTTCACATAAACTATACATATTCCAAATTTCATTGCTAGGAGTTTAAAAACAAAGAAGTTTCATACAAACTGTTTTACCCCTTTTCACCCCCTTAGGGGTGGAATTTCCAAAAATCCGTTCTTAGTACGCGTCTACATACTAAAACAAATACACCCTCCAAATTTCATACTCCTAGGACCAGCCGTTTGGGCTCTGCGTTGTCTATAGATGAATGAGTCAGGACAAAGAGTCTTATAGTATAGATTAATTGTAAATTTACCTAGAATCGTGTAGCCTCTGGCAGTGTATCCAGGTATATAATTTTTGAATACATTATTTAAAAGTGCGAGTTGTTCAGGATCAATAGGATTAACTTCTAAGTTGTCACACATTTTAATAACGCCCTCTTTTTTACGACTGGACAATAAAACTAATCTTGGGAGATTTGATGTGTATCTTTCGATGTCCTGGAATATTTAAATATGTAAATATCAATATTTGATTGAGAATAACGAATTGCGTATGCTAACGGACTGGCATTCTTGCTTTTAAATATTTTTTTATACTATGGTGGGTTTGCGCTTGATCACAATTCACCTGATGGTAAGCGACATTGTGATCTAAGATGGAACGCGCTTACCCAGAAGAAACCGGTTCCCTCGTGCCTTGAAAACTGCAAGATTATAGTTTTCGGGGAACAGGGCATTTGGCAAGGAGTTCCACACCTTGGCAGTACGTACAATGAAGGTGGAGGCAAAACGCTTAGTGCGCATTTTATTCCACAGTGACACGATGCCGCTTTGGTATTTCCCTGCTCGTCCGATGGTGCAAGGGGCGGGGGGAATCAACTGCTTGTTAATAGGTATTTTGTATATGCAATAGGTATTTTGCAACGAGGCTGAAATATTTATAACTTTTCGTTTTTTCGATATTAAAGAAAATTATCGTCGCTTATTCGTTTTAAAGAGTTGTTCCCACAGAACAGCCGCGCCGTACAGGTTGACAATCTGGCCTGTGATAAGTAAAAACTGTATTTAATTGACACAATACTAGTGCTTGTAATAGTTTTAATCTATTAGTTTAGTGGCTAAAGTCAAACCAGGCCAATTGGCCTTGTTTGCTGGAGCCGCAAGTTCAAATCTCGTTGATCGTGATATTTTCGGTCGTTTTTTTTAGTTCTATAATATAACCTACCTGAGATCATCTTGTAGATTGTAAGTTAACCCGCACTGGCGGGCTTAGCACTTTGCAAAAATCTTGAAATAATCTTTTGTTAGCTGAAGTACAAGGTATCTTTGTAATAGTTTACCTTAGGTTTATAATGTCCTTTCAAAAGTGTGTGAAAGTTACTGCCGGTATGACAAAAGTTATTTATCGCTGTAAAACCTCTGGCAAACGACTCATTCTCGGTAATAACTTTAATTTTTCCACTTTTAACAGCCTGGAGATGTGTAAGAGGTTCCTTGAAATGTAAATTAGCTGGTATTTGACCGTTGTGATATGCTAAACACATCTGCAAACCGAGATTAATTAACATAAAAATATTTTGTCACAAACAAAACTTATAATGCAAACATTATATACACATTTTGTGCAAACCTTTGTTATTGAACAAGCTCCTGATGCACTCTCTGTGTTACCAATATTTGATTTAATACTTCCTACTTTAATGATCTTGTTTGATGTGAAAATATTTGCAATTGCTTCTAACTCTTCGGCATCCGCTTCAGCAATACCTGTTACAGTAAATATAATTATTATCGAGTAATAAAGTTATACTATTTTATAACGTTGACTGCTTACCTACGAGTATACTCGTAGTACAAGATCTGGGCCCCACTGCCAACTACGAGTATTCTCGTAGTTGTATGCAATTTCTTACGAATTCTAGCCAAGTGGCAGTGAAAGGAAGAAGGAAGCGGGGTTAAATTATTTGGCATTTGAAGTAAAACATAGAATATTTTTTGGGTACATCACTGTGAAGTCACGAAGAAGTCATACATTTTATAACAATTTACGCATAAGTTAGGTATTTCAGGACATACCGGACAGTAATAAATTGTTTCTTTGCGTTTTTTTCTTTTGTGCAGACATGACACGGTTTTTTTTGTGGGTATTGGACGCTCTAAATAATGTAGTACTAGTAATCCTAGTTCTTTTTGCTCGTGATGATTATACTTTGCAAATGTTTCGCCTAACAGATATTCTATGCCTCCAATATCTTTTCCGGAGGAATGTTGGCTTGTTGGTGGTTGATCATGCAGGCGTAGTGAATCTAGATTTCAAAAATGTATATCGCTAGTTTATTGTACAAAAACAGCGTTTTTCTAAGAGTTGAGCAGTATAACAGCAATTGGTCTGAAAGATCAATCCCGGACCTTCCCTTATTGTAATCTCTAACCACATCTTTTGTTTCACCGTTGTCACATGTTTTGTTTCACACAGGAACCAATAGTTTATGCATATTAGAAATACACAAAACTTCCCTCTTATCCTTCCAGTAACCACATAAACCTTATTAATTCTCCATGTAATAATTTGACCTTTTTTACTAAATGCCATACTACGAGTTAACTCGTAGTTTGAACTAGGTTCCACTGCCAACTACGAGTATATTCGTACCTACCATTTTGTATGGTGGCTATAGGCATATAAAAAGTTACTACAAGTATACTTGTATGGCAGTCAAAGTTTTAATCAATATACCAACTTCAGGCGTAAATTAGTTGATAAATGACAGAGCCCTGAGGCGCAAAACGTCTATTATTTTTATTACTATAGAACAAAACGCTTACTTCCAGGCTTCTAAAGAATATTTGAAATAAGGTCATAAATAAATAAAAAGGCAACGTGCATAAAAGTCATTCAACGCTCTACCTTTCTTTTCTCTTTTGGCCATATCTCGGTCATCGTATTACTCCGTTTTACCATCAATCAGCACTTCTACCAAAGTGCCCCAACAAACCCATTTTTTTTTTTGCATATTCAAACGTCTCGAATTATTTTTAGTATTTCAGATGCCACTTTATTATAAACCACGTGACTCTTATTACGTACCAGGCTTTTGATGTTAATGCCACACGCTAATTTTTATGAAAGGTGAATAATAAGATATCTTGTCCAGGGCTAGTATAAAAATATCGGCGAGATGAGATCTCCTTGATGGAACAGCAATAAAGAGAGTTAAATTTGGCCCATCATTGTCTAATCCTTTTTTTATTGAAAAAACTTTGCAAAGAGGTCGGTAGTACTCTTCTTCATCAGTCGTTTTACCGTATGTACTATGGTTTACAGTTAAGAAACTGTTCCTCCTGCCTTTAACAGGTTTGCATTCATTTGGTGGGCGTGTGAGTCTGTTGCAGACTTGAATTGAATATTTTTACGAGAACTTTAATCACAGGTTGCTCGCCGGATTTCCCCGGAAAATTCTCATTTAAATTGCATAAGGACATTGATACTTTTACAATAACAGAGTAATTCAGAATGAATGATTGAATGATTCGGTGCTTCTTAGTCTCTGCATTAGAAAGCTACTATCTGCAAAGACTACTCAGCATAGTTTCTAATAAAATACTATATCAATATCAAAAATGCTGGTATTAAACTGGTAGATGTCCAGAGAACATACATAGTAAGTGTTTGCCGATGAATATGTGGAGAAATTCTGATACTTAGGATATTTATTATGACAGAAAAATTAATGATGGGCTTGGACGTGGAACGGGGGAAAGGAGTCAGACCATTAGATATGCTCGCACGCTGCTTTGCAAATTTCACGTAAGCAGGAAAAGTTACGCTGCATGATTATACACGTTCCAGCTTAGGATAGAGTATATAATTATCCTACTAATATAATAAATGCAAAAAATTGTGTGTCTGTGTGTGTGTGTATGTTTGTTACATCTTCACGCTGAAACGGTTCAACCGAATTTGATGAAATTTAGTATGTAGATAATTTATACCTTGGATTAACAAATAGGCTACTTTTTATCCCGGAAAAATGCGAGTAAGAGCGCGGGTCGCAGCTAATCATTCCACACTTTTAGCACTTTATCAGAAATCCGAGATGTTCCAGCGGGTCGGAAATTGGCAAACGTATGAGTTCGTATTTCTGATATTTTCTTTCAAACAATTAATTTAAATCTAAATTCATCCCTTCTTAAGCTATAATGCCACTGACAGACACACACAGACACGTTAAGACGGGGTAGTAGAAGTAATAAGGCTAGCAAGAGTGACGCTTGAACAGATATTTCCAGAAAGTCTTTTTATCTCTCAAGAAATTTGTAATATGATTCGTGAAATAATATTATTTATTTCGTAGAGTAAAATTGCAATCGGCGGTCCGTGTGGATTGAATTTGCGTTAAGAGTTGTAGATTTGTTGTTTACTGTAGGCACCGATAATTTTTCACGGATTCTCCCCTCAAGGTGTAGTCAAGCTGAGGTTACCAGGTTCCTAAGAACAAACTGGTGACAGACAGACAAACAGGCAGTGGAGGCTTAGTCAATAGGGTCCCGTTTTTACCTAATAGTTATGGAACCCTAGACATGACTATTGAGAAAGAAACTTCCAGCAAGAAGTTAAATAAATTGAAATTGATTTTTAAAGGAACTTCAAAATAATTTTAATTTTAAAATGCCTTACCTTGACTATTAGCTTCTATATATTCCACATTATTAGGTTGTACGTCAATCTCGGAATAAAAATCTTTCATAAAACTTTCAATGTCTTTTGGGTTTCGCCTCGGAGAGAACAATCCATCGGAAGAAGCAAAATATTTTCCCTTTACATGATAAACTTCTGAATATATTCTGTAAGAAATATTACTGTATTCAATTGTTTGGTTCTGTTTCTTTTAGTTAGGTGCAGGGAATTAAGTACCTATAATTTATATTTTAAACAATCTGATATTTTAGAAATCAACAATTTGTCAGATACTGCCTCAAAAATCACTACAGTTAGAACACAATTAGGTACAGTGTTAGCCATTTATACCGCAGGTCACGTGACACACGAATCAACTTATTTCTGGATGAGGTGGACCAGGCCTAGCCTAGTCACCCCCCACGTGGGGCCCCGCATTGTCGAGGCGGGGGGGCTCAGTAAGCGTAGCCTGGTCACCCACGGTGATGCGAAGAGGGTCCCTGAGGCGGGCCACTCCCTAGACTTGTATTCCCAGTACGCAAGTTCTAGATGGAGTGGCACCAGTAGGTTGCGAGGCCTCGCTCCGGGGGTTTTCGGGGGGGGGGGGTTTCGCAACTGAGGCGGGCTTGCGGTGTGGTTTGGGAGGCACCGCAGCCGAAGGTGTGGGGCCGCGGCAGGAGAGAAGTGTTGGTATTACGATGTGCCGCTCTTCCTACCTGCCACGGCCTCGACGGGGTCGCCACCGGATGATGGCGGACGCGGTGGGGCCGCAGGGAGAAGGGAGTAGTACCACAAAATACTACTTTCTCTATTCTCTGTGGCCGTAGTGGCAGGTGATGGGGCCACATACAAGACCCGTTGCGGGGGACCTAAGACGTCGGACTGGGGTTGTCCGGCGTCCATTGCACTCACGGTCTCCGAGATGGTTGCGGTGCTCTACGTGCACTGCAAGGGGAGTTGTCCCCTGAGGAGAAGTCTCTCAGGCTAGCCGAGGTGGGCGGGGTGGTGGATTAATGCGAGAAGCGGAACCTCACCCCCCCTTTCCGATGAGGAGGCCATCGTGAGGTTTTAGCCGGTAGTGATGCCCTTCTGGCATCGAGCCCGACATACCCCACCCACCTCCCCGGGTGTGGTGGGCATACGTAAATGCATTTCCTCACGTTTAAAAAAAAAACAGGCCTAGTCTGGAATAGCAAGCTTTCAAGGAGGCTACCAAACACACAGTAAAGGTGCTTGGCGGCAGGTTTTTCATCATGAGGTCGGTTGCTAGCAAAGCGAGCTCTAAGAATAACTCTACCACCATGCCATTCAAACTTAATTTCAATTTCATTTATTTCAGACATTCAACACAACATAATATACACCCAATTAATATCAAAATTTATAAAATCATTAAGTTACCCTAATCACTTACCGCTTTGCGTCCTTAGCTCTTTGCAAAAAAATAACATTTATTGCATCTGATCTTACAAACCCATCGCCGTTTTTGTCAAAACATTTTGTTTTTCCATCCAAACACAGTAATCCTGCTCTGAAATGTAGGAATATAAAAATAACGTAAATGGCCAGAAGCTTCGCAAATTAGGGTTCCCGTATACAGATTTTATGACGTATTATCATTTAAGAACACATTTTGCATGCTATGCATTGTTCAAACTGCGTCCATTATTAGATAAGACTGCCCTTATATCTGTATACTTTGCCTATATTCATTCCCGATTAAGGTACGCTATCACGATTTGGGGAAATGGTTCAGACATCACAAAAGTGCTCAGAGCTCAAAAACGTGCAATTCGGACTATGCTGGGACTAAAAAAACGTACTTCAGTAAGAAAGCACTTCAAGACTAATAAAATAATGACTGTGGTATCACTTTATATTTATAAGACAATCCACTGTACTCCTTAAAGGAATTCATGACTATGCACCTAGTGGAATCTTTATTTACGTTGACTGAATAGATTTTAATTAGTTATATTTAATTTAATTTTAATATAAGTAATAATGTATATAATTTAAATGTCTATTTTAAATCCAATGTAAATCTAAATGTAATGAATGACTTGCCAAATGCGACGAGATGTTGTAAGGCCAATAAATTATTTATCTATATTTATCTATTTATTTATCATTTGGCACGCCGCTTTCTGTCGAAGTCATCTGTTATATATGTGATATTTTAGTGGGATTCAAAATAATGGCATAAACTACTTTACCTTTTCAAATTAATTGTCAACTGAGGTTTATCGCAATAATTAAAACCACCAACGATAGCACAATCTATTTGATTTGTTTTTATTGCATTGTACGCCATTTCCAAAGAACTCATAGACCCCGCGTTGCCTTGATCGAAAGAATAAGATGGTCCTTTCCCATCGATCCAATAAGATATACGATTGGCGAACATACATTTGCTACCCCTAAAAACAAAATAATGAAGTTAAATAATAGCTTTCTATTATTCGATACATTTTTGTTAAATGTTAAATTTATTGTTTAACGACTTACCCAGTTACTATAAATGGATGACCCTTTGTGTTTTTGAAAAAATTGTTAAATGAGTCTAACGTTGTACCCGCAATGAAAACACCTAGTTTTGAATTTTTAACAATCTCCGGATTCATTCCTGGAAAAAAGAATTAAGTTCGTGTTAGTAGATAGAGTTAGTACATAGTATATCATTATATCGATATAATGAGGATAGTAGGAACTACGAGTACATACACGTATTATTACACCTATTAGGAAAAGATTATTTAAGCATTTATGTGCAAACGAAGTGGTATTAGTCCCCAGGGAAAAATAATTGGAATGGGAAATGTAACATTCGGATGTGGTGCTGTGCATTTTTGTTTATAATATTACATGACTATTCCACGACAAGAATCATACATTGGTTTAAAAATCTTACATCTATCTATCGGTAGGTGGCGCAAAACACAACGAACTTTTCGTATTAAATCAGAGGATCGTGAGCGTAGTAAAAGTGCGTAAATAAAAATAATGGCCAAGTTCGAAACAGGCACGTGCATGAACGTGCATGAATGGGTTCCGTACCATTGTCTGTGCGAGACAGGCTCGTGCATGAAGGGTTCTGTACTGAGTCACACCAACACATCAAAATATTACTATACAAACTACCGAATTAATATAATTATTAACAAATGCAAATTATAATATTTGTTTCATTAATATCGGACCAGTATTCCTAAAGATACAGCGATGTAAAATATCACCGTTTTTCTGATTTGCGTTCCTTCACATAAAAATACGATAACGTGACTCTGCGATAGGGATGGTGTGTTAGTCTTGGTAATTACTATAGGTATATATTATTATTACAAAGTGAATCGTATGTTTATTGAGCCAATCGTTGCGCTATACGCAATCGTATGGTAGGTATAGGTACGCAATCACTGACTCACGTGTCACAGTACGGCGTCACACGGCCGCGCGGTTGCCCACTCGAATTTTCAGCAACCGTATTTCAACGCCTAATTTCTCAGTCAGTTCAGTCGTTCAGTTAGAGAAATGAAAAATATACTCGTATATATAACACGCACACACACAAACTTTAAACTTATAACACCCCGTCGTTTTGAGTCGAAGTAAAAAAAAACTATCATCAAAACTCACTTATACTTTGACATTAATAATCTTTCAATATGGTGGCAACAGGTTACAACCTCAGGTCGTTAGCGTACGCGCCTATTCACTTTCACGATGGTGGGAACAGTTTACAACCTCAGGTCGTTAGCGTACGCGCCTTTTCACTTAAACCACCACCTACCCGCTAGTAATAAAAGGATGGATATTTATAGTATGTAAAGTTTTATTTTGTTATTTCTCATGTATCGTTACTTTTTTTATGTTAATACGTAATTAATGTTAATTACGGTTTAAAAAAATAAAACAATATAAATTTGTGCAGCAAAATATACATTTTAGTAAATACGTCGACAAAAAAAAATGCAAGGAACTAGGCTTAGAAATATACTTATGCCATAATGCACATTACAATGATGGCCTGAATTCCACACAAGGTATATCCTGTAAATATTTAAAGGGTCTTTATAAATGTCGTTATAAGGATCGAGTAAATTGTAGAGTAATTGTAAAAAGTTGTAATAAGTAAAGTAAGTAATAAAGAACCCCGCTAAATAAATATGGGGTTCCTTAAAAAAAATTATGCGTCTAACTGTTACTTTTATTAATATTTTTTACGCTTAATTTTTTTTACAGAATATTAGCTTTTAAAGTGGCACTGGGCAAGACACGTTTCCAGACGTCATATCGTAGATGGAGCAAAACAACTACTGAATGGCTTGCACGGGACAGATAACCAACTGCAGGCAGACCACCAGCCCGATGGATCAATGTGATCAAGTCCAGGCCAGGTTAAATAAAATAGGTTTTTATGGATTTAATATGCACAATTATGTACATATTTTTTTTAAATAAAATATATGTTTTTAAGATGACTTCTCATACAAAAATGGCTTTTTTGTCAATTACTTAGATATTGGCCGGTACTTTAAATACGCGAAGCCTACTCGCAATGAGGCATTTTTTTATTATACATTATTTGTTTACCTGCATCAAAGACAGACATCATAGCATGCTCCATAATTTTTCTCATCATTGGATCCATACATTTAGCTTGATTTGGCGTCACTCTGAAGAAATTTGCATCAAATTTTTTCATTCCTTCGATTGATCCAAAATATTTTGGGAATTCCGGATGTTTTATGTGCAGGCGCTTGTTTGATTTTTCCACCATATCAATCTGGAAGTAGAAATTTTACAAAATTGACCCAAAAAAAAAAAAAATCTAAATCTCAAGCATCGAAAGATGAAAATTCTTCTAATCTGGCAATCTAATATGTTCTCAAGGTTTTATAGTTCTTTCAAGGTACCCTAATAATTTCACTCTGCACAGCCGTCCTGCTTCTAGCAGCACTCCTCCGCTGCGAAACCGTTGCTTGAGTTTCGCTGTACGGTTCTGCCTTTCGAGTAAAGCAGCGGAGGAGTGCAAGAATTTTGCGGCAGCATGCTTCAGGCATAAGCCCGTCTGTCTTCTATACGTGTATCTTAATTCTACATTTATTAACATAAATGCTATGAAAAATATTTATTAGGGTTCCGTGCCTTGAAGGTAAAAACGGGATCCTAATACTAAGCCTCTGCTGTCTGCCTGCCTGTCTGTCTCCAGGCTGTATCTCAGAAACCGTAACAGCTAGAAAGCTGAAACTTTCACAAGATAGGTATTTCCCGTGCCGCTATAGCAACAAATACTAAAAATAAAAAAAAAATGTCAAGGGGGGTGGGTTCCCATACAATAAACGTGTTTTTTTAGATTTTTATTTGCTTTCTTTAAAAAAGGTAGCTGCTAGACACTTAAAATGTTCACAATGTATATAAATGTAGGAATATTTAGCTATCGAAATTAAATCATAAAAATAAAATAAAATAAATATTTGTGGGGGGCTCCTTTAAAACAAACGTAATTTTTAAGTGATTTTTACTCGATCTTTATATCGATATTTGGTAGACTCTATATACATACATGCACAGAATATTAAATAATGTATTAAATTAAAAAATAAATAACAAAATAATTAAAAATATAATAATATTTAAGGAAGGCTCCCATACAACAATGGAACGTAACCCTTCATGCGCGAGCCCAACTTCCACTTAACCAATAATTTTATTTCTTCTGTATTTTATGAGTAAAACCACGTATTGAATATAGATGTTATACTATGGGTACTTCATAAAAATATAATCATTCATTGGTTGTATGGAAAAAAAATCGCGCCGCCTCTTTATCTGCTATACTATAAGAATACTATTTTTATGTCCTGACTGACACATTAATTCATCTACATACAACGCAGAGCCCAAACAGCTGATCGTAGGGTTACGAAATTCGGAGGATGTATTTGTTTTAGTACGTAGATGTGTATTAAAAACGGATTTTTGGAAATAACGGAGGTAAAAATAGGAGAAGGTAAAAAAGGGTGAAAATGTTTGAACAAATTATTTATTTTTGAAGTTCTAGCAATGAAATTTGGAATATGTAAGTTTATTTAAAACTAGAGGTTGCCCGCGGCTCCACCCGCGTGTAGGTTGCTTTTCGCGTAACCTGTGGAAAAAATCTATTGTATCCTACTCTTGCGCCAATTTCATATAAACATTACATTGCTAAGATATCAAAATGAGTCGCATCCGTCTTTCCGCATTCGATTCCTGAGATCTAGTTAACCTCTGTTTTTAGCTACTTTGGTGATGATGCGACAGATTAGATCGTTTTCTCCAACCCATTATTTTAATTTAAATAATAAGAATACGTGAACCATTCCAATTCATAACCATTATATAAACTACGACCGTAACAACTTTCAAGACTTTAACTTGATAAATAAAGAATTTTCCATACAAAATTTCACCCCCCGTTACAAACCCTTAGTTTACCCCTGGCAAAAAAACTTGATACAATTATTTTTAATTTTACATAAGCTATACATATTCAAAATTTCATTGCTAGAAGTTCAAAAACATAGAAGTTTCATACAAACTGTTTCACCCCCTTTCAGCCCCTTAAGAGTAGAATTTCCAAAAATATATACTAAGTACACGTTTAAGTACTAAACTATATACAACTCCAAATTTTACACCTCTAAGTTCAAAAACATTTCATTTTTAACTTTCAACCCCAATGGCATCCCCCATAATGCACCACCGGCAAAAGTTTTTATAATTTTTATTTAACCATTTAATTATCTACTACCATAACAACTTTCAAGACTTTAACTTGATAAATAAAGATTTTCCATACATACTTTCATCCCCCATAACAAACCCTTAGTTCACCCGTGGCAAAAAAAAAACTTGATACCATTATTTTTCATTTTACATAACTATACATATTCCAAATTTCATTGCTGGCAGTTCTAAAACAAAGAAGTTTCATACAAACTGCTTTACCCCTTTTCACCCCTTTAGGGGTAGAATTTCCAAAAATACGTTTTTAGTACGCGTCTACATATTAACACAAATACATCCTCCAATTTTCACACTCCTAGGACCAGCCGTTTGGGCTCTGCGTTGCCTATAGATGAATGAATGAATGCATGAGTCAGGATAAAGAGTCTTATATAGTATAGATCAAAACATAAGAGCAAACATAGTGTCTGTATTAAATATTTTTCCAAGAAACTGATGTAACTGATGAAAATGAACTGAACTTCACCACACGCTGGTTCGAATCCTATCTTATCCTAGTCGTGATATTTTCGACAATTATCCGTTCGTATGTTGAATGACATTAGCCCATTTTGTCTTATCTGTTAAAAACCAATTTTTTAGTTTTACCCACACCGGCTCCCGGTATGTTCAACAGTTGCGGCTAAAATGTGTTTATTTTAACACCGGGAGCCGGTGTTTCAACATACAAGTGGTATAATAATTAACTTTTTTTACACAATATAAGATTTTTTAGGACTGCCGTGTTGATACGTAGCAGAGAAGTAGAAATAAGGGAATGTAAAACTGAACATAACAGAAAACTTACCTTGTTATATAACTTATTGCTCAGCTCCAGTACATTTTGAGCATCCGGAAACAATCCGGATATTCCGCTGATAACAATCTCATCCCCCTTCAATACACCCATTTTGATAAAAATTAAACTACATATAATATTAAACTACATATAATAAGTTTACCAAGCACTCCATAAATTGAACACTACCTTAAGAATGGAGTGTAACTGTCGTTTCAAGACTCACATAATTAATATAGATCGCTTTATATAATTACAATACTCTTGAATAATGCAAATCTGGATCATGTTCTGCCCCGCGGAGTCACCCGCGGCCTATCATAAAAAGAAGTAGTTATTTGAGCAACTAAAGACCTTACTAGATACCTATTATACTTTTCACGCACGGTACCATTTCAAGCGGGGGCCTATGACCGGGCGGCAACTACAGAGCGGGAACCCAATTCAAACTTTACACTTATCTATACATGAATTTGTAACGCTATATAATTTCTCAATCAAAAATCAAAAAACCCAATTTCTCATTTCAATTGAAACAAAAGTACCATCACAGATTTTTGATTTGTCATATTATGTTCTATTAAAAAAAATATTCAAAATATGTAGTTGATAAAACTAAATTGCTACCTTCCCAGGCTCTATACTTCTTACGGTCTTGAAAACTTGTACTGAAAAGTAAATAATAAAAATTTCAAAATTTTACCATGACAAAATATTTAATTAGTTGAACAGCTAAAGTCGTCATAATTTGACTTGCCCTATTGATATTGTAATTTTACATTGTATTTCGTAATTTGACATTGTTATTTGTAATTTGACATTATAATTCGTAATTTGATTATCTATTCTATTATATGCATATGTATATAAATTAAATTTGAATATTGAATAATTGTAAATTGACTTGCCCAGTACAGCGCAATGCCCTATGGTAAAATGTTTGATTAGATTTCGATTTCAAATATAGAATAAAAATTTCCTTAAAAAATTTGTTTGCTGTATAAAAGCTAACAAACAAAATATAATTGTATTATTTATTGGTTTCGAAAAGTAGTACATCGCTGAGGGAATGGGAGAGGTAGAGCCAGAGGGAGAACAAGAGGGTAAGGGTGAGTGAGAAGGAAACGGAGAGGTTACATTAAACGAACTACATACGGACGGAGCCGCGGGCAACAGCTAGTACTTATTTAACACTAATATAGGCATATTTTTATAAATAAGACTAAGTGTTTGTGTAAAAGCTCAGTTTTTAGTTATTTCAGTATAAGTGTATACATGTATGTATATTTATGAAATACATTATTACAGTGTTTTACCTAATGTAACAGTAACTAACTATTTTAAATGGTAAATGCACAAATAAAATACAAAATTAATATAAGATGGCCATCATTTTTTATTTTAATATACTCTATTGTGACTAAACATATGTATGAGAAACAGACATATTAATAAACTTTCTCAAAAGCAATCATTGATAATTGAAAAAAATACAATTATCAATGAATTTGTTCAAAAAGTTGGAAACTCTACAATCAGTCAAAGCCATGGCATGATCGGACTTTATATCAAACACTTGAACTGGTTTGTTTGTGTATAGAGATAAGTTATAATCATTGCTCAGGTCTCGTGCGTTCGGATGAGGAATACCTCTGATCAGGACAAGCTCTGATTGGAGAACAAAGTCGGGTTTATACTCCTTAGCTAATTTGATTCTATCGTAAGCAGTTTGCAGGTAATTTTTTAAGTAATCATGGCTGTGGGAGACGTCAGTTTTAGTTGCGTTTATAAATAGTTCAACTTTATCTGTCCATTTCATTGTTTCTTTCAACTTTGCTTTGAGCTCGCTGGACTGACGGTCTGTGAATATCGAGTATATGTGTTCAATGAGCGAGTTCTGCAGCTGTTGTTCAGTCAGGTTCCCGAGGTAGGCGTCGAGATGAGCTCGTACTGCGTCTGGGCTGCTGTCTAGGCAGTACACTACTCCAACAAGACCTGTAATCATATTAAAAAAATTGTATTTGAAATATTAAGATAATTTTTAGGGATACATCTCAAGCAAAATATTAATGCCATGCCATGTAAAATAGATTTTTTTTATTATTTAACTAATAAAGTAGTCAATACACAATAAAAAGGTTAAACCTATATAGTCAGAAACACACTAAACGTAGGTCTTATTTAACTTCCAATGAGTGTTGTTCGATATCGAAAATTCATTAAAGCTAGCAATTTTGTCCTTATTCACAATAACATTAGACACATGTACTGCTATCAAAGTCTTCCTTGCTATTAAGGTTATTATCAATAAAACCTGCCTGTACGCAAGTACTGACCAACAATTTTGTACTTATATGTTCATAACATATTATTATCAAATAAAATCCAACAATATAAAGGCAATAAATGGTTTTTCATCTGTAATTCTATAGTTTGAAATTATCGGGGGATAATATTAAAAAAAACTGAAATAAATAAAAAACTAAATTCATAAACGTTTTACCTTCTTTCTCTAAAAGAGCCGCTATTTCTAGCGCAATGTTAACTCCGAATGAATATCCCATTATATAAAAGGGAGACTTCAATCGAAACCTTGCCTGACAGTGCTGTAATAAAAACATATTTTAATTATTACATACTTTGGTACGTAAAAATATAAGGTTAATGAACAATAATTGCTCAAGTATGAGTTGAACTCTTAGTTCAATTGTTATAAAAATAATAGCAAAATATTACGTTTAATATACCTATGGCAGCCCCTTTTGAATAAATACTTTTTTCTTTGAATAATTATATCATTTAATATTCTGTTAATGTTTCAAACTTAGAACTTATAAGAATAGAGATAATACTCGTTAAACGTTTCTTGTTTGGCCCATATTTATTTTTTAAATCTTAATTTAATAGCGGCAACCAAAAATACATCATTAATCGGTGAATATTTCAACGTTCTATCACTGTCCATGAGATAAACAGACTGATGGACAGCGAAGGCTTAACCTATGCTTTGGGTATTATTTTTTATTGAAATAAAACTAAATTAAATGCAGTTTTATACATAAACTAGCTGCGTCTTGTGGTGTCACTCGCGTTACTCTGAGGTTAAAAAAAGCCTAAGCGTTAAAATAGAGTCTAAACTAAGTCCGTACCAAAATTCATCGAAATCAGTTCAGCTTATTGAGCGTAAAGAAGTAACAAACTTTCATACTCACACACACAATACACAATTAATTTACAATTAATAACATACACAATTTCAAATTTATATTTTAAATTTATATTTTTTCCTTAATACGTTTATATAAACCGCATTCTAGTTGAATCTATTTAGAAGGAAACAATACATACAATACAGGACGGAAGTATATTTGAACTAAAAATGGCAAAATACGTACTACTAAAAAAGAATGATGGTGGGGAAGTGCATTGCGTAAAATATTATTACGATACTTACGGTATTTAGTACCAAGTGGTTATTTACAGTTGCCTTAATTTATTGCTCTTGTTCGAAACCACTTGTACTTCTCTCTATTTGTTAAATATCCTAAACTGTAACTCGTCTAATATTACATTGTATATTAATTACTTTGTATTAAGGAACTGTTCAGAAAATCTTGTAAATTTTAAATTGTATATTATTATATGTTTATATTTATCTGCTATGTATTATTATTTTTATTTATTTTAAAAGTGAATAAAGTTTTCTAATTTAATGTTTGCATGTAGTACTTAATTGAATTCATTTTATTTGTCACTACATACATATGTGTAGCTTAATTGTCTATAAAAGCCTACTTTACATAAACAACAATTTATTTATATTATTTAAGTTTAGTTTATTGTTAATTTGTGTATGTAAATAGGTTAATATATTCTTAAAGATAAGGTATTGGTATTAATGTTTCTTACCCTTAAATACTGTATGTACCGTACTACTTAAATTATGCCTACAATTGTGCTAAAGAGCAAATCGAAAATCAGCACTGGAGTACTTAGTGCTCTCAGCATTAAACTGAATTTGCTCCTATTGTGCACACACTAATTGTTATAATTATCTACTCGTTTTATTGATTGTGTTTTTTGTTTTGTGCATAGTATATGTATTTTCTTTCTTTCTTTCAACATTTAGAGGGATTCAACGTCACCCTAATTTCAATCGGGATCGCGGTTGGACGTTGGCGCCATCATGGAAGCCCGTTTTAAATATTGTGCGATCCGATATGACGGAACCTACTCAAGACACAATCAGTGTAGTGTGTGCGGACCCGAGTATACTCTCTCCAATACCATCCAGTGATGAGGAAGAAACAATCTCCATCCAGCCGGCGTTATCTGCGCGGGAACGGAGGGCTGCGGCGCGCGCAGAGCGTCGCGGGGTGCGGGACGCGCGGGTCGCTGACGCTCCCGCGCAACATGCGCCGCGCCAGTCTGTGCGCGGATCTCGTCGGTGACAGTCCGTGTGCAGCTCGTCCCCGATGATGACGCTCTTAATGCGTTGAAACCCGTTGGACGTATATCCAACGTTTTTAAGTAAGTGTGACCGTTTTGTTTCGTGTAAATTTAGAGGAATTTCATAAATAAATTTAATCCTCTTTTAAAAGAAAAAAATATAGGTAAATTATATAACATAACGGCACGGATAATATACACTTCACAGTGCTAGCCTGCTGCGACTTAACGCGCGAGTCTAGCAGATCTTCATGCGGCACGTGTATAATTAAATAAAACACCTAAGATTTAGTCATCTTGAGATTTGCAGGGTGAAATAACTTACTTGTGTAGTATAAATCAGAACATAATTATATCCAGATTTTAAAAAGTCATTTTTTCTGAACTTACATTTAAATATCTTTTCGCAGTTTCTGAAATGCTTTCATTAATTTGTAAATCAGTTTGTAATGCTATCGCTGGTATCTTTAGCCGCTCTGCTACGGTGATAAGGCTTTCAGAATTCCCATCAAATCCAGGTATTAATATAATTTTCGGTGAGTCCGGATCAACAGTCAACTCATACTGAAACGTTGGGAAATGATTAATTTGGAACGTTCCTCATAACATTGACTTTGACGTTATATAATTGTTATTTGAAACATGTATCTTAATATGTGCTTTTAAAGAAATATTAGTTAGATTGCTCGTATAAAATTCATTGACATAATATAATTTGTTATTTGAAACATTAATGTGATATATTTTTATATGTAATACTTTTCATTATATGAAAAATTACGCATAAAACGCGTTTGTATATAATAGGAATGTATTACAAACCTCAACTGCGGAAGTGATCTTCGTCTTCATTAAAACTAAGGGCTCCGTGGCATCAAACTCGTGTTGTGTGTTTTTCTCAAAGAATGCGTTAAAGCCTGCATCAAACTTTGAATTCGTTTTTTCGATATCAAAATGAGATTTGTGGTCTATTGAAGCTGTTGACACGCTAAGATACTGATGTTTGAGGCTTGTTTCCATCCCACTGAATAAAACTTGCAAAGATTTTAAGTTCCAATTCTGCAATTACACAAATATTATGACTAAAGACGGAAAAATTCGAATGACACTAAATATGGTTGCACACAAAAAACTTGTCACAGAGACATTAGCTATTGTTACTACTCATCTTTTTGGGCTATGAAATATAATCATTGTTTCAATTTGATGAAAAGTGTTTAGTTATGAATAAAGTTTTATAAACCAACACTCTCTTTGGCATTGCAAATAGAATGGGGATTATTGATCCTTTAATATCCTACAATAGAAAAAATCATTATGATTTATATATTTTTCTGCCAAATATATATTTAAAGCGATTTTTGAAGCAATTACAGGCCCAGTCGGACGTGGGGTTGTCTTAAATCCAAAGGGTCGTGGATTTGTTCCCCGCCAATGAGCTTGAGCTTTCTGTGAAGGAAAACATCGAGAGGAAACCATAGCATGGTGGTAGGGCATTGTCTAGTGCTTGCCTGGCAAGGCCTCCACCCTCACGTTGAAAGATCTGACGCCAAGTACCTAACGATGTGTTCCGGCAGCATCCTTTACAACCAGTATTTCTAGACTAGGCATGCTCCATCTTAGGACAGTGTCACTAACCCGTAAATTACGTGCCCTGCTGATAAAATGCTAAGCTGTAAAATGTAAGAAAAAAAATATTGTTTTTTTTTCGTATCAATATGATAAAAATATATTTTTTAACAAAATCTTTTAAATTTCATTTCGGGTTAGATAAAGGAATGATTTTGTAGTTGAACTTATTTTTTAAAACAAACTTACTTTGCCACACAAGTTGTGACGTAAATACAAGGATGGCAATCTTTGGTAAGAACGATCTACACAAATACTCTCAAGCTCATTTTCTTCAGAAATGTTTGAGGAATCTTGCGCAATAGCATCTATTACGGCAAAGTATCTGAAATCGTAAAAAAGTAATGATATATCATTACTTTTTATATTTATATCATTATCGAACATTTTTTTTCCTTGAAGTGCAATAAAGCAGTTTGTTTGTTTTATCTAGTCAATACTTGAGAAAACAAACTGCAAGAAATTAAACCCGGCAGACGCGAAATTTACTCACGTAAGATGGGTTCCATGCGAATCTATGAATAGCATAAATCAGGACGTCTGTTGTGAAGGAGCCCCCTTAAATATTTAATTATTCTTTTTTTTATTTTAGCGGTTGCAAATAGGATGCATAATCTGGGATTTGTTCGTAAATTAGTCAAAATTTGTGAGGCGTTTGCGGCGGAGCATGGTCTGCGGTACAACTCCAAGAAAAGTGAAGTAGTTGTCTTCAAGTGTGGCAGCATAAAACCAACACATGTTCCGCCAATTATGCTTAACGGTGCGGCTCTACAAATGGTAACTAAGTCTAAATATTTGGGGCATATCGTGACTGAGAACCTTGATGATGATGAGAACATTGAGACGGAGCGAAGAGCGCTGGCTGTTAGGGGAAACATGGTGGTTGCACGCTGTTCGAGGGAAGTGACAATTACTCTATATAAGGCGTTCTGCCAATCTCTCTACTCGAGCAGCCTGTGGGTCAACCATACTCGCAAGGCTGCCAGCGTCTTGCGGGTCTAGTACAAAGACTTGTTCATGGTGCTGATGCGACTACCTCGCTGGTGCAGTGCACCCCCGATGTTCGCTGAAGCTCATAAGGATGCTTTTCATGTTTCCATCCATAAGAATATTGCTTCATTACGAAAGCAAGTGTGAGCTAGTCGCAACAGCATCCTGATGATAAGTGAAAAACTAGACTGCCCCATTCAACAACAATGGATGGGCACCCTGTTAGGTAAAAATTGTAATTTGTGTTGTGTATTGTCTTAATATTGTAATTATTATTATCTTTTTTTAAAATACTTAGTATGATTTTTTTCTGAATTAAATTAATTAATTATCAACTGCCTTTTTATCGCGGTTCATGAGATACAACCTGGCTACAGACAGACAGACAGAGGAGTCTTAATAATAGGGGCCCGTTAGTGCCCTTAAACCCTCAAAAAGGCAATGTCAGATGTTAAGCATAAACGTTAGTTAAACTTAAGCGTGGCAATGTTTGAGCTATTGCTCAGTAATTCATATTTTAGAATCGTTAAGACTGAGTTCACCCGATTTTTGTATGGACTTTGATAGAAAAAATTGTCCCATTATTTAAAATAAATTATAGGCAAACTGATCTTTACTGTATTATTACCTCAAAACTTTTAAGTCTCTCGTTTCTTTGTCTATATTATAAAGAATCTTTTTTAAATTTAGATTGACATTATAATCTGTAAAAGCACTATATGTTATGAATACTCCATCAACACGAACAAAACCTAAACTTTTCACAGACGCAATAAAATTGTGACATTTTTCTGGAAGTTGGAGGTCATCAGAGTTTATCTCTATATTCACTCCAGCTTTTTTCCAGGAGCTGAAAAAAATAGTACTTATGTTAGTAAATACCACAAAAAATTTGAAAACTAAAATCCATTAATGCTAATTTTCATTACTTTGACGGACCTCTCATATACGTTCGATAAAAATACTAATGTTGTACAAAACTTCAAAGTTTATGTTCAAACATAGACTAGAGGTTAAAATAAATCATAAGTTTATTTCTTGATTTTTGGTCACCTATTTTAGCAGAAAAATAAGGCACTTCCGACAAATTCTAATTTTTCAAAATAAATATTATGTTATGTAGTTCAAAAGTTATGAGGGCATGGTTGAAAACGCATACAAATGTAAACCCATAACTGGTAAACATTTTTGCGTTGAAATAAACTTCTTAATAAGTCCTACCCTGTTGAAGAAGTGAATATAATTTCAATGCAAAGATATGTAAGTAAACTTACGCATATCTGGCATGGAAATAGCCAAATAAATAATTTTGTGGCGGCACCGCCATCTTAAATGTATTTTCAATAAACATTATCTAAAAACACTAGTCGAAAGTGTTTTATCACGCCTTTCAAAAAAAATAAGTTCTTTCGTTCGGGAGCTATGATGCCACAAACAGACTCGCCAAATTTATATTACCCATTCGTTTATGCATCCAAGTGTTAGGTAGTAAAACTATTATTTTATTAATATAGAAGAATTTAAGATAAACTTACGCATATCTGGCATGGAAATAGCCATTGATTGTTTTCGGATGGCAGTGAATTAACAATCGTTTCGCGCCTCTCTTGACGAGCAGGTTTATTAGTTCCACTCCGAGCTCCGTGCCGTCACACACGACTATATACGCCTTGTTAGGAGAAAGCACCAGTCTGAAATATAAACATGATTAAACTTTCATAATATAAAACAATTAGTTACATACATATATCTATGTAGTTGGAAAGTTGCATCAATGCAAATTTATTAATAAAATAAAACTTAAATAAAATAAAAAAAATCACACTAAAATCTGATAAATAATCTAATTTAAGTTCGCAGCTAAAGGATGATGCAAATGAAACTGCCAACACTTCTTCTTTATATAATTATATATACATAGATAATTATATTCTTTGCGAAAGTTATTCTTTAATCAACATCATCAACACTTGCGTCCATTAGACATTTAGATAGTTCTACAACCAGACTTTTGTATTCAGATCTTAAACAGAAAATGATATCCAAAACCACCGGTTTCCTACTACTCCAGAAGGAAATAATATCATACTGCCGCCACTCTGGGTCTGTTACTGATTGTAACATATTATTCGGCTTTAAAATGGTCGGCACGTTGACGGTGGCAAGGGCCCGAACGGACGTCACCGTTATAGGTAACGTGTCACGAGAGGTGATATGTAGTGACAGGAAAGGCCATGAAGACTAAAAAATTTTACCAATGATAATACTTTCAGAGCGGCGAGTGTGGAGTTCAGTTAAGATGGTGTTCAAGCGTAGACTTCAAAACAAATATACTCGTAGTTATATTTATCATAGATAAATCTTACCTTGCAGTCCAACAGGAATTTGATTCTATTCCATTATTTAATTCTTTGATAGATATTAAAACTCTTCCAATATTGCATCTGCTTGATAATAATTGAAATGCTTTTGTGACATTTGGCGGTGTATATATCACACGTGTTAATGGTTTTATATATCCCCTTAAAATGCCTTCACTCAACTTTAGTTGAATTACCTGTAAGCAATAGTTAAGGTATTTTCTTTGCGATTTGCAATGATGCAATATTTTCTTTCGAGAACGTAAACAAAATCAAATACCTGCTTGTCTTTTTGAATTGAATCGTTAAAAATTGCGGACATATTAATAGATTTATATGTTTTATCTCCATCTAAGTACGCCATTGACATTTTTTCATTTTGACACTGATCACTTTCATTCACGTCTAAAAAAAAGTTATTTAATATTTCTTCGCCTACACAGCTCATAGCATCCTAAAAATAAATCAATAAGTTTTTTTTATGTGTCCATTATTAAAAAACATAAAAAATCACACTGTTATAAATTTGATAGTTTTTTTGTTTAATTACATGTATCTTATATCTTTAAATGAGCAACTCTCGTATATATTTATATAATTGGAATCTCGAAATCGGCTCCAACGATTTTCATGAAATTTAGTATATACGGGGGTTTCGAGGGCAATAAATTGATCTAGCTAGGAATCTTTTTTAGAAAATGACAAATTAAAAAAAAACGAGGAAAGCTCGGTCAACCAGGTACCTACTGTGATACTAATGGAACCTGCACCACAAAATACAAACCTCACGTATTTTCCCGGAAGCAGTACTAATAACAACATTACATCTCCTATTGTTAGTTCTTTCAATAACCATGGTGCGAAAAGTATCGTTATACGTGTATCCGATGTTATTTTCTGGAATAAAACAATATTAATAAGAATAAACCACTTATCGTCCCATCAAACATAGTCGATAGTGTTTGTCTGTTTTATGATTTAACCAATAAAAAATAAATTATACTTGTATCTATTAAGGAAATTTCACAAACTACAATATTTACCATCCAGTTGTGGGAAAAGTCTGAGTAAGAATCTCTTTTTGTCAGCATTCCCAACAGTTCCGAATATCCGGCACCCTATGTGTAGCGCTATAGATATAACAGCTTGGCCGAGAGCGCCGGCTGCGCCGATCACAAGGATAGTGTGATTTTTGGATATAGTATGCCGTATTGTCTGTAAATGGGATGGGCAACAAATACAAAAAAAAATATTCCTTGTTGAATGAATGAAAGAGAAAATAAACATTAAATTTTAATAATATGATCAAATTAGACAAGAATACTTTCTCAACTATATAATATACTATATTTATTGATACCTATTCAAAACACACGTACGTAATATAAAATAAATCGTATTTGAGTTCTAGGGAAAGAAAGTGATATAAATTTGGAATATGTGAAGAGATAAATAACATAATGTAAATTATAATACTTGACTACTAAGAAAAAAATGCTGCGGATTTATTTTTGAATGGCTCACAAAGCTGCAACTTTCTATCTTTAGGACAAATACAATAAAAAAACAATATATTTATATTTTGTCTAGAAATATTTCTTATAATTTCATTCATTTTGGTGATAATATTTTTATTCATTAGTACGAGTATAATGGGGGCTTAAAAATGATCAAAAGAGTGCATAACATTGATTTAAAATTATTGTATCTTTTGCACTGATTCGTTTACTTTGCTTTGATTTCAAATATTACTATTTAAGATTTTATATAATAGTAATCATTCATATTATGATTATAACATCTTGAGTCAATAAAGATAACATTTGAAAGATTATGATGTCCTCTCATGCTTAACGAAATGAATAAACGAAATGAGTGTGAGCTAGAAGAAGCGAACTTTTTATATTGTTTTTTTTTTAAACTAAATTATATCAATAATCAGATAGTTAATTATATAATATTAATATAGAACAATAACTTACAAGGCAGTACAAGGCATGCACGTAAGGCAGCGGGACAGTGGCCGCGTCCGCCAAGCTCCAGTGTTGAGGCACCGGCCAGAGCAAGTCATTACTATAATCTGCTGAAACTACGCTGGCTGCTGCTCCACCAGGTATCAATCCCATTACTCTTTTGCCACTAAAATTATATTACTTGAATTGTTATCATTAGTTATATTTAAATATTTATCATAAAAAAACTTCTAGTTATCTAAGTAACAATAAAAAAACAGCACGAAGTTAAGTAAGTATGAAGAAAATATTTATCATTTTAGACTGAGCGTAAAGAGCTTAATATTTTTATGATTTGGATAAGATTTTCTAAGGATTCAGCTGGCTTATACGGCTGCAGGAGATTATGGAAGCAGCACGTCTTCATTAAAAATAATATAGTTTCCAAATGTATCACAACAAACATTTCGTGTCAGGTTAATATTACGTGGCTTAGACTATAGAAACTTGGTAGCGATGAAAGACCCTTGGGGTACAAGAACAATTTTAAACATATTCTGTTGGCAGACATTTTGGATTTAAAAGTTATCGTAGTATCATATCTAATAATCAAGGCCTTTAATTTGATTGAGGTAGTTGTCTAATGATTGTCATCCGCCATTTTGTAGAGTCCGCCATCTTGCATCTATTTTCATCAAACATAGCTAAAAACACTTTTGATTAGCACACCTTTCGGACGAAAAATAACTAAATCAAAACCGGTCCATCCGTTCGCAAGCTATAATGCCACAGACAGATACAGACACGTCAAACTTATAACACCCGTCTTTTATTCGCCGGGCGTATCAAATGAGTGCTTTTAACTTACTTATCGTCAATGCCACTAAAATCCATTCCAAACAGATCCTTAATTTTAACATCTTTTGATGACAATCCGGAGTAATGAACCTGAAATTAACGTTGTCGCTGCATAATCCTCGTACTTAATTAAAAGACCTTAATATTTTAATCGCTCGCACCTTTCTTACCTGTATCATGATATTTTCTGATGCAACTGGAGCATCAGCCCATGAAAGACTTTCAAAGTTGCCCAACTCATTTGCAATCAACCAAGTTCGTTGTATTTTATATTTATTACAATTAGGCACATCATTATGATTACAAGAAACATTTATTTTCAAATTTTGATTAAGCCTAGCCACGACATTCTGGTTTCGGATTTCTTCTATTACCATATCTCTAATAATTACTCCGCCACATCTGAAAATTATTTCATTTATTATTTGATGAAAATATTTCATATTATTATTTTAAATTCTTAGTATTTAAATGTATATATTTATTTATGATTATTATTTTTATATCATTATAATTGATTAATGATTACGTTTTTTTTCGAACATCGAAGCTATTTTACCTGACTTTGATGCGAAAACCTTCAACGCAATGATGTATATTTAGGTACTGCATAGTCAGAGGTACTTACTTAAGAACACCAGTTTCTTTTGTATATATGGCATTATGGCATTCATCACCATCAGAACTGAATGAAAGATATTTATGTTCATCTGTGTCAATAGTCAAGTAGTTGATAAGCTTGACAAACGACAAACCATCGTGATCATTTGATAAAGCTTGAATTTTAATAATAGATTCGATGAAATTAGTCCATCCATTTTGTTCTCGCCATATAATTGTAGCTTTGTCTCTTTTAATGTTCATATATTTAATCGACTGCCATTGTTTACTGGAATTGAATAGTAATTTTAACACCCTTGCTTGCTTGATATAATTCCACCGGTTTTATGTAAATCGGGTCATAAAAAACGCGTGTTACCAAAGTAATTAGTTAAGTTTTAGTCCACCAAATTCATTACCAGTATTATTTGCCATTTCAAATATGGAACTGATCGCCGCCGTACGACTTCAGCAGCAGCGCGCTGTTTCTATTCAAATTTCGAACTAATCGCCACGTGGCGCCAGTCAGTAGGCAGCGTTAGCGCACTGGTCAGTAAGCAAGTGTGCATTCACAGATTGAGCTTAGTTAAAAATGTTATTAATATTTTTTTTAATATTATTTTTAATGTTAATATAAGTAGTAATGTAGTGTTCTATTTTAAATCAAATGAAAATCAGAATGTAATGAATGGCTTGCCAAATGCGACGAGATGTTGAATTAAAAAAACAATTACAACTACGTATCATTTTAGTAATTGTAATTTCACTAAGTTTTTCTTTCAATAATAAAAATGAAATGTTTTTTCTTTCTGTTTCCTCGCTAATGTGTTAAAAAACGTCATACGATTTATATGAACGTGCGCATTGGTTATAACATTCTCGGCTCAATTACGCCCTCGCCTTCGGCTCGAGCTGAAATTCCGACTCTCATGTTATAGCCATCTTAATGCACTAATACTTAAGTAAACACGAACGTGTAAAATTTGAGTAGTAGGTACCTAGTTTTGTGACGGAATCTACTAAACTTGTAAGTCGACACTGAAACAACCTTATTGAAATAATAATTGTTTGTTAGATAACAAAAACCTTGTTAAAATTAGAGTTTCATTATCATGTAGTTCATAAAACTGTATTAAGCTGTATTTGTTGTAAGATAAATTCATCAATAACATTACTTTTATAATTTCTCAACTTATTTATTCACTTACTCATATTCATAACCTCGTATTTTAAGCAGTGTTTTAATATTTTCTTGAGTCATGTATTTATAATTTTCATTAAATAATATTTTGCCTCTAGACCTGCCTCCTTTGATAGGTAAAATAATACCATCAGCAATAATGCATTTGTTGTGTATAACCTGAAATCAACGAGTATACTGATAATTTCAAATAAGACATCAAAATAATAAATTTAAAAAAAATGTCGTAAATAATGTATTTAATAGTAAAAAAATACACAACCTCAAATTTTCCGGAACAGTTAAGTATGCTAACGCTTATTTTGATTATTTCATCCAGTGGAACAGAAACTTTCTGATGAAACTTGATATCATTAAAATGCACAGACATAGCTTTATAGTTTTTTGTCTCCATCTTTGCTAAAGTTTTCCATACGAGGACCAGGACTAGCGCTTCAGGTAAAATTATAACATCTGTCAACATAATTATGACACATTCATGCTTGTATTAAAATAAATGTAATTTAAACGTCATCATGAAGTAATAATTGGCCAAGTGCGAGTCAGGCTCGCGTATGAAGGGTTCCATTGTTGTATGAGAGCCCCCTTAGATATCGCTGCTTTGGAAGAATAGCGTAGTATTACCAAATACTACAAAATTCATTTTTCAACGCCATTCAACGTAAAATGATCTGTTTTGTATACCCAGTTAAGATCGTATTTTTATAACAACATTTCACGGCGTGGCACCACCAAAAGACTATATCCTTTTGGTCAAATTTGGCCGCATTTTTTTATAGATAGCGTTGTATCGCCAGTTGCAACTAGTGTTTAGAAGTGAACCCCCTGTTGGTTTTCTTGAATTTGGTCATATTCCAAAATAATTCAGATTTTGAGTGCGCATTTATCTCAAACACTGCATTATTACGAGATGTGACACTATTGCTTAAAAAAATCTACAAACACTTTTTGAAACTTCTCATAAACAAAGTGTCATTTGGGATTACTACGTTGTTCTACAAAAAGTAAGTATAACTTAAATGTATTATAATTAGATATTACTGTTTATAATAATAAATAGAGTCGTAAGTATTGGTACAATTAAAACTACTACGTTTTTCTATATAAATTATTTCGTGATTGTAATAGTATTTTTCGTAATAAGACTTTATTCTGTAAAACAATTGGTCGTGTTATTGTACTTGATACAGTATTTCAGATAAAAAGCACCACAAATACTACTTTTTTTATGCATTATAACTACCTTACTAATCGTGAAGAGCTTACTGAAGCTAATATTTTGGTAGATACCTAGCAGGTTTTATTGTTACCTATCGACTCGTTGTAATCTAGGTAGCTAGTTAGAGCTAGTTAGTAGATTCTAGATAGCTGTATTCCTGGTAAACAGATTCTATTGCTACGGTACTTAGGTACTTATAAAGAGTAGGTATTCTACGTAGGATTAAGACTATCTACATTTTTTTATCTTTGATAGGTTTGCGTTTGACTACAGCTAGCTTGATGTTAAGCTGCGCTGCAGTCTACGGTGTGGCACGCTTACCTAGAAGATACCTATTAACTCTACTTTTGAAGACCCCCGGAAGATACCTCTTAGGAAACAGAGACCCAGGTAGTGAGTTCCAAAGCCTCGCAGTCCTCACAATAAAGGTCGACGCAAAGCGTTTCGTGAGAAAGTTTGGAACCTCAACTCTGTATCGTTGTCTCTTCACTGACTCTCTGTAGTAGAACGGAGATGGTGGAATCAAATTATGAAGTTCCAAAGCACACTTCCCGAAATGTATCCGATAAAAGATCGACAAAATAGCAACCTTGCGTCGGTGCTCTAGGCTTTGAAGCTTCGCCTTTGCAACGCAAGAATTGCCGATGAGCTTCTTAGCTCGTCTCTCAATGGACTCAAGCGCTTCTAGCTGATAATTGGCAGAACCATCCCATAGATGCGAACAGTACTCCATACATGACCGAACTTGCGCTTTATACAAGATAAGCAACTGTTTAGGCCTGAAGTACTGTCGCACCTTTGAGAGGATAACCAGCTTTTTTCCAGCCACTTGCGCTTTGGATACAATATAATATAAGCCACAATTGAGAGACGAGGTCAAGGTGATACCGAGAAGCTCTAATTGGTTTGTGGTCGTAACGGATACATTTCGGAAAGTGGGGGCCTGATGAAATGGCCTCTTCTTGGCGGAGAATAGACACGCCTGAGTCTTAGCAGCATGTAACCAGATTGGCATCGCCCCAATCGGAGACTGCCTGTAAGGTGTCGATTATGCGCTCGACCATGCCCTCTCTGAGTAACTAGATATCGGCCGCACTGGCTCGTGCGTTGGACATAAAGCTCTCTACAACCGTGCTGTCGCCTGAATACCCTATGATGCCAGGCTTGAGCAGATCATTAATATGCAGCAAGAAGAGAGTTGCAGAGAGCACTGAACCTTGAGGGACACCGGTGTTTATAGACATTTGATCAGACGAGCAGCCATATATGACTACTCGGATTGATCGATCCCTCAAAAAGTTTAATATCCACAAACAAAAACCAAAAGTGGGCAAACCGAAGGAAGCTTGCTGATAAGGCCGTCGTGCCAAACCCTGTCAAAGGCCTTAGAAATATCGGAGAAACCGCTAGGGCTTCTCCGAATTCGATGGCCTCACTCCAGATGTGCGTGGCGTACACTAGAAGATCCCCAGTTGACCGGTTCCGGCGAAAGCCATATTGTCGGGAATACATAAGAGATCTAGCTCCGATATCTACGATAGGGAATCAGAATCAGGTAATTGTCTAAAAGTGAGAGTATTATACTCGTACCTACCTAACTTTTCCTTGTTTATTTTTATGTTAGTGGCAAACCGACGGACACTACATTTATTCCGGAACATCAATGTCCCGTTGAGTATCAAGGTAATAAACGAAGTGGTGCTTACCTACTTTTACATGAAGTGTAGGTGGTTGGATTTGTAGATTTTATAATAACAATATCTTTTAACAATCAATATCGATAATAATACTATTTTAAACTTTTTAATCATGTTTCATTGGATTTTGTTACGTTTTGTTTATGTTATAGGAAAATCAAGCAGAGGACAGAATGGATCATGCGGAACGTTGTATTATCTCCTTTACCGTCTGAAAACAACGTAGAAACAAGAGATCCGTAAAACCAGCTAGTACATGACTATTGTTCAGATTACAGCGTCAAAGACCCGAATTACGTAAATACTGAGGATTATTATTCCGATTCTGATCTTAGTGACTTAACTAGTAAGAAACGCGCAAAGCAATTTGAAAGAAATAAGTTTGCTGACAACATCGATCCCACAATTTCAGTAGTGACTAAAAATTCAAGTTCAAGACAAATTAGTCCGCCCAATACTCACCAAAAAATGGATTATTCAAACAAGCTTTAAAAAATATTGTACAAAATAGAGAGTCTATTTTGGGATTAGAATTTATAAAATTCTTCGAACTTTAAGTGGATAAGAGCTACATGTTCTATTATGAGCATTTTTTAATTTTTATGTTTTGTTTCCAGTGTTTATAAGATTCTATGCTATAACAGTTACCTACTTAAGCAATTTTTTAAGATAAAGTTTCTTATTTTCTTTTATGTTTCTAATTTTCGTACGTTTATTATTTGTTGTAAAACCAGTTAATACTTTATTTTTCCATTAAACATGTTACACACAATAGGCATTTTTGTAATAGAGCGACTGATTTGGTATTGTGACGCTATTGTTTAAAAATAAATAATGCTAAGATGTAACAACTCAAAATGTATCAGTATCACTGAGAAAAGCACAATGAATATTATGTATTAAATCTAAAAACACCACTGTTATTTAAAATAATCTTATATTTTCTTGTACTTTTTTGTAATGAGACAGTAATCTTCATAAGATTGTTTGTATAATTTTGTTATAAGTCTGAGACCTAGTAATTATTTTCAAAATTTAGTACTAAATAAGTACTATTTTCTTAAAAGCATTTAATAAAGATAAAGTGCAATATATGTTTCGTGTTTTTATTCAAGTGTCATCAACATTTGCGCAGTAAATAAAAAAATACAGCATTTGATAATTTGAAAAAAACTTTAAAGTGCTCTACTGAAAAATTTACTCATTTTGACTTGCGACAGTATTCTTCCAAGGCAGCGATATTATTTTATTATTTATTTTAAGGTTAATACATAATTAATTCTGTGAATTTATAGAGGATGTACCAAATACGTAATAGAGATGGAGTATAAAATGCTTAAAAAATACATATCTTGTTTAGGAGTATTTTATAAAATGACTTGAAAAGTTATATACATTTACGCATTCTGTAAAAAAATTAAGCATCTAAGAGCTACTATTATTGATATTAATAGCAAAAAAAATCGAAATAATTATACCCTCCTTAGTATTTTTATTTTTCATATTTGTTATTATAGCAGCATGGGAAATAAATATCTTGTGAAAGTTTCAACTTTCAAGCTATCACAGTTTATGGGATACAGCCTGGTGATACACAGACAGCTGAGGATTAATAATAAGGCCTCGTTTTAACCATTTAGATACGGAACTCTATAAAAATAACAACTTACCATTGAATAAATAATTCCGTAAGAAGTTAAAGTCATCATCAAAAGCAGAAAAGATATATTCCTTTGTAACAGGCGATTCACTATTTTCAGCAAATGGTTCGAATTTCCTATGAAACATAATTGCTATTAGGAGTTAGGCTTATTGTAACGTTAGAGACGGATGAAGAAAGCTGGACGGATGAACAGACAGAGTTCCTTCATGGAATCTGCTCGCCGTGAACCAAAATAAAAACATCCAAACAAAAATTCAAAGTAAAGACGACTTGCCGTCGAAGCATTTCTTAGACCAGAAAAATAAAAAGAAACTGTTTGATTGTTACATAACCAAAGTCTTTTTTTGCCCACAAACAGGGCAACTAAATTAATTCAAACCAAAACCGGTCTTACACGTGTTTATCTGGCATAAAATGTAGCATCAGTCCTTACCTTTTTTTTTTTTACCTACCACCGATGTTTGTTTTATTCGGAGCCTATTCTTTACTGTAACACCCTTTCATACCAGTTCTCGCTTTTGCTACTTCTCGTACTTTCAATCTTCATTCCTTATCTTTCTTGTATCCATCTCCATTCAAATTTTTAAATCTATTCCTATGCTATCTATGGTTTGTTTATTTATTTCTAAATTGATGTAAATATGTTTATTTCATACTTTTGGGCACTTAGTCCGTCAGACTCGGTATGACGCGGGTAGTGATCAAATTGGGATTACAATCGCCAAGGTGATAGTTAAGGCTCTAGATTAGCGCATAGGTTTACTATCGGATTAATACGGGTAACACGGTAGCTAGAGCTAAATAAAAAACATAATCATAACATAACTTACCAATTAGTATCATGGTCCCATTTGACGAGGTGCGAAAGTAATGGAGTTTCTGATGAGACTGGAAATTCTACTTTTGGATACAGGGACTCTATATCAGCATTGATGCCTTGTTGATAAAGGCTAGAAAAAACAAACAAAATGTCATATTTAATTTTGATATTTTTCATACATCAATAATACAGTAAAAATTCTGGGTCTGGTTTATAGATAGTCATTAAATATTACTATTCGAAAAAAACTGATCGGGGACGATTAAAGAAGGGTAACAGAAACCAAATATCAGTCTGTCTGTCCGGTACGTTATATTTACGAAACTCAAAGGATTTAAAAGCGGATTACATACGTGGATTACATCAAAATTATGGTCAGTTGAAAATTTCCTTCAAGCACTATTTCAAAACTATTAAACAGAATTAAATGCGGTTTGTATAAACGTATTTATGAATAAACTATTAGTATAAAAAGTTAGTATGTGTGTATGTTCGTTACTTTTTCACGCTCAAGCGCCTGATCTGATTTTGATAAAATTTGGTACGGAAATAGTTTAGACTCTAGATTAGCGCATAGGCTACTTTAAACCTCGGAGTAACGCGAATGACACCGCGGGGCTCGTTTAATTTCTAAAAAATAATGCGATAATTAATTGAAATGTCAACTTAAATCTGTAAATTCAAGATTTTGTAATTTCTGCTCTGATAAAAGCTTGATGACGAACTTACAAGTAGAAAATATTACTGTCTGTTGCTCTAAATTAAAATTTAATACAATGCTGTACCTTCCGATAGTTTTCAACAAAAACAAAACACTGTCACTTTCATTTCTCCTTGTTAATGATACATTTATACATTTACTGTGAGATCTTTTCATGATAGCCTGCAATAATCCGTGAGGAGCTATTTCAATAACTATTGCATCTTCCGGTATGAAACTTGAGGTCTCTTCAAATAATACACTATTCTGAAACATAGCACAAACACTCGTTAAATCTAAATTAAAATAGCAATTATTATTTATTTACCTATTATATAAAATATGATAATAGTATATTAATATTATATTTTATGTCATAGTCATACTAAAGACATAAAATAATTTTGAATACGACTTAACTATCTACCATTAAATTATGTGTAAAATATTCTGCCGAGGCGTATTTGCTTTCTTGTTTGTGCCAATCTTGAGGTAGATAGCATGTGGATAACCATTTGTCCGAACGGTGCTTAGGGTTTATTATAATTGTTTTTAATAAATCCAACATTTTGGGACCTGAAAAAGTTATAACTTGGCTATTAGAATGAGGTATAACTGTCCAGTTTAAATTTTACAAGAGAGGTTACAAGATCAACCGGCTATATCCACACACCAGTTGTTAGTTTTTATACATACTAAGAAAAAGAAGAAGAGATTGCATCTAGCGTTAAAGCTTACGCTTGTCACTGTTTTTGAGATGAACTTATAAAGTTTCAAAAACGATGTATTAGCGAGACTACTTGTGTAAAAATCATAGGTACCGAGTTGAAATAGCAAATGGCAATATAATAAATGTTTACCTGCTTCTGCGATGTATTTTGAATGAAATGCAATGTCAAAACTCGCTACTTCTTTAGCGAATATTCCTCTATCGGAGAGACTCTTTACAAACGCAGCCACAACATTTGATGGACCAGATATTGTGGCAGATTCAAAACTGTTATGACAAGCAACCTCCACTTCAGGTGGACACAATTTGACGACCTAAAAGAAATCTCGGAATTTATAGTTAACATATCTTATTCTTGTATATAAAATGTACATGTCACAATGTTAGTTACGAACTCCGAAACGGCTTGAATGATTTTTACTAAATTTTATATGTATATTTAGTAGGTCTGAGAATCAACTACTATCTATTTTTTATACCCCAGAGTGCTTAGGGTTGCTCACCCTTATTTTTTTAACTTTTTAATTAGTTTTTTTTTTATATATATATATAATACGGCATTAAAAATACGTACAGCCCTACATTTTTTTTAATCACCAACCCCTATTTTTATGGCTATTTTAGTATTTCAATAATTTTTCATTCCGCTCAATAACTGATCAAATGTATAGTCTGGCAAACGAAAGATGAGACTTGAATTATTTGCAAACTTTTCATATGGCAATGCTATAATAATGTCAACGTCAATATCCAAAACAAGGTAGCGTGTTGATATGATTTTGTTAAACACTATTTACTCAGCGAAAAATGAAAAAAACCATCAAAAGTGGAGTACGAAAGTTGTTGTTCCGCATGATCTCAAAGTATCATAAAAAACAACAAGAGCAAGACGCCGAATTTCAACGAAAACAAGATTTTTTACGTGTGGTGTTGGATTTCTTAGGTTAGCTACTAAGTTGATACTTTGTATTAATTCGTATTTACAATCAATTTTTTTGGGATGCTCATGGTAGACTACCATTCAAAAGATGAAATTAAAAACTCGCCTATTACTGCACCCTCTCACGTCGCTCGTGTAAAGGAATCAGAGAAAAAAGGCCAAGATTACTTCGCAAGAAAGTATTGTTCCATCAGGATAACGCACACATTCACACTTCTGTTGAATTTATGGCTCAAATTCGTGATTGTGGCTTTGAATTACTACCACGCCCGCCTATCCCCCTGATTTGGCACTTGCAGACTTTCATGTGTTCCCAAACCTAACACCTTGGAAGTCAAAAATTTTCATCAAATGATAATGTCGATGCTGCGGTGAGTGACTTTTTGAAAGCCTTAAAGAAACTTTTTTATGACCTTTAGGCATAAAGGCGTTGGAAACCAGATAGAATTAAGTAAAGATTCAGTAGAAAAAAAATATATTTGCTTATATTTTATTTAGTTTTCCTGCTGAGGCCACGAACTTTTCAATCTACACTCGTATAAAGAACAAAAGAAAGAAATAAAAAGCTTTAATATTTTTTGTTCTGAATGATTATAGTAGAAGAGCCGTTGAAGATCGTCCTTCACCGATCTGATAACCAGATGAGACGTATTTTTTATCAAATATTTTTTATAAACAAATATGCCTAAAATTGCTTGCCTATCGAAAAGTGCTCATGGCTATTTTTAATTAAATAAACTTTTATCGATTTTTTTTCATCACCTTCATCCTTTTGATAACCAAATGAAATTTATTTCACTGATAGTCTTTAATACACAGAATATGCCTCGGTATGCTTGCCTACTCATTTCAGTGTATAACTACCTGGCAAGCAGGTGTAAACAGGCAAGTCAAAATAGGTGACTCCACCGATCTGATAACTTATCGAAAGTTATCTCAAATTTTAGATTATTTTATTTCAAAATCAGAAATATATACTTGCCTGCGAAAAATCGTACTTAAAGTACTATTGCCAGCCTAAAAACTTTTAGAATTTTAACCACTTGATAGGTGCGACAGAGAAAGTAGAGCGGCCGAGGTCCGTGTGATAGAACAGGACACAACATAGCAGCTGCTCGCTACCTCGCCGTAGAATATATCTGAGTGCATCCAAAGTAACACCGGGGTCAAAGGTTTTAATTAAATCTTCCGATACCGACGTCATGATTATTTTGCTTGGAAACATACATAAATTGGAACTATCAGTTTGGAAAGCAAATTCAACAAATAAAAAAAAAACTAAAGACCACGATTGCATTAATTGCACAGAATTGGCCAAAAAATTAGGAACAACACTATGCCAAAGCCTACCAGCTTTCCATGCGTATACTGGCTGTGATTACACAGCGGCATTTTATCAAAAAGGAAAAGTTGGGCCATTAAAACTGTTCTCCAAAAATGAATTATACCAAATCATATTTGCGTCGTTACTAGATGAAGCGGATATTTTCATAAATGAAAAAATGCAGGCTGTGCAGGAGTTTACCTCTCGTATGTATGGTATAAAAAATTGCACGAGTGTGAATAACGCCAGGTATCGCATTTTTATGAAAAGTTATTCCGCAAAAGAAGATAGAGCACTTTTTGAAAAAAGTAAAAAGCTATGACTCTAACAATTTGCCACCATGCTGGTCTTCTTTAACCCTAAAAATTTTACGAACGATTTATGTCAATTCTATGTGGCTTCATGCCACTGATCAAGATTGTTTAAAATTGTGCCCTGAAAACTGTGGTTGGCTCTTAGAAGATGATCAATTTATACCAATTGGATTTATTGGGGACCAAACACCCTTGAAAATTTATGATATCGCACAAGTTATGGATGATGGAGATAAAGAAAAATTAGAATCTGATAATCAGTATTCAACTTCCGATGATTCTGATAATGAATAATAAAAATAACAATAAATGTTTGAATTTATTTTTTTTATATTTCGTAATAAATGGTTTTAACAACATACATGTGTTTATTTTTTTTTTGTTCTAAAATTTGAAAAGTAATACTTATTCATTCCCGCTTTACGACATTTATTTAATTTAAAATAATAAATAAATTATTCATTATTCAATTTTAAATAAAGAAGATAGATTATTTTTTTTAATTTTTTAATTTTACAATTTAACTTTAAAATTAGAGGTAGCGAGCAGCTGCTATGTTGTGTCCTGTTCTATCACACGGACCTCAGCCGCTCTACTTTCTCTGTCGCACCTATCAAGTGGTTAAAATTCTAAAAGTTTTTAGGCTGGCAATAGTACTTTAAGTACGATTTTTCGCAGGCAAGTGTATATTTCTGATTTTGAAATAAAATAATCTAAAATTTGAGATAATTTTCGATAAGTTATCAGATCGGTGGAGTCACCTATTTTGACTTGCCTGTTTACACCTGCTTGCCAGGTAGTTATACACTGAAATGAGTAGGCAAGCATACCGAGGCATATTCTGTGTATTAAAAACTATCAGTGAAATAAATTTCATTTGGTTATCAAAAGGATGAAGGTGATGAAAAAAAATCGATAAAAGTTTATTCAATTAAAAATAGCCATGAGCACTTTTCGATAGGCAAGCAATTTTAGGCATATTTGTTTATACAAAATATTTGATAAAAAATACGTCTCATCTGGTTATCAGATCGGTGAAGGACGATCTTCCACGGCTCTTAGACCATTAGTTATTTTATTTTTAAGTAATACACAATCTAATATTCTATGTATAAAATAAGCTTGCATGTACCGTTTACCGTTATTATTATTATTAGGCAAGACATATGATTAAACGAGAGAAATAGCTAGCTCACCTACACGCGCAAGTCGTTGGCGTAATCCTGGGGCTTAAAGGAGTCCTCTAACATGTAAATATCTATTTTATTAAATTTTATAAGTGAATATTTAATTAAACATTATTGTCGTTATGAAAGTAAATACGCAAAAAAATATGTTCTATGAGAGATATTTTATTATCTTCTGTTATAGTGGAAACAAAAATACACAGCCTGTGAAAATTTCAACTCTCTAGCTATCATGGTTAAAAAAATTGTAATATTCTCGCGACCGACGGACTGACCATTTATGTCCAGTATCCTAAAACTATAATAACTATTAAATCGATCAAAAATAAAACTATATACTAAAACATTCCTACCTCTTTATAGCCAAGTCCAACAGCAGCCATTGTCCCTTTGATGAACTTAGTCTCGTAGGACACAAGTGCTCTAAAATACGCAGCGAGTATAGTTTGTTCCATTGTTAATGTTCCGTCAGCATATGCGCAACAAATTTCTCCTAAACTGTGTCCTGAAATTAATAAAAATATACAATTTGACCAACAAACAATATTTTATAAAATAAAAAAGACATAAAAATCAAATGACATGAACATATTGATATTTAATTTAATAATTATTATTATTAGGACACATTTCGCAATTGTATTTATTACATTATTCATTTATTAAACTAAAAGCTATTTTTTTTTTGTAAAAAAAAAACAAGAAAACCTTATATTAAATCTATGACAAACAATGACTAAAATCTTAATTATCTTAATCTCGTGTCAGAATGTTTGTCCTCAATGGACTCCTAAACCACTTAACCGATTATAATAAAATTCGCACACCATGTGCAGTTCGATCCAACTTGCGAGATAGGATAGTTTAAATCTCAAATTATAGTCGCAATTTTAACTTATTGCTAATTATTGTCTGTTATTATTTGACAGTCACAATTATCTGTTAACTCCAAATGATTCTAACAGATGTCGATACCTTTCGACTGGGTTGAGTAAGTAATCAATAGATGGCGCTGCTATGGTAAATCTACGAACGTGTCATGCTACACTATCTATTTTTCATACCCCTAAGTGAGGCAAAACAACGTTTGCCGGGTCAGCTAGTTATATAATATTATATAAAGTGCCATCAAGCCACTGGAAACAAAACAATAAGTAAGTTTTATTTGTCTGGTTTTGTACACATTTTTTAGTGTTTGTTTTATTTACAAGTAATTAATTACAAACTCAACTTATCTAGTGTACATATAATCCTATAAGTGAGAAACTTAATAAATATAATCTATACTATAAGACTCTTTGTCCTGACTCATTCATTCACTCATTCATTCATCTATAGACAACGCAGAGCCCAACAGGCTGGTCCTAGGGTTATGAAATTTGGAGGGTGTATTGGTTTTAGTATGTAGACGCGTACCAAGAACGAATTTTTGGAAATTCCACCCCTAAGGGGGTGAAAGGGGGTAAAACAGTTTGTATGAAACTTCTTTGTTTTTGAACTTATAGCAATGAAATTTGGAATATGTATAGTTTAAATAAAATTAAAAATAATGATATCAAGTTTTTTTGCCAGGGGTGAACTAAGGGTTTGTAATGGGGGGTAAAAGTTTGTATGGAAAAATCTTTATTTATCAAGCTTAAGTCTTGAAAGTTGTTATGGTAGTAGTTTATTAAATGGTTGAATTAAAATTATAAAAACTTTTGGCAGGGGTGCATTAAGGGGGATACCATGGGGGTTTAAAGTTAAAAATAAAAGTTTGGTGTCTTTGAACTTAGAGGTGTAAAATTTGGAGTGTGTATATATTTTAGTACTTAAACGTGTACTAAGAATATATTTTTAGAAATTCTTCCCTTAAGGGGGTGAAAGGGGGTAAAACAGTTTGTATGAAACTTCTATGTTTTTGAACTTCTAGCAATGAAATTTGGAATATGTATAGTTTATGTAAAAAAATAAAAGTATCAAGTTTTTTTTGCCAGGGGTGAACTAAGGGTTTGTAATGGGGGGTGAAAGTTTGTATGGAAAATTCTTTATTTATCAAGTTAAAGTCTTGAAAGTTGTTATGGTAGTATATTATTAAATGGTTAAATTAAAATTATATATTTTATTGCCAGGGGTGTATTAAGGAGGATGCCATTGAAATAATGGCTTGGAGAAAACGATCTAATCTGTCGCATCATCACCAAAGTAGCTAATAACAGCGGTTAACTAGATCTCAGGAATCGAATGAGGAAAGTTTATATAAAATTGGCACGGGAGGATACAACAGAATCTTTCCACAGGTCATGCGGGCGGAGCCGCGGGCAACCTCTAGTGTAACATAATTCTTAAACAAATCTTAAACCGGATTGTTGTATAATGAGTTGGTATATTAGTTATTGAGATAGGTGGTAATTACATGTAAACTTTAGTGAAAATTTAATTTTGTTATGCAAACAACTAAGAAGAAATAGCAACTGGAATGGTAAGCCAACCAGTATGCGCGACAACAACAATGACGCAGCAACAGCACGACCTTCAAATGTTCGTAGGCAAGTACGCGCGGACGGCGCGGGAGCAGTACTTGGGCTGCGCGTGCGCAGTAAATGCAAGCGCACACTGCTAGTAATAAGGTCGAGACTCATTCGCACCGCAGCGCTAGGCAACAGAGCCGGCCCGCCCGGCCCGCCCATTGTTACTAGACTGAGTGAAGAAGATAGTGATGTGGCAATCGGTATCGGTTTTAACGATATATTTAAGGCTTGAGTTGCGAGTTCTGCATATATTTTTAATAAATGGGTTTTTAGAATATGGGTTAGTGACTAAATAAAATTTCCTGGATAATTAAGGGGAAACATATTTCCGTGTGCAGGCGTTTAAGATTGGTGTAGTACGGAGTATTAAACGCGGTTTTAAAGCTTTATTTTGGTCACACACACACATTTTTTTGACTCATTTTTTAGTCCAAATGTTTAAATTGACAAAAAAATACCAATTAATTTATCAGGATGTATTCCTATAGATGTTAGAACATCTGTTAGCCCAATCTGTATGGCGGTTATTGCTACGAAGCATTTAAGAATATTCAACTTTTTTAAATCTTGGTTAGTTATTATGTCGATAAGATCCAATTTTTTTTCATGTAGTACATTGTGACACCTGAAAAACATAAATAAAATATAAATAAATTTTAAATATTAGGACACATTCACACACGGCTGGTTAGCCCCATACTGAACTATTTCTAGCTCGTATTATGGTTGCTAACACAACTGATATACTACATATACATACATACATACATATTATATATAAATACATATTTAGCACCCAGACCCACAGCCAACAAATTTGGTTAAGCACAAAGATGTTGACCGGGCCGGGAATCGAACCCGGAACCTTCTGATTAGCAGACCGGCATGGTAACCTTTACGCCAACGAGGTCGTCAAAAATATGCCTTAGACCAATAAATAATTAAAACACTTGTAATTAAACTAGCTGCGCCCCGTGGTGTTACCTGCGGTTAGGCTGTGAAACATACTGGTACTCAAATAATTATAACAAATATAATATAAAGTTATTAATTATTGAATACGGGATTTCAATTCAGAGCAAATGTTTGGCACGGTAATATGCGTTACACTTTGCCATCGATGCGCGAGCGATAACGACTGTAAATCATATAAAAACAACAGCTATATGAAGTTATTTATTGATAAATTTTAATTCAGTGCAATGTTTGACGCAGTTATTTGTTCTACTAACGACACATTCAAGGTAGATTGAATGTCGATATGCAAATGATTACTGTCAAAGACTTGCGCAGAATTAAAATCCGTTACTCAATCCTACGAATATAAACAAAAATCAGAGTGGACTGTGGATAAGTCCAAAATGTATCGCATAAATCTATAACTATATATTTATATATATTATGCACTTATTTTATTATATATCCGCGTTGGAATTTTACAACGATACAAATATATTATGTAACAAAAATGCATGGAGCGTCACCAGCGGTAAGAGTAGCTATCAGCAATAAGACCTACAGATATAAAAATGCGCTACAACCACCTGTATGGTGAAATTTTTTTGTGATATTCTAACTACCTGGGTATAGCTAGCTACAAGTAGTATAGTTATAACTTTACTTTTTAATAGCAGCAGCAAATACTGGAATACGCAGGAGTCCTTCTCCCATTCGCGGCCATTGTGAGCCCATGCCGCTGTACAGGAACCAAACTGGACGAGTGTTGCCAGAAAAGTATTCGAAACCTCTTGATAGAGATATTGTTTCATTTCTTTCATTTGTATCTTAAAAAATGAAAATGCAAGTGTAATTTTAAATCTCAGAATTGAAAACCCCCTACTTTCTGGTGGTGGCGTGAACGTGTTTTAATAAGTCTTTTCATGAAACCCATATTGAGGCAGTTGTAATCTTGGATCTATTTTAATCAAACTTAGATTAAGACATTCCTAAACACACCATTAGAACAACAAAATAACTAAATCAATATCAGTATTTTCCGTTTCTGAGCTCTTAAACCACAGACAGACACACAGAAACGTCAAACATATAACACCCCGTCGTTTTTGTGTTGGGGGTAAAATTTGTTATTTAGCTTTTTCATTTCAAATATAGAAAAGCTACCAAATGTAGATATATATTTCCTTTGAATTTTACAGCATGCTATAAAAAGACAGCATCTAATGTAAACATCGGTTTTCAGTGCAAATTAGGGCTAAAATATTCCTCTCGCTTCTTAAGATGATGTCATTGATAGACACGTTTATTATATTATATTCACAACAAAAAAGTAATCTCGTCATTGGTATATGCGATGGTGATACGATCACGATAGACACTGTTCGACGCTTGGACTTTATGTCGTTGATGATCATCACGACCTAAAGTTTTTATGGTCAAGTAGTGCTAAGTTCAATTGATTAAAATCATGGGTTCCTTAAAATAAGTTTTGCCGCATTGTGTTGGAAGCGCCTTACCTAAAATTGTGTAACCCCTAGCAGTATATCCGGGTATATAGTATTTGAAAATATTATTCAAAAGCGCATGTTGTTCTGGATCTATAGGGTTTGATTCTAAAGTGTCCAAAATTTGTTTGACTCCTTCTTCTTTACGACTTGATATTAAAATAATTCTTGGAATTTTTGACTTGTATCGTTCGTTGTCCTACAAAAATAAATTATTTAAATTACATTTATACTAATGAAGTAGTAAAGGATTGATTTACCCCCTGCTTCTCAAACAATGAGGGAGACTATTGCTCTAACCGCACTCGGGCGTGTATATTATTTTGTACATATTTCTACAATTTATTATAAATAACAGCTTGGATATATTATTGATAAAAAACTTTGAATTCGCCTATAAATCATACTAATGAAATAACACGTTAGTTTCGTTATAACAATGTACCTTTGGTTTATAATGCCCTTTCAATAAAGCGTGAAAGTTACTTCCTGTATAACAAAAGTTGTTAATCGCAGTAAATTTCCTAGAAAACTCCTTTTTTTCTGTGACAACCTCAATTTTTTGTTCTTTTATAGCAGGTATATTACATTGAGGCTCTTCGTAGTGTAAATTTGCAGGTATTTGACCGCAGCGATATGCCAAGCACAACTGAAAAAAAATGTAAGTATTTGTAGGTCCTCTAAATAGTATGTTTACATGTTATTTTAATTGGTATGTTAATAAAACAAAATACCTTCGTAATAGAACAAGCACCAGATACACTCTCCGTATGACCCATATTAGACTTAACGCTTCCAACTTTGATAGAATTTTGATTTGCAAATACATTTCCTATAGCTTCTAATTCTGCACCATCTGCCTCTGCGATTCCTAAACAAATAAAGCAAGTATTCAGATATACATTTGCTTATATTTTAATTTGCATAATTTTTTGCAAGATGTTGATTGGTTATTTTGTTAAATCTGAATCATCTCACCAAAACTATTAGCTTCAACGTATTCTACATCTTTTGGATCAATATCAACTTCCGAATAAAATTCTTTTAAAAATGTTTCTATTTCCTTTGGGTTCCTTTTTGGTGTAAACAAACCATCGGTTGAAGCAAAATATTTTCCTTTCACATGATATACTTCTGAATAAATACTGAAACAATTTTAATTTTAAATAACGAATAGACATGCAAGAGGCCTCCAGTTCTTGTTTATTTACGTATTTTTTATCGCTGCACAAAATACCTTAATAACCAACTACGAACTTGTTTTTTTATAGTTTATTGAAACTTTAGACATATATTTTATATTAAAAAATAAACATCAAATTCCAATCCAATTACTTATCGCGTTTTGAGATAAAGAGTTTTGGCAGACAGATAAATTAAGTTGTAGTACCCTAAAACAACTAAAAGAGTGAGAAAAACGATTGAAATGATTATGAGAAAATTGCAAACCGAAGCGATTTTAATAGTATTTTGTACAATCGGACGCAGGCGGTCGATATTTGTTAGATCGGCTAAAGCAAGTACCATTGCACGTTTGAAGCGATGACAACTCAGTCGGGCCTACGGCCGCCTCACTTTATGTATGTGCTGTTCAGTATTGGTAATGTTACACTTTTTACCTTGATAAGCTTATATCTGTACTAATATACTAATAAAATACAATATAATATAATAATATTAATTATAATTAATAATATAATTATTATAAATTATTAATAATATTATAATCGACATCTACAATCGGCCTACTCGTAATGTATTACTAATATGTGTATAAACAAGTACAATAATTTAATTTTTAGTAATTAGTTAATACCGTTTGGCATCTTTCGCTTTTTGCAAGAAAAAAACATTAGTTGCATCAGATCTTACAAATCCATCTCCATTCTTGTCAAAACATTTTGTTTTTCCGTCTAAGCAAAGCAGTCCTGCCCTGTAAATAAATAATTAGAACACATTATTACACATTCTCAGTGTAATATATACAAAGCATTTTAAGTGATATCGCTTCCTAATAAGATATAAAGCTCGTCGACTCCAACCTAGATTTTCAATAACTCAGTTTTTTTTTTCTAGTAATGTGGACAGATATCACATTTTGAGGCCGAGCAAAGGGTTAGTGGTTTGTAAAACATGCGGCAATAATAGTAGTCTTTTAAAATCCGAAATTCAGAAATATCCGAATATATTTATTGAGTTTGTACAAGTTGAACCGGGCGGTATAATGTTTAATGTCGAAACCCCGTGATAGTGATGATAAATACAACTCTTATAACATACAAGCTATATTCACCTTTTCATATTCAAAGTCAATTCAGGCTTGATGCAATAATTACACCCACCAACGACGGCGCAGTCGATTTTATTTGCTTTTAGATCTTGGTATGCCAGTTCTAAAACACTCATGGATCCTACATAGCCCTGATCTAAAGTATATGACGGCCCAGTGCTATTTATCCAGTATGATATGCGATTTGCCAACATACATTTGCAACTTCTGAAATATGAAAATGATATTTAATTAATTCATAATACATATATTGTGTGAATATATAGCGTACGCTTTGCGAGTTTTATAAAAGCAGTAAGAGACTTAGTAATTTTGAAGAATATCTTTCCAAAGGTTAATTTTTAGGCGTAATGGTCACCATGCCAGATTGCCAATCCAAAGGTTTCGGGTTTGATTTAGCGGCACGGCCAACATCTTTGTGCTTAACTAAATTTGTTGGCTGTCGGTCTGGGTTTTAAATATGTATTTATATAAAGTATGTATGTGTGTAAATGTAGTATACCAGTTGTATTTCCGCGTTATATCAGTTGTATTAGCAACCATAATGCAAACCAGAAATCGTTTAGCATGAGGTTAACCATATGTGTTTGAAAATAATTAACCAAGTGCGAGTTCGGCTCACGCATGTAGGGTTCCGTACCATTGTTGTTTGGGAGCTCTCCTTAAATACTAGTTTTTAATTATATGACTTAAAAACGCTGCACAAAGACTCACAAGATCCAGTCTAATTTAAATTCAGTCCTGGGATAGAATTTGTCAATTTGACAACCAGAGTTGTGACATGATTGTCATGGTTACATTAAAATAGTTTAAGTATTTATGTTTTAGGCCACAAACTTTTCAGGCCAGCCTCGTAAGTGTGTCGCACTGACCTCTATTTCTTACTAGTAGATCACCCTCAGATATGTATTTTATTAAAATGTTATAACTTAATTTGATAGCTAATATACGTTTATATATTTTGTGAACATTATAAGTATGTAGCAGCTCCCATTGTTGATATATAGCTAAAAAATACGAAAATTTGTTGTTTTAACGGCACGGGAAATACATATCTTGTGAAAGTTTCAGCTTTCTAGCTTTGACGGTTTCTGAGATACAGCCTGGAGACAGACAGATAGACAGACAGACAGACAGCGGAGTCTTTGTAATAGGGTTCCGTTTATACCTTTTTGGTACGGAACCCTAAAAAGTACGTTAGTCTTGTAATAATTTGCAATGATTGACTGATATTAGACATTCTAAAATGTGTGAGATTCTTACACACATTAAACAAATTAGAATCAGAAGAACAACTAAAACGATTACGAATAAAATATTTAATATTCTGGGATAGCTCAATCAGTGCCTTATACGTATGTAAGTAATATAAGTTCTAAAAGTCAAATGCTTCTTCTACTTCTTTATCTTTACCATTTCCCACTAGGTGGGGTCGGCACAGCCTGTTTTTTGCTTCCACGCCATTCTATCAGCTGTCACCTCTACATTCACTTCCTTCTCATTCATATCCTCTTTCTCACAATTCATCCACGACTTATTAGGTTGACCTCTACTTCCGCTACTTCATAAAATCATATCCATACTTTTCCTAGTCACATGCATCTTCTTTCTACTGAAAATAATAGATATCGTCAAGACCTTAAATATGTACTTGGGCTGGACAAAAAAGTAGAATGAGTTGTGGAATGATCATTGGTCATAGAATGGATACCGAGAGATGACCACACATAATATGTAGTTGTCGTCTCTTTGGTGTCAGTGTATTTCCCCCTCAACAATGAGGCGACTACTACATAAAGATAATCTGAGACTGGAAATGCACAGTTCATAATTTTTATTTTATTTTTGACGTTTTACAAGTTATTATTAGTTTGATTTTGAATTATTTATATTTCTTTGCAAAAAAATACGAATCTGAAAAATTCAACTAAGGTTATAAACAACTTATCAAAATGTAATAATAACATACAAACCAACAACGATACGAAACAATTTAATTCAATTTCAAATTACCTTCTGGGTCTTTTATAAGCCTTACGATATATGTACAAGTAGATAGACAAAAACCAAGTTGCTACAGAAACATTATGGTCGCTAGATTAACACAGATTGTGATAAATATTTGTGTGTGGGTGTGTATAAATGTGAGGTTAGGACACATTTCACACACGGCTGGTTAGCCCCATCCCATGTCTAGTGTGTATTATGGTTGGTAACACAACTGATACACTACATATATAAATACTTTATATCAATACATATTTAATACCCAGACTGACAGCCAACAAATTTAGTTCATCACAAAGATGTTGGGCGTGCCGGGAATCGAACTTGGGACCCTCTGTTTGGCAGTCCAACGGGATGGGATGTGGATGAGATAAAGTAAGAAGTAAGCACCAGAACAAAACTGTTCAAGGCCCGAAAATGTAAAAATGTTAGTAATTTGTAATTTCAGATCTATAAGCATTTCACTACAACAGGTTCACGCACCCAGTTAGAATAAATGGATGTCCTTTAATGTCACTGAAGAAAGCGTTAAATGAATCAATAGTTGTTGAAGCAATATAAACTCCCATTTTTGAATCTTTTAAGGTTTCTGGATTAACTCCTGCAAAAATAAAAATTTCTTAGTTTAAGCATGTCTTGACCGACTCTTGGCCATTTTTTGGCTATTTAATTGTAAATCTGACATCTAAAATGTGAATACTATACATAAATTAGTTATCTTCGCAGATACCTGCGTCAAAAATAGCGGCCATGGTATCCTCCATGATTTTCCTCATTAAAGGATCCATACATACAGCTTGTTGCGAGGTTACTCTGAAGAAATGAGCATCAAATTTTTCCATTCCATTAATTGATCCCAAATGCTGAGGAAACTCGGGGTGTTTAATGTGTGGATATTTATCGGATCTTTTTACCATGTCAACCTGGAAATTAAGGTGGATGATAAAATATAATACTAGCTGCAATATGAAATGCTACCCGCGTTAATCTGGGATCAGAGTAGCAAATGTGTTAATCCAAGATTAGTTGGTTTAAACGAATTTTATACTTAATAATAAAAAAAATTACTCCGTTGAGATTAAAGAAAAAAGTCAAGTGCGAGTTGGGCTCGCGCATGAAGGGTTCCGTAACATTGTTGTATGGGAGCCCCCCTTGAATATATAATCATACTAGCTGACCCGGCAAACGTTGTTTTGCCTTAAAAATATATAGTAGAAGATTCTAAGACCTACTGAATACGCATATGAAATTTGGTAAAAATCGGTCAAGCCGTTTCGGAGGAGTACGGTAACTAACATTGTGTCATGGAAATTTTATAATTCTTTATTGGACACATAAATAATAAAGGCACAGTAAAAGACAATTAACTTAAAATTAGTGTACCACAATTGGCGGCCTTATCGCTTAAAGCGATCTCTTCCAGGCAACCTTTGGATGGAAAGGAATTTATAAACGACTAAAGAAGGACGTAGTGTACAATAAAGAATAATAAAAAACATACATATAATATTAATAATCTTATCTTAATTTATATAAATCTCGTGTCACAATGTTTGTCCTCAATGGACTCCTAAACCACTTAACCGATTATAATAAAATTCGCACACCATGTGCAGTTCGATCCAACTTGAGAGATAGGATAGTTTAAATCTCAAATTATAGTCGCAATTTTAATTTATTGCTAATATAATTTGTTATAATTAACTGTAAGTAACCTATCTATATAGTAATTGAATTATCAATGAAGTAATTCGTAAAAATGAAGTATCTTTTTGTACGTGTTACTCCTAACCAAAAAGAAACCTGGCAATAACTAACCTTAGGCCTATATTACTTAAAGTAGGCGACCATACGTTTTTATCAAATCGATAGTGCCTTGAAAATTCGCAAAACGGACACAACCGTCAACGATGTCTGCCCTCACGCGTCTGCCCGCGTTCGGGTCGCGCACTCAGCGATGAGCCACTTCTTCCCCACCGCACCTACCCCCGCTCCCCCCACGCCACGTTCGCCTGGCGCCGCTGCATTTTAAATCTGTGTATCTATCTTCGTAAATATTTATTTAATTTACATGCTGTAAAAAGCCATATTGATCTTTATTAAATGCACAATGTATTTAAGATACTTAATTGGATAAGGATTAATACTGTATTGCTTAAAATCGCTTCGTAAATAAGCCATTATTTCTCGTACAAAGTAAAGGATAAAAAATGGTTATTGTGGGTTATTCCTAAGAGATAAACATATACCATCACGGACTTTTTTGTAGACCTTTTTAAGTTGTACCATACTGTAGTAAATTGTTTTGATCTATCTTGTAGGATTCAGTCAGCGTTTGCAATGTAAGCGCAAAAAAATGTGTTTTTATTTACGACCTTACATTAAAAACCTCAAAAGTTGTAGCCTATGTGTTATTCTGATGTATAAGCTATAGCCTATGTGTTATTCTGATGTATAAGCTATATTGTGGTAAAGTTTCATTCAAATCCATTCAGTAGTTTTTACGTGAAAGAGTAACAAACATCCATACATCCATACATACATACATCCATACATCCATACATCCATACATCCATACATCCATACTTACAAACTTTCGCCTTTATAATATTAGTAGGATTAAAATTTATTACATAATTTAATAGTCTGTAAATGTATAGAGGGTCTTCCATATCAGACAATTGCGTTATAAATTAACCAGCTGAGATTTATACTTTTAATCGGAAAAAAATATTAGTTTTTATCACAATTAATATTTTTACAAATTCGTTAAAATAATAACAGAAAGTTTCCCCAACTTGCCGCGACCAAATGAAAATTGGTAGGTTCGAAAACAATGTGGTTACCATTTAAATAATACCTCCATTATAATTAAGTAATGATATGTAATTGTAATAACTCACCTTGTTATACAGGTTTTCGCTCAGTTGTTGCACATTTTCTGTACCCGGAAATATTCCTGATATCCCGCTGATCACGATCTCATCTCCTTTTAGCTCATCCATTTTGCTAGTGTTAAATTTACCCAGGTCTATAATCAAAGGAAGCCATATGGATTACTAGTCGGTTATGGCATTGTGTACGAATGAATTAATATAAATAATTATTTTGATTCTTTTGAAAGTAACCGACCCAAAATTAAAACCACACTAACCCTGTTCCTACTTCGCTCTTTATATTTGTAGCATGCACTGCTACCGAGTGCACGTATAAATCTGCATAGCATGAATATTATAAAATTAGCGTACAGCATGATAAGAATACGAATACTCATTATTTGTGATCGTTATTTTCTAGGCAAGTAATTAATTTTCAAATCTGTCTAATGCGTTTCATTCATAGCATACGAGTGTCTATTTTCATCCACCACAAAAGTTACCAACTTTGTGGCATGATTGAGGGAATGAAAGTATTGCCAATCGATAAATTTTAGACAAACTTTAATAGTTTTAAAAAGTTTTATTTAAAATTTCGTAACTAAGATAATTAAGATTTCGTAACTAAAGAGTAAAAACGAGACCATATATATTGCTGAATCTCCGCTGTCTGTCTGTCTGTCACCATGCTGAATCTCATCAACCATGATAGCTAGAAAGCTGTTAATTTCACAGATTGTGTATTTTATTTTTATTTTTATTTTATTTCCGTTGCCGCTATAACAACAAATACTAATAATTGGCCAAGCGCGAGTTGAACTCGTGCATGTAGGATTCCGCACCATCCGTACCCCCTTAAATATTATTATTTTTTAAATCGTTTGACAATTTATTTAGTAATTTGATATATAATTCAATATTCTCGAATGTATGTACAGAGGGTATACCAAACATCATTATATAGATCGAGTAAAAACTACTTAAAAATTACGATTATGTTTGTTGTATGAGAGCCCCCTTCAAATATTTATTTTATTATTTTTTTTATATTTGAATTTATTGTTAATACATTTATATATTTTGTTAAATTTTTAAACGCCTAGCAGCTACTATTATTGATATTTAGCAAAAAAAACTAAAAACACGTTGATTGTACGGTTACCTCCTTTAAATTTTGATTTTTATGTAATTTATAGTACTTTTTGTTATAGCGGCACGGGAAATATATATTTTCTTGTGAAAGTTTTAGCTTCATAGCTATTACGGTTTCTGAGATACAGCCTGGAGATAGACAGACAGCGGAGGTTTAGTAATAGGATCCCATTTTTATCTTTTAGGTACGGAACCCTAAACATATGGGAGGGATACAACAAACGTGTTTTTTTTTGCTATATATAAACATCACCAAATATTGAGTTATAATTCATTACCTTTCAAACCAAATATACAGTTTAATACATATTTAGACTCTCATACTACATGTATTTGTTGTATGGAAGCCCCCCTATTATACGGTTTCGGTCGTTTAGGAAAGGTGTTTTATTCTTCTAAATATCTGGTTTAAAATGTGATAGTTATATGGGATCAAATGAATATTTATGGTATCGTCCTTAAATATTCATTTGATCCTATATAACTTCAACTAAGGAGGGTTCCTTAAATATTCATTTATTTCTGTTTATGGTATTTATTATTATAATTTAAGCTACATCTTATCTTAATATATAATAAATCTCGTGTCACAGTGTTTGTCCTCAATGGACTCCTAAACCACTAAACCGATTATAATGAAATTCGCACACCATGTGCAGTTCGATTCAACTTGAGAGATAGGATAATTTAAATCTCAAATTATAGTCGCAATTTTTAATTTATTGCTAATTATTGTCTGTTATTATTTGACAGTCACAATTATCTGTTAACTCCAAGTGATTCTAACAGATGTCGATACCTTTCGACTGGGTTGAGTAAGTAATCAATAGATGGCGCTGCTATGGTAAATCTACGAACGTGTCAAATAAGCTACACTATCTATTTTTCATACCCCTAAGTGAGGCAAAACAACGTTTGCCGGGTCAGCTAGTACTAGGTATATACATCATCCCCCCGTGGGGCCCACATTGTCGAGGCGGGGGGGCTCAATAACCGTGGCCTGGTCACCCACGGTGAAGCGAAGAGGTCCCTGAGGCGAGCCACTCCCTACACTTGTATTCCCAGTATGCAAGTGCTAGATGGAGTGGCACCAGTAGGTTGCGGAACTTTGTTCCAGGGGGTTTCGCAACTGAGGCGGGCTTGCGGTATAGATAGGGAGGTACCGAAGGTGTGAGACCGCGGCAAAAGAGAAGTGTCGGTATTACGATGCGCCGCTCTTCCTACTTGCTGCGGCTTCGACGGGGTCGCCACCGATTGATGGCGGAAGCGGTGGGGCCGCAGGGAGAAGAGAGTGGTACCATAAACTACCACTTTTCTTATTCTCTGTGGCCGTAGAAATACAGATATATAGAACAGCATTAGCATTTGTTTTTCATATTTATTAAATTTAAAATTAGTTGCAAGACATTTCGAGCATGTCGCGTGTCACCTTTATAAACAAAATCAATAAGAATATTGTTAATATATTCCCTATGACCCATGCACAAGTTAAGATATCTTTAACTAAAGTATCTAAAAACATTTTAATATTATGAGACAGAATCCTTACTGAAACTACAACAAGCCTAAATTTTCCCTTATTTCGTTTGTTTATTTGCAACATTTCACAATTCACTTCATCTAAATATATACACTTACGTTCAGACTCCCCTGTTAAGGCTGTCACCCCAGCTTAACTGCCTGGACGTTCCCAGCCTTACAAATATACATGCACTTTAACTCACACATACACTACATTCTTAAACTCCACACTCACCAAGATACATACAATTTAACACCCACACTCACACCCCCACACACACACACACACACACACTTAATTCTCATACTCCACATTCACCCCACCAATACAATAATAACCATACAATATAAAGATTTATATATTTTTACATTAGCTTAAGTTAATAAAATATGTATTAAGCAACATGTATCAAGCTACTTATTTTTGTTTTTGTTTATGGTAATGCAAAGAATTAATTTAGCTGCTACCTAAACTATTTGTTAATTTAGATATGTAAATCACTAAAATTGTGTCAATACTTGGTTAATTTTCAATGAAGAAGGGCACTGATGCCTGAGATACAGTTTAGTTACTTGTTTAGGCATCAGTTGACTTATATTAATTACATTTGGTACAATTTTCAGTTTTAAACACAAATTTTTCAGTTCTAGCAAGATGTATATTTTAACTATAGGGTAGGTACATATATAATGTAACTGTTTTTGTATATCCTTATGGTGCTAATAAATGATTTTATTTATTTATTTTATTTCTTCCATGGCACCAAAGTCAGCCCGTCCGGGCTCTTTCTGTCTGTTCTGGACAAACCCGGCGGCTCAAGAATACTAGGGACGTTAGCCGAAACTAAAGCCCTCCGTACGATGTCATTTAAGGCGTGGTGGCGCGGAAATCTGCCTGCACTGCGGCGACAGCTCAACGCGTGATGACTGTTGCTCTCAACTAATGAGCCGCAAATGCAAATATGTGGTTCACAAACTTTGCAGCCAAGGCGGAGAGCAACCGCCACACGCATAGAGTCGTCGTCGAATAAAGTGCCCAGGTGAGGCGAAGGTAAGGCGTGTAGCCAAGCACCTGATTCTGGTTGAGACACCGCACGGAGTCTAGCCAAATCCACCCCTAGTGCGCCTTCGAACAAGCACTTTTGAAGACGTCTTGCCCCAATATCGTCCCGTGCCCGCTGGATTTGAGGTTCTTTAGAACGATCTTCACCTGGATTCAAGGTCGTCCAAGCTGATATTGCTTCTGTCATGTATGCTCGCCTTGCCACTGTCTAAGTGAAGATATTAATTATTTTACTCTCCTAATGAATTCATGTCACATTCAATAACAGAATCTTCTTTCTTGTAGCTTGTCTTATAGTTATAAAGCTTTGAAATGATTCAAGGTAGATGAAAAAATAAAGATATAGATATTTTTGTAATAAGAGTGCAATGTATATCAATTTAAGAAATTAATTGTAAATTGACTTGCCCAGTACGGGCCAATAAATAATTTGATTTTCATTTGATTTTTGATTATCGGTGGGCATAGAAGAAGAAAGAAACAGAGAAAGAAAAATGTTTTATTATGCACAAAAAATAATTACAAACATAATATAAAGAACTAAATGATCTTTGCAATGCATAAACGACGCCCGATTGGCGCAAGCGATGCGTGCCTAGATCTACCCGTTGTGATTGGTCGAGTCGATTGCCCTATCTTTGACTGGCGCATTCACTCTCAAGAATACGACGAAGATCAAGAGGGTGTTGCAAGCAGGAGCATAAGGCAGACGCTGGAGAGACGGCTCACGAAGAAGAAATACTGATATTGACTTGACGACGACATTGACGCGATCATCATAATTGTTACGATGTGTTGTTTATTTATTTATGTTTTTGTGCAAATGTGATATGGTAGCTTTCTTACTGAGATTCGGCTAGGCGCATTCTATTTTCCCCCCCCGTGGGGCCCCGCATTGTCGAGGCGGGGGGGGGTCAGTAACCGTGGCCTGGTCACCCACGGTGAAGCGAAGAGAGTCCCTGAGGCGGGCCACTCCCTAGACTTGTATTCCCAGTGTGCAAGTGCTAGATGGAGTGGCACCAGTAGGTTGCGGAACCTCGTTACGCGGGGGTTTCGCAACTGAGGCGGACATGCGGTGTGGTTTTGGTGACACCCACCGCAGCCAAAGGTGTGGGACTGCGGCAGGAGAGAAGTGTCGGTATAACCACTTACCACTTACCCTATTCTCTGCGGCCGTAGTGGCAGGTGACGGGGCCACAGATCTGACCCGTCACGGGGGACCTGGGACGTCGGACCGGGGTTGTCCATTGCACTTATGGTCCTCGAGGTGGTTGCGGTGCACCATGTGCACTGCAAGGGGACTAATCCCCTGAGAAGGAGCCTTGCAGGCTAGCCGAGGTGGGTGGGGTGGAGGGTTAATGCGAGAAGCGGAACCTCACCCCGCCCTTTACGGTGAGGAGGTCATCGTGAGGTTTTAGTCGGTAGTGATGCCCTTCTGGCATCGAGCCCGACATACCCCACCCACCTCCCCGGGTGTGGTGGGCATGCGTCAATGCATTTCCTCACGTAAAAAATAAGGTGCATTCTATTTTATAGGTTTTCTGTGGTACCTTTACAGGCAGATATACAGGCACACAGACAAATATTCCAAATTTTATTTTTTTCTATTATTCTTCTTTGATTAAACTCTATCAGTTTATTGGAAAAATATTTAATCTACAGACTCGTTTTTTATGTAGTGATTAAAAAAAGAGATCATTGCCTTTTTCAATAAGCATATTACTCGTAGTATTGGTTGATAAATAAAACACATTGTATTTTAGTTGGCCATCAAATTTAATACCTATATTTCCGTATGTGAAACATTTGATTAGATTTCTAGACTAATTTTGTTATTTAGACATCAACAATCAAATTTCTATTTATAATATTACATATTCTACAATCATCCAGAGCCATTGCATGGTCAGACTTTATATCAAAGACTTGAACCGGCTTCTTTGTGTAAACAGACAAATTGTAATCATTGCTAAGATTTCTTATGTCTGGATGTGGGATACCTTTTAAAAGTACAAGCTGTGAATTGAGAACAAATTTTGGTTTGTATCTTTTAGACAATTTAATTTTTATATAGAAACCTTCTAACAAACTTCTTAAATACTCAAGGCTATTCTGTACTTCAGTTTTAGCTATATTTAAAAATATTTCTATTTTTTCTGACCACGTTGCTGCTTGTGCTAGACTCGTTGAAAGTTCATTGGATTTATAACCACCCAGCAGCTTGTATATGTGTTCAATGAGCGCCGTTTGCAATTGTTCTTCAGTTATATTGCCCAGATAAGCATCAAGCTGATCTCGCAGGTTGTCAGGACTGCTATCTATACAATAAACTACGCCAACAAGACCTAAAAATTAAAACAGATTACATGTAAATTTAATCAGTTATTATTTGGATAGCTGCGTTGTATAACTGTTAACCGCCATGGTAAAAAAAATACCCTGAGTTGGCCTAAGCTAAATCTGAGCTTATTTTCGTGCAAATCAGTCATTCACTTGAGCGTGAAGAAGCATGTGCTTCTTAAATTATAAAGCAGAAAGTTTATGTGTGTGTAAGTATGTACTTACACATACACACATGAACATTCTGCCTTATAACACTAGTAAGATAATGAAAATCGTGCGACAATGTATACCTTCTGTTTCTAACATGGCTGCAAATTCCAAAGCAATATTGATACCAAACGAATATCCGACTAGATGAAATGGAGACTTTAAATGACACCTCATCTTAACGTGCTGAAAAACAAAACATTGTTTATATGTATTATATATAAATATTATTTAAAAGCATAATTTAAACAATATTTTATGGTTCACAATCATATTTACATGATATAATCTTCTAGCTATCGTTGAAATATCGTCGCTTGAATGAACGTCCGCCTGTAAAGCTATCGCTGGTTTTTTTAACCGCTCTGCTACATTTGCTAATGTTTTTCCATAACTTTCAAAGCCCGGTATCATTATTATGTATTCGTTTTCTGGATCAAAGGCCAAATTATTCTGGAAACAATTTCTCATGTCAAAAACATAAGGTTGGTGTAAATTAATTATAACTGTATCAGATGATGCTAACAAACCTCGTTTTTAAGGGATAATTTGCTTTTTAGGGATACAATTGGTTCTGTGGCTTCTAACTCGTTTTGCGAAACATCTCGATAAAATGCTTTGAAACTAGCACCAAAGCTAGTGTTATATTTTTCTCTTACTAGAGTCATGTTATTATCATATTCTTCAGATGATGTGGACATACTGACAATATTCTCAGTAAGACATTTTTCTAATTCGTTGAATAATAACAACAAAGGTTTCAAGTACCATGCCTGAAAGAATGATTGTTATGTGATTGATATTAGTCGAGTAAATCTATTCTCAAAATATATTCACAGTTATTACCTTGCCTCCTAAAACATGATGTAGATGCAAGGATGGCAGTCCAAGTTCCATACGACGATAGCAACATTTTTGAAGTTCATTAAACCCGTGATAATATTTACCAGTTTTTGAGCCTGCTGTTATAACAGCAAAGAATCTATGGAGCGATATTTATTTATTTAATTATTTACTAGAAAGCACTACAGGGACACATTAGGGAATTCAAAATATAAATCTCAGGCTCTGTGTACGTATTCCATTGCAAATACATAAAACATTTAAATTAATTTATTGAATGATATATTTTAATGTATTTTAAAAAATATATACAAATGATCATTTAGAAGCATCCGCTCATGTGCCAGTCGTTAAGACTGTATTACGAGGTCACAGTTCTAGCATAACAATAAAAGTATGTGTAATTATGACTGTAAATGATTTCAATGTACATACATGTTTATAACAAGTTAAGATTTTGTTGTTTAATGAATATATTATAGTAGCGTCTATAGTTCGGCTAACTAAGATGATGTGACGCGATCATTGAGGTAAAGCTCATGAATGTCATTTAAAAAGTGGCATTTTTTACCGGGCGCTACCGTGGGTCGGACGACACTTTAAATTGTAAGTCCCAGCTGTTATTCATAGTACTAGCAGTTGTTATGCCAAGCTAGAAGCCTTCGGGGCGGCTTGAAAACTCTCGACACCAGAGTTTGGTCACTCAGCTTATACGGAGAAGAAGAAGAATGACAACAGAAGTTTTCCTTAACAACATAAATCGATTTAAACTGCGTGTAATCAATGTTTAAAAAATATAAATAATACATTTGCCAATTCTATCACAATGTCATAATCAGTAAACTTACATTTCAATAGAGATTAGTATGACTAGCGCATCTCCCTAGACCCATCTGAATTGCTTACTAACAACTTAGATGAGAAAAGATATTTTGTAGTTATAAAAAATAAATTATTGCGTTCCGAAATTTATCGTGTTTATTTATTCTACTACGAGAACCCTTTCATTTGAAACCCATATTGAAGCAGTTATGAAACAATATGCCATTTAATGCATGCCATTATGTGGTGGCCGCCATCCCAGGTTTTTCATAAAACATAGCTGAGAACACTTTCTAATAACACAACAATCAAATAAAAAAACTTATCAAAATCAGTTCTTCTGTTTGGTAGCTACGATGCCACAGACAGACACACACATAGACACGTCAAACTAAAAAAAAAGTTTCCACAGCCGGTAGCCTATGTACACATACATGTAGTTTGGAATACATATAGTTTGGAAATTCTATAGGAACCATCCAAAAATGTTTTATAATTGTTGTATAATTTTATAAAATATATATATATATATATGTATTTTATATGGGTACATATGCGAATAGAGTGACGGACGGAGAGAGAGAAAAAGTATTCGTCCATCGATGTCATGTTGAAACGTTCATAATGTTGTGTAGGTATTTATAGTATGGCGCAAGCCATCTTGTTAAATATTTAGAGAAGTACTCACCTTAAACCTGTACAAACACGGATTTTTTCATCTAAATTAGACACTATCTTAGCCGAATCCATAAAATGTTGTTTAATATTTTGACTGCTGTCAAATTTACTCCATGTCATAAATATTCCGTCGACATCACCTAACTTCATTGCAACGTTAACAAAATTTTGGCAATTATATTCCACCAAAAGATCATCGCAATAATAGTTTATATTTATGCCACGCTTTTTCCACATTCTGGAATAAGGATATCTCATTATTAGATATTAATTCCAAAAACATAAAAAGTAGTAAAAGTAACTTACTCGTGTCTCGCTAGAAAATATCCGCTTATAGCGTTCGGATTGCAGTGAATTAAAATATGTTTTGCTTCTCTTTGTATTAAAAGGTTTATTATTTCAATTCCTAGCTCAGATCCATCAAAAACTACAATGTAAGCTTTATTGGGTTGAATCGTCATCCTGAAAATATTAAGTTACATACATAGTATAGGTAAGTAATTACTTAGATTTCAAGAGATTGTATAAATATATATTTACTTGAATCTTAAAGCATCTAATTAACCACATTTTTTCACATAGTATAATAGAAAAAGTATAAATACCTTGGGGTCTGCGTCATATTATTTGCAATTGATGTAAAACGTTCTAAACATATTAATGCTCTTCCTATATTATTTCTTTGTGACATTAATTTGTAAGCTCGCGACACTTCCCACGGTGAATATACCACTGATGTTAGTGGTCTCACATATCCTTTTGCAATACCTTCACTAATCATGATTTGAAGTTTCTATAAACAAAAAAAAAATCAAAAAATTGTTACACAGTTCACAAAATATTGGAATTAAAGATACATACCTTTTTATCATTTTTAAATTTACTATGGAAAATAGTAGATACATTTACTGATTTATATGATTTAGCTCCGTTACTAAAACCCATTCTGAATACTTTATTTTCTGTTTGATCATTATTGTTCACGTCTAAGAAAGCGTTATTGAATATTCTGTCAACAACACATTTCATTGCCTCCTGAAAACAGAACATTTTAAGCGTAACTATATGGTGCGTAGATTTTATATTCAGTATCTTTAGACTAAATCCGTATACATAAACTAGAATAACGGTGAATAAGCTATTTAGTAAACTAATGAACAATTATGCACTTCAATAAGTAAAATAATTTATAATAAATTAGAACTTTAGTAATACAAATTCTAAGCTAGTTGATGTTAGTTTTAAATTTACAGTTTGTTATATTACTGGAGTGTGTGAATGAGGACATAACAGAGAAAAAAGTGAGCGTGGAGATGAAGTCTGAAGGAAGAGATTGGAAGAAGAAAATTAGCTGTCATTCCCAGCTAAGTGGGATAAGGCAAGGAAGAAGAAGTTTGTTATATTACTCTAATCCTTAGAGAAAATTAAAAGTTTGGAAAATCTTTACTTGTCCTAAATAAACGATTATTTATTTTTATATTCAAGTATCTTGGCCGTTTTGATACATATTATATAACAGAAAAAAATTAATAGTTCTGTGTACGCTCATGCGACAGTGGCAAAACAGGTGAATCACTGGTTTTGACAAAATTTTAAGTAGTTATCTGAGTTTTAATTGAAACTTGGTGTGCTGAATAAGTTTCATCTGTTTTAATCCTAATCTTAGTTTGAAAGCCTTTAAACTTTGAGAAAAAGTGGATTTGAAAAACTTTTGCATTTCATTGATTCGTTTTGGCGGGAGTCAAAAGTGCTTCAAAGTAATGATTCATGTAATAGTTAGGGTCATGAAAAATAAATAAAAGTCAATTTAAATAATGAAGATATTCCCGATTGTATGTGGCAATGACAATCATGTTTACTGATTTAAAGATTTAAATATTAACTTACCTCGCGTATATTTCCTGACGAAGTGTTGATTACAATGTTACACATTGTTTTATTTGTATTTTTAGCAACCATGGTTCGAAAACTTTGGTCACACGAGTAACCTACATTTTTCTCTAAAAATAATAACATACATTTTATAATGTGAATTCAGCTATATAATTTAATTTGATGTACTTTTCTCTCATTATAGGCTATTATATCAAGGTTATATATTATCGAGAAAATAATATATACCTTGACATATAACAAATGTGCAGATTGCTCCGAAAATAATTGGCTAAATTTGTTACCGTCTAATTCAGGGAAAAGTTTTAAAATAAACTTCTTTTTGTCTGCATTTCCAACAGTCGCAAATACTGTACACTTGAAGTGTAGAGCTATAGATATAACAGCTTGTCCTAGACCACCGGCTGCTCCGACGACCAGAATTGTATCATTCTTAGATAACGTATGCTTGATGGCCTACAATCAACAAAATATTAAGATCATTCTAATATTTTTTCAATTTCTTTCAAACAACAATAGTTTGGGTGACATAGTCACACATATTTATATATGAAAAGTCCTTTTTTTTTTATAAGGTACGGAACCCTAAAAATCATCTGTAAATTCAAGCGAAGCTTAAACTAACTTACCTCTAGGTCTGTAACCCGGATCGTTATTAACTTAATATTGTAAAAAGTGTTGCATAAATTTCATGTCAACTTACAAGACAATAAAAGGCATGGACATAAGGCAGGGGGACAGTAGCAGCTTCTGTCAAGCTCCAATGCTGTGGAACCGGCCAAAGCAAATCACTATCCGCTTCTACAGTACTTGCCATAGCGCCACATGGTACTAGACCCATCACTGATCTTCCACTTAAACATACAAATAAATCAAATTGACCACCGTCTCTGTGTTCTTATAAAATGGGAGTGTATTATAAGGATTTTATGTTATTTTTTATAAATTTAGGTTTTTAGGTTCGGTATACTTACAGTTATTCGTTCGGAATGATAATGTGACATTTGCATATGTTTCCCTATAATGTTCCATATTGACTTTATAACATAATAGTATATTATCTTTTATTAACTCAAATTATAAGTAAATCAAACTCAACTTACTTTTCGTCGACACCACTGAAATCCATTCCAAAACTTTGATTATCCGGCCTGTCCAGTCTTTCGCAATCTTTTAATGATAATCCTGCATAATGGATCTGTTGCAAAATAAGTGACTATTAAGTGATATTTTCATACATTAAGGAATGATCATGATGATGAATGATTCACCAACACCGCATGAAGTGGTATCAAATTCAAATACAAAGTACACTTATTTGACATACCTACATTGTACACTGGGTAATTTTTTTGGTTTATTATTTTAATCAAAATGATATCTTTTATATCTTGGCAATACATACTTGAACCGTCCCCAAAGTAGTATTCACAGGAACTTTTATCCAAATTAAATTACTTGTATTATTTTTTTGTTTTGCAATTAATTTAAATGATTTTAGTTCATTTATTCCATTGCTGATTGATGTTGTTTTTGTAGAATCTCTCATAACTTTATCAATTTTCGTATCATTTTGAGCAAACGATACAGTCTCAATTTTTGAAATAGCATCTAGAATGATATCGTTAAAAGTAACACCCCCACACCTTAAAACAAAAAAAAAAACAGATTGCCATAAGAAGTTATTTGAAATAAAAAACAAATCCATTTTGAATGACTTACACTATGATTCCAGTATCATCACTTAACTTCGCATTATAACATTTATCATCATTTGTGTTAGCTGATGTATATTTGTGTTTAAATGTATCTATAGTTAATTTATTAATATATTTTACTCGTGTTAATCCTTCATGGTCTTCGAATAATGTTTTTATTTGAATTATCGAATCTAGAAAAGTTATCCATTCCTCACTCCATTTTACTGACGCTTTATTTTTGTTTATATTCATTGACATTATTGATTTGAATTCTCCGCTGTAACAAATAATTATGTAACGCAGTGTTTAAATGGTTGCCAATAATACTTTAACACTCACAAAGTGGCTCTTACTACTATTTACCGCAATCACGCGCATGATGACACCTAATAATCAAACTGTGCCTTTTTATTACCATTAGTCACCATAAAAAGAACTGTAAAGTGAGTTACAAAGTTTTTTTTAATGCGCATTTCTCAAAGTTTAGATTCAAATAGATTAACATAGTATTTATAGATGAGCAAGCAATATGCTCATCTCATGCAAAATTATAATAAAATAGCTAATTTTAAATTGTACGTGTTTAATAAATAACATTTTTACTCAAATCTAACCGTGTATAGTTTTATCCCCAATAATAAAAAAACCTTATTATTTTATAATATGGCCGATAGCCATGTACATGAAAGAACTGATTATGATCTTCTGCCATTGCGAAAAATACAACTCATTTGCACAGTTTCGCTGTGGAAAATTATTTTCAGTTATTTCTTTCAAATTTCTAATAATGACAATGATTTAAGAAGGATTTAACGTTACGGAAAAATTGCTACATTCCACCGCGCCTGGTGGCCATGGCGCCTCAGCGGTACTCACCAACATTACACACTTGTGGCTTAAGTACTAATATCGCGTTAGAGTATAATGGTTTAGCTTTAATAGTTGGATTATAGATTATATTTATAATAAACATACTTGTAGCATAAATGTTTATTATAAACATACTTCTTAATCAGACAGCATTTAGGAGCGATTATGTCATGTATAAATTTTTATATCCGGCTATCACTTATGTTCATTTTATCGGTATTAGCCCGACACGTTCAGAACACTCAGAAAAATGTAAGTGATAGCTGATTATACAAAATTATTCAAATATGCCTTACGGAAGTTTTAGTTCAGAGATTTTTTGTGTCATTCAATGGTCATTGCAGCAACGCTCTTAGCTGAATAGGAAATGCAAAACCACAGATGCAGTTTTATAAGTAGAAATATTATCAGTACAAGACAAGACATAGCTGGCTAAGGCATGACGTCATAATTTGTTATTAAGATACTTACTCATAATTAAACCCTCTGATTCTTAAAAGTGAGTATACATCTTTTTTTGTCAACTGTCTTTCATGTTTATTAAATTCTATTTCAACTAATTGTTTGATACTTTTAACTACGAGATATATTATACCATCCGCTACTAATTTATTCTTATGAAGCACCTGTAAATGTATGAAATAATTGTTAAATATATTTCTGATATGTAATTAGCAAAAAAGTAGTATAGTAAGCAATAAATACACAAAGCATTTTTTTACATTTATGTTCAGTTAGGTTCAGTTACCTCCCCCCCCCCCCGTGGAGGTGGGGGGGCTCAGTAACCGTGGCCTGGTCACCCACGGTCACTCCCTAGACTTGTACTCCCCCATGCAAGTTCTAGATGGAGTGGCACCAGTAGGTTGCGGGACCTCGCTCCGGGGGTTTTCGGGGAGGTTTCGCAACTGAGGCGGGCTTGCGGTGTGGATAGGGAGGCACCGCAGCTGAAGGTGTGGGGCCGCAGCAGGAGAAAAGTGTCGGTATTACGATGCGCCGCTCTTCATACCTACCGCGGCCACGACGGGGTCGCCACCGTTGATGGCGGACGCGGTGGGGCCGCAGGGAGAAGGGAGTGGTAACCAGCAACTACCACTTTCCCTATTCTCTGCGGCCGTAGTGACATGTGACGGGGCCACAGACCTGACCTATCACGGGGGACCTAGGACGTCGGACCGGGGTTGTCCGGCGTCCATTGCACTCACGGTTCCCGAGGTGGTTGCAGTGCACCAGGTGCACTGCAAGGGGATTCATCCCCAGAGGAGCAGTCTCGCAGGCTAGCCGAGGTGGGCGGGGTGGTGCGTTAATGCGAGAAGCGGAACCTCATCCCGCCCTTTCCGGTGAGGAGGCCATCGTGAGGTTTTAGTCGGTAGTGATGCTCTTCTGGCATCGAGCCCGACATACCCCACCCACCTCCCCGGTAGTGGTAATGCCATGACGCATCCGTAAATGCATTAAAAAAAAAAAACAGTTACCTCAAATTTATTAGATACTCTTTGAATCGTGATGTCAAATCTTACAATTTCGTCTATATCCACAAAAATTTGATCGTGAAACGTTATATTTTCAAATATCACAGACGTATTTTTTAATGTTTTTTCGTTGAATGTTGCTAATGTCTCCCACGTAAACACAAGTATCGCTGCCTCGGGTATGCGATTGACCTCTGTGAAACATTAAATATTAGTATTTTTTTATTGGCTTACTGATTCTCGTAAAATCTTTAATTCTTTATTTTTCTTTACTTTTAGCTTAGTAGCTAAGCAAAGTTACTGCATTGTAGCTTGTGGCATGGCTCTAGGACCTACGACCAATTGACCTAGGTTAAATCTACGTCTTAGCATATCATATAGACTTATCTAATCTTTTTATTTTTGCAATATCATTTTGGTGGTTGATCATTACATCGGTAGTAAGCCGAGCAAAAACAACTGAGGGCAGGGAGAATTAAGCTGTGAGATGAATGGATTAATTGCCATTTTGGACTTATCCCGGATAATTTTTCATATTTGTGACCAAAAATACTTCCTTTGACTATATACCTTATTATTATAATATATGTAAGTAGTAAGTTGCGACTACAAACGTATGAGAATACAAACCATGAAGTTTACTGCCCTTTAAAAATTGAAATTCATCGTCATGAACGGAAAAAATTATTTCTTGTGTTATGGATGTTTTGGTTTCTTGGCAGATTGTATCAAATTTCCTTGAACCAACATAAAGGTACAATTTATTTTCATTTTATATTTAAATAAAATAACTTCAATACTTTTAGAATAAATATATACACGTATATATATTTATTACCAATGTGTTTGTTTGCTCCATTGAACGAAATGTGATAGCAATGAAGTTTCTGTAGATACGGGAAATTCCACCTTTGGATATAACTGTTCGAGATCAAGATTTAATCCACTTTGATACAATCTGTAATTATTTTACAACTTTAAAATATATAATATTATTAAATAACATAAAACAGAAGAATTTGTAACACGTATTTTACGACACATTAACAAAAATATAAAGAGATGAAATAAGTAAAAAATAAACTTACTTTCCAAGAGAATTAAGTAAAAATTTTGCACCGTCGGTTTCTCCTCGTTTAGTGAGTGGTATATTGGTACACTCACTATGTGATCTCTTCATGATTGCCTGAAGTAACCCGTGAGGTGCTATTTCAATAATAATAGCATCTTCTGGTATGAGTGTCGCTGCTTCTTCCAGTAACACACTACTCTGTAACAATAACGCTATCTCGCACAATGGGGAAAACAATAATACAGTTCACTAGATTTCGTGTTAATTCTAAATTAAAGATTTATGTAGGTTAAAAACTTTAGTACGGCTAAAAAAAACATAAGGCAAATCTCAGTTATCCATCATTACTTTTTTGTCCCTCAAAAAGAAAAAGCACTAGATAAGTACATAATTTAACAAAAAAAAAAACAGATCATTTATTCAGTAAAGCAATAATTGTTATGTAAAAAATACAGATTTTATAATGGTGGTTACTGGACTTTTTAATTATTAACTTTTACTCTAGTGACAATCCTAGTTTAAAAAAAAAAACTGAAATATCTAGTGCTACATTGCTAGATATTTTGTATAGAATGTGTTTTAGAATAATATAAGTATGTAATCTTAATGGAAAACAATGAGTACATTTGCATTTCTACCTTCAAGAAAAATAATAGTATTTTATGTTTGTCGTTATAAGATTACACTGATGTATCTAATAAATTGTAAAATGCAATCTTTTAAATTTGCCCCATTGTAACCGACACAATTAGTTTCTCTTTATTATTATGATAATGATAATATTATCATTATTCTAAGCCTCGATACTTAAAAAATATAATATTTATATTTTTAAAATATATTATTTACCATCAAATTATGAGTGAAATATTCAGCGGATGCGTATTGACTCTCAAGCTTATGCCAGTTTTCAGGCAGATAGCACGTAGAAAGCCATTTATTTGACCTTGGTTTAGGATCTGTAATGACTTCTTGCAATAGTTTTAGCATTTTCGGACCTTCAATCAGACAAAAACAGATAAAGATAACATAAACATTATTTGTTGTACAGAGCTACTAGTAAATTATGCAAAACTATTAAATACATCTTGAAGTAGACAAACAAAGATTGGAAACAGGGCTGGTTCATATAATTTGACACAATATTCTTTGTATTTGGAACCACCGGATTTATTTATTGCCAATTTTCAATGGGTACACCAAGGACTTCCCATGAAAACCCCGGAGAGATTATGGTGACAGCCATCTTGAATTTCGAATATATCATAATGTATGAGTTTTCTAGTCAAAGCCTTCAATATTTGTGACAAACTCTTTAGTTTGTCACAAATATTGAAGGATTTCAAAGAAAAAATATGCAATTCGCTATTTTGTAGCGGCGGCCAACGTGGAACGATTTCGGACAAACACAAACACACACAGACACGTAAAATTTACAACACCTGTGTCGTTTTTTTGTCAGGGGTTAAAACAGTTCTAAAACGTTTTGCGATAATTACAAGAATATCTGTGTTTGACGCATATATTAGAGTGTTGCATTACATATTCAATATTAATAATATACCTGCTTCAATAATATATCGTGAATGAAATGCTATATCATAGCTATCTACTTCTTTTGCAAAAACTCCCCGATCTGTAAGACTCTTTACAAATAAACTTGCGGCTTCACGCGGGCCCGCTATAGTGGACGACTCACTACTGTTGTGGCAAGCGACTTCAACTTCAGGAGGGCAGAGATGAATAACCTTGATAATGACAAAGTAAATCATTTATAATTATTATCAGTATTTAAATTATATTCAAAGTATATCAGGTATATTGTGTAAGACATAGTTACATCTTTGTATCCAAGTCCAACAGCTGCCATGGTTCCCTTTATAAACTTTGTTTCGTAAGTGGCGATGGCTCGAGCGTATGAAGTCAAGATGGCTTCATCAGCTGTCAAACAACCATCGCCGTAGGCACTCGCGATCTCACCAACACTGTGACCTGTCAGTTAGAAATTAATTAATCTATTCAAAAATGATTTTGTTGATATAGTTTATGTATTTTCTTACCAAGAATATTATCCGGCATTATTCCAACAGATTTCAAAACATCCGTCAAACCAATTTGGATAGATGTTATGGCCATTAAACTCTTTAGAATATTAAGTTGTTTGCTATCTTGGTTTGTTATTATATCTATTAAATCCAATCCTTTTTTTTCAAGAATATTGGCACATCTAATGTAAACATATAAATAATATTATTTGATATCATAAATCATCATATCATTCTAATCAAATAGAAACTCAATTAGTATATAAAAGTAATGTCTCATGTTTAACAAAATTATTATTAAAATGTTGTTAAGACTTGGTTCGAATATAAAATAATCAACATCAACACAATACAAAGTACATTTGACTAGCACATTTTTTCAACATGAATGTGGTTGCTACAACTTGTTTGTTTACCAGATTAGATAGATAAATTAAAATATGTAATTGATTAGAAACCTTTGTATAGCAGCTGCAAACACGGGAAATTTCAGTAAATCCTTTCCCATTCCCGCCCATTGAGACCCCATACCACTGTACAGGAACCAGATTGGGCGTGTACTGCCAGAATAGTATTCAAAACTTCTGCATAGAGAAAACGTTTTATTATATTCATCGGTATCTGCAAAAATATTACATATTATTTTATATAGGTTCTCATACAAAGTTATTGGTTATTATTATTAATATGTAAATTCTATCGGTTTTTTTTATGAAATTCAAGCTTGCGCTTGACCACAACTCACCTGATGTTAAGTGATATTGAGGTTTAGAATGGAGCGCGCTTGCCTAAAAGAAACTCTTGCCAGTTAGGTTGTAGTTCAATGGGAACAGGGATTCCGGCAAGGAGTACCACAGTTCGACCTTCCGTAGTATAAACGAGAAACCAAAGCGCTTGGCAAGAATTTTTGGAAATTCGATTGTATAACTGTACCTCCTTGCAGTCTCCTTACTCGTTCGGTAATGGTAAGGGCCGAGGGTATTATTAGTTCGTGTAGTTCCGACGTACCCTCACCGAAATGCAACCTGTAGAATACCGACAGACTCGCAACCGTGCAGCGACCAAACTTTGGAGTTACACATTGTACAAGGAGTCATTGCTTATGACGTTCTTGGCTTTCTCCTCATTTGCCACCAACGCCGGAAGCTGCTTTTTTGACCGAACTTGTGCTTGGTATAGAGTTGGCAGCTGTTCCGGTGTGAAGTAATGTCTCACTTTTGAGAGAATGCCCAGATTTTTGGCCGCAATTTGAGCTTTAGACTCAATGACCGAGCCAAAGTTGAGGGATGGAGTTAAGGTAACGCCAAAAAGCTTGAGGCTGTCGGCAATCAGCACACTTACTGACGACACGAGACTGCCGTAAAGGTTATATTTAAGAGAATAAGTTTAAAAGAAACACGTTGCAGAAAAAAACGACCTCTGAAGGACTCCGGTGTATTCCCGTGCCAATTTTATATAGACATTACATTGCTAGGATATCAAAATGAGTCGCCTGTCCGCATTCAATTCCGGAACCTATCTTTCCGCATTCGATTTATACCTCCAATTTCAATGGCGTCCCCCTTAATACACCCCTGGCAAAAGTTTTTATAATTTTTATTTAACCATTTAACAAACTACTACAACAATAATTTTCAAGGCTTTAACATGATAAATAAAGAATTTTCCATACAAACTTTCACTCCCCATTACAAACCCTTAGTTTACCCCTGGCAAAAAACTTGATACCATTATTTTTAATTAAAAAAAACTATACATATTCCAAATTTCATGGCTGGAAGTTTAAAAATAAAGAATTTTCATACAAACTGTTTTACCCCTTTTCACCCTATAAGGGGTGAAATTTCCAACCGTTCCCAGTACGCGTCTACGTACTAAAAAAAACACCCTCCAAAGTTCATACCCTTAGAACCAGCCGTTTAGGCTCTGCTTTGCCTATCGATGAATGAGTGATTGCCTATCGAGGACAAAAACTCTTATAGTATAGATGTACTATAATAAACCGCGTTAATTATTAAAACGTTTCGCATAATTTATAATTAACGGCAACTTTAAATAAATATGTTTCTGGACAGTTATAGAAGTTTTACCGAGTAACGTATATCCTCTTCCAGTAAATCCTGATATGTTATGTTTAAAGAAATTGTTCAAAAGTGCAAGTTGTTCTGGATCTATAGGGTTTGATTCAAGTAGGTTCAGCATCTTATTCACACCCTCTTCTTCTCGACTAGCTACCAAAACAAGTCTTGGAATTGTGGTTTTGTACCGTTCTTTATCCTAAAATTGTAAAATATAAAGTGTTTTTTACTCCTTACAGCTAAGCTTTTGACCAGCACGCCTGGGCTGGAATATGTAGCTATGGTGTATTGTCTATCGAAAGATTTGTGTCGTCGTTTTTTTTTTCTGGTCTTATCTATAGACTATTATATGAATGGAACATGTTCGAATGTATTTTTTGAAGTTTAAATTAAATTGTATGTCAAATCAGTAATACTGTTTTGATTGTATAGTAAAAGTGGCTGTTATTAAATAATGTGAATGCCATAAATTATTAAATATTTGTTTTTTTTTATACATTTCATACACGGCTGGTTAGCCCCATACTATACCATTTCTAGTTCGTATTATGGTTGCTAACACAACCAAAAATTGATGTTAAAAAAAACTCAATACTTTCGTTGAAAAAATAAACAGAAAAGTGAAAAGGAATGGAACTTTTACAGAATGACAATGAAGGAGAGAAAAAATACCAAGTAAGATATTGATAAATCAAATCAAAAGAGTAGTGAAGATTAAATCCTACAAGGAAGTCAGGACTACGATGAATCAGTAAATGAAATTGTCCACTAATAAAAAAGTGGCTCTTGTATGAGAAAAAACCCTGCATACCTTTGATTTATAATGACCTTTCAATAAAGCATGAAAATTATTTCCTGTGAAACAGAAGTTATTGATTGCCGCAAACCCTCTACTGAACTGTTCGTTCTTAGTGACAACTTGAAGCCTTTCCTCCCTTACTGCTGTTATATTGTTTTGGGGTTGTTTGAAGTGCAAATTAGCTGGTATTTCTCCCTTATGATACGCCAAACATAGCTAAAATATAAATTAGTAAATTATGTGAATAACATACCTACTCTTTGATAATAAAAATTCTAAAAGTAAGTATATACAGAATTTTCATGTAAAATCGTGTAATAAAAAATAAGTATAATGTTATGATTTATATAAAATTATATTTTTTATAAATTCGTAACAGCGTGTTTTTTTTTCAGGTATTATTATTAGGTATACATACTTTTATTATGGAACTTGCTCCCGACGCACATTCAGTGTTGCCCATATTAGATTTAATACTTCCGATTTTGACAGTTCTATTATTAGCAAAGATATTTCCAACTGCTTCTAGTTCATTTCCATCAGCTTCGGCAATACCTAAAACAAAATGTACGCGTTATTGTGTAACTTGTTTACATTACATTATTTAAAAACCAAAAAACTTTTATCTTGAAAGACCTTAATAATATAAAGATACTAGCTGACTCGACAAACGTTGTTTTGCCTTAAGTACAGTACAGGGTGAACAGTACTTAATAATATAAAGATACTAGCTGACCCGACAAACGTTGTTTTGCCTTAAGTACAGTACAGGGTGAACAGCCTTTATCACTTAGGGGTATGGAAAGTAGATAATAGCCGATTCTCAGACTTAGTGAATATGCATATAAAATTTGGTAAACATCGGTCAAGCCGTTTCGGAGGAGTACGGTAACTAACATTGTGACATGGAAATTTTATATATTAAACTAGCTGACTCGGCAAACGTTGTTTTGCCTTAAAAATAAACAGTAGCCGATTCTCAGAACTACCGACTAGGCATATAAAATTTGGTAAAAATCGGTCAAGCCGTTTTGGAAGAGCACGTTAAGTACACAATGTTACATGGAAATTGTATATATTTGAAAACATACGTCAGTTGCCATTTCATAGAGGTGGCCATTTTATCTCCTTTCATCAAACATAGCTAAGACATCGCTCCTGAACAAAACATCTTTCAAACATTGATGAAGTAAATGGACGTCGTTTTATCTATTTGGGAGATACGATGCCAATGACAGACAGACACACACGCTCTTAAAAATACTTATAGCACCTCGTATTTTTTTTCGCAGGTTAAAGTGAGAATTCCGCTGCCAAATTTATTAGTTAATTCAAACAATTCCTCACAGCAGGTACAAATTGACAAATTATACCCAAATTATCATACCTGTGCTATTAGCTTCCAAGTATTCCACATCATTTGGATCGACATAAACTTCTGAGTAGAATTCTTTCAAAAACTGTTCAATATCTCTTGGATTTCGCTTAAGTGTGAACATACCATCAGTTGACGCGAAAAATTTGCCTTTTACGTAAGATATTTCTGCATATATACTAAAATATAATATATTTTATTATTCGACCTTTGCCCAACAGTGGGACAATAAAGGTTAGATAAAAAAAAAAAAATCATGACATAAAAATTAACTGTTTTGCATGGAAAGTTAGAAATTGCGGTCAGACTGAAAATTTACTTTAGGGTAATAAAACTCCTTAATATTTAACACGAAAAACTTAAATTACTTTAAAAACACTAATAACAAAAAGCTTGAAATGTATTTCCTATAATAACAAAAACAGATATCAAGGAAATTTTAATTTACCGTTTAGCATCTTTTGCCTTCTGTAGAAAAAACACATTTACTGCATTTGATCTGACAAATCCGTCGCCATTTTTATCAAAACATTTTGTTTTTCCATCCAAACAGAGAAGTTCTGCCCTGAAAACGATTTGATTATGTAAAACCTGCGTAGATTGACACAAATTTATTTATTTATTTTGTTTCTTACGTATATAATAGTATGCAATCAAATATTGTTGACTACGAGTAATAAGATACACAATTATTTTATCTTACCGATTTACTTTAGCAACTCAAGGTATGAAAATAGTACAACGGCTAACCTTTTCATATTTAACGTCAGTTCAGGCTTAAAGCAATAATTACAGCCACCCACAATGGCGCAATCAATTTCACCTTTCTTCATGGCATTGTAAGCTATTTCTAAAGCACCCATGGAACCAGCGTATCCACAGTCTGAACTGTACGATGGACCTTTTGCATCCAACCAATATGAAATGCGGTTAGCTAGCATACATTTACTGCCTCTGAAAATATGATAATACTTAAGATTAAGCAATGATTTATCCTGAGGAGCTAGCCACTTATTCAGGGTTAAGTTGGCTTCCTTAAGATGGCCATTTTTACTCCTTACAGCTAGGCGTTTGACCAGCAGGGAGCGTAACGCTGGCTTAAGGTGCAGCATGCCTAGTCTTGATAAACTAGCTCTCAAGGAGGTGGTAACATACCGCCAGATGTTGGGCGATAATTTTTCAACTTAAGGAAAAGGGGCTAGCCAGGCCAGCATTAGAAAATATCCTACCACCGTGTATGGTTTCTTCACGATGTTTTCTTTCACCGAAAACTCAAGCTTATTGGTGGGGATCGATTCACGAACTTAATACATTCCACTCTGAAAATAATATCCATTAAAAATAAATTAAGAAAACTTACCCTGATATGACAGAAGAACTCCCTTTTATATCACTGAACATGAAATTGGTGGAATCTATTTGAGCACAGGCCATATACACTCCCATATTTTGACTCACAGTCTCCGGGTTCACTCCTGTATATAAATATCAGTCGTTAATTTGGTAATGAACAAAATATACAGTATTTCTGATATAAAAGTGACCATGCGCTTGTAAGTAAGGGGCACACTCATATAAAAGAAAACAAATTTGAGCTGAAGACAATAAAACAAAAATAGTATCAATATCTTTTTCCCACTATTTTGTGACTTAAAAAACCTAGAAACGCCAACTAAGTTGCAATCAACAGCCGCGTTACATTCGATCGTTTGTGATTTCGTTGATTGTGTTATAGAAAAATAAAAATACGTAGCTTATATGGATTTGAGTCTCAAAATTCATATTCTATGAACATACCTGCATAAACATGGCACATAGATGGCCTCGAGCCCTGCTAGAGTGTATATAAGTTGTAGCTATATGTATGATATTGAACAATGTATACTAACCTGCATCAAAAAGTGCTGAAAATGTTTGCTCGAGAAGTTTTCCCATCACGGGGTCCATGCATTTAGCTTGTTTTGACGTCACTCTAAAGAATTGGCAGTCAAAATTTTCTATTCCTTCGAATTCTCCTAGATATTGCGGAAATTCAGGATTTTTGAAGTTAGGATATTTATTTAATTTTGAAACCATATCAATCTGTAATATTGCAAAATAAAATTGATTTATCAATAGAGATACTACGTGCCTAGAGATAAGTGTAAAGTGTGTACTCTTAAACAATTACTCACGTTTTTACAATAATTGATTATGAGTATTACTGGATAACAAACATATTACCTTATTGTACAGTTTTTCGCTAAACTCGTTAACGTTTTTTGCGTCTGGAAATAATCCAGACACTCCACTGATTATGATTTCATCTCCACTCAATTCACCCATTTTGGACATCTTAAATTTCTCGCATGATCCTGTTACTTACACCTACATAAGCTGGATTTTATCGTAAGGCTGAAAATAACACATTGTCAAATGAAAGTCACATTTACAAAAAACATAACCATTTATAGATATATAAATAGAAAAAGAACATAAACCATAAGCCTTTTTATATTACCACTTAATTACTACAAAAAGTAAGCAGTTTTAATTAGCTTTAAATAAAAATAAAGCTAGCTAACGTGGTAGCACTGCCACGTTGAATTGCTATGTTGAGTCAGGAAGAATACCCTTCGGTTAGAAAATATATCTAACGTTACTGATAAGAGATGAAAGATTGACAAACAAAATATGATTAATATCTTATGCGAAAATTGTTAATGAACACATGAATTCATTAAACCGGTAATTTCTTAACAGGACAAATTGTAAGTACTTACAGTGGCAGACAAGAAAAAGCGTGGTGTCAGCTAATTATTATGAGTAAATCTCAGTTTCAGGTACAACTGAGATAGAGTTGGTTCTGTTCTTATTACATCTCGAAAGCACTTCTAGAGCTAACCCAAAATAGGCTATTGTAGATTCAGATTAAAAATCAACAAGCAATGACAATAAGTATTTCATAACTTTCAGTTTGAAATACTTTGCAGGCAGTGTTGTATATTTTACTGCCGCTGTATGCCTTCCATCTATCTAGCAACTATCTATCTGTCCCTACATGCGGCGACCTTAATTAAGCGTGCTGTTTGACCCTAAGGGCCGCGGCATAAATATATCCGTGTTTGTTTATATACCTACTTACTTACTAAATGAATGAAATTAACCCGCAGCTAAACAAACTTTACCCCCACACTTTGCTTATAACTATTCCGTCTTAGTATCTATTAACTTTATTATGTTATTCGATCTCCTAAGCTACTATCAAGCGTCATATACCTACAGCCTATATCAACTATCAGCCTCAGAGAGTATTTCAATATTAACAAGCAACTGAAAAAATAAAGTAATGCATAACTAATCTTAAACACCCTAATTGCTCTTCTTAGATCTATTGTTCTGTCATTGAGCATTCTACCATTTATTGTAATGTAAGAGCCTTTTAATGGTGGTAAAGCCACGTACATGTAGACAAATAAATTTTCGTCTACGTCATTTTAAAAATTTTCGAAAATAGAATCAGTCGTCCTTGCGAATATTATAACAAGTGCAAATTAAACATTTCGATAACCCCGCACTCAACGATTTGTGGTGGCGGCCATCTTGAATTTGAATCTATCAAAATTAATTAATTCTATTGCACAGTTTATTTTATATATTTATATTATACCTTTAATGAGGTAGTTATGAAAAAATACGTCAACTGCAATTAGTGGCGTACTGCCATCTTACATCGATTATCTTCAAACATAGTTAAGAACACTCTCGACTAACAAACACACTTTTCAAACAAAAAAAGTTTAAATTAAATGGGTTCCTCCGTTTGGGAGCTACGATGCCACAAACTGATGCACTCAAATAAGTCAATTTATAGCACACCGTCGTTTTTGCGTCGGGGAAAACTCTATCTGAAAAAAAATCTGTTTGCCTTTTCAAAGCTAATCGAACAAATATTGTTGAAATAAAATAATGGTTTCCCCGTAAATTTAAAGTACTTGTAGCGACATCTGTCTAAAAGCTTACAACAACATCAGCTAGCGCCACCTAGTTCGCATTTTGGAACTACTGGAAATGTGAAATTTTGATTTTCTACTTTCTGAAGTTTACAGTAGATAGAGCGGCAAGTATCAAACAAGATTTAATTATATTCATTGTTCAAAAATAATTACACAATACAGAAGAATATATTACTTACCTAAATACATACGGTTTAAAATTTGAAAGTATTCAATTATCAACCTTAAACCTCTTTTTGAGTTACAAATTTCTTTCAAAGGAATTTACAAACACGTTTATATATTATTACTTGTAGATTGGGAAAAGTTTTTAATATGTCTTTATTTTCAGGTTAATACCATTTTCTATGTATAGTCACACTCACAAGCTATATTTTGGAATAATTCATTATCACTTGTTTCTCCCTTTGATTGCTTCTCACGTTATTTTAGCAAATTAAAAAAATATGAAGCAGAATCATTTTATGTTTACAGTAAGTTACGTAGCTATTAGGTGACAAAATGTTTGCACACTTATTGAAGACTAGCTGACCCGGCAAACGTTGTTTTGCCTTAAAAATATATAGTAGAAGATTCTCAGACCTACTGAATACGCATATGAAATTTGGTAAAAATCGGTCAAGCCATTTCGGAGGAGTACGGTAACTAACATTGTGTCATGGAAATTTTATAATTCTTTATTGGACACATAAATAAAAAAGGCACAGTAAAAGACAATTAACTTAAAATTAGTGTACCACAATTGGCAGCCTTATCGCTTAAAGCGATCTCTTCCAGGCAACCTTTGGATGGAAAGGAATTTATAAACGACTAAAAAAGGACGTAGTGTACAATAAAGAATAATAAAAAACATACATATAATATTAATAATCTTATCTTAATTTATATAATCTCGTGTCACAATGTTTGTCCTCAATGGACTCATAAACCACTTAACCGATTATAATAAAATTCGCACACCATGTGCAGTTCGATCCAACTTGAGAGATAGGATAGTTTAAATCTCAAATTATAGTCGCAATTTTAATTTATTGCTAATATAATTTGTTATAATTAACTGTAAGTAACCTATCTATATAGTAATTGAATTATCAATGAAGTAATTCGTAAAAATGAAGTATCTTTTTGTACGTGTTACTCCTAACCAAAAAGAAACCTGGCAATAACTAACCTTAGGCCTATATTACTTAAAGTAGGCGACCATACGTTTTTATCAAATCGCTAGTGCCTTGAAAATTCGCAAAACGGACACAACCGTCAACGACGTCTGCCCTCATGCGTCTGCCCGCGTTCGAGTCGCGCACTCAGCGATGAGCCACTTCTTCCCCACCGCACCTACCCCCGCTCCCCCCACGCCCCGTTCGCCTGGCGCCGCTGCATTTTAAATCTGTGATATTTTCGAAAATATTTATTTAATTTACATGCTGTAAAAAGCCATATTGATCTTTATTAAATGCACAATGTATTTAAGATACTTAATTGGATAAGGATTAATACTGTATTGCTTAAAATCGCTTCGTAAATAAGCCATTATTTCTCGTACAAAGTAAAGGATAAAAAATGGTTATTGTGGGTTATTCCTAAGAGATAAACATATACCATCACGGATTTTTTTGTAGACCTTTTTAAGTTGTACAATACTGTAGTAAATTGTTTTGATCTATCTTGTAGGATTCAGTCAGCGTTTGCAATGTAAGCGCAAAAAATGTGTTTTTTTTACGACCTCACATTAAAAACCTCAAAAATTGTAGCCTATGTGTTATTCTGATGTATAAGCTATAGCCTATGTGTTATTCTGAAGTATAAGCTATATTGTGGTAAAGTTTCATTCAAATCCATTCAGTAGTTTTTACGTGAAAGAGTAACAAACATCCATACATCCATACATCCACACATCCATACATCCATACATACAAACTTTCGCCTTTATAATATTATAGTAGGATTGCAATAAACGATATCTTATAACCCCATGGTACCTAACATATGTATATTTTAATAAGCAATTCACATTTGTATACAATTTAAAGATATAGCTTATTCCTATAAGGGAACAGTGAAATGAACACACCAAATTAAGCCAGTTTATAATGTCGACCCTTTCGAGGGTTTCGCTAATTATGTTATATAGTCGAACAAGGCCTCGTACAGTCTCTGTGCATAAGTCGTAGAATCATAGAATGTTAGTAATACCACAGACTAATAAACATAATAAACTCTCAATATCTTGTTTAAAAATATATCCTTTTGAAAAAGTGCCTTCTGTTGCATGAGATGTCATAGTGACATCGTGTATCGAATTATCAAATTAAAATAAATTGAATCAAATATTATGATCGGTTAAACTTTAACTGCTCAATTTGGTGATACAAAATAAATCCGATAGATAAAGCTAGCGTTCAAACTAGCCGCGTGTGGTCCATCCAGCGAGACATAACATAAACATTTTTGGGCATTAAAACGCTTCCTCACTTAGCTTAACTATGGTGTGACAAATAACCTTCTTTTATGCAAATGACCTGTCCCCAAAATGTTATTTTAAGTGCCATCAATTTGTTTAATTTGCAGCGCCATCGGTAATAATTTCATTGGTGATCATGGCACACTCCCGCTCCACGTTTTATTGTATGGGACTCAGCTATCCTCTCTATTTAAATTTAATAGCACGAGCACATACATACACAAAGGAAGTTATGCCATGAACAATATTTCGGTAGGACAAAGTTTCAGCTTTCAGCTAACTTTTTTTGTTAAATATACCTTAGGGACGGTATCCGAGATCTTGTCTTGCCAGAAGTGGGATTTGCCTGACCCATCAAAACCACGGTATGGATTTCGTAATGGTAAGTACGTTTGATTTTATTTAGTGCTATTAATAAGATGCTATTTTCCTGTGTATGCTTTGATTTCTAATTTGTTGATAATAAATAAATTGTAGTATATCTATTTTATCACCTATTTATTAGGTATGTATCTACTTACCTATATTAAATAGGGGTAAGTATTATATTTTAATCCTATCAAAGAACATATTTTTATATATTTCTATATTAAAATAAATTATAAGAAGGTAAGCTTTGATTTTATATTTGTTTGTTTGCATGCATTGCGTGGCTTCGAAACAACTAGACCAATTTGATTCTTCCATTTACACATAGACTATTTTATCCCTTTAGATAGTTTTGTTGAATTTACTATACATACATTTAAAAAAATTCTGACCTCTAAATATGAATGTATCGAACCTTATTTTTAGTCAAAACAAGATTCTGTATGCATCTACTTGCTTAAAAAATATCAAGATATAAGTACTTTTAACAATTTTTTGTCAATTTTCAAATGTGCTGAACGAACGCTCGTAGCTGCACCAAGTGGAAGTAAAAATGCTGTTTTTCTTAAATTTTTTCTCCAAATTTTCTTTGTGAGACTCATATAATAAGAAAAATAATAAATTGTGATATAAGTAATATTATGTTATATGAATTGTTCTAGGTCATATATTATCATTTTGCGTAAAAAAATAAAGTCTTATGTGATAGTATAGTATACTATACATCGCTACACATTAACCAAACTAACACTTCTTTGTTATGTATAGTATGATATACATTACCACTTATGCAATAGCTCGATTTTGACGATTTTTTTTGTTAATAAGCTTACTATATACTTATTATGAAAGTTTTTTAAGGGCAAGGGATATCTCAAGGTTAATATTGTCAAATATTTATTTAATAAATTTTTCGTCTTTCAATTATTTTAAACAATAATCCCAATAAACAGTACATACGCCATGGTAAAATATGTTTAGAAATTCACGAAGCTACAAGTTTTATTACATAAGTACTCTCGTACAACAATACATCATTTTCTCTGCCGAAATTCATAAGTCGAATATTTAACTCTCGCCAAAAATTACAATATTCTTTTCCCGTAAGATAATTTCCAATTTCACGAGCAGGCAACTCTGCGAAATTAAATGGCTCAGTAAATTATGCATGCCACCAATTACTTTACGCCCCATCAACAGAACGAAGCGCGTATATTTTTGCATCTCTTTCAGCTTAATTAACTCAGTGTAAAAGATGCTTTATGTTGGTAGGCTGTAGCAAAGATATTATTTTTAAGTTTATTATACTTGGAGTATAAAAGTGTTGTTCGTTGTAGTTTAATTTAATAAAAGTTAATATCTTAACTCTCACAAAAGAAAATCGGCAAATTTATAATTATGTAGAAATAGCATGTTAATTATACTACATTGAAAAATAATAGTATAATCTGAATATATATATAAATCTCTTGTTACAATATTTGTCCTCAATGGACTCCTAAACCACTTAACCGATTATAATAAAATTCGCACACCATGTGCAGTTCGATCCAACTTGACTGGGTTGAGTAAGTAATCAATAGATGGCGCTGCTATGGTAAACCTACGAACGTGTCATATAAGCTATACTATCTATTTTTCATACCCCTAAGTGAGGCAAAGCAACGTTTGTCGTGTCAGCTAGTATATAATAATATTACGACACTTTTCAGACACGGCTGGTTAACCCCATACTGAACCATTTCTAGTTCGTGTTATGGTAGCTAACACAACTGATTGTCCATTGGCAATGTCCTATTTCAAAGAAACAGCTAACAACACAGCCAAGCCATTTTAATTTTAAAACTTGGTTTTATTTTTCCGATACGTTCTTTGTTTGGAAAGTAAGCTTCTAACAAAGAAAACATTCACTAGAGTACCACGCCCAGACCGACGCGGATGCATTTCGTACCGAATCAAAACTCACATACGTTATTGTGGAGAAAGATCCGTGGGACCACGTCGTATGTTAAAGGAAGGGTGTTTTATACACCGATATTTTATGATGAAAAAATGTATATGTTGCTATTCTGCGTGTGAAAAATATTTTGAATGAGTCATCTTATTACGAAATAACAACTGGACATATGTATAAAAAGTGGTATAATCTATCTGTCTGTCTGTCGCCAGGTTGTATCTCAGAAACCGTGATAGCTAGAAAGCTGATGTTTTTCAGATTGTTTATTTCTGGTTCCGCTATAACATCAAATACTAAAAATAAAAATAAAAAATAAGGGTGGCCCCAATACATCGAACGCTTTTTTTTCGTGTTTTGCTCTATATTAATAACGATTAAAATATACTTAGTTAGAATATTTAGTTGCGTATTTCAAAATAAATTATAATAAATTAAATAATGAAGGGAGGCCTCCCATACAACAAACATTACGGTGTTTGTTACGGCAATATTAAGAAACAACTTAATTGCCTTTGCAGCACAGTGATTTCATTAAATGCTAGTCTGATTTATAATCGTAAAATCCTGCATTCGAAATAATTTATTCAAAATGGTGTTTTTACGTGTAGTCTGAAATAAAATCGTGTCGTACGGGATTAAAACACGCAGGACAGGGTGCCAAAACTGCGGAAAATAGAAAGGGGGCGATAAATAAAACCACACCGAAGACTAATTGGTGTCCGCCGTATAAATCAGAGACCACTCTCCTGCTTCTCTAGCTAACCGTTAGCCGAGGTGGCCGTGCCAGAGCACAGAAACAATTGCTGCGTGGATTCTTGTAGTTGGCAGAGCACGACACTTTTTGAATTAGGTAAACGAATTTAGAATGCTTTTTGGGGAAGTTTCAAAATGACCGCACATAAGCCAGAACCAAACACATCATAAAACTCTATACCAAGAAAGTGGCCGGCTTATTCGGCTTATGCTTGCGAGCTGTCGCTTATGACAGCTCGCAAACTCATATCTTTATATTTCAAATTATTAATTCTAAAATTATTTTTATCGGTGCTTTTACGTTCTGTTAGTGAGCGAACACCTTTATTCGGAACGATATTGATGATACGAGTAAGTGTGTGATACTTCTTCTTCTTTTCCGTATGAACTACTAAGCTCATCACTACTACTAAACTCTTGTGTCAAAAGTTTTCAGTCACTCGAAGGCCTATGTCTTGGCTTAACAACTGCTTGTACTAAGACTTACAGCCGGGACTCACATACAATTTACCGTGTCATTCGACTTGCAGTAGCCAAAAAATAAAGAAAAAAATGCCTATTTTTATACTAAGTACATTATTTGTGCATGTTCACCAATCCAAAAACTGTACGTAGCCTCCGTGGTTTAACTTCGATGATTGCGTCATATCACTTCTAATTAGCCGAGCTGCAGGCGCTACTTAGATATACTGCAGGACCCACAAAAAATAAGAAAAGCTTTAAAACAGAAGTCAAAACACTTCTTGTTATCGTACTGAGGTAAAGAGATTAAAAAAAAGCTTGTAAAAGTCTGTTGAAATTGAAATAAGTACCTATAACATAAATTTATTTGCGCCTTTATCTGTACTTATTTTAAGTTTCACGTACCTGTAGGAACAAAATAACGCCTATTGTGGGATGTTCAAAATAGTAAGTAGATAGAACATCCCCTTAGCATCGCACTAGGGGGGCCCAAGTTTCCCTATTTACCCCTGAGTGCGTTATAAGTGTAGCGCGGCGGTCGTCCAACCGGAGAGGTCAAATGGCGCGACTAATTTATTTATGTACTGCCACTAGAAGCCAAGCTGACATGTGGAAAGTTTACTTACCCTAGAGGTAAACTGACACTGGTAACGGGAGAATAAATGTTATTATTATTTACATTGTGATGTAAATAACACTTTTATACAAGTGTGAATCTTAAACTTAGGTACTTATGTAATAAAATATTATTTAATATTAAACATATAACTTGTCAATATAAAAAAACACCTAATTAAATTAGAAAAGATTACGCCCAAACGTACCCATCAGACTCACCGTATGAGTGTCTTATAGACCTCGTCTTTCAATTTTGTTTCCTACATTGAATCCAAAGCGCAAGTGGCTGGAAAAAAGCTGGGTATCCTCTCAAAAGTGCGACAGTACTTCAGGCCAGAACAGTTGCGTACCTTGTACAAAGGACAAGTTCGGTCGTGCATGGAGTACTGTTCGCATCTTTGGGATGGTTCTGCCAAATATCTGCTTGAAGCACTTGAGTCCATTGAGAGACGAGCTGAGAAGCTCATCAGCAACTCTTGCGTTGCGGAGGCGAAGTTTCAGAGCCTAGAGCACCGACGTAAGGTTGCTAGTATGTCCAAAGTTTGTAATCCAATGTTCTCCCGACAAGATATACTCGCTCTAAAAAATCACACTTTCTAATTTATATCACACGGATCCTAGAAAATCGATGTGCCGTGCCACTATGAGACGAAGCATTTTTATAAATGTCCTGATTGATATCCAAATTATTATCTAAAATACAAGAAAACAAATAAAAATTTAAAAATCAAGTTTGTTGTACTCATATGCGGCCATTTTGGTTGTTATGGCAGTAAAATACAGACAGACAGCGCAGTTTTAGTAATAGTGTTCGTTGGTAAACTTTGGTACCAACATTTTTTATAAGTCACTTAAAAATCTGGCAATTCTAAGCTAATTAACTTAAAAAATACAATGGAGTTGAAAAACTTCTTTCTAAAATCGATTAAATATCAAAAATTGCTAAAGTTACCAAATAATTTTTTTTAAGTATTATTTTTCATTATTAAGAACATTGTTAGAGAACGCATGCGGTGTAAGAACAAAAATAGAAAGGAAGAAATTTTAATGCTTCATTAAACGCATTTATCTTACTATACAAATATATTTCTTAATAAAACTTAGATTTCCATAGTGTCACTACAATAAAGCGAAAAAGGTTTTTGTCGCTATATCTCATGCGTGTAACCTATTTCGTAAATGTTAAGAAAATCAAAAAAAGAATACTGGCCGTACAGAAAAAAAGAACGAGACGCGAGAAAAAATTTGCGATCGGCTTTTGTTTTTTTCTTGGCGTCTCCAGAGCGCGTCTCAGTATACGATTAGAGAAATGTAATAAATGACTTATTTAATTATTTTTACATTTTAATACTTAAATTATAGTCTCGGGATTTTAGTTTGTTTGTTTGGCGTGTTTTAGTGGTGATATAAGTGACTTTGAAGTGTGTATCACGACGTTTGAAGCAAAACTTCGGGTGAGAAATTATATTTTCAAACTTTCTTCAACATTTGATTCATATGTCTTATTATTTTACTACATAGGCACCGCATTGGTATGCACGCACGTTTAGACATGATGCGATAATTTTTATTTTTATTTGATACAATAGATAAATAAGTATCTACCGAATTTCACGATGCCAGTTTAGCTGTTTCAGCGTAAAGAAGTAATATATAAAAAAAATAACTAAAGAAAAGGAGCATTTGATTTATGAAAAAAAAAATATAATTGTAACTAAATTGTGTAAATGATAATTTGTGAATTTAGCGAAACTAAGGAACATAATGTCAGAAATGTCCTCAATATTTCGAAAAAAAATAATAATGCACGGGATGAACAGTGACCGTCTTTTGTTTTTCTTAGCATTTCCCAAGCGTCACCCACGCGTTCTGACTTTATATATGAAGATCCGGTTTGATAATTTATCAAATTAATAATTAAGTTTAGCAATAAATTTAGCTTTGATATTTCGTAATTTTTATGGGTAATAAGATTTAAAAAACTGTATAGTGGTTATACATGTTGTCAAAATTAAGACAACTATGTTTTTTGTATGGTCTATATTTAATATACCTATTCCGTATTAAGTATTTTTTGTTACAACGACAGCAAAAATACATCGTCATTCATAAGATACAGCTTTCTGGACATGACTGTCTTACAGAAGGAGGCCATCGCAACCCATGACCTCTCATCATCAACCATCCTCCGGAAAATGGTCGGCAAGGGAAAGTCCAAGCCACTTATCCTAGAAGTACATACATTCGGATAGTTTTTTTTATATCAACCTCATTCTTTGTTTGCACCATACGACAAAATGTACGAGCTTAATTTGTTGAAAGTAATTAGTAATTGGGTTATTTTTTTCAAAATCTGTATAATCGCATTTTAGTTTCAGGTATGTCTAGCTTTCTGTGTCGCCTAAATAAAACCAGCGTAGACTTCATATTTGGATTGGGGTGAGTCGTATTTATTTTGTATATACTCCTAAATAAAACAAAAGTTTAACCACTCAAACGTCTGGTCTGGGGTCTTTGACGTGTATGAAATCTTTAACCTTTCACTGTGTATTTTAGGAAATCGACAGTAAATACATTTAACGGCACATTTTATAAGTAATTTATTTTAACCTAGACATAAGTTTTTAAAGGGCGCTGTTAGCCTAATAAAAACCTAGTATAGTAAGTTAATGTTGTATAGAATAAGAACACTGTACAAACATATTATAATAAGCTTATGTTAATAAAGTATTTTCAAAATTCAAAAATTCAAAATTCAAACTTATAGTTCCTGTGAAAAGTTACTTTTTTTTTATAGAATTATATCTATCAAATGTTAAATAAACTTAATCGTATAAGGAGGTTTAACTTCTGTTATTTTTTCTAATTTGTTTTTGTGACAATTTGTCTAACAATTGTGCTATTTAGAAATATAAAACATTTTAAATTTTTAGTAATATTGCCAATTATTATGTTTACTGAAAAAAGAACTTATTATTCAGCTTATTCACTCTGCAAATTTAGTAGAATAAATAAAATATGTGTATATGAATAATAAAATGGTTTGAATTTCGTACATTTTTTCAATCCCATTCTCATTGAAGTCTTGTTTTTATTTGGAATAACAGATCGCTCAATGTAATAACGGCATTTGACTATTATTGGTGGTTTTTATTGTAACTATCAATATAAAAATTTCATGGGTAGTTTCTTATTTTTCCGACTTCGTATTAGATACAAATAATATACTGAATGGTGTTATTTTGGTGTTAAGATAAAAGTAGTTAAACGGACACAACAAGGCATATCTATCTACCTTTAGCGGTGCACATTCCACTTGAATAAAATATCGACAAGTTTTTATTTTGACACACATAAATGTTAATTTATTTTATGATGGTCCATTCGTCGTCTTTTCCTCACGTCAAACATTGCACTAGCTGTGCCCTGTGTCCTCGACAATCCGGGATAGACAAGCCTGTGTGTATTACCCAAACTCAATTTTTTATAGGTATCAAATTAAATCACAACCGGATAAGCTATAAGACTGACGGATAACAATGATTAAACGTTCTTCATGACTAAACTTTTTTAGAGAATTCGATTCTTACATTTTTGAAAAAAAAATACGATATGTCGTTGGTTATATTCGATAATGTATGATAAGTAATAGACAAACATGGTGAATATTAAATAATAATATATTGTGTGTTTATAAGTGAAAATGTCCGTATCTGCGTGTACAAGTATGTTTACACGTTGGCGTATCCATCAATATTTTTGCAAACATTAAAATACAAAAAATACAAAAAGTGTGTTATAGCAGTCTCGTTGCGACCCTGTTATTTCAGACTAGGCATTTTAGGCCAGTGTCGCAAGCTCGTGTGGTTAAGCGCTCTGCTTGTAAAATGACTTGATCTATTATGGGTAAAAAAATCATAAACTCAAATATTTCTTTATTATACGGACGGCAAACATAATCCCATCATTGCAGGTACACTAAAGTTATGCGGCGTCTAGGTAGGAGCCGCTCTACGCAGTTATAACTCAATCCACGGCAAAGCTTTGTGCAATCTGCCGTAGCTCAAAATGTTACCAAATTGGTGTGAGTTGTGCTTTCTGTATACGAATCCCGTTCTGTATACGAAAATATGTTCACTCTTGGAGCCGTGAATGCGTGTTATGCAAAAACTAATCTAGATTTTTATATCATTATCATCAATCTATCTCGACCCACCGGTTGGGTATAGAGATATATTACGAAACCCAGGACAACATGGTGGTGGTCATCTAAATATTGATAATATTTTAAATAAAAATGCATCATTGTGTATGTGATTTGCTAGTCAAGCCCTTCATTTGATATTAATATCTTCTTCTTCGTATGATTTAAGTAGACAAGCTCTAGTACTAAGGCAAAAAGCTGGGACCTACAATTTATCGCGTCATCCGGCCCACGATGAGCACAGAAAATATGAAAATACCACTTTTTTTAAATCAGTTTTGTTTGTGGTCACCAATCCATAACTGTCCGCATCGACCGTTGCTTAGCCTAGATGATCGTATCAGATCACCTTAGTTGAGCTGCAGGCGCTACTATTATTTAAATAATAATAAAAGGAGTTGTGAGAAAATATGTAGCATTATCAACCCATCATACAATCACACTGCTGGGACTCGGAGCTTCTCTGACTCTGACGAGAAGAGCAATACTCGTATATGCTACAATCCACCACGCTGACCAAGTGTGAGTTGGCTGTTGACACATATACGTCTTCGGATAATTTGGTCCTCAAACATGTCGGTTTCCTCACAATATATAAAACAAAACATTGGTATAGAGCCGGATAAAGCGGGGGCCGTCAGATTGATAAGCAGACGTTTTCTTACTGAGCCACGCTGACTTCAATAATAATATAAACCGGCGTTTGAGGCGGCGACCTCCGTGGAGTGATTTTCATCGAACATAGCTAAGAACATTTCCAACTAACACACCTTAGAAATAGAAAAATATGAATCGAAATTGGTTTATCTATTCAGTAGCTACCATGCCACAAACACAACAACATACATACGCACACACACACCCTGAGAGGGAGACGTAATTGATAACACCCCATGGTTTTTGCGTAGAGAGGGGTTTAATACTTTCCAGTAGATACTTACACTATTATCTCTGTAGACATTTTATTTTCATTCTGAGTATTCCTAATAGTATTCAATCATTACTATTTGTGTCGAAAACACATCTTAGTTTACAATAAATACTTTCTGTAAAATGAATTTCCATAAACAGATGTACCATATTATTTTATTCCTTGATCAAATCTTACTTCACTGCTTAAGTGCTTATTATTGCCCGATTTTCTAGAAATTTTCTCAAGCAATCTTGACAAATCGTTCGAAACGTACCCATATCTTAAGTCAACCCCGTCTATCGGCGGATGGTTCGGGACGTATAAGTTTCCCGATGGAAAAATAGGAAAGCTTTACGTGTTGGGAAAACGTCAGATTGCAGACCGTGAGAGTTTATGCAAGCTTGAGCATTTGTAGACTCGACTATTTTTTTAAAGAATTTGTTTTTTTTTAAACAAATCTACTACAGTCAAATATCTTATTTTGACGTCGTAAGTCAAAATCTTCTCGAAGGATGGTCGCGCTTAAATAAAACAGATAATATCAAACAAATGAAAATAACAGCAATAGCACTTTTGCACATTGTTGCAAATGATACATGCAAATGAAGAGTCACGGAGTTAGTAGACTTGAAAGTTTAATACTTACTTACTTACTGCTCCAGAACAAAAATCTCAAAATGTGTGTTGGCTTCCAATAACAGACAGCTCCACTTGTCACGGCGTTGCGCCATTCCTCTCCAATCGGCTACTTGAAGCTTTTCCACGGCATCATTCCAGCGGTACCGAGGGCGGCCCACTAGACGACTTCCTCAGGTAGGCTCTCTTAGCGGCCCGATCCTCCCCCATATCAAGTGACAAACTATTGGAGTCTTTGAGCCTCGAACCAAACATGGAGGGAGCGCCCTGATTTTATGGACACGCCAGCTGCTATCGTCTCTATAGACAGGGCCAAACAATGAAAAGTTTGATACGACATTTAATTTCAATTGCACTTATCTGAAGTTTTGACAGCTTGTTTCTGTGTTACCAATGGCAAATAATTTGTTGACAGAGTTTTTTTTTCAGTCTACTGTTAGGCATTTGACAAGCAGGGCGCGTAACCACACAGGTCGTGGTTGCTACACTCTGGCCTAAGGTGGAGAATGCCTAGTTTGGAATAACTGTCTTTTCAAAAAGGCTGACGGGACATAGTGTTAGGTGTCTGGCAACAAAATGTTTAAACTCGAGGGTAGTTGATAGCAAGCCAACCCCCAGAAAATGCTCTACCATTATACAGAGTTACGTCTTGTTACATACACCTATTATGTCCCCTGAAATAAAATGTCTGTTCTACAAGCTAATAGTTCTTCGTACAATAGCATACCGGGAGCCGTAAGATGCCTGCATTATATACGTATGAACTTTTAACAATCTCGCGAAGCAGTCATAATGTTCATGCAACATGCATCATGTTGCAACATACTTAGATAACTGTTTTGCTGACTGCGACCTTATCGCAACATTCAGGTTTAAGAAAATGCTGAAAGTATTTTTTTTAAGTCACTTACTACAGGCCATGCACAGCTCCTGAGTTTTTTTAGAATAACAAACTGTAAGATTCATATCAACTGTAAAAAGTTTCATAATAATACTGATTTGATTCTAGGCATGACCATTCACATTTTTAAAAAGTGAAACAACACACTAATCACATCAATGTACAAAATACAAACATTGTGTTGTAATCCATATGTTTTGGGAACCATTACATTTATTGTGACCGAATTCCCTGTTCTCCAATTACTACAGTCTAGCGATTTTCAAGGCAAGAGTGAACCAGTTGCTTATAGGTAAGCGCGATCCACCGTAGACCTTAATATCACTCACCATCAGGTGAATTTGGTCAAGCGCTGACCTATTGAGACTAAAAAAAACATGATTACCAAAGACGACCTGTGTTATCCACCAATCTGCACTTGGCCAGCGGTAAGGCTAAGGTACTGTTATATCGGAAAATACACAGCTATCTATATAAAATAAAACCGCTGAGTCTCGCCTTGCATTGACGTCAATGCAATGCGAGATAGTTGCAATTCTAATTGAGTAGTGCAGAGTTTGGATTGGGCTTCCGTCGCGTGAACACATATTCCTAGCTACTTGTAATTTCTATTTCAAAATATAATTCTATGTTAATTAAAAATAGTTTTTTTTAAAAACTATTTCCTGACCCTCGCCGTAACAGTGGTGTCAGAAGTGGGATACCAGTGTTGAACAGCCGCATTCCGTCCACTGGTATTTCCAAGCATTCGCTAAACGCGCAAGAAGTCATCTCCAGAACGCCTCCTACGTCGTTCATCTACGTTTCGTCAAATCCAGCAGTTGTGTCGCGACAGTAAGTCTTACCCCGTAAGCCTGCCGACCAACCCTCTACTACTCCAAAACATCGAGTTCGCCCCGATCCTGCTCTCATCGTCGCCATCAATACGCCGATCAGAAGATCGCCATCGCCTCCGTTCCTGTTGCTATCACTGACGCAACAACAACATCCTCCTCGTCGCTATCAATACGCCGATCAGAAGATCGCCATCGCCTCCGCTCCTGCTGCCATCAATTCCGCCCCGTTCCTGACGCTGTCGCTGCACCTGCCGTAGCCGCTGTTCCTGCCAATACCGCTGGGCCCGCAGAACCAGCCAATCCAGTCAATACCATCGTCCCGATGCTGCTCAAGGTGACCGCAGTCCTGACAATACTGTAAGTGGAACATATTATCAAACGTTATCACTTACCATTTTTCCTGCCTTTTTCCATATTAACATATAATATATTACCACGTATATATTCAAATTATTGCTCTGTACTCTTTTAAATATCATAATGACCGAAGTAAAACGTAACGAAATCGCTCTGAGCGAACCATTTCCCATAAAAGTTTTATGCGACTTCATTAGCCCATACAAGGGCGACAGAGAGACACTAGCCGCTTTTATTACCAACTGCCAAAATGCATTAGACCTTGCTTCAGTGAATCAAAAATCTCTACTTACTAAGTTCATATTAGCACGCCTACAGGGCAAAGCCCAGATAGCATGCTCAAATAAGGTATTCGATGACTTTCACGAATTAAAATGTTTCCTAAAACAAAACTTTGGAGAAAGGAAACATTACAGTCACCTACTAATTGATTTACAGTCTTGCAAACAGCAAAATAATGAGACCATCTCTCAATTTGCACTACGCGTTGAAAGCTGCTTAACTGCCCTTCAATCAGAAATTCATAACTCAGACACACTGAAGAAAGACTTATCCGGCCGTATCGCAATGACCGAGGATCTAGCCCTTAACACGTTCTGTCTCGGATTACAGCCTCGCCTTAGTAACAATGTCAGATGTAGAAATCCTAAAGGACTAAACGATGCTATCAACATCGCTTTAGAAGAAGAGAAAATACAAAACCTTCTCTACAAAGCAGTCGTTAAGCCCAAATGCCAAACTTGTGGAAAACAAGGTCACTCGGAAGCAGAGTGCTTCTCTAAGCGTAGAGACGCTACTACATCTCGTGCATTACCTGTAGTGAAACCATCGACTTCATCTTTCCAAAACACCGCATCAGCTTTTTGCAGATATTGCAAGCATGTAGGTCATGATATTTCCGAATGCCGAAAACGTAAATATAATAACGAAAGATTCAAGAACAATTCTAACAACAATAATAATTACAGATCAAAGAACATTAATCATATTTCACTTGAGTCATCAGACTCGGAATTGCCATCGACTTATCAAGTCCCGTGTGAAATTCCCAGTGAGTTTGAAAATTTAAACTAACTCGGCGGATCGCGTTACCGTGCCAACAAGATTCGCACACACATGTACGTTCGGGCACACAATTCAAATCTAAATCTCGGCATGCTCCTCAAGGAGTCTCTGTTTCGTCGAGTCATACTAATTCCAAATCTCGGCATGCTCCTCAAGGAGTCTCAGTTTCGTCGAGTCATACTAATTCCAAATCTCGGCATGCTCCTCAAGGAGTCTCTGTTTCGTCGAGTCCTACTAATTCCAAATCTCGGCATGCTCCACAAGGAGTCTCTGTTTCGTCGAGTCATACTAATTCCAAATCTCGGCATGCTCCTCAAGGAGTCTCTGTTTCGTCGAGTCATACTAATTCCAAATCTCGGCATGCTCCTCAAGAAGTCTCTGTTTCGTCGAGTCCTACTAATTCCAAATCTCGGCATGCTCCTCAAGGAGTCTCTGTTTCGTCGAGTCATACTAATTCCAAATCTCGGCATGCTCCTCAAGGAGTCTCTGTTTCGTCGAGTCCTACTAATTCCAAATCTCGGCATGCTCCACAAGGAGTCTCTGTTTCGTCGAGTCCTACTATTTCCAAATCTCGGCAAGCTCTACACGGAGTCTCTGTTTCGTCGGGTCCTACTATTTCCAAATCTCGGCACACTCCACAAGGAGTCTCTGTTTCGTCGGGTCCTACTATTTCCAAATCTCAGCATGCTCCACAAGGAGCCTCCGTTTCGTCGAGTCCTACCATTTCCAAATCTCGGCACGCTCCAAGAAGAGTCTCTGTCTCGTCGAGTCATACTAATTCTCAAATCTTTCGCAAAAATTCCATTTCCTTGAATTCCGATGAATCTCAATATCAACACCATGAGGTGTCCACTCCAACGAGTTCAAAAAGTAAACAAACATCAATCCCAATAATTTCACGCAAAGAAAGCAGCGAAACAGTAGACGACACTCCAGTATTCGAAATCACGTTGGCCTAAGATAAAATCTCACTACCATATCTTCTCATCAAAAGTAGTTTCAATAAGAAACTTTTGCGGCTCCTCTTAGACTCAGGGGCCGGCATAAGCATTATTAAACATACGAGCTTAGATACATGCCCTATTCTGTCAGATCAAAAAGTAATAATAAAAGGTATTAACGATCATAAAGCTGGCACTAAAACTCTAGGAACATTCCAAATGGATTTCGAAGTATCAGACACAAGCTATGATTATAAATTCCACGTAGTCACCGATGACATCAACCTCAATTATGACGGTATTATAGGCAACGACTTTCTACAACATTTCCGAGCGATTATTAACTACGATACGAAATCACTAAGTATTTGCGGACAACACCTGGCTATAAACTTAGTTCAGCCGACTTATACAATTCCCGCTCGATCCGAAGCTGTTATCGAATGCGCTGTATCAAATTACATTGCGGAACGCTATCAAAACAATGAAGCTTTATTATTAGACCATTCAATTAGCGAAGGTATTTATGTTGCTAACTGCATCGTCTCTATTAAGCCAAACCGACGAATTAATGTGACTATTTTGAACACAACAGACTCTGATTTTGAAGTCACAGACTACGCAGTACAACTAACACCATTCTGCCCCGCAGATACTGACACGGACTCTGAAAATATCTATTCTATTTCTTATTCGAAATCCGATCGAGTTCAAAAAGTGCTAAGTCTCATTCGCCATTCTCATCTTAATCCTGAAGAAAAGAAATTAATCTTAGAGTGTTGCACACAATACGCAGACATCTTTCACTTAGAAGGCGAGCCCTTATCTTATACCAACGCAATCGAACACAAAATTGATTCTGGTGACGCAGCCCCGATTCATGTAAAATCATATCGATTCCCTGAGTGTCATAAAGAGGAAGTAGATAACCAAATCAGAAAAATGCTAGATCAAGACATAATACGTCCTTCCATTTCACCATGGAGTGCCCCAGTTTGGGTAGTTCCCAAAAAGATAGATGCCTCTGGCAAAAAGAAATGGCGTATAGTTATCGACTATCGAAAACTCAACGACGTCACTGTTTCCGAGAGTTACCCTCTCCCTCTCATAACCGACATTCTAGACCAATTAGGTCATTCTAAGTACTTCACGACCTTGGACCTCTCTAGCGGATTTCATCAGATCAAAATGAATCACAAAGACGCGCCCAAAACTGGATTCACAGTCAATACTAACTCCAGTATGTCCGGCCACTACGAATTTACGAGAATGCCTTTCGGTCTCAAAAATGGACCCTGTACCTTCCAAAAATTGATGAACACTGCCCTTTCTGGCCTTCAAGGTCTTCATGCATACATCTATCTAGATGACGCCATCATCTATTCAAGTGACTTACCATCACATATATCAAAGCTAAAACTAGTCTTTGATCGTCTTCGTAAATTCAACTTAAAACTTCAACCCGACAAATGTGAATTTCTTCGGCGCGAAGTCGCCTATCTAGGCCACATAATTACCGACAAGGGCGTCTCACCAAACCCAGACAAAGTCAAGGCCGTCACTCAATACCCAACTCCCAAAAATCTAAAGGATATTAAATCGTTTCTAGGACTGGTTGGTTACTACCGACGCTTCATAAACAACTTCTCACAAATTACTAAACCACTCACGTCACTATTGAAAAAAGATGTTATCTTCCAATGGTCCCATGAACAGGAACTCGCTTTCCAAATTCTAAAAGACAAACTGACATCAGCGCCTCTTCTCCAATACCCTGATTTTACACAGCCATTTATTTTAACCACCGACGCGTCGAATTACGCTGTAGGTGCAGTTCTATCTCAAGGCGAAATCGGCAAGGATAAACCAATCTCATACGCCTCACGTACTCTTAACAAAGCTGAAGGAAACTACTCTACTATAGAGAAATAACTCTTAGCTATCCTTTTCGGCGTTAAAACTTTCCGCCCTTACCTCTACGGTCGTAAATTTAAAATAATAACAGACCATAAATCATTGGTCTGGTTGTTCAATGTCAAGGATCCAGGTTCCAGATTGATAAGATGGCGCCTTAAACTAGAAGAATACGAATATACAATTGAGTATAAAAAAGGTAAACTCAATTCTAACGCTGATGCTCTATCTCGATTCCCTGTAAACATTTTAAACAATGGCAATGACTCAATCATAGCTAATCCAAGTACATCTGCTGATAACATGGACGAAATAAATGATGTACCTACAAATAATGATACTAACCCTCTAATGACTAATTCTAATCAAACTCCTGATAATGATTATATCTCGAACGACTCACCCTCTACCTCTGAGACATACGAACAATTTTTGAAAGTCATGAAACAGTCCGATATCTCATTCGATACCATTATACAAGAACACAATGACTCTCTCCTTAAAGCGAAATGCAAACTAATCGCTTATCCCACATCCCTCGACTTAGACGACTCTATACCCTATTGCAAGGATATCCTCGACATATCAACAAGCGACCCTGACATTCGACTCATTGAACGCGAATTGCACACCTACTTTTCTTCATCAAACGATAAACATGTTTTCACCCATCTTTTTATAAAAGTCCACCACTTCGACGAAATGTCCTATAAGGACATTTATAATGTCCTGCGGGACTACAGAGACATGGTAAAATACTGGTACTTAGAGGAAAAAGAAATAGCGATATCTGACTTCTCCGACCCATTTACTAAATTATCTTATACGAAAATTTACAACATGATCTCATTCCTATTCCACAACACTAACATTAAAGTAAACATCTATCGTAACCTAATCAAATATCCAACACCTGACGAGGTTAAACAAATCCTTAGAGAAAATCACGATACCCCTCTCGCAGGTCACCCTGGTTCATCACGCATGTTGGAGAGAATTAAGTCCCAATATTGGTTGAAAAACATGCGCCAAGACATCGAAGACTATGTAAAAAACTGTCGTTCCTGCCAAATTAATAAACCGCTTAGACAAACCAATCGGGCTCCAATGATAATCACTTCGACAGCAACAAAACCTAACGAGAAGGTTTTCATTGATTTAGTTGGCCCATTGCCCGAAACTTATGAACACAAATATAAATTTATTTTAACTATACAGGACGACCTCACGAAATATTCCCAAGCATATCCCATGCAAACATCATCGGCTGAGGAAACCGCCAGATCATTTGTTAAATACATATCACATATCGGTATCCCAAAAATGATTGTATCTGACTTAGGAACAAACTTTAACTCTGATCTTTTCAAACAACTCTCAAAATTATTTGGCATTAAACACCTCTTCGCCTCTCCTTACCACCCACAAACGAGTGGAGCACTGGAAAGAAGCCACTCGACTCTCAAGGAATACCTAAGGTCATATATAGGGGAAAACCAAAATACTTGGGATCTCTATATACCGAGTGCAATGATCGCCTACAACTCAAACACGCACTGTACTACCGGTTATCCGCCCTTAGAACTACTTTTCGGTTTTAAACCGTATATTCCCTCTAGCGTAGATAGTTTAGAAAACAACACCTACACCGACTATGTGAGAGCATTAAACCACCGGCTTTACTATAGCCGTCAGAAAGCTCTCGAAAACATCCAATGTTGTAAACAAAGGTCTAAGAACTACTATGATTCCCACACCAAACCAATCAGTTATAATTCAGGAGACATGGTGTATGTTAGATGCCATCACAAGCAAAACAAAGCCTTATTACCAATATGGAAAGGTCCTTATAAAATCATAAAAATAAATGGAAACCACACGGTGACTGTCCTTATGAACCGCAAGCATGTGCGTCATCATTACGATGAAATTAAACTAGCTCGTGACGTCACACAACCCTCATAAGTAGCATTTTATTTATCTATTTCAGGTCGCTACCACTGCACACATGCGACTACGTGACGAACATTGTCAGCAGTCCCGGACTATACTTTGATAGACTCTTAGACGTAAAGTTCACCAGTAGTAACTGGAACATACTAGCATTTATAGATATAAGTCACGTACAACCTAATTTAGATAAGGTAGAATACTTATTTGATAAGCTTAGTGTATTTTGTAACTCTTTTACTTCTTCTAAGATACAGTCCGACTGTATCAATTCTCTCACAACCTTGCGAAGTCAGCATATCTCCAATGTAAACAAGTTCTCATCTGTATCGTACTTATTAGATGACCAAGCACCTCACAAGCGATCAAAAAGGGGTTTGGTTGACCTTGGTGGCTCCTTATTAAAGACTATTTTTGGCACATTAGATTCAGATGATGCGGTCAAATTCTCTAAAGCAATTAACGAAGTACAGACAGATGAAAAACAACTAGCCCGCTTAATGAAAGATAACATCCACGTTATCAAGTCAACCATCTCTTCTTTTAATAATTCAATTTCTAAGGTCGATACCAATGAGAAAAATATGTTAAAAAATATGGAAATAATTCATAAGAATATCGAGACAATTTCCAACACAAATAGTAAACTGGAAATAAGATCTCAACTAAGCTCGCTACTAAACTCATTAGAGTCCATTATACTAACTCTATCATTCGACGTCGACGATATAAATAATGCTATACTTTTTGCAAAACTAAATGTACTGCACCCTACTGTTCTAAGCCCTCATCAGTTATATAATGAGTTAGATAAACATAGGAACTATTTACCTAAACATTATGAGCTTCCCATTTCACTAACATTACAAAATATGCATGAACTTATTGATATATCCAAGCTTGTATGCTACTACCATTTAAGTAAAATAATTATAGTTATTAAGATTCCACTCGTACTCCCACAAATATATAATCTATATAACATTATTCCTTTACCCATTTCTTATAATATGACTAATCTTGACACTTTTATCCTTATAGCTCCTACTAGCCCCTATATAGCGATAACGTCTGATCGTATGTTTTACTCACTACTAAAGGACGTCGAAAAGTGTAAAGTGATAAGTGAAAAGTGTTTTATGTGTGCATTAACCAATGTGTATTCAGTGCTTACCAATCCTACGTGTGAAACGACATTTTTAAGTGAAGCAGTAAATACGCTGCCAGACTCGTGTACTACTAAGATAATCCACGGCTCCATAAATGTATTTCATAAGATAAGCTTAAGTAGATGGATATTTGTTCAAACGGAACCAAGTAAATGCCATGTCAATTGTGATGATCGACCCAATACTGATGTTATACTATTCGGAACAGGGATATTAAGCCTTCCCAAAAACTGTAAAGCTTTCTTTAAGAAATTGCAGTTTACTTCTTCAGGAGATACTTATCTAAGTAATACCACTAATGTAATATCTAATTTTAATATACTGCTAGATGACTATTGTGAACACTCAAAAATTAATAGGACAATTCTTAACCTACCTTTCAAAAAATTAGATAATATAGATAACCTAGATTCTTTAGTACATGCCAGTATCCACCTTGACGCAATGGAACAAGATCTAAAAAACGTATACGATACACCTCATTTCGAAAAGTACTCTATTCATTATATGTCTCTCAGTTACGTCATTAGCATCGCTTTATTCTTATATCTGTTATATAAATATTACCGTCATCTATGTAAAGACAAATCATCTTCAAAGTCATCCTCTTGCTGCATTAAAATCATTAACAACTGCTACTCCACTAATAATACACATAAGAATGCAGAGGAACCAGCAACACAAATAATTGACGTTCTACAAAGTCCTTCAAAAAGAAACCTAATGCTTACTAAACATGATTAAATAAATTACTATGTATAATATATTCGTAATTTTATAATTCCTTTGATAAAGTTCTTCTAAATAAATTACTATGTATAATATATTCGTAATTTTATAATTCCTTTGATAAAGTTCTTTAATAATGATTTAATTAAAACATATTTCAATTCTGTACATTAGATTAAGATAGACACTAAGTTAAATTTAATTGTTTTAACCAAGACGCAAGCCCATACCAGAACTTTTTAATCTCCCATCACTTAAAGGGTGATGTTCGATTTTAACGGGGGGGTTGTTATATCGGAAAATACACAGCTATCTATATAAAATAAAACCGCTGAGTCTCGCCTTGCATTGACGTCAATGCAATGCGAGATAGTTGCAATTCTAATTGAGTAGTGCAGAGTTTGGATTGGGCTTCCGTCGCGTGAACACATATTCCTAGCTACTTGTAATTTCTATTTCAAAATATAATTCTATGTTAATTAAAAATAGTTTTTTTTTTAAACTATTTCCTGACCCTCGCCGTAACAGTACAGACTACGATGTACGGTTTACCTTATAACATTGTAAATGGTACATTCATTCCTTAGTCGCATACTTTACTACTGAGGGGCGTGACTCCCCGCATGATTGGGGAGTTCCCTTTGGCAACTACATACGTAGTGGTGGGCGCCAAGGTCCATTTGTCCTCGGGTTTTGTGATCCATTAACATGTTGGTTTCATCAAACTCTAGACCAGTTTAAAATGACATGTATAATTTCCTAGTAAGAGATGAAGACACATTATTTTTATTCGCTAAAACCAAAATAAACTTACTTATTTCATATTTTTTAATCTCTTTTTCCTTATAACAGTAAAAAGTTAGATAGAGGCGCTATTAACTCTGTTACGATGGGTAAATGAACCTTTTCTCGAAGCTTTTTTCTTGTTTCAACCGAGTCCGCTAAGCGGGTGTTAGAGTAAGCTTTTTGCAAAACTTCCTTATTCTGGTTAATAGACCACAGCGTCCATAAAGATTACAGGTAAATTAGCGGCACCTTCTGATTTGAATACAGCTTTAGGGGCAATATTGTTCTTACCATCATCATTTTAATCTTTTTCAGCTCTTTATTGCCTACAGCTAATAGATAGGTATCGTTTAAACACCAATCATTCCAGTCAATTACTCTGACTCAGGACCAACACATGTTGATAATGAGGATGTTCGAATGTCAGCGACCAAACTACATAGAGGCCAACCGACTCTTCTTTTGCCTGACATTGGTCTCCAGTCTGTTGATTACGAGGACCTTAGTCCACTGGAACCACGCTGCCTTGCAACCTGTTTGTGGCTTTTAAAACTACTCATAATGACAACAGTCAACAAGGGTGACTATCGCAGCATTGTATCATAACAATAATCTGTACCTTATTTATAACTTTTTTGACTTTATCTAAATACTCTTCAACATTAATAATATCTTAACGATGATAATGTCACCGATTTCTCGTAGTAATTTTATATGCAACTTTCAACTTGCTATGTTTCTGATGATAATGCTAAATGACATTGCTGTGACGATATATGACTAAAATATAAGCTGTTATAAAAATATATTTATATTGCCGTAGGTTGCCAAAGTTTCTTTTTAAAAGAACAAGCGAACGAAGGGAGAAAAAACACGTTAGTTCTTTTGCAGAGGCCGTAATTATAGACGTATATTGACGAAACTTAGTATTCAAATACTAATCTTAATAAATATAAATCTCGTGTCACAATGTTTGTCCTAAACCACTTAGCCGATTGTAATAAAAATCGCACACCATGTGCGGTTCGATCCAACTTGAGAGATAGGATAGTTTAAATCTCAAATTATAGTCGCAATTTTAATTTATTTCTAATTATTGTCTGTTATTATTTGACAGTCACAATTATCTGTTAACTCCAAATGATTCTAACAGATGTCGATACCTTTCGACTGGGTTGAGTAAGTAATCAATAGATGGCGCTGCTATGGTAAATCTACGAACGTGACATATTTTCATTCCCCTAAGTGAGGCAAAACAACGTTTGCCGGGTCAGCTAGTACTAATATAAATACTATATCATCAAATAGATTTTTTATGCATTAGCAATTTTTGATTCAGGGATAGTTCCCAGAAAATAGGGAGGAATATTTTACAGAGCTATTTAAATGTCGATTTTAATAATATTTGGTAAAGCAATTGAATACCATATTTACAAAGATTTTCTGAATATAAATAAAATCTAGTAAATATGGAGTTTGTGCTAAGAGGCCAAACTCTCGTGTCCAGAGTTTTCAAGATTCCAAATGCCTCTGACGTGGGCCTAACGACTGCTTGTACTAAGACTAAAAGCAGAGACCTAAAATTTACTGCACCTATTACCCTCCCTAAGGTAATGTCTACTACTGCAAGCAGACAAATAAATTTGTGTATACTATACTATATAATGTATATAACTTATGCCTAAGTTTATTGCTGATGTCTAACAAGAGGTCAACTGACATTATCCCAGTCTATTAACGCGCCGATATCAATACAAGATAACCAATGAATACAAAAAGCTGTTTATCCTTCCCTTTATTCATGCTTACTTTTACAACTTTGTTGTTCATACGAGTACGGCCAGTTTGTTTGTGTGTTAAACATTATCTGGCATGGAAATGCAGACATTTGATACATTGAGTTAGATTTTATTCACGGTTATTCGGAAAGAGTACGCTATGCTGAAAGGAATTTAAAGTAATATTTACAAATAATTGTTACATCCCTGGAATTCAAACAGCTGGTACGCATAACAAACTAACCACTTTTCTCAACCTGTTGTTTAATGTTTTCAAATTACGTCTATTAAAATAAAGAAGAAGACTATGCGTCACAATGAATATTTCTAGTAAAGGATGGCAACGAGTTCAACGTTCGATGTGAACGGTCTTTGGATAGGTGACCGACAATACACACGGCTGTCGATTAAAAAAATAAAAATAAAATATCTGCATGCTATGCCACTGATATCATCATGGCTTGGATGAAATTTTCAATTGTGGGTCCCTGCTGTTAGTCCAACTAAGTAGGTGACGGCTTGAAAACTCTCGACACCAGAGCTTTGCAACTTAGTTCACACGAAATCATCATTAATCAAAACAGAAAATCGATCCAGTGAATATTATACAGCGAGTGGACACCTCTACTCAGACATATTCGAATGTCAGCAAAAAATGTCCAAGACAAATAAAACTAATCCCATCAATATCAAAGTATCAAGGTAGTCCACAAAGCAAAATACTTTCTTTTACCCTTAAATAACATACACTTGACAAACAGTAAAACAACTTGATTATTATCTCTACACTTCGTTTAATCACTTTAACATAAAATTTGGAAGCGTACAGTTTTTTACCTCTGATGTATTTATGTACTCGTACATAATAATTCATTTTCCTTTCCAAAATATGCAAGCTTCTTACAGAATTCCTGTTTATTTTGTGTAAACTCGTTTTTAATTTAGCTAATTATGTAGCGTGAGATAATTTTCAAGTGACTACTGAAAAATATTTGAACCAATAAAATTTCACGCTATGCGTCCCGCGATTGTGCATAAGATATGACTTTTCTGCTACCTGTGGCGTATTGCTAAAAAATAAATATGTCATTGATGCATCATTGATTAATTAATGACCGCTTCGCAGAGCACATTAATAAAGTCACGTAATAGTTTATAATTATAGATACGCTTTTTCTCTTACTGTGCGTTATGTTCTTCTTCGTGTGAGCTATACACGGTTAAGCTCTGGAATCGAGAGAATCCAAGCTATGTCCAATATCATTGAACGTCAAACAAACTACTATTACGAAAATAGTTTTACTTCTATTTTTATTTTATAGAATTCAACAAGTAATACCAACTACTGAATAGCATTTCACACATGGCTAGCCCCATACTTAACTATTTCTGAACATATTTAACAATAAATTATAAAATTAAAAACTAAACCACTTACAAAACTAAAAGTATAGGTATCTAATAAACTAAAAGACCAGTGTCAGTGGGAAGAGTACCTAAAATGCCAGCCGAGTTGCCTCTTTGTATAGCAACGCTAATTCGAATATACATTTTTAAAATATACATTTTTTTACATTCAATATATACGTTTTTTATTTTTCTTCAAGAATGTGTAAGGCCTACAGAAGGATTCACTTCGAACATTAGCTTCTGTTATAATAGACTTACAGAACAAAACTTCTTATACTTGTGACTCATCCGATCGTAAAATATAAATCTCCTATAATCCTTACTTGTATAAGAAAACTCATTGTAGAGCAAAACATAATGAAACGTAGACCGAATCCTTACCATATTATGCTGTAAAAGTGTTATGATCTGTATATGAATCCATGCCGGGGTAAAGTTGGCGTCAGTTTGTAGATTACTAACTAACGAGATAACTTTCTTACGAGTGTACGTTCGAGCTCTGCTAATCTATTGGTCAAGCATTCTGGAGCTACTAATATGTGCGAGTTGGTTGTTGCTCTTCAGGGTTCCGTATTAAAAGGGTACCAACGAGATCATGTTACTAAGAATTCACTGTCTATCCGTCTGCCTGCTCGTTTGTATATCAAATTTCGTTAAAATTACGACCTTAAAGTGAGAACCAACATTTAATTATATCATTATCATCATCATTATCAGCCCGTAGTCACCCACTGCTGAGCATAGGCCTCTCTTCTTGTACGCCAGTCATCTCGGTTTTGCGCTGCTCTCATCCATGTCCTGCTGGTGTTACGGATGTCGTCGACCGACGCTTCTTTTGCCTGTCATAGGCCTCCAGTCCGTCAATTTTTTGGCCCACTTACCATCGCTCTGCCTCGCAACATGTCCTGCCCAGCACCATTTGAGTTTGGTGATTGTCTTGCCGATGTCACGCACCTTGGTGCACGCCGGATCTCGACGTGCCTCACGCGATCTTGCAATTTAATTATATACATACGGACAAAAGAAAAAATTTACAGTTGAAGCAAAGCCTTCGCTTACTTCGCTCGTTTGGTCAAAACTGTATATCAAATTATCAAATCAAATAACTCAGTAGTAATATATTATTTATTTTTATGAATTATTATGGATTGGCGAACAGCACATACACTGAGAACTAAGTAGTCTCGTGCCGTAAGAGCTGTTTTCATCAGGATACATTGTATTTGTTTGATGTTACAAAGTACATAAATTCATTTTGATACACATATATAAAACAAATATATTTCGCCATATCTAAAGTTTCCCTCTCCAAGGACCAGCCAACCACCCAGTTGAGCGAGTGGTGTAGACACCGTGCGAAATATCTCCCATCCTCGTCCAAACAACTTAATTAGAGAATAAACGAGGAACGTGCACAAACTATAGTTTTACACGTTCTTACTTACCACTACTATATAGATGACGAAGAGTTAGTTTTGCGAGGTTTTCTTTTGTTTTTCTTTTATATTTACCTTATATTTTTATACTTACTAGTGACTTATGTTTCAAATAACGCTTACTTATTTGTTAGCAACAATAGATTGGTCTCAACTACGGCCTGAACGCATTATACCAACAAGACACATTTTGGTCGGTACTATCCAGAATAATAGTAGTTAAATATTTGTCCGTCGTTTAATAAAGTAAAAGGTTTCAAAATTAACAACTAAACACCTCAAATATTGTTTAGCAAACGAAACCACCAGTGGCAGCGTCCAAATGTTATAACAGCATTATTTATTTCAGGAAATTGTTACCAATTCAAGACTTAGTAGATAAGGTATGATATAAAAAAAATAAAATAAAATAACTTGTTAAAAAATCAATGTTTTTTTATATACCTATAATCTTATATACGTAAGGTCCTTTTTAAACGGTTTAATAAGTGTTTTTTTATGACTTTATGATAAATTTAAGTTTATGACCATGTCACCAAGTAACAGGGTCTTGCTACCCGAGTAGCGAATACATGCGCTGTAAACTACTGTTTATACAACTACCACGAGCTGTATCCCACAAGTTTACAGCGTTAATTCAGGATCAAAAGTAGCCAGTAGTAAGCCTATGTATTAATCCATTGTCAAAACTATCTTCATATAAAATTTCATTGAAATCAGATTAACCGTTTGAACGTACATACAAACTTTTGCATTAATGATATTAGTAGAATAATCAGTAACAACCAAACTACGAAAACAACTAAAGTAATCTTGAATTTTAGCAGCTAGATGAGCCGTCCATGGCTTCGAAGATTTCATTTACTGGAGACTTAAGTACGAATCCCGTTTGTCGTGTTCTTTTAGATTGCTTTTTTTTTTCATCTATAAGATACTAAATACAATGTGAAAACAATAGTTGTTGCTGTGAACCTGTAAAAGTCGCCTATTATCCCAATATTATATGTTAAAGTCTCTATGTTGAACTTTCCCACCTTCTCATTAGCAATTAGCACCGCAAGATAGCTATTGTTTTAATAGAAACTAAACGTACATAAGCTGTTTAGCCAGTTTTCCCATTGTTTCAGGACTTTTCCTATTGACTCCTTTTTACCTATATTGGCTTCCGTACTCAAAAGGAATCAACGGGCCCTAATACTGAGATATTGCTTTCTGTTTGTTTGCTTGTTACCAGGCTGTATCTTATGAACGCTGCTATCTACATATAGAGTTAATTTTTTTACATTTATGTAACAACTAATTCTATAAATAAATATAATAAAATATAAGGGTAACTCTTGGCCTTAGCCAAGTTTTATTTATATTACCTTATTATACGCATACCTGAGAAATTGCCGCAAGAATAACAACAAACTCAGTCTGTGCAGGTCATTACTTGCTATGCATGTATACAGAAAGTCACCTAAACCTCGGCAAACCCAAATCTACTCCACTTGTCTCCTCTCTCCGGTTCATTTTACAAAGTTATCAGAACACATTCATACGAAACTGGTACTTAACACATGTAGATAAGGTTCTGAAGAAACGCATCGTTACAGATGTAGGTCTTCACAGAGGCGTTTGGCTTTGGATCTCTGAATGGTGATGCACCCGTCAATTGTCGATTTATCGATTAACAAGTTGAGTGGTAAGGTTTATTTACGTTGTGTGCATTAGAGCGTGACGATGTAGATACGTGCGCGTTCAGGTATTATAATCCTATTAGAAAGTTGTGACTTAATCCAACTCTATTCTAAATTTGACAAGTTGTTATCAAAAATGGTGATTTCTCGTGTTCGCTACTTTTGTTAAGTTTAAAAAGTAACGTAAGGATTTATATATATATTTTGTGTGTGTGCTGAATGAACTAAGACCATGTAACTATATAATAACTAAGTAAATTTGTCTGAAAAAATACATTTTAAATATAAATATATATGTTTGCTTATAAGTCGCTATTTTATGATAATAAAATAAGTAATTGAATTCAAAATAAAAACAATGATTACGATTTTAACATCACACATTTTTCTCATTAATATAAGAACACATTTCAAGATAGAAGAGGGAGATTTGATATTGTCCTAAAAAGAAAAACACCACCATATAAGCCAATTACTATTTAAAACTTTTGATTAATAAATGAGTAGATATTATTCTATATCTTATTTTAAAATATTCATAATTGCAGAAAATATAACATATAAATATACACGAGCAATACCAAATTCATTTCTTTTAGCAAACTGATTTAATCGATATTATATGCAAAGCAAGTCGATATCGACAATCCCGCCTGAGCAAACACTCGTCCCATCACTATTAGCAGAGCGCTCGACTGCACGCGCTAGTTCCCGCATATCTTGATTGTGCGCTCAAACACTCACACATTTGTGTTCTCTTCAGTCTCATTCAATACGTATTTACTCTTCATTATCTTCTCATTCTATAATTAATAAATAAATACCTATAAATAGAAACATCCAAATCTTTACCGAATCAGATTATTTTTTTGATTCGGTTTTGAGTAATGGGATGATATTTGATTCGTGCACGTGTTTTTCATGATATATATAATAACTACCCTTCAGACCGCACATTAGCAAGTTTTTTTATACATGTCAATGTCACTACTTCTCTCCAGACTACAAGTTCAGTTTTAATGCAGTTTTCAGTGATTAGTTCAGGTTTGATAGTTGCATGATACAGGTGTTGCGGCGATAATTCACCAGAGGGATAATTCACCCAACATTACTTATATCTGTACTTATAACAAAAATAATGCGTTGGCTAAAAACTAGAAAAGAATTATACTCAAATTGAAATTCCATTTATTTCTACTAGTTTTCAAGTTATATCACAAAAAACATACACATTAAAATAAACATAAAATAATCAAATAAATCAAGATGTCGAGAAATTCAAAATATTCATATAAAATTATTCTTACAGTATTGTCCATTAGGCGGTAGGCAGTAGTTCATGTACTGACAGTCAAAACGATTTGCAAATACTTTCAAGATACTGTTAGGGCTAGCCCGGACTCTGCGCACCAGGGATATGCAATATATCAATTTGCTAATCAATGTTATTTCACGTAACTCGAACCGTTTCTAGATAGTCATCTTTAACTTATTATTTAAAAACTTGACATAAACCATTTGCTATGCGGGTCATATCGTATTTTAGTTTTGTATATACTGTATTCAATGTTATTCATAGGTAGTGTTAAGGTGAACGAAAACATCAATATTTATATAAAGTGCTTGATGTGAACAGGTAAACATATTATTATGTTAATGTTATTGTTGTTTATTAATATATTTAATCGAAATACATGAGCAGTGAAGAACACAACATAGTATCAAGTGTTTAATAAACAAAATGTCTCATTGATTAAACTTCAGGCTTTTAATTTGTTTAAAATTTTTATTATTTATATTTCTATAAATAACATATAATTATTCTAACTTGTTATCTAGGTTCTACCTAATACTACTTACTTTACTATGTAAAATTAAGGATTTATCTGCTCATAAAGAGTTATTGCTCTAATAAGAGAGAGATCATTGAAGCAAAGCAACGGTCGATACGAACGGTGCTTGGATGGATGACTATGCACAAGACTGTCGTATCAAAAGTGGAATTTTCATCTGGGCGCTACCGTGGGTCGCATGATAAGTTAAATTGTAGGTCCCAGCTATTAGTCTTAGTACAAACTGTTGTTCAGCCAAGTCAAAGGCTTTCGGGCGGCTTTATAATTCTCGACACCAGAACTTGTCCACTTAGGTCATATGACGATGAAGAATAATAATAAAGAGTTTATATGTGTATCAAGTAATAAATCTTGACATAACAATTTATATTCATTTTATTATTATATTTGAAGTGCCAAAGGCCATGGGTTCGATCCCCGCCAAGGAGCTCATTTTCTAATGCTTGCAAACACTCTTAAGTTGAAAAATCTGTTGCCAAGCACTGAACAGTCTGTTCTGGCAGCCTCCTTAAGAGCCAGTTATTCCAGCCTAGGCAGGCTCCACCTTAGGCCAGAGTTTTCCTTACTCGTATGGTTACGCGCACTCCTGGTGATAATTATGTCTAGCTGTAAGGAGTATAAGAAAGATATACGAGCACAAGTATACTCTCCGAAATAGATAACACACAAAGTAATTAATATTAATACAAGTGCGGTCTACTTTTATTCATAAATTAAACTTCTAAAACTGTAACTTACCTAACGTTTGAATAACTAGGCAGACACAGCATCAGACCTGATAAACGTTATGTTTTTGTTTCTGAAATTGTTATTCTAATTTTAAGACTGCTAGCGCCATCTTTTTGGAAAAGTTGAAACTACGTGAAATGTAGACGTTACAAGTGGTTCATATATTTCCGTGTTCCTTAGTAACCGTGACTCCCTAAATATTTATGAGTAGCATTGTCTGTGTGAAGTACGGACGTTCATTTTATTTGTCACTACCTTCTTCTTTGGTCACTTCCTGTTATTTTAGTTTAATTATTCTGGACTCAGGTCATGCCTATGTACCTCTACATAGATTATGTTTAATTTATGTATTTGTTACAAATACTGTTTTTATTCTTGTGCATAAAATTAATTATACTAGGAAGGTGTTAACCCGCAATAGCCTGAGGGTCAGCGTGGTATTTTGTATGCAATAAAATTTGTGAGAGAAGGTCCCGAAATATAACAACAGTTTGCTGCTTGTGATAAGCTTTACTTAGGCCTGATAAATTACACAAACTTTCATCTAGCGGTGTAAAATATATGCATTAAATAGTAGGATTTTTATACATCTAGTAATATTATAATTTTGATTTCAAGTATTTTGCCAAAAAGATGATTCCATTTGTCATAAAAACACTATCATAAATATAACTTTACAAAGTCGCATACAAAGTGCTTAAGTTTTGTTTGACGTGTAATCAAAAGTACATAAGCGAACGAGTTGTCATCATCTCTATTGAACGTTGGTTCTAATTTATTGATTTCTTGATATCCATTGTTTAATTTAACCTAAGATACTCATCCAGCTTAGCAGTGTAGCCGTTAGAAACGTTAGGAGTCTCAGTTTAACTTAATGTTACGGAACCAGCTTACATCCATATCGTATCGTAGCATCTCTGTAGCCACGTAGCAACGCTACGACTTCGCAGGGGATCTACGATATCTCTTGATAGAATACCTACTTCTTCTTCGTACAAACTTAGTGAGCGAGCTCTGGTGTCGTGTCTTGAGCGTTTTTACGTCAGCCGAGAGCCTTCTGACATATATTAACAACTACATGCATATTAATGCAAAATTATATTAAAGGTTACGTAATAATCAATACTATATGTAAATATTAAATACTTAATAATATACCAAAGTAGGTAAAACAAAATGTATTTATATGACTGATCGTACCTAATAAGCTAATCAAATAAAAACACTTTTTTATCTTACTCTGGATTCCACCGGGAAATACACCAACTCTTCTTGCTCCGCCTCAGCACGTCGCGGCCATTGCTGATCCATCCGTCATCCCCGTTGTACGACGGCGACGGTCACACCAAACCTAGTATAGGCAACAGTTTGTGAAGGACTTTATATTCCGGGTGATGGAGCCACTATTCTCTCTTGAGCGGGTTTTCTCTTTACTAGGCTCGTACCGGGGACAGTTCTGCAGATTTTTTCTTTTACCCAAGTTGTACGGTTAATCTAGGTACTTTATCTAGAGCATTTGCTGCTACATATCACCATTTCATCATTTCCAGCCATTTATCATCAACTGCCGAGCATAGACCACCATATAAACCAAACATACCATTATTTAAACCAAAGCATTTTTAAAAAAATATTTTTCTCGTTTTTAGGTTAGGTCCTCTAGCCGTCCAATAAGCAACAAAAGTTGCTTATTTTTCCATCAAATTAAGCAACTGATTATTGGTTTGGTATATTAAGAATAAGTTCGTTAATGGTTGAAATATCAGCAATTTACAACGTGCCAATGGAACTTCAACATTTACTACCTTTAATTTCTAAAAGCAATGAGCTAACAAGTCGGTCCCTAGCCCTTAATCCTATTAAGTCTATCTCATAAATTTTATTTCGGGGGTTGCTTTCGGAGCGGCTTACAAAGTGTCTCATTACTGCTTTTAGTTAATACTGATAGTGTCTAAAGTAAGGGCGGAAAGACTTAGGTAATGAACTCTGTTTTCTAATTGAATACAGTATTATGCTCTATCAGACCTATCTGCTGTCTCATATAAAACATAATTATTTGAATCCGGCTTCCAAAAATTAAGGCAATTCTCAATTTCATTGTAAATGATTACTTATTATACCTAAAAACCAAATTGGGAATATTTAATGGTTTTTTAGGGTAAAAGGTAAAAACGGGACTCTATTACTTACTCAACCTCCGCTATCTGTGTGCCTGTCACCAGGCTGTATGCCAGAAACTGTAATAACTAGAAAACTGGGATTGGCACATGCCATGTTTTTCCCTTGTTGCTATAACAACAGATACTAAAAATATGCATGAAGAAGCTCGATCAAAAAATACTTTTAAAACTTAATCAATAAAGTTATCTTACAACGAGTGTGTCAAAAAAGTTATGACTTGCCTAAAATTGTTATTTTAACGAAACTTTATACATATTGTACATTGACAGACGGTTTAATGTTAAATAAGTAATAATTATAAAAATGAAATATGAGATCTATGGGACTAAGAAATATATGCTCGTACCAATGTTGATCCAAGTTTAGACATGAACCACATTTGTGTCTAATTGAATACAGCCGTGTGTAGTTGGTGTGTTTACTTTGGTTTCGGCACAAAGTTACACTTTGAACATGCGTAGTGTGGTTTTGTACCCGTTTCTCACAATCAGCAATTGTATTACATTTAGCTAAATATGAGGTCATTTTTATTTTAGTTGAGATACAGGTTACATTTACATAATTGAATGTAAACTTTCCGGTATTAATTATCACAAATATATTGATTTATATACATAGCGAATACATTTGTATCTTCTCGTTATTAATTTAATAAAATACGCTTTCATTTATTTTTTTGCATGAAAAAAATATAATGCACTTATTTTCCTAAACTTCTATCTTTTACCGGAAATTCTTAAGACTGCGGTATGCTGCCACGTTAACAGTAAATTGCTGCAAGATCTCCACCATCCATGGAGTTATAGAAATGAGTTTGTTGTTGAAAGAGGTTTAAATTAAGATATTTTAACTACATGCTTTCAAAACTTTATATTCTATATTATCAGATGATAATATATATTATAACTCTTTTTCAAAGCAATAACATTAGAATTGGTAAAAATAACAAAATACTATAAGCTTTAAGTTTTGATGAATATTGAAGAGACTGTACAATATGCTTTGTCACTATAGTATATTGCTTACTACTAGTTTAGTGATATTAATAAATCTTTCAGTTTCCAGAGAGAGTATATAAGTAATACATCCATGAAATAGGATTGAGTCCAGTAAGCGTAGAGATGCTTGCGGTTACATAAACACGTCTCCCAGTCGTACAAGAAAATCCTAACTACCACCCTCGCTTTCACCGGCAATTTTGCTTCTCGAGGCTTCTAATAAATGGTCATCGAAAAAGCGATAAGGAAGTAATGGGTGAAATACTGCAATAGTGTTTCACCCATTACAAGAAAATATTTATTTGAGTGAATAAAATTTTACTTCGTGTGTTTTAGTTTCAGACATTTTTTTTGTAACTTGTATTACTCATCGGTTATTTGTGATATGTGATTTTTAGTTAGGAATCACTTTTAGATTATGATTAAAATATACGCTTCTGTAACAAACCTTAAAAATATGTGAACTAATAAATATTCTCCAATAAATATATTTGTAGGTATGTATATAATCACTATGTTATAATCTTCATAACATTTTTGAATTCTTAAATCTGAAGCTTACGTTTTAACCGATTTATAATTCATAAGTTTAAACAATTTTTTTGCCAAAATTTGCCATATTTTACATTACTTAGCACAATTTTAAGACACATTTATAAATTGAAATTTAATTGGGCATTGAGTAATTTAAAATAATAACTACAAAATATACGCAAACTGTTTAATTTTTTTTTTGTTATTTTACCAAATTTGTCACAACCATTGTTGTTTTTGTTGTTGATTGCAATCAACCTGATAAATTACGTGTCTTATATAAAACATATGTTTAATATAAATATAACGTAATATTACGTTTACCAAGCTAAAATAAATTATGTTTTCTAGGGAGAGCATTATAATGAAATTTCATACTCTGCAGTTGCACAGACTTTTCTTCATAAAATACGACAATACCTTGGAGAACGCTCGACGGAGCGGACAAGATAGACTCTATTAAAATACTCATTCCAATTATTGAAAAATCGTACACCATTATGTTTTGCCGGCAGAGAGCAGCCGAGCGAATGAAAATGATTGTTCAAAGATCCAAAGATATATTGAGCGGGAAATTATTACCGACAACATGGGAACGACATCTTTTTACAGAAAAATATTTATAAACGATCTATATCAGATAATTGGTAATCGGTTATTTTATACAGCACAATACATCACTGGAGTTACAATTTTACTAATAACAATAATTTAAAATGCCGAATTATTACATACTAAGTTTTTCTTACTTGGTATAGTGTTTTGTGGATTATAGTGAACTTATACTTCTAAGTACGTTATTCATAATAAAATTTATTCATAATTAAGTATAAATAAATTTAAAAAAACCTTCGTCGCAATATTTTGTCATTAAGGCATCTTGGATTTCCAATTTAACATTTTTTTTATTATTCTCTCAATGCCTTGATTTAATACCCTTATTGAGGAAGTATCAAAAAATATTATCCACAATCATTCAAAAAAATCAAAATCAAAAATGGCTCATTAAAACGTCAAACACCCCGTAGTTTTTGCATAACGAGTAGATTTGATTTAATATGTGTACATTTTGTTTTTAACTAGTGGAAAATGTGTTCAAGGTTGTATTTTAATTTGGCGGTCAGTAGATTTCCAAACTAATTTAATTAGTTTTTGAACCGGTGACCTTAGCTATCATACAAGTGATTGTATGTAAATTTGTTGACGTGACAGTATAATGGATATTTAATCGCTTACATAAAATACATATGTAAAGTACGAATAAATAGCATGAAAAATACCGAAGTACTTTTTATGTTACCAACTGACAGTCTGACTTTCAGATGTCACGTAATGATTTGTAAAATTATAATTAAATTTATAAAGTCAATAAAAACACATTTAAAAGTTTTTGTTCTCTCGCTTGCATAGCTCAATGTGTGCAAGCAAGAGGAAACGAACATTGTTTTATTTGTTGAATCGAGCTAAACTATATAATCGTCTTAAGATGATTTATTTAACCCTCGGCATGCCTGGTGGCAAAAAGTTACACGGCATGCCTGGTGGGTCTGTGAGACCCTATATTTCAATATTTTTTTTTGGCTATTAATTGGTGCCAATTAGAAAAATTTATGATATAATATTAAATTTTAAGAAGTTTTAAAGGGGTTCAAATACGTTTACATACCAACAATATCTTTTATATTTTTTTTTAATTAAACTTAATATACGTTTTTCAAGTTAAAATTAACATCTTATGTTTATAAACATGCAAAATCAAACTTAAACATAAGATATTTTAATCAGACTTTGGGAAACATTAGACACATATATTATCTTATATTCGAAGCTAAAATAATTAACCTTCTTCATTTTCAACCTCATCTTCACGACTTTTGTTTTCAAAGCAATTTTCGCACTGGAAAATTGCATGATCTATGCACACATGGCTCTTGCACATCTCACAGATGTATTGCGATTTGCTGTCTTTCTTTGACGGACATGCGTGACATCTACGTCTTACACCTGGAGCTGTTTTTTTTTTACAGGTGGGCCGGGCCTTCTTAGAGACCAATACGGTTGGCAATTCGTTTGCGAAGATCTGTAGAAAGACGAGTGTTTTTCTGCCTTGATTGTAGATGTGATACTATCAGTGGGATACCCAGATCTTTGATAAAACTTCTGCATTTTTTTTGTCAGGGTAGTTGAGCATTTGGATGGTTTTTGCATTTTTGCAAGAAAAGTGTGAGCGGTCAGCTTCTGGAGTTTCTTGATACATCATAAGATCTAATAAGCTTTGTCAACGTTGTCAACAGCACTATTTGTTTTGTTATAGAATTTCATAACTGCTAAAACGACACCAAACTAAAACAATCAAACCAAATGTTTTAGAAACAATAGATTTTTAAATGTGTTGTAATTTACTAAAGAGAAACCAAAAAAAATACTGTTGATCTAACTACAGTAACATTTACAGTTACTATAATACATCAAAATCTAGCATTTCATAAAAAAACGTATTCCCAGTAAAAAAATAATATTTATTATAAGTAAATAAGTCACAAAATCACAAAAAATAACCAATTGATACTTACATAAAAATGTCACGCCGTATGCCTGGTGGGGTCTGTGAGGCCCGAAAGCACTTTACACTTGTCCTATCACTACTGGAGTGGGCCCCGGACTGCGGTAGTGGGTGGAGAGTGTACGTAGGTTCACTACAGGCAGCTACTGAGAGCGGATATATGCGGAATTAAAATTTGAAGGTATTGTAACGGTTTAACCGCAGCGGTGGGTCTCTCAGACCCTACCAGGCATGCCGAGGGTTAAATACATAAAAGTGAAAAGGTTGTGGATTCATCGCTGTAGGGTTTTATGCGACTACTAGAGAAGTTTAAGTTAAAGGCCGGTGTTAGTATGAATGTATGTTCACATATTCTCTCAAATCTTTTAAAGTAATTTTTGTTTGCACTGAACACTAGGCATTTGCCAAACAGGTAGGCATTTGCCGCGTAACCATACGAGTTAGCGACCTGGCGCTGGCTTAAGTTATAGCTTGCCTAGTCTGGAACAACTGACTTATATAATTATTAATTATTAAGTAATTTGACAAATTAATTTCTCGTCGGAAGCATTTTTGGTCTTTTAGAAAGCTGATGTTTTCACGCTTGTATTGACCTTATCCACTAGAACAGCACAGCGCATCTTTTTCTAATACTCTTCTCACCACTTAATTTTCTCTTTCGTTATCACTCACACACTCCATTCACGCATGTACGAGTATATTTATGATAACCTTCTTCTCTACCTTGCACTACCATTTATTTTGGTAAAACATAGTGCATAAGCAGCCCACTTTACATTCCTACTGCTGTGACTCGGGGTCTTATCTAACTAGGAGAGATATATAGTCCATAATACACCACGCTTGCCAAGTGCGTGTTGGCGGATGACACAAGTCTTTGAATTTTGCAGTCCTCAACGAGTCGGTTACTTAACGATGTTTCCCTTCATCGTAAAGCGAATGCAAATCTACACATTACCTGAAAGTGTTACGAGTTATTGGTTATTGTAAGTCCGGGATCGAGTAAGGAGCCGTCTTATTAAAACCAGACGTTTTACCACCGAACCATACTTGCTACAAACGCTATAACGAATTATTTTAGCTAAATTTGTATAGGCACAACTTTTTTTGAATAAAAAAATTATTACATATATTATTACATTTTGCTTTCACCTGTCTGTATGTTGGTTCTCACCAGAAGGCTGTAACTTCCAAATTTTAGTATATCTTGCGTATAAGTAGCTACGTTGGGAGATGATGTGGTCCTGTATGTAAGTAGGAAGCTGGGATACGAGTCCATATAACCGAAGCTGTGACGCATAGATTCAAGGTTTAGAATGCCGAATTCGCGTAATATATTTTTCGTGCAAAGCAGGGCTAAGGGACTGGTTCATTGTCATTGTCACTAGTAGGACTCGAAACAAAAAACAGGAAGCCTGGAATAACTTAACTGTCTTTTAATTATTCTCATTTCATTGTACGTTTGCCTAATTGCGTTCATGTTTTATTTAAAAAAAGAACTACTACGTGTGGTTTCACAAAATGTATACTTTAAGCTTTAAATTTATTGAAACACCGGCAAGGTCCGACACAAAATAATGTGTGTTTTTGTTGCTCTTTTCGCAACAAAACCTGAATCCAAATTATTTACTCAGAGAGCTTGTGTTTGCCCCCACACCATATCAAAGGCGATCCGCTCACACTTCATTACCTCCACATAACACTATCTCGGTCGCGCAGGACTAATGCTATGATCCCTCGGAATCTTCTCCACTCGAATTAAATTTACGTTGGTAGCTTAATTCTGCTTAAAATGAGATTTGTCGAATCTTATGTTTTAGCCGAAATACACATGAAAATTCTATGTTAGTTCATATATCATATATCATAAGCTGTGCCCCCCGATTCGAGAACAAATTAGCCTATATGTTGTTAGGTATCGCATCCGTAACCTATCTTAATTTCAAATAAACCGGTTCAGCCGTTTGAGAGTGAAGAAAATATAAAAAATATGAAAGTTTGTGTGTAAAAATATAAATGAGATATAATAATATAAATTGTATTATATAATAATATAAGTTGTATACTTATATAAATGGGATAGTATTCATTTCCGAATCATATTTTATGTTAAGCGTTTTTGACTTAACACTTACACAATTAACTTATCTTTTATTTTATTACTCAAAGCATGCATTTATGATAAAAAATAAGATAATTCCTGTGTTTTCATAAAACCTAAACCTAACCTAACAAATTATAAAATATTTATATTTTATCATTATTTCTAGTTTCTGATTGTTTTAAATAGTTACGCGCATAATTTTTGATTTAAAGTTAATAACAATAGTCATTTTGATTTGTACCATGCTGATTATTTACAACATCGGCAAATACTTGTAATATCAACAACCAGCAACATTATTGGGTTTGAACTTACTAAAGATGACAGTACAGCACATAGTAAGTTGTATAAACGAGTACGTAGAGAACTATTCACTTTTTTGTGTGGTGTATATACACCTACTCTTACCATAATAATATGGTAACCACGATATAAAATATAATCTTAACATTAGTATACCACATCCTTATTAATATGAATTTCTTTTATTTCAATATTTACTTTGTTTTGTGTTGGAAACTGCATGCATAATCAACTATTTATCGCCTCCCTAGGGTTAAAATAAAACAATGATTATTTATATAAAATGTACACCATTACTTTATTCATACAAAAACGCCTTGTCAAAATACTTTATACAACGTTTTATTCGTACATAATATTGATAAACGAACGTACTTAGTTTGGAGTGAGTAATATTTCAGTAAAAAGTAATACAACGTGACAGTAAAGAAAGATTTTATGATGAGCACAGCCACAGCCATGATTAACATTTATACAGAGATTGTGAACGAAAAATTATACGTGTAGTTGTAATGCATAAAACCTTTTTTTACGACTTTTTTCAAAAAGTTTAGAATTATGTAAACTAGCTCTGTGTGATATAAAACAAGAAACTTTGAAATTATATGTTTAAAATGGTGCTCTTCCGGCGGACTCCAAGCTAGGCCGAGTAATATATGTATGTGCAACAATATGACCAGTTTTATTTACGTTAAGAATCAGTCATGGCATATTACTTAATATGAAACGTTAATACAACAATTTCCATTAAATTTAAGTTTTAAATAAAATGTTTTAATTGTAACCAAGCGCACGACCAAACCAAACCCGACCGATGTGGAATGTGAAACTACAGATATAAACAATAGCTTAATGCGTGACCAAATAAATTGTTTAATTTATTAGCTCACTGCTAACAATGTTTTATTCGTGCAACTTACAATGTAAAGTTACTTTTAAAATACGATTACGTCTTGAAAGGAGAGTAATAATTAAATAGTTTGATTGCCAAATAAAGGATAAGTGACTAACGCTAAAACTTTTAAGATCCACTTGAGCATATCTAAAAAGGTTTTTTTTTCAGGATTGGAACGACTTCCATGAAAGTATTGCGTAAATAAATGATCCTGTATAAATGTTTTAAGTTGTGGAATAAACATACTTTTGCTAAATTACGTTACATCGCCATTCTATGATAAATTGATAGAGCTACTGTACAAATGAACATAGTTGTTTAATAAATACTCTGTTATTCAATGAAAATAATAATATTACACAAAAGTCGTCTTCCAGATGTCTCTAAAACAATTGGCTTAACAGTTCTATTATCTACTAAGCTTTTCCCCTTCGCAATTTGAGATAAAGAAACCAATTGCACTAAATTTTAATCACGGGGGACTCAATTGTATTATTTTCGGGAGCTTTGCCATCCATACTTGTTTGTCTCTTTTACTCAAAGTAGACTTTATATTTGTATCTCTGTTTTACTTTCGGTGTTTCCTTTTTATGGCATTATAATCTGTGGTAGTAAAATACTCGTAACTTTAAAGCCCTATTTTGGGTACGGATTAAGTATTTACGGTGTTTTTTTTCAGTGTATTACTTTTGTTACTTCAATTTAAGTTTTTTTTTAATAAACCTAATAATAAAATAAAATTAGCAAGATAACACTGACAAGAATAGCAAACAAACCAAAATAGTTATTTTTACACCTACTCGCAGTCAAATATGAAATAAGTGATAAAAGATATGAATTTATACCTTTGTACAATATAAACTTCGTACATACTTACTTGAATGTCATTTTTATCGAAATAGAAAAGTAAACAATAAACTAAAAAATCGATTGCTTATTTATTTTAGTTATTAAGATAAATAGTAAAATTATCCTTCTTACAAATATAGCCAAATATATTGCTGCAAATATGTACGGAGCTTTACTTAAATCCTAATTATAAACATTTACGGTATGATTTACAACATTTATCGGGTGAGTTGGCATTATTATAATTACATTAACTGTTTGCATAAGTGGTAAAGTGCTCATTACGAATAATCATTAATAATAATTATTACCTGCCATAAAATTGCGGCGGTTTTCAACTCAATTTTATGGCACTCTGATTGCTTTATTAAATTTATAATTTTGCCTCAGGCTTTGACTTTGGTATTACGCAAATGTTTTAGCTAAACATTTTTGAATATAGTTTTCTTAAGAATTTCAATTGCACGACTCAGCCAATAGAAACTACTCGTACATAATTAACTCATTTGAGTAGCTTAAACGAGCTCGCGTTAGCTATCAATCGGCTTTTTTATTTGTTACTAATATAAAGTTAAAATAAAAGGTTCTAATTGAAATTATTGCCCCTGTAAATATTCTAATCCAAATATATACAAATACGTTAATAGAATAATCAGAGTGCAAACGTTAGACTATGGTACGAGTATATCTAAACCTACTGACTAGATCATAAAGTTCCTATTTGACTAAGTAAAGTAAAAAGTAAAACATACATTCCACAGTACTAGAATACTTAATCTACTCGGTAGGCCTTGTCCTGAGCTAATATCTAAAAATCTGAATGTTTTCATTTCATTTTGAATGGGAATGAAGGGATCTCCCAGCGGCATCGGTGGTGCTTCTGTTGTTTTCTCCTCCTCTTTCGGACAAGGTAGTTTTTCAGGTGAAAATTTCAAAACATTCCTCTTTATTCCTTTCTTTGCAATATCGTTGGTATTTGTGTCAGGCACGTCTTGTTCAGGAATGGTTTTCTTTTCGGTAACGTTCATCTTTTCATTCAATGTTTCAATAGTTATGCCAGCGTGTAAAATATCTTGATTGTAAGCGATCTTGTCATCGGATTCGGGCATTTTATTGTACGCCGAGCTTACTATGGGGGGGTCTATTTTACAAGTTACTCCGTCAAGCGAATCTTTTGTGTTCTGGCTTTTTGTCTCGTTGCGCAGCGCGTGCATCCATTTCAACCTGCAGTCGCATACGAAGTTGTTCTCTGTAAAGAATGAAATTCAAATTTAGATAAAAACTCTATTTTCAGCTGAAAGTTAAATGTACGAGGACTTTTATTTAAAGCTGTGACTTGGGAAAAACTACAAAACTAGTCAAAAATAAAACATATTATACACCGTTTTCCACTCCCACCTTCCCGAGCGGGAAGACACCCCGAGGGATCATAAAAGACCCAACTTTATGTTACATGTTAAAGTTAATAACAACGTCTCGTTTTGAACTAGTTAATATTCAACCTGAACTTTATCAAAGCTAGCATGAGGAAGTAAAATTATGTATTCGTTATTACCTTCAAGCAGAAGATTGCTGTTCTGGGGCCTTAAGTTGTCCAAAATAGGTTTGATGTTGTCGAAAGTTAATACGTGCAGCTCATTGGCTCGCAGATCGAGGGAATTGAGTCCTCGGACTCCCTCGAACAGGCCCGCGGGGAGCGAGGCCAGCTTATTGTCGTCGAGGGACAGCTTGCGAAGCTGCGAGAGGCCGTCAAACGCGCGCTCCGATATAAAGCGCAACTCGTTCTTGCCTAGGAGCAACTCCTGTAAATTCCACAACTCCGCAAAAGTAAACTCCGTCAAATTATATATTCGGTTTTTTCTCAGATCCAATTTTCTCAAGTTCGCTAATCCATCAAAAGTGTGACGGTTAAGATAGCATATGTTATTTTTGTTCAAGTCCAATTCTAACAAGTTGAAGGTGTGCAGAAAAGTCTGGTTCCGTATCGTTGATATATTATTTTTCGTGAATACCAACTTTTGCAATTTGGGCAGATCATAGAACGCTTCGGCGTCTATATCGATGATGTTGTTGTCCTCGAGGTTGATTGATGTTATGTTTGGTAGGTGAGCGAAAGCGAACTGTTGCAAAGTTTCTATCTGGTTCTGAGACAGCCCGAGCTCCTTCAGGTTCGTTAAGTTAGCGAACGAGTGGGGCGTGATGTCGGCAATGTTGCCGTATTTTATGTTAATAGATCGGAGGCGCTGTAAGTAGTAAAGTGCTTTTGTGGGTATATAGCCGAGCGCTCCGTCGACGCGGACATTGAAGGACAAAGTTTGTAAAGTAGGTTGCGACGCGAAACTCTGCCAGATGGGGTCGTCCCTGGGTATGCCGCCGTTGAAAACCCAACATTCCGCTTTAGTCGCGTTCCGCGGCTCCCGCGTGTTCTCACAGTAGCAGTGAACTTTGGAGTCTCGATCGGTGATGTCACAGATATTTTTCAGGAAGCCTCCGCCCTTGTCTTTAGTTCTCCTCTTGTTATTGTCTCGAGCTTGTACATTCATAGACATTTCATTAACGAGGGCGAACGTAATTAGGATGTAGATTATCCCCGCGATTCTGCGCTCCATTTTATCTGTAACAAGCAAAAGTCATTATTTAAGACTAATTAGAGTAAGAGCATTTATATTACGTTTAATTTAGCGTGGAGAAAGCTATTCCCAAAACGTGGTTTGGGAATTTTGTCTAATATTTTCGGAAACGTTCCAAACGCCAGTGCGGTCTGGCAGCCATTATTATACGCCGCGCTGTGGGGAAGCATGTTATAATATACGTTAATGTTGAAGGTTTCATAATCAAGTGATATGAAATTAAATCTCGTTGTACTAGATTGTGAGAGAATAACATAGGCTTTAAATTAAAGACCAATTATGAGACTAATTAGACGCTGATTAATTAAAGAATGTCATTAAGATTTACCAGAAAATCTTGTCGCGTTATTTGATTCTCTTTGTGTAGTTAACGATATGAAAATAGCACACCTATTTTAAAATATTAATTTGAGACGAAGATAGCGATTTTTAAACATTATTTTCAATATGAAAACTCAATTTAGCTTTACGTAAACCCAAAACCCTTAAACATTGTTAGATTTTGGGTAATATTTATAATTTTGGTAGTAGGTAAGTATATTTCTTAAGAATACATATATATGTAATGAATTTTTATATTTATACTATTGATATTATTGTAGAAAAGTAAATAAAAACGTTGTGTCTCAAACAGCGAACTAGAATAAATAGAATGATTCTACGCGTAAAATACCGCGGTGGGCGGGGCAAACAGCTACCGGCGTGGCTAGTATTGGTGGCGTGACCTTGATGCGACCAATCTCGTGAGACTTTGTGTGTATGTGTTTTGTTGGGATAGCAATGCAATTTAGTGCGTACATGGATTCAAATTCTAAGCGGCAATTGTATGGAGTTACTCTTCCGTTTATTCTAGTTCGCTGGTTTTAAACCTATAACTTTACAGCAAAATAACACCTAATCAAAGGCGTACAACGAGGTTGAAAAACTCTCCAACTGAGATGAACTAAGATTTTGTCACATTAAATATGTATATTGAAGCATTGGTTATTATTTTTTTGTGATTTGACCATCGGGAGCGAGAGAGCGAGAGCGAGGAGAGAATGTAATTAATCAATTAATTTTTATACTTTACAAACTCGTAGTTGAGCGCGATTTTTAAAAATGAATTTGTACGGAACCCTTCGTACATGATTCCAACTCACACTTGATTATGGCACGACGACACGAGTCTGCAACACTCTGCCCGAAGGTCTAGTCTTGAATTACTGGTGGCTTACAAGGAGACTGTTGGAGCACACCGCTGGGTGTTAGGCGTAAAATGTTAAACTTGTATTGTAAGCAAGTCGGTCATGCCAGTCGTTCGAATGAATTACACATTTTCCCTGAATTAGTCTATTTTGTATCCATTTTACTCTATAAATTTCTGCTTTCGCTTACAGTATAATCCGAGTACAGCCGATGCAGCGAGACGCGTAATCCTAATGGGTTTCAAATATTAACGGATCGAACAAAGCACGGAAGACGCATTAGATTTTACTTTTTCTGGCTTTGAATTTGAACAGAAAGGTGTTAGCAACCGGGGAGACTGATTTGTGTAAACCCACCAAATACAAGCTTTCCCCGTTGGTTGGTTTATATGTAATTAACGACTGAAAAAAAGTTGTGTCTTAGATACACTCCAATTAGTCAGATTACTAATGCAAATTATGTACATCTTTAACTGTGTAAACATTTTAAAATTTAACGAAATAATCGTAATACTACGGAGTGAGAGGGTCTCAAACTTTCCAACTTTGACGCTCAGTAACGGCTAAATTAGTAAGTTTATCTTCAAGGCGAGGTTAAACCATATTAGAAGTTGCATATTAGGATTAATACAAAAATCTTTAATATTTATATGAAATAAAAAAAAACCTGTTGGCGCTCCAGTGGCGGTGGAGGTTCTTTTTCATCGTATGAGATAAGTGGCCAAGCTCTGTTGTCGAGAGTTTTCAAACCGCCCGAGTGGGTCTCGTGACTTGGCTTAACCACTGCTTGTACTAAGACTAACAGCCGGGACCTACAATTTACCATGTCATCCGATGCACGGTAGCGCCCAGATAAAAATGCCACTCTAAAAACGACTGCCTTGGCCATGGTCACCCATCCAAACACTGTCCGCATCGACCGTTGCTTAGCTTGGATAATCGTGACAGATTGATCACTTACACCTACAACCGAGCTACAGGCAATACAGCGGTGAAGGTGAACGAGGCAAGTCCCATACAGTTATTTTTGGTGTTATATTATCTTATTTATAATCCTATATGCCCAAAATGCTCTCGAGTTAGTACATTTTTAGCATCCTAAGCTACAAGAAATATATATTATAATTGAAATTAGCAGTTTTTTTATTTCTTTTAAATGCATAATATTGAACAGAACATAATTGACGACGTGAATAAAAAAAACTTTACGCTTTTTTGAAATACATAATGATTACTAAAGTTTGCTATAAGCAACAATTATAAAGCAACTAACGTAGGTATCTTATCTTAGTCGTCAACTTCATTATTCATAGGTTGTGTCAATCAACACCTGAAATAAATAGCTTTAAGCTATTTATTAGGTCTGGGCAACTGTATCACTAGAAAAAAAATTTGGAGTGATATTTACTTATCACGTAACATTTATAAAACATCACCAAAGTTCACTAGCACATTGTTGTCAGACACATACAAACAAGAATAAGCGTCATAAAGTTTGTCAACTTAAACAATTCAAAGACACGTTATTACCAGTTTTGAAATTAAAGTCTCTACTTCACAATTTAATTACATACTTCCGTGAAAAGTAAGGGGTCGTATGTATTAAGAAACTTCAAGAGTCGCTTGAGTGAAATTCCGGATTAAGGAGCTAATTGCAGTGTTTTTTATTTCATTTTAAACTAGTATGGTCGTTATATTTTGGTTGATGGATTTGTACGTAAACTTATTCTAAGCATATAGAGATTAAATGATAGAAAAATATATTTATTTCATGCCCAGAGAACATGAAATAAAAAAATATCTGCTCTATGCATCAATAGCAAACGAGTATTTTTCTCTAACTGTTGAACCAAATTTCCATCGAGTAATCGTTTATCTGAATATATAAGGAAACAATAAACAAATTTGCTCGTAAAACTGTACTAGCCTTTTCACAAACAGCTCTGACATTCAACATTACATATCTGCCAACCGTAACTCACAAGCCTGACAAAACATAACAGCGGACGTTAAAAATCAACCGGAACTTATCTCAATGGAGCCATCTATCCATATAAACGACAAACAAGCGCGACCAATCGTCTCGTTCCCAGTAAATATCCCGCGGGGAGCCGGCCAGCGACTCGACATACAAACTTACCACCCCTTTGACGTGGAAAAAATGTTAGAGTAAGCGAACTCGATAAGTGTCGGTTGCTGTTACAGTATGGACGCTTTTAAAATATTCGTGGAATTACATAACAAACATAATTTATTAAGTGTTACTTGTGTGACTTACTGATTCAGGCGATGCTTAGTCGAAATCCATTGAAAATGGAAGCATATTTGATATATGTACTTCTGATCGCTGATTTTGGACCAAGTTCTCGTAATATAAAACATAAATTACAGCGGAATTCAGAGTTTCTTTTAACCATTATTGTTGGTTATAGTATTAATACATATCTTTTTCACAGGTTGTGTTTACGCTTGACAAGGCAATGTGGGAATCTGCGAATTCTGCCTTCGTCTTCCATACTGTTATTAATTATAAATCGGTCAAGTGTGGTGACTTAATGCAAAACAATGGACAGCAATACTCATGCAGGGCTCTACGTATACGCAACGAAAAATCATGTCAACTGCTAGCTTTTATAAACTAAGTGCTAACATTCTAGGCAAGGACAATAAACTTACAACTTATTGTAACAATTTTATGTAAAATATTTTGTTATTTTAAAATAAAATGTAAACTGGAAAATAAGTGTAAGTTAATAATACAGTTAAATAAAAATAAAAATCCTTACTCTCCAAGCTTTCTAAATCCCGTTCAAAGCAAGGATCTTGATAAAAAACAAACGGAGGTCTCTCTTGATACAGAAGAGATTTATTACTAGAAATCTCAAGAGAGGAGCAGATATACCTATTCTGTTGAGCATAAAGATTTAAGAGCTTTTGTTTCCTCTGGTTGTAATGGAGCGCAATAGTCCTCTGGAGGTTTGTTGTCCACCGCTTACACAGGCCGAAACACTAACTGTTTTTCATTGGAGATTTATCATATTTTTTATGCTGCCCGTATTTTTATGTCCTTTCTGTGTAATAAATTAATTCTGCTGAACATAATAGTAAAATATTTATTAAACAATCTTTATTTTGTTGGCTTACTTTGACAATGGAATCCCTGTTTATAGCAATGACTAGGGAAAATCTTAAATTTACACTTTTTTCATTATTAAAAAAATGATAGTAAAATAATAAGGAATGACCGTCTAAAAATATCTCTAAGAACATTTATACTTCTTTTGGTACCAATCAGACTTATCAATATGAAATAAAACTGGTTCAAACAATTTAATACTTGATTTTTAAACCAGTTTTATCTCTAATTCATAAGTCTGATTGGTAAAAAAATAGTGTAAATATTCCTTAAGTAATTTTTAGACGGCCCTAGAAGGGCGACGGTAGGGTTCTGTACTTAAAAGGTAAAAACGGGACCCTATTACTAAGCTCCGCTGTCTGTCTGTCTCCAGCCTGTATCTCTCTCAGAAACCCTAATAGCTAGAAAGCTGAGACTTTCACAAGATATGTATTTCTCATGCCGCTATAACAACAAATACTATAAACAAAAATAAAAAAAAATATTATGGGGGGTCCCTTACAATGAACGTGTTTTTTTTTGCAATATATCAATAAACAGTAGCTGTGCTAGACACTTAAAATGTTAAGGGGTAACTAACACCATACAACAATGGTGAAGAACCTTTTATGCGCGAGCCCAACTCACACTTGCCCAATTATTTTTTATATTTATTATCGTTTAAGTAAATTCAAGATATTGGGCCTTCTCATCGCTTAATAAATAAAATAACATAATTTATTTATGATTTGTGCTTATATTATCGACTGATTCATAATTAAATTAACATAGTTGGTATTTAATAAATGGTTTCTTCATTTTAAGATACAAATGACAAGAAAAATACCAATACCTGTTTAATAATAAAATCTATTACTTTAACTTGTAACATCAAAAAAGTTATCGTGGAAACGATAACCCGATCCCTTGTCATTTGAAACGTGACTATAATTTCTAACTCGACCGTTATCTCGAGTTGAGAAAACGTATTCTGATGCAATAAAAATTAAAAGCGTTACACGTAAAACGCTTTAATATATTTAGGCTTATAGATTATAGTTCAGTTTTTTTACGTAAATTTTTAATTACTCGTTGAAAAAATATGTAAGTACCGTACCCACGTTAAGCAATTGATTTTTCGATGTATCAAGCTGTGAAAAACGAAACAATTAAATTTGGCGTAGTAGACAGGATACTATTTAAAATAAACCTTTTTTTTTGTTGACGAGGGGCAAATCTTCAAGAAAATACCTGGCTACGATGGGGCGCAGCCAGGTTATGTGGGATTTGTACCCACTAAAACTCCCCCAGTGACCTGCCTCTGTGCTTTGGAGGTCTCCGGATTCTTCCGGGAAATACTCCGGAGACCTCCTTGCACTACGCTGTGTGGCCCTTCCCAGATTGCTGTCCAATCCGCCAACGACAGCGACGGTCACGCGACGCCGTCGCTCACCCCGGACTCGATGAAGTGGGTTTTTTGCAGTTACATTTAATTTAAAAATCGCAAGGAAACAATCTTTCAATTACTAATCAAACCGTAAAGTAATAAAAAAGTAAATCTATACAATTATATAACGCGCGAAGATACTGCACGCGGAAACACTGCCTTCTTCATTCGAATTACTAACGGGTCGTTATCGGAAAATGCTTTACTTTATCTTTGGTGACTCTTATATGATAACCCCCAGCCATTTACATTCAAAACGCGTGCTTGGTGTAAATTCCGGGAAAGTAATTCAATACCAGTGTCCCCCTGAGTTAGTTCGTAGCGCAGGGGCTACATTGAGGGGATAAAAAAAATTCAATGAAAAATAATCTTAAAGAAAATTATGTTAAACGAATCTATAATTGGTTTATCAACGCTCCAATTTCAGAGTAATATTTGCATAAAAAAGATGATATAACTTTTTTTTCATATCACTAGTTACGGAATTGTATTTTCAGACAAACCTACTATGTAGGTTTGTCTGAAATTGATAAGCTTTGGCGACAGCTTTTCAATTTCAGACATACCTACATACCATTCCATAACTAATTTAGTTTTTGCAACATTACAGTTTAATATGAAATAAAAGTTAGGTCATCTTTTTTTAAAACATATAAAATATATTTGTAGCCAAATTATACTTTAAAATGTGAACCAACACAAAACAATTTCTTTGAAAGCCTTCGTTGACCAATCCCGTAGGTTATATTTTTTTCATTTTGATTTCACTGTGAGGCTAATGGTGCGTGGTGTATTTCGAACCTTACGATAAGTTACTTCCTTAATAGCTTATGGAATTTACGCGTAATACCTTAGTAATGTAATGTTAGGAAAAGGTCTGCAAAGTAAGGGGTTAAATTTCTTTCGGAAACTGACCTTTCTCTACTCAATTGCACATGAATGGATATTTAGTATGATTATCTAGTTGTACTGTTTCCAAAGGAAATATTTTATTTCTGTATGTGCTTTACTAAAAAGATATTTTACATTTTAGTTCTAACTAGAGAGAAAAAATATCTTTAATTAACTACTAGCAGAGAATAGAAGAAAATGTATTTAATTAACTGTACCCTAAATTCCCCTACACGATTCGAATAAAATATTTTTGTACCCTATATAACTTCGATCACATATGTTTATCTATCACTTTACAACCAGATATTTTGATCAATAAGACGCGTAACCAAATGAGTAAACGACATTCTGGACAGATCCTCCACGCTTGCAACTTAACTCTTGAAGCCAGAGCTTGGCCACTTACGGAGAAGATAAGATGGAATAATATTGATTTGGTAAATTAAGGTTTTATAGGTATGCCTTATCTTGCATTGCAAAAACTCGTGTCTAACGTCTTTATTCTTGCCCGGTTGCGTACTATATATTATTGTGTCAGTTAAAGCCATTTCCGATACACTCATAAAGTTTATAATCTAGTCATCGGAACTTGGTTACTTGTTAGGTACAAAAATATACTTATACTATCACTTACTATATTTTAACTTTTATCGTGTTCACAAACATTATATGTCATGAATAAACCTATAAACAATATTGATGATTAGGAAATTAATAAATAAACATGTCATTTATAGGTATAATGCAGTAAGGTAACCACATATTATAATATAGACTTTAGACAAAACTATTCTTGGCAATTAACTCTAAGCTCTGATAACGTTCCTAATTACAAAAGGTCCTTTGCCAACGGGACTGACCGGCTTGGTCAGTGCGATAACTTCCAGTCTATGTTAAGGTGTTTGCACACTTTGCATTCGGTCTTTTCTAAAACTAGTCTTGAAATTTTACTATTGAAATATTACTGTTAAAATAAAATTGAATTTTATTTTTTGAACATTTTACAATATATATAACTAGAGAGTATAATAAAGCAAATGTCATCTCATTTGCATTACCAAATGACTGCCAACTAGGGGACTTCCAACATTTTTTTTTACTGAATCGCGTCATATCGAGCAATAGCGTCTTTACCGAATTTACATATATTTGTGTAAAAATATTTTTGTAATCTAGTGTAGTGCCTCCGTTATTCACAAATAGTAGGCGTAATTACTTTTGCCCACCTATTTAATTATTTATGAGGGAAAGATTGCCGCTGGCAAATTGGGTGAGATCTTTTTGTGGTCAAAAACTCTTTACAAATATGAGCTTTTACTATGTGAACTGATATGTTATACAAACATAAAGTTGGAAAATCGCATGGCTATTTATAATTTATTTGCTCTTTTTGATATTGTTTAAATTGATCGGTCGCATGGCTATTTAAAAAAGGAAAATTTTCCGTGTATCAATCATAGTAGGATAAAAAGGCGAAAATAAGTATTATATACTGTATATTAATTTTATAGTGACGTATAAAATTAAACCATAAAATTTCAATATTTATAACGCCTAGCATAAAAGACTATATGATACAAACCGCCCAGTAACTCCCGTAGGACATGCTACCACTAAAGTGCCAAATAAATAACTTACAAATAACATTGACTACATGCGACAAGTATCTGCTAGTAATGTAGTTCAAACTAGTCGTAAAAGTTGGTGTAAGTAAAACTCAAGTACACTTCAGGGAACAACATTATTTGTCCATCTTTAAATATCTTGGCAAAGATATTGAATGTTTCGCAATTCTTGGTAGAGAGGGAATATTATTTTATTTTTTTTTACAAGGGAACACTTACAAAAAGTAGGAAGCCAGATGCTTAAACTTTATGTAGCTTTTTAAAGTTTTATTCTCAACATAATTAATTGCTCATAAAATGACTCTATTTTCTCTGCAATTATAAATATATTGACTCCTGTAACTATTTTTATTGCTATAATTCCAAATTGAGTTAGTATTTATTGCGTCTCTAAACAAAACTTAATTTACTAATAAAGTGATTTTTCAGATATTTTTCTTACGGGTGTATTGGAAAACTTCATACGATACATGTGTATTGATATCAAGCTGAACTCAGGTCTCAATGAATCATCGGTGGTAATCAACAACAATACATCATTATGTACTTTATTCATATTGAGTATATTATGCTCATGAAAGATATATTAACACGCTCCTTTACAAAATTTCGTCATTTTCACACATATTAGGTTTAAAGATTTATTCTCAAGCTTAATTATAAATTTTAAAAATGTTATTGTCTTATTATCAAGTTACAAAATAGTTTATTTATTATAGTAGTATTTACATAATCTGGTAAGCTCCCCAGTAGAGTGTAAATCATGGCAATTATGGCCAAATTAATGTAGCGAGATAACAAGGTGGCCCAAGTAGTATTGGCACCAAAGGCTTTGGACGCTGCCCAAATAAGTTTTTAGAGTTCCGTGCCCGAAGGGTGTCAATGGGACTGCATTGTATCTAGTCTGACCGTTCTTTTGACAGCCGTTATGAACCAAATCAAAACAAAATGATGTTGAATACCTTCAATCTATGGGGTGGCCAGATTTTAGCCCAACATACATTATTACTGACCATTCAGCTAATGCTATTCTCAGTAGATAAAACTATTAACCTTCCTAGAATCCCAGCCGAGAGAAGCTTACTACCAGACATACGTACACGAGTATACTAGCTAAGCCACGCCATCAGGTCCTTCTTTATAGTGTATACATCCTTGAAAATGTTTTAAACACTGATAATAATATGAATAAACATTGTATTAATTTGTTTTACTCCATTACAGCTAGGCATTTAACCAGCAAGGCGCGTGTACCCACACAAGTTAGCGACGATCTGCCCGCTAAGGTTCTTGGCGATAGATGTATCAACAAAGAAAAACATTGTTATATTCATAGATTAGTACTACAAATCAATTTTATGGTTAAACAAACTCTAAGCAATAGAACATTTGGCACATTCTAACATCAAAGTTGCCAGTACTAAAATGTCGACCAATTTTTAAAACAAAAGCCCTATTCCGTACAGCTGACGTTGCGGTGGAGCTACAAGAGATTGGCAGAGCGAGGGTCGAGAGGTGCCAAGCAACGTTTCATCGGATCGATTCTGCATAGGAAATATTAGGAAAGTTTGTAATCAATGTCCGTGGCAAGATAATGTCTAGAAGTGCTAACAGAATAAAGGCTTAGTATATGCATTTTTACTGGTGGAAAGTAATTAATAAATTACTTATTACCTGACAAATATTGGCTGATACAGAGGTTATCAAGCAGTTTGGAAGAAATGTTGTATGAGCTAGGCACGACATATTATTAACGTTCATAATAATAGAATATATAGTCAGGATTTTGGTGTGTTCCCTTTTGATTGTATTTATATTACTCGTAGCTTTAAACTAATGTTAAAATTCCAAACATAACATAAATATTGAACTACCAGATTAGTTAACACTTAATCTAATATTAATTTATCTATTAATGTAATTGGTATAAAATAAATAAATAAAAAGATAGCTATAAAATGTTGAAGAGATCCAATTGTGGAATCCTGCAAGTAAGATAAGCACGCACTTAAGAATAAGTGGTAACAATTATCCGAAGTCAATCCCTGCCTTCTGAGAAACCTTCTCCAATACTTGACAAGTACCTCATCAAGTTGACAAGCACAATAAAATGTTAAATTCAGTATTTTTTTCTCTTATGTTTTTTTGATTTAACTATAATTGGAAAATCTTTTAGTTTTGTTATTTCTTTGGTAAGCTCAATAAAATGCATACATGTATTGTTAATTATTATCACCATTTTGTGATTGGTGAAAATTAATATACTTAAAGGTTGAAAACTGCCAAAATACCTTTATGCATTTCCCCTAAAATGCTGAATTATACCTAATCTCAAACAAAAAGGTGATGCCATAAAACGAACAAGATCTACATCTCATAATATTATAACCTCTTCAATATGCGATAACCAAAGAGAATTCAATAAGGAACAAAAAAGAAATCCCGGCGCGGCGCAAACAAATTCTTCGCGAACATTCATCATTGCTCGTATAGGGGTGGGATGTTATCGATAGTAAATAGCAAAATATCAGTTTTATCCTTCGTTCAATAAATTCAGGCCCTTAAACTCAATCATTGTTTACACTGCGGTAATATTTTCTATTGAAGTTGATCTACACATATTTTCAAGATATATGAACTATCTAAGTTTGTCTACAATCTAAATATACGAGTGGTTGAGAAAAACTGCAAAGTACAAAAACAAAAGCAAGCATTCCTGTAAACACAGCTCCTACCACCTACACGTAAATAACCCCGATGTTCGTCTCGTAAACTCATTAGCTCCAAATCCCACATAACCCACGTAACTCGATAAACTCAGTATCCGAGTATCGATAATCGTAAAAACATCGGAAGCCACGATCGGCGCATCGGGTGTCTGATTGAATTTCTGCTACGGATGATTTAGTGACTATAAATAGGGATTTTTGTTGCTAAAGAACGTGACGCGTTCCTTACACATGTAATATAAGGCTTGATATTTGGGAAGAAACAGGTAAGAGAGAAGAATAAATAGGTTCTTAAAGTATGTTGTACCTCGCCCTAACTATTTAACTCTATTTTTTTTCTCTCTTAGTTAAATCTAACCCTAATAGCCCACATTTTAACTTTACAAATAATCAATCTAAATTTGGTTTTATAATTCGTTAGAGCATATCGTCGATGTCATAAAAGGTTATATTTTGGCAGTGATACGTCTAGTAGCTATAAGGACCGCGTCATGTATGTAGAAACTCAAGTTCTTTAAAGGTTCAAGAAAGTACAATCCTAATCTTATTTAAACATATAAAGACCGTATGGCTACTAAATACCGATTTGTAATGAGTTTGGTGAAATTAGATAGCTTTAGTGAAAGTCAGTGCTAGGTTCCAGACTATCAAAACATGTATGATAATCTAGAAGATCGAGGCTCCAACCTTTCGCCTCGATCTATGATTTTCAGCTCAGAGGAGGGGCCTAGTAAACCCCTACCCAGCACTGGCTGGTGACCTCGGGGATATTCAATTACACACTTCCACAATACTTTCAAGTCTCACCGCAGACCGATCTCCACACATATAAGCAATTACTTACAAATTACTCCCTCGCTCTCTCACTTTCGAACTTCTAAACAAGTTGACTTAATAGTCCATAGAAATTAATCTACTTCAAAAGGACGAGAGGGCATCCTATTGTTTATCAGTCAGTCGGTTGGGATATGTTACCTCCTATTATCTTGCATTCATCTACAACTTTCATTCTCCTTACTTTCGCTTGTTAGTAGAACCGGGGTAGAGGTTTTGGCCCTCGAATCCTAGCTAACACCATCCTTCATCTCAGGTCATGCGGAGCGTATAAAGGCCTTCGGTGTAAAGCCTAAATACGCCCCTAATACTTAATCCTATTAAGGTTATAAAAAAAAACACCACTTACTTAAGAATATAGGTATTCATAAATGATTAATAAAAATATATTTCTTACTTTTATTTATACTCTAATTTGAGCCTATAGTATTGAATGTATATCAATAATATTTTACATTTGAGCTTTAATTTAATTAAGTCTAATTTCTTTACATTAAAACTACCAGTTTAAGGACATAGAAGTCTTTTGTATTAATATTTGTTAATGATAACATTAGAAGTGGTTTGCTCGTATGGGATCATTATAGGGTGGATCCAAGCCATACTTTATTTCCCTGAGTTGGTGAAATAGCAAACAAATAACAGTAAATATTTAAGAGGTATTTTCTCTTTAATATGAATATGCTCGAGTTTTGTAGAGCTATTGTAAATTCACTATATTAATGAATGTTTTTACAGTGAGCAAGCTTGACTCAGTTTGTTCGTGTATAAATTCTACACTTTAAGGTTTCTCCTCCTTTTTGATAATTAAAGCCGGTTTGTATTAGCCTTTACTTTGTTGTAGTGGGTTTTTCATATGAAATCAGTAAATACTGTTTATTATATTCTCCTGTTCTGATGGAATAAATATACAATTAATATAAAGTATATGAGTGTTATTTCCACTCGATCATGCACTCTCCATATAATGTTGTTATTAAATTTACTTCATTACTAATAATTCTTCAAAATTGAGCTGGTCTGTCTCGATTCACTAGTGTATAAATTCTACACATTAAAACTTCCCTTTCAAGGAAATAAAAGCCTGTTTCTATTGGCCTTTACACTTGTCAGGTGGTTTCCTCATTTGGGTCCAGTAAAAGCGCTAAGCCATATCTCAAATAAATACAAATACTGTTCCCTTGCTTTGTATTCCCCTTTGCTGGTAGAACAAGCAATCAAACAACGGTAAGCTTTTAAGAGATATTTTTTCTTTAATATGAACATACTCGAACTTTGAAGAGTCATTTGTAAATTCAGTATAATAATAAATGTGCTACCTTGAGCAAATTTTACTCGGTTTAATAGTGTATAAATTCTACACATTAAAACTTCCTTTTCAAGGAAACAAAAGCCTATTTATATTGGCCTTCACACTTGCGAGGTGGTTTCCTCATATGTATTCAGTAAAAGCGTTAAGCCATATCTTAAATAAATACAAATACTGTCACTATGCTTCGCATTCTCCTTTGCTTGTAGAACGAACGATCAAACAACAATAAGCATTTAAGAGATATCTTCTCTTTAATGAACATACTCGGACCTCGAAGAGCTATTTGTAAATTAGGTATAATAATAAATGTGTTACTTTGAGCAAATTTGGCTCAATTTAAAAGTGTATAAATTCTACACTCTAAAGCATCCTATTCAAGGAAATAAAGCCTGTTTGTAACTAAGGCCTTTACTCTTGAGTGGTGGTTTCCACAAGTGGAATCAGTAAACCTGCTAATTGTACTCCCTGTCGCTGAGAGAATAACCATTCAAATAATAGAAATTGTATAATAGTTATTACCTCCAAAATATGGACATACTAGATAAAATCATTAAATTTACTTCATTATTATTAATTATCCAAAATTGAGCTGGTCTGTCTCGATTCGCTAGTGTATAAGTTCTACACATTAAAACTTCCTTTTCAAGGAAATAAAAGCCTGTTTGCTTTAGCTTTCATAAATACCGGTGATATAAGTTTTCACGTAAGAAATGGTTACATATCAATTTATTTATTAAATGACTTGGCCTTTGAGCATAAATATGTGAAGATTTATACCGATTTGAAAATATGACTATAATTGTCTGTCAGAAAGCTGTCAATTTTTATTCACGACAACCGAAAGACACAAAATCGCGTAGTCTAAATTAAGTGAATTAAAACTTAAACTAGGACTTAGCTGGGTTTATTTCTGCTCTCGCCTTCCCTGATGATCGGATCCTCTGGTGCAGCACACTGAAGTGTCGTCCTCCGAGTATACACTAAATTTCACAACCGGATGATCGAGATCTACACGATTCTTAACTATTTTTACCGATCCACGAATTAACATCAACTTTTCTAAAACCCGAGAAATTGTGAGTCGTAGTGGCAAGGACTGACCTATTCCTCAATATTAATATAATTTAAATACAATATTAAAAACTCAGAACTCTATTCGGAGAGTCCCTCACTAGCTCAGCAGCGCGACTCTGCCTCGTTGCTAAGGAAAATTGTTCACATGCATTAACTACCCTAGCTAACTTATTGGTTAATAAAATTTAATATTAAAAACTCAGAACTCAATTCGGAGAGTCCCTCACTAGCTCAGCAGCGCGACTCTGCCTCGTTGCTACTTACTGGTAATTAAATCTAATATTAAAAACTCAGAACTCAATTCGGAGAGTCCCTCACTAGCTCAGCAGCGCGACTCTGCCTCGTTGCTACTTATTGGTAATTAAATCTAATATTAAAAACTCAGAACTCAATTCGGAGAGTCCCTCACTAGCTCAGCAGCGCGACTCTGCCTCGTTGCTACTTATTGGTAATTAAATCTAATATTAAAAACTCAGAACTCAATTCGGAGAGTCCCTCACTAGCTCAGCAGCGCGACTCTGCCTCGTTGCTACTTATTGGTAATTAAATCTAATATTAAAAACTCAGAACTCAATTCGGAGAGTCCCTCACTAGCTCAGCAGCGCGACTCTGCCTCGTTGCTACTTATTGGTAATTAAATCTAATATTAAAAACTCAGAACTCAATTCGGAGAGTCCCTCACTAGCTCAGCAGCGCGACTCTGCCTCGTTGCTACTTATTGGTAATTAAATCTAATATTAAAAACTCAGAACTCAATTCGGAGAGTCCCTCACTAGCTCAGCAGCGCGACTCTGCCTCGTCGCTAAGGAAAATTGTTCACATGCATTAACTACTCTAATAAATAAAAAAAAAGGAAATAGCGTCCTCACCGCGATTTGAAACACAATTCCCATAATTTATCGACAGCCTCTTGGCGTCCCGACTCACGCGAACCCCGTTCGAATTTCAAACGCCCTGCGCACGACCTCCCGGTTCAAATGCTTCGCGCCCACTGCCTCGCTCCGCGGCCCCGCGTCTTCTTTTCTCCACGGCGCTACTAAGCCCCGTGCGCAGGCGGCGTTGCATTTTCAATTTTCTCTCTATTAGAATAATGTTTATAATTCAATGCGCAACTAAACGGCTCGATTCAACCTTCTATGAACCTGATATCAAAACTCATGTTTTAATTTTATTTTCATTTTAACCATTATAACTGTTAAATTTTGAAGCTATGAATACTAATGATGGTTTAATAACTGGGAACCAATCTTGGTCAGTTACAGCCGACCCCTGGTAAAATCTTGAAAGATTTGCATTTTACTGGAAAGATTTTACCACAAACACTTAACACCATCATTAACTTTATAATTCAATCCTTTATACTACTAATACTTAATAATCTCTATCTTCTATAATATAACAATATTTCATAATTGTCAAAATCTCATTTTCCTTGTTTCTCTTCTACATTACATACCATATCGCTTAGGTAATCACTGCTAATCACACAGTTATTGAGCAAATTGATGTCAAATACATATTATTTCACAATAATATCGAAGATATCTCCCTATATATAGTTGATTTTTATAATTTCAATATAATTTTCTCAAATACTTCTCAGTCGCGAGCATCGTGAAAAGAGAAAAACAAAAGAAGATCTCGAAATATTTGAAAGTCCGTGTTGCTGCTTCCCTTTTAATTATTATTATTATGATTTTTCCTTTTTTTTTTTTTTGTTAGCAAAGAGTATACTAATAATCAATGAGTTCTGTTCTGAGTTACTGATAAAAGCAAAAATAAAAACAATCGTGTGAAGTCAAATATTACTGAAAATAGCTAAATAATACAATGTGTGAAGTCTAATATTTACTGAAAGTTAAATAATTAATCGTGTGAAGTTAAGTGTTAACATTCAGGTATTAAAAATATAAATTGCTACTATCATAAATTACTTGATATTATTGTAACACAAGCTTAGGTTCATTTTGTTTCTATTTTAATTATTAGTAATGGAAGCACTTTCTCAGTAAACGGAACTCTAAATTCCTTTTACCGACACAGTTTTTTTTTTTATAAGCTTAGCTTTGAATTGACAACGCAATTATTTAATAACAAACTATATCAAAATGAATGAACTCTTTTTATTTATTTACTCGTTCCAAACAATCTAGCACACAATCAAATATAATGGGCCGGCCAAGAAGATTGAAATTTTGTGTTGTACAAAAATTCAAGCTAAGTAGCACACGACCCCGCGCATCTGGTCGGCCAAAAAACTTGATATTTTGCTTTCGTCAAGCGACAAAACATCAAATTAACCAGCTCACGACCCCGCGCATTTAGTCGGCCAAGAAATTTGCTAAATTCTTGTTAAAATACCAAATAAACTAGCTCACGACTCCACGTGAGATCGGCCAAGAAGCTTGGTATTCATGGTGCGAATACATATTATATATATTTAGTATTGACAGTGAATTTATATATTTATTATTGAACTTCAAACAAGACCAAGCAACTTAGCACACAATCACACTCATCTGATCGGCCAAACAGTTTGGATTGAATAAATAACTCAATACGATAAACAAATTAGCACACAATCCCGCGCAAAGGATCGGCCAAGAAATTTTGGCATTCGTTTTTTTTTTTTTTTTCAAATAACCAAATAGCCTAGCACACAATCAGCGCTCTGGATCGGCCACGAAGCTTGATTTTCGTGCAATAAACACGACTTGTCGGTATGCCAAAATTCAAGCAACTAGCTCACGACCCTACGCATTTGGTCGGCCAAGAAACTTGGTATATAATTATACATTCCTTTTTTTTCTTATCTTATATCTTATATATAAAATTTCCGTGTCACAGTGTTTGTTACCGAACTCCTCCGAAACGGCTTGACTGATCATTACCAAATTTCATATGCGTATTCAGTAGGTATGAGAATCGGCCAACGTGGAACGTTTTTACCCCTAAGTGATAAGGGTTGTTCACCCTTAAATATATTTTTTTATTTTTTCGACGATTTTTTTTTATTTGAATTTTATATGAAGTGACATTAAAAAATACATACAACCCTAAATTTTTAATTTTTTAACATCAACCCCTATTTTTTTATGGCCAGTTTAGTAAATTTCCGTGTCACAGTGTTTGTTACCGTACTCCTCCGAAACGGATTGACTGATCTATACCAAATTTCATATGCGTATTCAGTAGGTATGAGAATCGGCTACTATCTATTTTTATACCCCTAAGTGATAAGGGTTGTTCACCCTTAAATATATTTTTTTATTTTTTCGACGATTTTTTTTCATTTGAATTTTATATGAAGTGGCATTAAAAAATACATACAACCCTAAATTTTTAATTTTTTAACATCAACCCCTATTTTTTTATGGCCAGTTTAGTAAATTTCCGTGTCACAGTGTTTGTTACCGTACTCCTCCGAAACGGATTGACTGATCTTTACCAAATTTCATATGCGTATTCAGTAGGTATGAGAATCGGCGACTATCTATTTTTATACCCCTAAGTGATAAGGGTTGTTCACCCTTAAATATATTTTTTTATTTTTTCGACGATTTTTTTTTCATTTGAATTTTATATGAAGTGGCATTAAAAAATACATACAACCCTAAATTTTTAATTTTTTAACATCAACCCCTATTTTTTTATGGCCAGTTTAGTAAATTTCCGTGTCACAGTGTTTGTTACCGTACTCCTCCGAAACGGATTGACTGATCTATACCAAATTTCATATGCGTATTCAGTAGGTATGAGAATCAGCTACTATCTATTTTTTATACCCCTAAGTGATAAGGGTTGATCACCCTTAAATAGTATTTTTAATTTTTCGACGATTTTTTTTATTTTATTTTTGTATAAAGTGGCATTAAAAAATACACACAAACCTAATTTTTTACTTTTTTATCATCAACCCCTATTTTTTGGCCATTTGAGTATTTTATTCATATTTCATCTCGCTTAATAACTGATCAAATATAGTGTCCTTAACTGTACTTCGAGTAAAAATCTATTTTTTTTTGAAGAAAATAACTAACTAAATTTAACCTGATATACATAATATGCTTAGTATTACAAATCATACTTAAAATTTGCCGCGGCTTTACTTTACTGGTGAGTGAAATGCCACACTATGCCATAGACTGAAGTCGGTCTCCTGTTTCACTCACAAAATTCTTCCTCAAAGACTTCTCTCATTGTTTACACAAATTTCGACCTTCGTTATTGTTTATGTAATGTGTGTAGTAGTATTGTTTGCATTTATCTTTTTGCTATCTCAATGAAACTCTCTTATTAACTACTAGCTGTTGCCCGCGGCTCCACCTGCGTGTAAGTCGCTTTATTGCGTAACCTCTCCTGCACATGACTGTTGTAAAAAATGTATTTTTATCTGTGCGTTACTGTGGATCGGATTATACGTTAAATTGTAGGTCTTCTTAGTACAAACAGTCGTTAAACTAAGGCAGGGGCTTGAAAAACTCTCGACACCATAACTTGATCACTTAGTTATTACGTAGAAGAAGCTATATAATTTCATGTACTAATAAACTAGACCCCGAACGTATGAGCAAAAAATTTTCAACAAATATGATGATGACACTACAAATATTATGTAATTTGTTCTGCTTTGGACTTCTTTATGCTCAAACGGCTCGAACAAATATGCTAAAAATTTTCGCGCTCGCTTCGCTCGCAATTGGTCCTAGGACGTTTTGGGTCATAGCTTACGACACTACAAATATTATGTAATTTGTTCTGTTTTGGACTTCATTATGCTCAAACGGCTCGAACAAATATGATAAAAATTTTCGCGCTCGCTTCGCTCGCGCATGGCTCACTGCGGTCGCATCCAGCTCGCTTCGCTCGCGATTGCTCCTAAGACTTTTGGGTCATAGCTTACGACACTACAAATATTATGTAATTTGTTCTGCTTTGGACTTCATTGTGCTTAAGCGGCTCGAACAAATATGTTAAAAATTTTCGCGCTCGCTTCGCTCGCGCATAGCTCGCTACGCTCGCATCCGGCTCGCTTTGCTCGCGATTGGTTCTAGGACGTTTCGGGTCATAGCTCACGACACTACAAATATTATGTAATTTGTTCTGCTTTGGACTTCATTGTGCTTATCGGCTCGAACAAATATGTTAAAAATTTTCGCGCTCGCTTCGCTCGCGCATAGCTCGCTACGCTCGCATCCGGCTCGCTTTGCTCGCGATTGGTTCTAGGACGTTTCGGGTCATAGCTCACGACACTACAAATATTATGTAATTTGTTCTGCTTTGGACATCTTTATGCTCAAGCGGCTCGAACAAATATGCTAAAAATTTTCGCGCTCGCTTCGCTCGCGCATAGCTCGCTACGCTCGCATAGGGCTCGCTTCGCTTACGATTGGTCCTATAACTTTTTGGGTTATATAGCTTATGACACTTCAAATATTAAGTAATTTGTTTGGTAACGGCTCGAACGGAATCGCTAAAAAATTTTGCATACCTAAAACTTTACAAAAATATCATTACCTACTAATCTTTAAAATTTTACAATGAGATTGTATTATACAAATAACAGACAAATTATACCTACATTTATAAATTCTAACTGTATCTAAAAAGTGAAAAATAATTTTATGCCTACACATAAGTACCATCGAACACTTTATTTGATTAACTTATAAACATGCTATTTTCAATTTTTATTTATCCTGTATTCTTGGCGTCGGTGCCATCTAAGAAGAACAAATTAATGTTTGTTAAAATAAACACTATTAAATAGATATGATTGAACAAAATATTTTTGGCGTTTGTTACTTTTATATTCCCTTAACGTTTGTTCATGGCGCTCCATACCCATTTCACGCATATACCATACACACTTATAATAAGTAAGTAACATTTTTATTATTCTAGATTTTTTTTAGAAACTAGAATAAAAATAATTAATAAGGCAAAACAACGTTTGCCGGGTCAGCTAGTTATATATATATATATTTTTTTTTTCAATAAAATACCAAGTTAAGTAGCTCACAACTTCATGGAAAAGATCGGCCAAAAAGTTTAGTATTTATTTTCCAAATAATTACTTTATTTTTTTTATGTAAATAAAAATAACGCGTTTTCACTCAAAGCTATTATACTCCTATGTTATTTGAGCAAACTAGGGCTAGATTTTCTGTTTTGAAAAAAATATATATTTTAAATTTTTCTATGCAATATGAAATCCCACTTGTTTAATTTTAATTCAATACAATCAAAATTAACACCAAAATAATTCAATGAATAAAAACTGTTTATATCAATTATTGTTTTTGTCATATTCTCATGAAGCCACATCCGTTTATCCTCAACTTTAATACTATTTTCAATGACAATTATCTTGGTATTGAGTATTCCAGTTCTCAGTTGTTAGACCATTTGGGCCATTTTTTGTTCTGATCGAAAGGAACGAACAAAGGTTTTGTCAAAGAACATAACAATTAAATAATATTATAATCTACCCAAATATTATTCTATTAACTGTTGCATGGTAATTCTCAATGTCACCCAATATAATGTGATAAAACTATGATTCCTTGTAGAAGTTACGTATTTTGTCTACGCCGCCGGTATTATCACAATCATAATTTCCACCTTAAGTTCGACAACTGAACTTTATATGTTGCTGAACTAATTCAGCAACTTATAAAACATTAAAAGAATAAGGTAAATATAGATACGCGTTGTGTGAATTTTATTACCAAACATTTATTGCGTAGAACTGGGATAAATTATTTCGTAGCAACGAACGCGTTGATGTCCTTCGAAAATTGTAACCAAATTTTCGTAGCACATCTAGTCGCGTTGAAATCTATTGAACTATATTTATCCTTACAACCAAAAACCGACCCCTAAATCTTTTTCCCTAAAATAAGTGGAACATAAAATAGTGTTTGGTCAAATTATTTTGTAAGCATAAAAGTAAAATTAATCTGTAAATAACTGGTAATATTCTACAAACTGTACTAACTCAACCTCTCCATTTTCACGGCAACATTTTATGCCAGATTTCTCCAGCATTTTCAACAATTTATGACACGACGATATCCAACAACAAACAAAATATATATAAAGAAATTAAGTCTCCCTATTATTTTTTTTTTTTTTTTAAGTTTTTTTTTTTTTTATAAGACTAAACATCCTGGTCATCGGCATCAACATTTTATGTACCTCGCCCTAACTATTTAACTCTATTTTTTTTCTCTCTTAGTTAAATCTAACCCTAATAGCCCACATTTTAACTTTACAAATAATCAATCTAAATTTGGTTTTATAATTCGTTAGAGCATATCGTCGATGTCATAAAAGGTTATATTTTGGCAGTGATACGTCTAGTAGCTATAAGGACCGCGTCATGTATGTAGAAACTCAAGTTCTTTAAAGGTTCAAGAAAGTACAATCCTAATCTTATTTAAACATATAAAGACCGTATGGCTACTAAATACCGATTTGTAATGAGTTTGGTGAAATTAGATAGCTTTAGTGAAAGTCAGTGCTAGGTTCCAGACTATCAAAACATGTATGATAATCTAGAAGATCGAGGCTCCAACCTTTCGCCTCGATCTATGATTTTCAGCTCAGAGGAGGGGCCTAGTAAACCCCTACCCAGCACTGGCTGGTGACCTCGGGGATATTCAATTACACACTTCCACAATACTTTCAAGTCTCACCGCAGACCGATCTCCACACATATAAGCAATTACTTACAAATTACTCCCTCGCTCTCTCACTTTCGAACTTCTAAACAAGTTGACTTAATAGTCCATAGAAATTAATCTACTTCAAAAGGACGAGAGGGCATCCTATTGTTTATCAGTCAGTCGGTTGGGATATGTTACCTCCTATTATCTTGCATTCATCTACAACTTTCATTCTCCTTACTTTCGCTTGTTAGTAGAACCGGGGTAGAGGTTTTGGCCCTCGAATCCTAGCTAACACCATCCTTCATCTCAGGTCATGCGGAGCGTATAAAGGCCTTCGGTGTAAAGCCTAAATACGCCCCTAATACTTAATCCTATTAAGGTTATAAAAAAAAACACCACTTACTTAAGAATATAGGTATTCATAAATGATTAATAAAAATATATTTCTTACTTTTATTTATACTCTAATTTGAGCCTATAGTATTGAATGTATATCAATAATATTTTACATTTGAGCTTTAATTTAATTAAGTCTAATTTCTTTACATTAAAACTACCAGTTTAAGGACATAGAAGTCTTTTGTATTAATATTTGTTAATGATAACATTAGAAGTGGTTTGCTCGTATGGGATCATTATAGGGTGGATCCAAGCCATACTTTATTTCCCTGAGTTGGTGAAATAGCAAACAAATAACAGTAAATATTTAAGAGGTATTTTCTCTTTAATATGAATATGCTCGAGTTTTGTAGAGCTATTGTAAATTCACTATATTAATGAATGTTTTTACAGTGAGCAAGCTTGACTCAGTTTGTTCGTGTATAAATTCTACACTTTAAGGTTTCTCCTCCTTTTTGATAATTAAAGCCGGTTTGTATTAGCCTTTACTTTGTTGTAGTGGGTTTTTCATATGAAATCAGTAAATACTGTTTATTATATTCTCCTGTTCTGATGGAATAAATATACAATTAATATAAAGTATATGAGTGTTATTTCCACTCGATCATGCACTCTCCATATAATGTTGTTATTAAATTTACTTCATTACTAATAATTCTTCAAAATTGAGCTGGTCTGTCTCGATTCACTAGTGTATAAATTCTACACATTAAAACTTCCCTTTCAAGGAAATAAAAGCCTGTTTCTATTGGCCTTTACACTTGTCAGGTGGTTTCCTCATTTGGGTCCAGTAAAAGCGCTAAGCCATATCTCAAATAAATACAAATACTGTTCCCTTGCTTTGTATTCCCCTTTGCTGGTAGAACAAGCAATCAAACAACGGTAAGCTTTTAAGAGATATTTTTTCTTTAATATGAACATACTCGAACTTTGAAGAGTCATTTGTAAATTCAGTATAATAATAAATGTGCTACCTTGAGCAAATTTTACTCGGTTTAATAGTGTATAAATTCTACACATTAAAACTTCCTTTTCAAGGAAACAAAAGCCTATTTATATTGGCCTTCACACTTGCGAGGTGGTTTCCTCATATGTATTCAGTAAAAGCGTTAAGCCATATCTTAAATAAATACAAATACTGTCACTATGCTTCGCATTCTCCTTTGCTTGTAGAACGAACGATCAAACAACAATAAGCATTTAAGAGATATCTTCTCTTTAATGAACATACTCGGACCTCGAAGAGCTATTTGTAAATTAGGTATAATAATAAATGTGTTACTTTGAGCAAATTTGGCTCAATTTAAAAGTGTATAAATTCTACACTCTAAAGCATCCTATTCAAGGAAATAAAGCCTGTTTGTAACTAAGGCCTTTACTCTTGAGTGGTGGTTTCCACAAGTGGAATCAGTAAACCTGCTAATTGTACTCCCTGTCGCTGAGAGAATAACCATTCAAATAATAGAAATTGTATAATAGTTATTACCTCCAAAATATGGACATACTAGATAAAATCATTAAATTTACTTCATTATTATTAATTATCCAAAATTGAGCTGGTCTGTCTCGATTCGCTAGTGTATAAGTTCTACACATTAAAACTTCCTTTTCAAGGAAATAAAAGCCTGTTTGCTTTAGCTTTCATAAATACCGGTGATATAAGTTTTCACGTAAGAAATGGTTACATATCAATTTATTTATTAAATGACTTGGCCTTTGAGCATAAATATGTGAAGATTTATACCGATTTGAAAATATGACTATAATTGTCTGTCAGAAAGCTGTCAATTTTTATTCACGACAACCGAAAGACACAAAATCGCGTAGTCTAAATTAAGTGAATTAAAACTTAAACTAGGACTTAGCTGGGTTTATTTCTGCTCTCGCCTTCCCTGATGATCGGATCCTCTGGTGCAGCACACTGAAGTGTCGTCCTCCGAGTATACACTAAATTTCACAACCGGATGATCGAGATCTACACGATTCTTAACTATTTTTACCGATCCACGAATTAACATCAACTTTTCTAAAACCCGAGAAATTGTGAGTCGTAGTGGCAAGGACTGACCTATTCCTCAATATTAATATAATTTAAATACAATATTAAAAACTCAGAACTCTATTCGGAGAGTCCCTCACTAGCTCAGCAGCGCGACTCTGCCTCGTTGCTAAGGAAAATTGTTCACATGCATTAACTACCCTAGCTAACTTATTGGTTAATAAAATTTAATATTAAAAACTCAGAACTCAATTCGGAGAGTCCCTCACTAGCTCAGCAGCGCGACTCTGCCTCGTTGCTACTTACTGGTAATTAAATCTAATATTAAAAACTCAGAACTCAATTCGGAGAGTCCCTCACTAGCTCAGCAGCGCGACTCTGCCTCGTTGCTACTTATTGGTAATTAAATCTAATATTAAAAACTCAGAACTCAATTCGGAGAGTCCCTCACTAGCTCAGCAGCGCGACTCTGCCTCGTTGCTACTTATTGGTAATTAAATCTAATATTAAAAACTCAGAACTCAATTCGGAGAGTCCCTCACTAGCTCAGCAGCGCGACTCTGCCTCGTTGCTACTTATTGGTAATTAAATCTAATATTAAAAACTCAGAACTCAATTCGGAGAGTCCCTCACTAGCTCAGCAGCGCGACTCTGCCTCGTTGCTACTTATTGGTAATTAAATCTAATATTAAAAACTCAGAACTCAATTCGGAGAGTCCCTCACTAGCTCAGCAGCGCGACTCTGCCTCGTTGCTACTTATTGGTAATTAAATCTAATATTAAAAACTCAGAACTCAATTCGGAGAGTCCCTCACTAGCTCAGCAGCGCGACTCTGCCTCGTCGCTAAGGAAAATTGTTCACATGCATTAACTACTCTAATAAATAAAAAAAAAGGAAATAGCGTCCTCACCGCGATTTGAAACACAATTCCCATAATTTATCGACAGCCTCTTGGCGTCCCGACTCACGCGAACCCCGTTCGAATTTCAAACGCCCTGCGCACGACCTCCCGGTTCAAATGCTTCGCGCCCACTGCCTCGCTCCGCGGCCCCGCGTCTTCTTTTCTCCACGGCGCTACTAAGCCCCGTGCGCAGGCGGCGTTGCATTTTCAATTTTCTCTCTATTAGAATAATGTTTATAATTCAATGCGCAACTAAACGGCTCGATTCAACCTTCTATGAACCTGATATCAAAACTCATGTTTTAATTTTATTTTCATTTTAACCATTATAACTGTTAAATTTTGAAGCTATGAATACTAATGATGGTTTAATAACTGGGAACCAATCTTGGTCAGTTACAATGTTCAAGTTGTTATTGCAAATCATTTTCGAACGATGACGAAATTCTTTGTTGTTGGTCTCGTATGTATGAACAGCATCATAATGATTTATTCTAAAACTATTTTAATAAATCTTATATAAGTTTTGAAAAAATCATCTAGATTTTTATTGAAGTGTACTGTTATAACATGTAACAATGAACATATCGAACAATTAAGTTATTGATTATTTAAAATAAGTCCGATGCTAAATACTAAAATTAACAGCGCGCACAAGCAAACGACTAGCTACTAAGAGAAAACTAAAGTATTAAATTTCTCTCGAGTCCTTTCAAGTTTTCTGATGGATATCCAAACTGCTATCTGAGTGCGCCCTCTTTGGCTCTTCACCATGGGACAATGCCAAAAAGGATTCACTGCTATAGCAACAATGATTTATTCAGTTAAATGTAAAGTAGCAAAAGTGTCGTGACATTTAATTTTATGTTGGATACAAAACTGCAAATCGGAGTGTAATCTCGAATAATGTTTCGGCAAAGAAACAACCAGTTTCATTGCGCCACTAAGCAGTAATTGTTGACACTATTATAGGTTCTGTATCCAAAGGATGCCGACGGGACCCTATCACTAAGATTTCGCTATCCATCCGTCTATCCGTTTGTGTGCCTGTCTATCCGTGTTGCGCCGGACTGTATCTCATGAACCGTGATTTTTTTACAGATGATTTTTTTTAATTGTCGCTTTAACAACAAATATTAAAAAAAACATACAGACGAATTGTTCTGTACTTCTCCTATTTTTTAAATCAGATAAAGATGGAATATCGTGAATACTTGAAGGAAGCTTGCATACAATAAACGAGATTTTCTTATATTTTTTTCACGATCTTTGTGATAAAGAGATAAAACGATTGTTAAATATTCAAAGAAAGTATAGTTAGTTATTTACATTTAAAAATAAAAATTATGATAACCTGGCGGTAATTTGGCGAACTAGTTGGCGTAATAGTTACCATGCCGGACTGCTAACCAAAGGGCCTGTGGTTCGATTCCCGGCACGACCAACATCTTTGTGATGGACTGCATTTGTTGGCTGTTGGTCTGGATGTAAAACATGTATCGATATAAAGTATTTATGTGTGTAAAGTATAAGCAGTTGTGCAGTGTACAATTGTGTTAGTAACCACAATATAAACTAGAAATGGTTTAGTATGGAGCTAACCAGCCAATGAGTAAAATGTGCCTTTTTATGTGCTTTAATTAAATAAATATTTAAGAGAGGCTCTTATCTAACTAACAATTTTTTTGGGTTATTCTTAATTTTTTGCGAGCCCGTTTCGCACTTGGCCAACGGAGATAGATATAAATATCAAATATCTCAGTTTGGTTCAATGACGCGATGAGTATTTCAATGAAAATATCAGCATAACACTGAAAGTTCAATAATGCGTTCTGTTGTTGTATACAAGTTCGTCTAAAGCCTTACAAAAGAATGTTTGTCTGAGTTAGGGACATCAAGTTTCCATTCGAAGAATTTATAATTAAAGTGTAACACTGGTTAATGAATGAACAAAGCTAAAAGTTTCTATATTTAATAATTTTTACTCCTGTGACACCGCTTAGCTCATACGAAGAAGAAGAAGACTCCTGTGATAATAAATAAGCACAAAAATCTTTTTAATAATTTCTGATTATACCCATCAAAACGCGTTCTGAAGCCACAAGCCGGCATCGCTTCATATTAAATCCTACACAAACAAGTTGTGCTTCCGTTATTATTGACCGAGTGAGTGAAGTGGCCGAAACGCCTCCATATCAACTGAAAATATTTCTTTCATCATCCCGCATGTTTCTTTGCTAGTGGTACATGCGTAGGAGTTATTAAAGCAATCTTGACAGACTTTAGTGTACTAATTCTATAATTAAATACATTTTAATGTCGTTAGTGTTTTTTTTTTTGGAGAAGCGGTTTCCAAAAAAATTAGAAGATTTGCTTTGGTGTTGTAGCACAGAAACTTGTTTACAAAAATTTGTAAATAACACAATTTGGTCAATTAGGTGTTGAGGTTATGACGGTGAATTTCCGATTTTGTTCAAATAATTTGATTTAAATATTGTTTCCGCAAGGTTTACCGTTTGCAATAACTTTTAGTTAATATTGATGCTCAAATGTAGGGTAATATATACCTGTATCATTCTCTATACAGAACTTTGATAATACATTACAATACAATACAATACAATACAATATGACTATATTGCACACCAAAATACAAAAAAAAACCGTTACATCAAGAAATTAAAACTTTATATTATCTTTTATAAGTTACTGGGTTTGCTTTGATGTCTTTTTTTATTTTGATATCTGATTAAATTTAGGAATATTTAAATACTGTATGCCAAAACAAGAAAAACACGCCTTCATAAACTGGTTTTTAATTAAAATAATAACAAGATACTCCGTTTCATCTTTTTGATGAGCTTTTTGAATTCTTAATTGTGGACTACGAACTTAATTATGAGGAAGGTAAGAAGGTTACTTAACGATATGACTTGTTTTATGTCGTAAGTTGATGAAAAAAAAATAGAATACCCTCCTTGTTATAAAAGTTAGATTTGCTAAGTATTAAAAAGTTACCCACTCCGCTAATGTTGTGCTAATAAAATATGACTGCTAGTTCTTTTCAAAAATCGATGTTGATTTTGTCAAATTTTTATTCAATTCCCAGCGCGCAGACTACAGGTATATTACGTGAAGAGAATTTGAAGCAAACGTTATCAAACTATTTCCCAATCGGCAATATGCTAATCCCATCTCAACCTTTTTCCTGGATCACCTCAAAACTAGTGGAATTGGAGCAACATGATGGCAGTCCCTGCGGAGTCTTCAAACACTTTACGGTATAGCTGAATTCTTTTTTCAAGTGGTTCATCAGTCCAAAAGTATATTTTTGAGTGAAAAGACTTTACAAAGACTACTTTACTGAGATACCTTTTGTTATTTGAAAGGCGGATAAATATCTATTTTTTGACATATTTTATTATTTGAAGCTCTTTTAAATATTTTTCATCGTTTTAATATAATAATAATTAACATCATGTTCAGGTGATTTGAAAATAAACGTATTTTTTTCCTATTTAATATGTTATATTCTATTATTTTCCCTTAAATAATGTGTTTTTTATTACAACTTTGAGACTATAATTTTCTGTTTATATGTATAAAAAATGACAATATTTATTATTTATACGATAGGAATTTTCAATGACCGTTACATTTATTTTTTGGTGTTGGTCATTTTTACCATACCCCCATTATGTGTTTGTATTCAGCGTTAAACTATCATGCAAAGGCCTTAAACTTGCTTGCTAACTTAAAGATCTACTTGGAGTACTTAGTGCCCTCAGCATTATGCTAAATTTGCTCCTATTGTGCACATACTATTAGTTTTAATTATCTACTTGTATCATTAATTGTAAGTGTTTTTTGTATTGTGCACAATAAATGTATTCTCTTTCTTTCTTCTTCTTCTTCAAACTGAACGAGACAGTTACTCTACTTGGATCAGGTGCGGTTTAGTAACGTGACGTGAAATAGTTTCATCTCGCCCGGTCACAAGTTTCATTTTACCCCGGTTACTGGTTTCATTTTGCCTCGGCTATGTTCCATTCAGGTTTTCACATAGTTCAAGGTCCCAAGTGTACGATATCGCTAAGAACGTGGTTGTATTTCAAAGGCGCTCCAGCTTACCTACCTATACATACATATTAAACTTCACACATACCCGACAATTCGAAAGAATTTAGAAGTCTTTTTACGACATTTGATAATAAACTGGATCAGAAATTATCATCAGATTTATTGTCACCCCAAATCAGAGCAAAAGATTAACATTAACAAGAATTTAACATACATTTCACATATTTTGAAGCTGTGACAGCTCAGTCGTACGTGCGGCTGCTTTACGTACCGCAGGGCTTGGGCCGGATACCCGCTAATGAGCTCTAGCTTGTGGTGCAGAATAATAATATTGTAAGGAAACCATAGCATGGTAAATATTAATAATATCTAATATTATGTATTTGATATAAGTCCAGTCCATCCATTGAAGTTATCCCGGCAGTGTAACCACAGGACACACTCAGCCATCAGTTCTAACCACCAATAGCTGTTATGAATCGTATCCCTCCACAAATCCCTACACGCACGATTATTAATCTGTGAATTAAGCCTGACATTCCATAATTCCCACCGTCCAATTTCCAGTTATTCATGTCGCAGTCAGTTACGAAAATGTATGTTAAGGTTTGGTTACATGGACAACTCGTGATTTATCAATACGAGTAAATAATAATATTATCATATTATGGTATAAAAACTAATGAATCAATAAGCAAGGAGTTGTGCCATCCATCATCAACACAATTGTATGAGATGGTGAGTACTGAACTCAAACATTGGTTTCGTTTCAGAAAATATACGAGAATGTATAAAACACTACAAAAAGGTTTACTCTCAATTCTTCTGGAATGTCATCATCAGATCCTGTTAATTGGTGCCACCTATAAAAATAAAAAAAATATTTTAAAATATTTCCAGCTGCTTATGAGTTACCGGGAACATTAAATTGGGAATATTCTTCTTGTTAATGGGTCGATTAAAATATTTAAAATAAAAAATTACCGTGCACCTTACGATATCAAAGAATATTTTAGATGCATTACTTATTGTACATGTTATTGAATATTAGAAATTAATAGTTTCCATTTCCAGTAATCGGTAGCACCTTATGACCTATGTACATACGAGGGCAGTTTGTTCTAGTAGCGTCAAATATCGGTAATTGCTTAACTTTCTTATTATGACTTTATTTTTTGAAGAAAAACCTGTTTAAAGTATACCTGTTTTTTTATTATATTTTTATATCTTACTAAATGTTTAAATATTAATCCGGCAAAAAATAAATGTTAATCGGGTACAAAAGAAGTTAATCCGGGATAAAAAGTGGCCTATGTGTTATTACAAGGTACTATCATCGTAGTAAATGTCATCAAATTCAGTCCAGCTGTTGGAGCGTGAAGTTTTCGGGAAAAAGTAGCTAACCTAAGGTATTACATATCTTTACACTAAATAATTAAAATTGGTTCAGCCGTCTGAACGTGAAGAAGTAATAATCACACACACAAAGTTTCGCATGTATTATATTAGTAGAATAGCATTAATAACTAGTTTATTTTAAACTATAATATAATAATGAAGTTTCCTGATTTTCGAATGGTGCGATCATAACTTACACAGGCATGGCAGTCAGTTACTGTGGTAAGAGGTTTACAAGCGGACACACGCTGCCCGCGGGAAAAACATCGAAGCGTGGCCGACTCGGGACATGTGAAAGCTGATTGCCTCAATGTTTTGTGCCAAGTGAAAATAACGGGAAATATGTGCTAGAATTTCTGGAAATTGTTCTTCTTTAACATTTTATTTCAAACCCGAAATCTCAGCAATTATTATTTACCGGTATCAGCTTCATTTATCAACAACCGCTTATTTATAATACTGGGTATAAAAATCATTTATTCGGCCCAAGAATTAGTGAACACATTCAAATTTATAATTAATATTTCTTTCAATATTATAAATTATTTATTTAGAAATAGCATCAATTAATGGGAAATCGTGGAATTACAAAAATTTAATTCTTAATTATTCTATTCTATTTTATTTATGAATGGTTTTATTTTTGGGTAAGCTTATTACATGTCAAATATTCAGTTGTATTCTGGGACCGCTTATTATATTGTATACATAATTAAAATTGCCTACTACTAGTTACTTGGTAGTCCATTTTATTTTTGAGTGCGATGGTAGTGAAATTCCAGTACTTTATATATACAAAATTAATTCGTTAATACCATTGTTATTCCAGTAACAAATCTCGTACAATTCAAATAGTTCTATAATGAACACACAAGTATGACGTACAATGCCACAAAACTTTGTAATTTACAACAAAGGTTACTTTTTCTATTACTGCGCCTCGCGCTAAGTACTAGAGTATCTCTGGATCCTGTTATGCGGGGCAGCAGTTTATATTTCGTGTTTTTGATATTTATTTATTGATTTAAAAGCATTCTATTTACATGCATATTATTATGTTATTATAAAGCTGCACTAATATATTAATAGTTAATAACTATATCATCATCATTATCCATAGCCGGTTCCTTAACACTGCTAGAAACGTGGCTCTTCTTCGAACATTATACCCACAAGCTCAAGATATGATAAGATTTGAATTTCAATTTATATAAAAACGTAAGTAGTTTTAACATCGAGATTTTAATTAGCAACTGCCCGGTTGTTCAAAGCAAGCAAATTAAACTTCAACTCAAGTGAAGCTATTAAAGAACAATAAAAACTTTAAACTAAAAAGACTGAACTGTGAAAATAGTACCTGCAACAAATAACTAAGTTTAAAAACTACTTAAACTTTCACGATCGCTTATTAGTTTCACTAAAATAATTAGGTTACGAGACTTGAAATAGTAAACGGCACAGATAAAAACAAAGAGAAAACTTTTATATTATAAGAAATGTATGTAATATGCAATAAATTGCACTTGTACACTTACTTGTATTAAATCGATCCGGATTTGCCATCTAATGTGGCTGTATTTTTAGATCGGAAACTCTTTTAGCAAAATGTATTTTTTTTAAGTTAATTTATTTGCATAATCATAGTGCTTAGAATACGTGACTCATTATTTCGTTGCAAAGTTATCTACTACCCGATTGTTAATTACATCTTATTACTCGTAATATTATTGCCTCGTCATGCCGAGCTTCAATTAGGGCGTGCATGTGTGTTATCAGACCTAAACGCTTTGGTGTAATTACTGCTAAATATTTTGTGGCCACGATAAGCTTCGTTCGTCGTTTCATGCGGAATTATGACCTCCTAGTGTTTGTCGCTTTTGAGAAGCTTCTCTAGTGATGTTTTTCATGCCAGATAGGCTCTAACGCTAGACTTAAAATTGCTTACAGTTTAATGATGTTAAAGTCTATGTCGACTAAGCTTACTTTTTAGAATAAAACAGTTTATACTCGCGTTGAAGACGATAATTTTATGACACCAAACTATATTTCGTTGGGCTTTCTAAGAAAGGTTGCGACAGGACCTCTAATTTATAAGTAACTATCATGTTTGGAGTGGTATCACTCCAAACATTTCAGGAACCCCCTTATCATAACTTGACATGATAAATGGGATTAACATAAAAGTACGCATATACAAGTTTTGTACAAAAATATGTATCTTGAATTTTCAATCCAGGCATCTTGTATGGTAGTGATCAAGGAACATACATAAAAAACTCAACTAAATTTAAATTATTTGAAGACCAACAATGTTTTTAACGTTAGGTATAAAAATTGCAGCCCTGTACGTAGACGTAAAATCTAGTTAACCGAGGTCGGCTGAAATACCAAACAGTGTGTGTTACAGTTTAATTTTATGTGCGTGCAATTGCGTTATTTAGCGCACATACGTGGTGAATAACTGGTCGTTTCACATGATCAATGATTTTAACACGAGACATCATATGCAACACAAATATAATAATATTTACCAATTTTCTATTTATTATTTATAAAAGGTAGTTATATTCCCATAGTCGTAGATATATAAACATATAACCCTGTAGTCTTAAGTATAAGCATATAACCCTGTATGAAAGCTGATGCGGCATTGCGACGATTCATAGAATCCGGCCACCCGGGCTTTGCCGTATCAGCAAACATTTCATTAGAAATAAGACCTAGCATTAAGAACAGTTTAGAATAAAATCTTCGACACTCAACACCTATTTTAAGTGGTTTAATTTTAATTTAGTTTTTAAAAAGATATTAACGCGCTCCCGATTCCTAACTGGCGCAGCCGGTAGGATAATCGGCTGCTGTCATCGCGAGTACCGAGCGTAGAATCCGTGAAAAGTGTACGAGCGTGGCAGCATTGGTGGCTAGCAGCATCGCGTGGAGCCATCCGATTATCCACGAACCAAATAAATGAGTTGGACGTCGGCGATGCGGGGCATGTAAGTGGCACACCCAGAGTAAAATCCTCCGCTTGTTCCACCCATTCCCATCCAATATCTTGTGTTAAAATCACACATTTAGTTTAAGTTTGTGACTGAAACTGCACACATTAAATTAAGGAAAACGTAGCGAAAATTGCTCGTTTTAGTTAAGAAAATTGTGACTGAAACTGCACACATTAAATTAAGGAAAACGTAGCGAAAATTGCTCGTTTTAGTTAAGAAATTGTATTTTTAAGTAATTATAGATTAGGTTAACGTGACTTAAACCGCACATAGTGTTTAGATATTTTTAGTTTTTTTTTTGTGTTATACTTACTAAGAAAAATGGTTGACAACGCAGCGCAATTAGCACCTCCCCTTCTAAGGGATATGTTAAAACTAATTCCTGAATATGAGGGTGACGCGAATACGTTAACATTGTTCTTAAAAAAGTGCGAGTATGTTATCCAACATTTCCAAGGAAGTAATCAGCGAAATGAGTATCTGATGCAATGCATCACTAGCAAATTAAAAGGGAAGGCCGCCGCGTTAGTCAGTGAGAGGGAAGATTTTTTAAATTACGACAACCTGAGAGAACTACTAATTCAACATTTTGGAGACCCTCGCAGCGAGGAGTCAGTGGCCATCGAATTAGAATCGATGAAGTTAAAATCCGGAGAAACGTACCTAGAATTCTGCGGCCGCATTCAAAACGTAAGGGCCACCCTTTTTGCAAAAATTAACCAAAATTTAATAAATTCAGACGAAGTAAAAAACGCTAAAAGACTAATACATAACAACACAGCCCTTAATGTATTCTTATACAATCTCCCAGAGCATATGGTCAGGGTCATACGTTTGAAAAATCCGAAAAACCTAGAGGACGCCTTAAAACAGGTAATAGAAGAGGTGAATTTCCATGAGCAATATCAGATAAAAGCTAAACTCTTAAATAACCAAAACACAGTAAACTGGAAACCTCCGCCTCAAGCTTCTCCACAATTTAAATTCGGAGTCCCAAATCAAGGTCAGTATAGGCCACAGTTATTTACCTCGCAACCTATACGACATCCGATGCAGTCGGGCTTCAAACCAAACTTTCAAGCTCACCAGTATACTCCGCAACCCCAAGCAGCACCGTTTGGGTATCGACCTCCGCTACAAATGAATCAAGGTGGGTTTAGACCTCAAGTAGGACAGTTTGGATATAGACCCCAACAGTTTGGCTTCAGACCACAGCCGGGACAATTCGGGTATCAACCCCCGCAACCTCAGAGCTATCGACCACCACAGCTATTTTCAGGCGACGTGACAATGAGAACTGCACCAGCCCTGCCAAAGGTACCCATTAACGAGATGCAAGTAATGGAAGAAGGTATGTACATGCCTTACGATTATAACACCCCTATATATGGCACATACGACGAGCAACAGGCAATCGACGCTAATTATTACACCGAAGCTGGCGCCGAGCAGCCTTGCCAACCGGAAATGGATCCTGACGAAAAGGAAGAACAGATAAGTGCGGAAAATTATTGTATTACCTTTGTCCAAAAGCCCGAGGTAGTTGAACTAAATTACGACCGTTCTCGAAAATTACCATACATGAATATCCCTGAAATAAACGGCAAATTTATGATAGATTGTGGTAGTAGCAAATGTTTCATTAGCCCATCTAAAGCCGATCAGTACTACGCAGCGTACAAGTCTTATAAAATGTTTACAGTTAATAGTACGCATGCCTCTAGCGCGCATAAAGAAGTAATTAACATCCCACTCTTTTCGGCTTTTAATGCGGACTGCGAACAAAAGTTTTATATCTACGAAGTAGACCCAAAATATGACGGCGTGATTGGATTAGATTTGATGCTTAAACTTGACGCTAAAATAGATTTAGAAAATCGAATTTTCAAAACTAAACGCGCCTCGATCCCCATCAAACTCGACAGTGACCAGGTCCTAAATTTAACTTCGTGTAGTGAAAACCGCGTGAAACTACCGGTAAACTGTAAGAAACCGCTTATCAACGAACCACCTCAACTCAACGAAAATATAACATGCGATATAAACTATACTACCGTTTTGGCTGAAGTAGAAGTAGAACAACTAAAACACAAGAACGAGCAGTTAAACGCTAACGCGGACTCACTGTCACACCTAAAACTTAATGCATTAAGTACTGACGAACTCGGTGACGATATACCAATGATAGTTAATTTAGAAAACCGTGACTCCAACGCCGACCGCGATCACTCAGATACAATATCTATTTCAGACTCTGAAAGGACCGAAACTGACAGCCCCATCACTGTTTCTGACTCTGATACAATAGATAATATATTTAAAAAGGAACCCGAATGTTTAGTGCGCACGGATTCAAGCTCCAGCGCTACCGAAACAATACAATCTGGTAGAGACTTAGAATCATTAGGCATACCAATACTACATGAAGCCATAGACACCAAACCAAATCAAATACTAGTGTTCCACAAATATGAAAATGAATTGCAAATGACCGATTTATCCACAAAACATCAAAAAATCTTAGAAGTATTTCTACCTCACGGAAAACCCGATTTTATCTGTACGTTTCTAAAAAAGTACATAAAACCAAAGTTAAAATATTTCATATATTTCGAAACGCCTCAACTCCGACGCGAATTTAGTAACATTGTGACGTCATTATTTAAAAAGGACTCAATTAACTTCCAGGAATGTACCGAACGAGTAATAAATGTCGAAGGTGAGGATGAACAGAAGCTTATAATAAAAAAATTACACGAAGGAAAAACTTGTCATCGCGGTATAACAGAAACAGTAAAACGAATAAAAAGAAACTATTTTTGGCCAGATATGCGCGAAACCGTCGCAGCAGTAATTAATATGTGTGATAAATGTAGAGCCTCTAAGTACGATCGTAAACCCCTTAAACCATTTTTACAACTAACCGAAACGCAAGACGCCCCGTTCCAAGAACTTTTCATAGACATATTTCCAATAGAATCAAAATCATATTTTACAGTAGTAGAGCGACTCCATTCGACCTTATCTGAGATTTTACCAGCCTTTAAAGAAGGTCAAGAGCTACACGCAAGAGCAGTAAATAAAAGACAATTGAAGTATAAACCAAAATACCAAAAAGCAATAGTAACCGGTAAAGCACAACTAAACGTAGTATCCATAAAAATCAGAGACAGAGATACTAAGGTCCCAATTAGAAACATAAAACGCCCTCCACAGATGGTGCTTCCTCCTGATGACGGCGATGGTCATCCAAGCCCAAGACCTCCCGAGCCAGGGCCTTCAACTTCAAGAAATAACTGAAAACCCAGGTCTTCTCCCAGTAAAGCAAGGCCGTGCGTTTCTACAATACGAAAACTGGTCAATTATAAAAACTATAGATTTAACAGGTATAACTTCTGACTTACAATTTAACACGAAACAATACTCTAAATTTTGTGCTAAATTATCCTCTTCTAAAAATGTTTCCTCCATTATTAATAAACTAAAAGATTTCCAGTTACAAATAAATTACATCCGCGATGAAGCTACAGAGAAATTACAACAGTTAATCCCGAGTAAGCGCGTAAAACGCGGTCTTATGAATCCACTAGGCTCTCTAATCAAAGTCATAACAGGAAATCTAGATAACGACGACGCTATCCATTTCGAACAGTTATTAACAGATACAATAACTCGCGAGCAAGCTATTTCTAATAAGATCACCATTATTTCCGAAATGTTGGACCACATAGTCAATTCAAGTAAAATTGTAAATGAGAACACTAAGATTATAAACGATAGAATTAGTAAAATAGAAATGTTTATAAAATCAAAGGAAAACGATGAATTACTTATGTTCCATATAACAAATATATTTAACCTTTTTATAGATAACTTCCGTACCATTTCGATTAGACTAAGCGATGTAGAGACAGCTTTAGCCCTTAGTAAAGTATCAGTATTGCACAAAACTGTAATAGACTCTGTAGAGCTACTGACACTGTTAAACGAAATTAGTACCTACGGTAGCCTCATGTATCCTGTTAATGATAAGAACTTAATTAATTTAGAGGAAACGTTTTCTGTAAAAACCTACCTTAAGAACAGTAGCATAAGATTTATTATTGACGTCCCACTTGTAGAGAAAGAATGTTATATATATTACAAATTGTACCCATTACCCATGCTTAACCACCCCACCGAAAATACCCTTACCATCATCCCCGAATATCCTTACTTACTCCAGGGTGAGAAAAGCTACCGAACGATTGCCCGAAGATGTAAAGAGGTAACAGCCAAAGAGTACCTTTGCTCCGAAAACGACGTCGTCCCTTATACCAGAGAAACCTGTATAGAACAACTAATGAAATATCGACAAAACGTATCGAAATGTACCTTGCGACAAGTCATTACTGAAGATTTGAAGACTCAGAAAATCTCTGATAACAGTTGGATTATATTCTCTAAACATAAGAAAGTACTTACACAAAAATGCAGAGATGACGTCACACAGAAGCCATTGAAAGGTACATACATCCTTACTATTCAAAAACCCTGCGACGTTACAATTGGTACTCTACAACTACGAGCAAACCGCTTTCTTGAATCAAGAAATATATATAACTACGTGCCTGTTATACATTTACCTGTTTTACCAGAAAAGATTACAGAAGAAACCGAAACCGTAGACTTGCAAGGCGTTAACCTGGATGACGTACAACACCTGAACTATATACTAAAGAAAAGTGTGAAAAGTGCCCATAACCCAAATGTGAAAAGTGAAGTGAAAAGTCTTGGCATTGCCACAAGTGTTCTCTATCTAATGGTTTTAATACTTTCGGTATACCTAATATGGTCAAAAATAGTGCCCCTCGTGCGAAAATCTCGTGAAAATCATGAAATCAGTGTAAACGATAATGAAAATGTAAATGAAAACCCTATTTTACTAACTACCCGATTGTAATTAATATAAGCTCGTTGCCTCTGCTCACCCTCGAAGCAGGAGACGCGTATTGCGGAGACAACACTAGTAATAAGAATTAGCATAAGAAAATGTAATCTAGCATAGTTCCGTAGCCTCTAATCACCTAGTCCACACCAGACTATTGTATTTTGGGGGCCACAATTTGTGAGCGAAGTTCTCGGAAAACTCCGTTTCCCGTGAACTTCGAGCTGAGGGGGAAGGAGTTATATTCCCATAGTCGTAGATATATAAACATATAACCCTGTAGTCTTAAGTATAAGCATATAACCCTGTATGAAAGCTGATGCGGCATTGCGACGATTCATAGAATCCGGCCACCCGGGCTTTGCCGTATCAGCAAACATTTCATTAGAAATAAGACCTAGCATTAAGAACAGTTTAGAATAAAATCTTCGACACTCAACACCTATTTTAAGTGGTTTAATTTTAATTTAGTTTTTAAAAAGATATTAACGCGCTCCCGATTCCTAACTAGGTACTAAATTGTGTCGTTAAATATTTATTTTAAACAAACAACAATTTTAACTTTCACTTTATTTACACCAGCAGCCAGCAGTTAATAAAAGCCCACCAATGTAATAATACCACAACAAAGAACCGTAATCACAGCGCTAAAACCCAGCTTTTCTGCAAAAAAACTCTGCAGCACTAAATTATAGAAAACTCTTTTAAAATGACGTCAAAGGCTTTGAAATAGCAGAAAAAAACTTGTAAAAGCTTTTGTTTTAAACACCATCGACATGCGAAAACATTGTTAATTTTCCAAGAGCTATTCTCAAGTCAATGTTATTTTTTCTTTAAAAAGGAATACATTGCTTAGAAAAGTTATACTTATTTTACGATTAGATTTGAAATAAAAATGTGTATTAAAAAGACAAACCTCTATTTAACGTTAAATACGAATATTTTTTAACGTTACAAAATAATTAAAAAAGGAGTTAAAGATTTACATGATGCACGAATTTCCTGCGTTAAATCCCCTTGACGGCAGCCTTGTTTCGTCCCTTCTTTGTGCCCGCTTTGCCACCGTTTGCCCTCGCTCCCAGATGAGACAAGCTGGGAATTGAAAACTAATATCGGATAAGTTTTCATTGTGTTCCATGCAGAAGACGCTACACAATGAATACAAATGTCAAGATGCGGTCTCTTCACGTCGCGTCGGGGTTAAGCGAGACTCAAAGGGTTTTTTTTTGTTAAAGTACTTGTTTATACTAAACATTGTAATAAATAGATTTTTAAACCGTTTTTGCTGATGATGAAAGAATAAGGAATATTGAACGATTAAAACGATGAAATTTAGTAGGTGATTATACATCACATACGATGATTTTATTTTTCGTAGAGAAATTCCACAATAAGACGATTATAACAATTTTAAAAAAAAAAGAATAGATTTATAAAAAGAATAGATTTTTTTACAAAATAATAAAAATTTACTTATTTTTATTATGAACGTCGTTCAACAGAATCTTTTCTATCAATCAGGAAGCTTGTGTGGACACATAAACGAAATTGTTCCAATAGATCCACCATTCAGGATACTGAGGTCGCTGCGGCGGCGATTTGGACGAATAAAGTCCTGGACCGGTTTCAGATAAAAATGGTTTTGAAATGCATTATCGAACTTGACTAAATAAATAATTATTGTGAATATCATTTTGGTCAGAAAGCCACAGACAACTCATGTCATATATTTATTTACATATGAACGTTTAACAAAAATTATGAGATACTTTTAATATGTTGGTAAATATCATACACTAAAAAAATATTCAGGAACAATTAATTTCCGTAATCAGTAAATATTCTATGTTTTAGTATTTTTCCATGTACCTACATATTTAGAAACAACAACAAAATATAGTAATAGTAGAAACTCGATTAACCGGACTAATTAAAGGTGTAAGGCATTCGAATAATAAAAAAAAATCGGGATGGAAAGTAGGAAGAATTTATTTTTGATTTAGTTTTCCGATGAGAAGCCGGCGAGGGCGGGTGATGCCAGTTCCATCCCACACAGTCATGCTTGCAAAAATACGAGTTTGGACAATTGTTCTGTAGTCTGGATAATCGCGAAGCTTTTAACTGAGGGTCGGATAATTAAGTTTCTGCTGTATTGGGAAAACACAAGTCCTTCAATAGCTTCGTTCACCCTTATATCATAAAAAAGAGTGGCACGAAGTAAAAAGCGAAAAAGTTACAAGTCGCTTTGGATGCCTTCCAGTTGCGATGCTCAATCAGCCGAAATCAATTTTATGTCTTATAGACTAATTTCGGTTGATACGTGGCTAGTGTACTATTTTCTTATTTTCTGCCAAATAGATTTTATCAGATAGTTTTGTAAGGAAAAAAAATTACAATCATAATATTTATATTCAAAGTTTAGTCATTTAGCATAATTTTATATTTCGTTTAGTGAATTTTGATATTATGCTACAAAGATGTCAATTCGTGGATTTAAATCAATGTGAAATTTGTGCATGATACTAAATAGCAGAAAAATACTGTAACGACACGATCAGCGAGGTTAATGCTGACAGTCTTTGGATGCGCGACCACCTGGGCGTTACCGTGTGTCAGAAGACACGTTAAATTGTAGGTCCCGGCTGCCGGATTCATTTTCTTGTGTCTTTCAGAATAGAAAGTTTGAGTAATATTTTGGGGCACACTGGCTTCAGTGTGCCCCAAAATATAATAAGTAAAAGAAGTTGTATAGTACCTAAATTTATTTGTTTCATTTTAACAACAACAAGTGTATAAGACTTTTTGTGTAAGTGACAAAGGAACATTAAAAAAAACTGATTTGTGATTTTTTATGTGATAATTTGATTTTCTAGGTTTATTTTCGGCTGATATTAAAAAAAAACAAAATAATGTTGTAATATTATATGTATTCAATAGTTTATTTTTATGTTCTTTATTTATTTATTCATAATTATTTTATTGATAGCTAATACATGAATGAATAGATAAATAACCATAACATTTTTTCTCACCTTATATTGGGATCAAACGCCGCTCCGCGCCGATATTATCTGGAACATGAATAAAAGCTCTCATCAAGACCAATCTTCAAAAACCCCATTTGTAACAATAAAGTGCTATGTTTATGATCAAAACTTATAAATAATGTATCATTATAACACACGGCTTAAGTTGCCCCCTCTTGATTGCCTTAGAAAAAAATCATCGTCAAAAGTGCTTGTTAAATTTTCATTCATTTGTATGCAGGGGGTTGTATCTTCGTGGCTTTAGGACAGGTTTACTCTAATAATTGTAAAATTTAAAAATATTGCAGTCATCCTTTCTGAACAACAATGTTATTTTTAACAATCTAGCGTTTTATTATTCAAATGACAGCTAGCTGATTTGACTAGGCGAGGAAAATCAGTAAAATGAGTTTTGTTTGATATGATGAGGTGATAAATAATAAACTACAGACAACCAAAACCAATTGCAAAATAACATTAGATTCACTAGTTGCACCCCGCGTTACCCGCACCAATTACTATATAACAGTGCTATAAAATAGCTTTTGTTTTTATCTAGTGTCTAAGCTATCTTCGTAGCAAATTTCACGCAAATCAGTTTGTGTTTAAGCGTGAAGAAGTTACTAACGTGTACTCATAACTTACGTTAAACTTTCATGTTTATAATATTAGTGGGATAGTCTTCTTCTACGTATAAGCTCTGATGTCGAGAGTTTTCAAGCCGCCCGAAGGCCTCTGACTTGGCTTAACGACAGCTTGTTTTAAGAATAACATCCGGGACTTTTAAGACTTTTAAGACAATTTAAGGTATCATCCGAGCCACGGCAGCGGCCAGATGAAAATACCACTTTAAAAAAGACAGCCATGATCACTCATCTAAAAACTGTCCAAAACAACTGTTGTTTAGCTTCGATGATCGCGTCAGATAACCTGAGCCAGCGAGCTACAGGCGCTACGCTGGGATAGTAATAAAGTAGAAATTCTTGTATTTGTGCACGTGCCTTTACCAAGGTGGGTTCGTTTAAGCGTTATTCACATAAAGGTTCGTACACACCGCCCTTGCTATAAGTCCTATGCTTAAAGCATCCCTCGGGAGAGAAGGGAAGCAAAGTTATGGAAAAACGCCCTTGATGTAGTCGCATTCAGAGTGGTTTTACCCACACCGGTGCTTTTATGACTCCCGATTTCATCTTATCCATTTTAAAAAATCTAAAAGGTAATGGATTTTGGATCCTATTTTAATACGGTAAAACTTTATTACTAAAATTTTCTCTGTTACAGGGAAAATCTAAGAAAATATTTTTGTAGTGTAAAATAAATGTAAAATTCTACACACTAGAGAATTATAGAAAGATACTAGAGAAGAAAAACTACTGTTCCGGTTTTAAAAAAGATAACTCAATATTATTCTGCAAGTACGATTGCTATACGTAAAGAAACAGGAAAATGATAATGGTATAACTATTTATTTTTATCACAAGTACAGTTTACTTAAATAACAAGTGATTCATATACTTGTATAAAAAAAACTACAAAGATAATTCGAATCTTTAGTCTAAAAGTAGTCCCAAAATAGTAAAACAAAAACTGTAGATAAAAATTAGTATATTTATTTTTATTATTAGTAATGAGCAAAAAGATTCAAAGAAAAAATAACCCATTTAGCGTCTGTAGCTTGATCCGCAATACACGTACCAGTAGAACCCGCCTCCTTGCTTTACGACCGCGGTAAGTACGTCCTCTCCAGTTTTATACATGTTTCATTCATTCTTAGAGAAGTTTTTTCGAGGCGAAATGTTACTTTTATAGCCACAGGCGTCTTGGTTCAACGCAACAAGCGATTGGCATTCGTCTGGGGAAATGCTTGGGACTCTTAGCTGGGAAGGATAATATGTCCAAAGTTAAAAAAGTATGATTTTATATAGGCAAATGGTTGTTTTATTTTAAGATGCTATTTAGGATTCTGTACCCAAAAGGTAAAAATGGGGCCCTATTACTAAGCCTCCGATGTCTGTCGGTCTGTCTCAAGGCTGTATCTAAGGGCTGTATCCCCATACAATAAACGTGTTTTCCGTAATTTTATTTTTTTGTTATATATCAATAACGGTAGCTGCTAAACACTTAAAATTACAAACATGCGAGCCCAACTCGTACTTGGCCATTCATTAGGATTCTAAAAAACGGGACTCTTTTTACTAAGCCTCCGCTGCCTGTCTGCCTCCAGGCTGTATCTCGGAAAACATAATAGCTACAAAGCTGAAACTTTCACAAGATATGTGCATATTTCCAGTGCTGCTATAACAACAAATACTAAATATATAAAAAGGGCGATCCCACTTAAAATTAAATTTTAAAATTATTATTTAGGTGCATAAGTAAACATTTAAAAAATAAACTCTAAAATGTAAGTTGACAAAACGAATATGAAAACCACTTAATTACGTTCACGTTTACGTTATTAAATAATTTTCATACGTCATTTTTAATTTTTAATGTTCAAACAGTCGTAACGTTTCTGTTAGTGTCATCACAAACGGAGTGTTTGGGAAAGGGCTCCGTAGGCGCGGGCTGTTTGACTACAGATACAGGGAAACAAGTACTTAGCCGTGATAAATTACTGCTCTCATTGGCCAAATTATGTAAGCACTTAGGCCTGGCAAGAATCAATATTAACGTACAAACGCTATAACGCTTGGTAGGGTCTAACTAGCTCATTATAGAACGGAAATTTATAATTCCAACTAATTATTAAATGAGAAATGTTTGTATTTACGTATATTAGTGTATAAATAGTGAATATCAATTATGTTTGTTACTTCTTTGCGCTTACACAGCTCTTATAGTTGGGGCCTTAGTTTAGAACACACATACAATACTGCTAGTCTTTTTACCAGATTACTCACAAACTCTATATACAACAATACGCGTATGTAAAATTATAAATATTCCTGAAACAAAAATGAAAAACACAGTGTTTTTCATTTTTGTTACCTTATAATTGATTATATATTCAAATTTAATCGAGTATTTACACTGAATTTCGAAAATAAGGTATCTTTTTAAAGGCGGTTTCTTTTTAATATTTTATGATATATCCAATTGATACCTATACCTCAATCTGTTTTATTTAAAATATGCCTTAAAAAATATTGTATAAATTGGTGCTGGCACATGTTTTGTTTTGTCCAACAAAGAAAGCATTATCACCTAAATATTAATAATCCGCAATTGGAAATTAAAAACTTTAATAGAAAACAATGAACCAACAACATGTATTTTATCCATTTTTTAGTATTATTCAGTGAGTTTTACATAAAAATTTAACAAGTAATAGCTTTACTGCTTCATCAAAGTTATCAAAATTATCTCCTTTCGAGAGTTAACAAGCTTTCACTCCAACGATTTAACTACCAATTTTACAAAGCCAGTGAAATAAAAATTTTGTCCATAAAATGTTTATGATCGTTATAAAATAATCGTTCCTAATACAAAAACAAACCAGTAATGCCAACATAACGAAACTGATAATATGCTTTGTTTCATATAAGTTAAATACATAGAGGATAAAATAAATAGTACATAAATGATATTACATTGAATCAAGATTAATGTACAAGAAATCACAACTAAAAACGCTGCACTTTTAAATTTGAAAGTCTTGTATCCTAAGCGTTTGATAAACAACTTTCTAGAATTTCTCCTAACATCAAATTATTCATTTCAGGGTTATTTGAAGTTTCAATGTTTCACAGTATGACAATTTAAAGAAAAATCATTAAAATTCTCGATAATACCATAAAATAGTTCTACCTACTGGATTATTAGGTGTTAACACTGATTTGTTTCACGCTAAATTTTAATTTAATAATTATATTATAACCTAAAGCAGATAATTACTATTATTACAGTATCATACTATTATCTCAACAGTCAGTTTTTGTAATTCAAAGCCTATAATGAGACTTATAAAACGATTTTATCTTATTTAAAAATTATTGAGTGTGCTTACAATAACAATGTCATAGTCAACCGTACTACATAATTATATATCTGTTGCATAGTCGCTTCACCATAAACATTACCATTTATCACTAAATGCAATGTAAGATGCTGCAAAAGCGAACAAAACAGTACAATATAATGAACACAGCAGCAAGGATGCGAGTAAATAGGAAGCTCTAACTGAAACTGGCACTTTTTCCTCACTTCCCTTTGTAGCGCCCTTCTTGTGACAAGGAACTTAGTGAGACGCGACGAGTGGACGCAAGAGGGCGCTCTACGTGCCACCTCACTAACTCTGCACTCGTACTATACTGGACCACGTTGCTGAGAAATTGGAGGCATTTTGAACATATGTATGTTAATAATATTTAATCTTACTATCTCAGGGGCATTCCAGGCTCGCCGTCATATTATTATGTATGTCGATACTATCAGTGTTGTGGCGCCCGTGGCCGGGCTAAGTAAGGTATATCTGATACGATAATTGAAGTTAGGCTACGTTGAATGCAAACAGGTGATTCATCTAAACAGTGACATTTAACTTTCAATATGATAAAAAATACATTTCTTTAATTACTCGTATAATTTTGGTCTTACAAATTTTAAAATCTCAGGAAGAGAAAATTAAAGATCACCAAATTAACACTTTGCAATATTTTTTTTTATTTTTATTTTGTTGACTGTTTATCAAAAATTATAATATATATTTTATAACACAATTAACTACGAACAAAGTTAAGAAAATCCAAGTATTTACAAGCTTAGATGGAGCGCTGCCGTACGAATTTCATAGAAATGCGAGGCTTATACTCCTTGAGAAGTTAATATGTGCCCTAATTAATCTCTGTTATTATAACATCATATTAGTCATCATATCACGATCTTACTGAAATTATTTGAGTTGAGAAATTCACAGAATGGTTCAAAGCAAAACTCTATTTAGCCCAGTCATATTAGGGGTTTCACCTCGGAATGAAAGATAATAAAATGGAAATTGGTAAAAACCTTTGTTTTGTTACCCTAAATATTGTCTCAAAAGTCACAAATGCTATCGTGTCCGCGTCTTAAGATATTGAAGGTCAAAGGTCACAAAAAACGATTTTTCGCGAATATCTCGGTTCCTATTGCTTAAATGATATTTTCACCTAATATGAAAGTTGTAGAGTATAAAATTCTCTACAACTTTTGTCTAAACTTTTTTTTTATACGATCAACCGTTTTTGAGGTAGAGCGCGAAGAGTGCGGCTAGTGCGGCGGATGAGCTAATGCAGGGTCAAGCTCACGCTTGACTGTACGCTGCGCACTCTTCGCGCTCTACCTCAAAAACGGTTGATCGTATAAAAAAAAAGTTTAGACAAAAGTTGTAGAGAATTTTATACTCTACAACTTTCATATTAGGTGAAAATATCATTTAAGCAATAGGAACCGAGATATTCGTGAAAAATCGTTTTTTGTAACCTTTGACCTTCAATATCTTAAGACGCGGACACGATAGCATTTGTGACTTTTGAGACAATATTTAGGGTAACAAAACAAAGGTTTTTACCAATTTCCAGCTTATATATATTATATATATTATCTTTCATTCCGAGGTTGACCCCTTTTTTTACCTAATTTCACTGGGCTAATTGCAGTGTCGCAAAGACTGATGTTTGCAGTTAGCACTGCAGTGAAACGGTTTTAATACATTTCTAAGTATATGGCAATTAGAGCTTGAACACGAGGACGATACTTTTTAGAAGTTTTAGATAATTTTTCAGGACTTGTGAGTAGAAAAGGTCTGTAAATCGTAATTTGGGGGTAATTTGAAGACAACCAGAAACGACAGTCTTGTGCATGGTCACCCATCCAAACATCGTCCACATCAGCCGTTCGCGTTGCTTAGCTTCGATGATCGCGTCAGATCACTTTCTCGTATATTTGAAACATACATAAGCCACAGATACCTTTCTAGTGTGTAGGTACTAAAAACGCATTTGTGGCTTACGTAGGTGCTTGTATTTAGTTGTTTGACTCTGTACCTCGGATTGTTCATAGAACTTCAATAGTTATGATGGTACCTCTTAATTGATATCGGTCTTTTTAGTCAAGATATTTAAGCGTAAAATACAATTAGTTCATTGAATCAATATTAAATATATATTATTTCCTGTTCATCTACATTTATTATTTGGATTCAGGTTTGAGCTTAGAGTAATAGACCATTATGTCTTGTATATCTGTATGTGGATTCTAAGTCGTAAAAGATCTTTATAAACTTCTGTTTTAAACAGAAGTTTGACAAAACCCTCAAATGATCTTAGCGCCTCTTTGAAATAAAAGTTCTTGCCAGACAGATTGATGGACAGACGGATAATAAAGTGAATTTACAAAGGTTTCTTTTTGATTCTTTCGTAATATAAAGTATAAAGTCATTTACTTATTACAAAAATTTATGGAATCACATTCCTAGTAACATAATCAATCCAACATTTGTACTAAAATACTCACAAACATATTTCACGTAAACATGTACAGTGAAATCTAATTAATAGAACCCTTATTGAGCGCAAGCAAGCACCATAGATCACTTGCTAACTCCATCGCATCTTCGAGGCGATATTTTTTGCCATTCCGTCGGACACGGGCTTAGGGAAAAATGTATGGTGTCGATAGAAGGAGGATAATTTGTGGTATCTCGAAATACAGGTATAGAATCTAGGGCGATGCGAGACACATGTGATATATGGGATCCGAAGCACATCGGCGCATTAATCTGGATAGTTAAGGTCTATTTCAAAACAGAGACTTACAATGAACACGACTTTTTTTAAAGTACTGCTCAGTTGAGCATTTTAACCAGAGCACCAATTTGTGGTGACTCTTTGAAGCTGTTTTTATATGTTATCGTAAAAATATATAAATTGAGTTAAGTTCGATAAAACCACAACTGGCCTTTTTAAGTTCTCCTCGTCATGCTGGCTGATAACGAGTGGTGCCCTGCGAGGGGTTACCTGCGTAGATCTGGGATAAATAAAAGCATACAGATGAACGAGTGTCTCTTGCACTATTTCATCCTAATTTAAATCATTCGTTTCCTAAATATATATATATATACGAGTACTGCAATGTAAATGATTCACTGTCTAAATAAGGTGGTTAAATGTTCTTATGATCAACCGTTTGATCGTAAATGGGTAACAAACATACATACACACAGACTTTCGTCTTCGTTATATGATTAGGACAATACTGATTTCGTCACGTCTCTCAAATCTTCGTAGTGATAAAAACGGTGTCTCACTGGAAGGAATGTGCAAGCTAGCAGCTCCCCGCTCGCACGCGGCCCTGAGCACGTATTAAGCAGCACATTACAGTCGGCCTATCCGCTACTTTGTTGCGAACATGTACGGAACAGGACGTGGCAGTATGATAAACTGCTTCCTATCATTCTCGCTCCGATGACTCTCGGGGACGTGAGAACCCTTTACACGTGACGCTTCAGCTCTGTTTTGGATTTTTGAGGATTATTTCTGCCCTTTTTTTGAGGGTTACGAGTCTTTGCAAGCTTTATGCGGAGCCCGTCTTGAAGAGGTGTCTGGTTTTGATAGTAGGTAGCGACATTTTGTTGTCTAAGTGAAAAATTGTTATAACAACAAAAATACAAAATAAAGGTTTACATATCTACATACCTTTGCCAAGATAAAGTTACATATAAATCAAATACAAAATATAAAGAAAATTTGTCGAAAAGGAATAAAAAGGCTTAAACGAGGTACTCGAACCGATCTTTAGTCACGATTCCCCATGCATACTCGAAAAAAATACTTACCTCTTTTTTTAAAATAAAAACATATTTTTGGAGAAAAAGAATAAAGTTAAGCAATGTTATAATTACAACCAGAAACTCCAGGAAAGTATGCTTCATTATTAAGAACAATATTCGTTTTAGAGCCTGAAATTTATTTTCAGTTCATTAACGAGCTGAAATTCAAACTTTGCATACAATAGGGAAATTTATAACAAAAGTTTCGAATTTATTCTGCTAACTTTGAGTTCCAAGTGATCCATCTTGGCAAAACACTAGCTCCTGAGTAAGCAGTCGTAGTTACTACCACTGGAAGGTCATTACGCATCGAACAGTTTTGTACCGACTTATTCCACACCTCCATTTGCAAATAAGGAAGGATGATTGCACAATATACCATTTGGTTCCATAGCTGCTCGTACATCGATTTAGTATTTTGAATTATTATTTCTATTAAAAGAATTATAAAAGAAATAAATAATAAATAGATAAACGAAGAAATAAATATAACATATAAATTAGGAAGTCTTGTTTATCAAGTAAGCATACAATTTTCACTTAGACACCAAAGCTTCCAACCAAAATCAAATAATATATTTAGAATGCTTCTATAAGTATGTTTATCTTCTTAATATTATAATTGGCATATATATAGTCCCGCTATACCTTATGAAAAGTAAGTTTAGAAGTATTACACGAACCGTAGAGACAGTCTGGTCAGATACGGTCGTTGAGTTTTCGTGTCGAGATCACGACTAGTGAGGAATATTTCATATTGTTGGCATGCCCATACACTGGAATAAGAAAACGAAATAATGCGCACGATTTATCATCGACTTAACAATGCCCACTTGTATATTGTCCCGCTTGATCTATAGCTCGAGTGTTCGCTCTGATTCAATTGTAGAAATAACTAGTTGTATCTAGCGCTGTATATTATATTTTACATGTTACATAACATAAAATATAGTAAAGTTGAGAAGTCTGTTAACTTTATTATTTATATCTTAAATTCACCCGCAGCTTACTCAAATACAGCAGATTATATCATTCGATGCAGGCTGTTAGCCTCACTTAATGTCAAAATTATCATAAACGTCAAAAGTATATATATGTACATAGATCTTGCGTAAGGACGACCAACAAACCAAACTGGAAAGTGAGTCATATAAGTCAGTCTTAGTATGATGATATGTATAATGTATGTATGTATACAAAAGGTAAAGGAAGGCTTATTCTCCACTTACAATAAAAAACCTCTTCATAAAAATGTTTATGTTTCGTAAGCTACAAAACTTAATAGATAGATAATTCTAGAGAAATGTTACCCCAACCTCCCTTTGCCCCTAACTTGTCCGCTGGGGTGTAAAATAGCCTTAACGGATTCAAACACATCTGGCCCTAGAAAGTGGTATTAAGATTAAAATCTTCTTTGAAGATTCATAGCGGTTCAACTCTCTTTCTCATTGATAAAGTTATAAACGGATAAATAAAGATTTCGAGGATGAGATTGCGTCGGCGGTTATTCATTTACGGAAGCCGGTGTTGCTAAGATATTTTTATTGAATGTGTTTGAGGCTTAAGGATTTATCCCGAGGTCGTATCAATAAAAAAAATGCGATAGAAAATAATTGAATCCACATTTTCATTTTGTTGGGAAATGTTAGAATAACGTTATATCGATGTTTTATGTTTATTCGAAAACGTATTCTTAAAATGTAATTTGTTCTTAACTAAATTTGTTGGCTGCGGGTCTGGGTTTTAAATATTATATATCTATATAAAATATGCATTATGTATATGTAGGATATCAGTTGTGTTAGCAATCATAACACAACTAGAAATGATTCAGTTTAACCAGCCGTGTGTGAAATGTGTCCTAATATTTATTTATTTATTAAACTTTCGTCTTTGCGTAGCGCACGAGAATCTCAAAGTCATGTGTTTTATTTAGTTTTGTTTCATTTTGTATTTGTTAACAATATCCTAGTTTTCATCATATCTCGTAGACACAGTAGGTCGTGTGAACCTCTCTGTGCCACGTGTCGGAAGATGACGCGGGCATGCAAGATGATACGGGTCGACTTGGTTTCGTTTCCTAGAAAATTCTGAACGTTATGGACTTTGAATTTTATAGTAGTTTTTTACAAATATGCAGTAATAATATAAGTTATTTAACACTTTAAAGGTTGTGCTTGGATGGTTTGTTGAAATTTACTTGTATATATAATCAGGAAACATATGAGCCAAATTTAGTTATGAGTATTTATTTTATCAATAATAAAAATACAATATAACTTATTAAGAAAACTGCTCCAGCTCAAGGAACACAAATAATTTTAACCAGACAATATCCTTTTCTATAAATCTCATATTGTAAATGCGAAAATGTGTTAGTTTGGTTGTCAAACATTCATTTATGCTCGATTGGTTGGACTGAGATAGATATTTATAATATTATGTACATACAAGACTACTTTTAGGTTAGAAAAAAATATACCTAAATATGAATATGCATAAAGGTAGGTATCTTATTGGGTTAGGTTAGTACTAGTTAATAACTTAATATTGACCATGTAGATTGTTATAAAAATGCTGCAGTTCATAACTCCGTATGAACAGAGCTCATCTTACATCACAATAGCCGTCCTGGATGACAGGTATTGCAAAATATATCTACGCTTTCATACTACGGGTGCGATGTAAGCTCAGCGCAGAAATGGAAATCTATTGCTACCGCATTCGCTAACCCACGTTTTTGAGTGTACATATATCATGTATTTGTAAAATTCAATGAATATACTATGTAAAACATAATTTTAATACTTAGCAACTACCATTTATACGAGATAAGAGAAGACCTCAATTATGTTAGCAACCAATAAACAAACCAGAAATGGTTTAGTATGGGACTAACCAGGCGTGTGAAATGTGTCCTATTATTTATTAAAATATTTCTAAATTCAGTAATATTTGTTTCTATATTAGCCAAATAGATGAACCAATTGCTTCTCTAGCTGAAAATCTTAAATTTCGCACCCCACAAACAAAGACAGAAACTATCCGGCCATAACTTAATTAAAACACGAACTGCGGGCATTCTAGAACAAGTTGACCGTGCGACGGTCGTCGCCCGTTACCGGAGGCTTGGCTCCGAGCCAGCACGTGGAATTAGAAGTACCATATATCAAATGAAATTCTAAAGGTTAAAAAAGAAAGGTTTATGCGCGGCCCGAAATTGGCGAAACCCTGATTGACCGGGAGTGATCGATAGTGGGGACGGATCGATGGCCTCTGACCGCTTTTAATTCTATCTGAATGGCCAAGATGTGTGTTTACGATGCAAGGGTAGGTAAAAGGTTCCAATTCGGCAAAAGGTCCGTAGCGGTTATATTCTGAGCTACCCGGCTACCCATTAGCGTTGAATCCTTTTTCGTTTTACGGTACGCGACGAAATGTTTCGGATTTTTTTTCATGTAGCGCTTTCCGAGTTTCTCTTGGAAAGAGGGCTACTTTGTGTATTCAAGAGGGTTTTTTTATACATTTCACTATAACGCTAATTTTGTTGAATATATTTGACATTCATCATTAAGCAGGTATTCTCGCCAGTTGTAATAACTGCATTATTATAGAGCTTGGAACCGACGTAATGAGTTTCCCGCAGCCCATTGCAGTATACCCTTCGCCAGCCGGTTTGCCGCAACTCGCCATAAAAGTCGTGTACGAGGAACGAAATTTACTACACAATACTTGTACTTTTAATTTCAAAACTCCGAGTTAAAATGAGAACACGAAAACTGTAAGATTCCCCTTCGGAGTCGTAACGGCAGGAAGCTTTCAAACTTATATTATTAAATAACATCGCATAATATGTGACGGTTTCGTCACAAACATTCTTAGCGGTTTAATAAGCCGATCTCGAACTCGGGCCTTTCATAAGTTCCGAACTTAATTCAAACTTAATGAGGTTTTTCAAAGTTTTGCAGTCATTTCAGGTGAAGGGGCATAAAAAAGTATATATCTTTTTTGGTCGTCTGCTTTTGGCAAAAACATGGGCAAAAAGTTTGACATAAGGCGATATAAGGAAAGCGCTTTCGTAGTTTATATGTTGTTTTGGAACAGGGTTTTTGTAGTAAATGGACTGAAATGTTACAATGTGGCGTGAATCGTTATATCGGGGAGTAATTGAGTTATGGGGCAAGTGAGCAAAATTATAAGAGGCAGCTCAAAATTACAGTAAGTCATATTTTTAAAACAAATAGGCCCATATGTATCACTTTAAGTAAAAACTTTGTCGCGCTAATTGCGGGCTCTCGCTAAAATTTTATCGGAACGGCATTTTTACTCGCATCTAATCAATACATTTTATAATTAAAACATTAAAGTATTCGGCATAACGGTTAGCTTACTATTTATTCATCTACAGCAAGCGCCCTATCGGCAGACTAGCAGCATAGAGGAAACGCTTTGGGTTCGTGGAACACAAGATCGAAATTACTGGCACAAGAGAGAGGAGGCCTATACCTAGCAGTAGGTCGAAATAAGTTGATGATGATTCAGCATTAAATATCTAATTCTAGCTATGTACTTACGTCAATAATATTTACGTTTGTAAACATCATTTAAATTTCGATAAACGTTTCTTATACCAAACGTAGTATAAAATTACAAATGAAACTCTGTACATTTGCTAGGTAATAATTACATATGTGCCGGATTCTGAGCTATAATATCTTTATTAAATACTTGAAATAATGACCATGATCAACTAAGAACGTCATATAATGTACTCTAAAAGGCTTCATGAAATATTATAATAAGCACCAAACATTTTCAATCAGAAAAATATCATTCATTATGCATTTAGTTTATATCTTTTAACAGTATAGTTCTCGTAATTGTCTTTGTTAACGTAAATCTGTTGTTTTTATATTACCTAATTTAATTGTACTTAGAGAACATTTTTCAAACCCACTTTACTAGCCAGCATGGTTATCTTCCTTTTCATAGAAAGTACCTATTAATATCCAATGTTCAAATTTATTAAATATTAAAGTTGAATATATGTCTTCATAGTTAAAGAAAACCCGTAAAGTAAACCTAACAACAAACTTTGTGGTGTTTCTGTCTAACTTCTGGGTACTAGACTAACTTTGTTCATGTTAGTGGAAAATGTAACACCATTTAGGTAACATGGCTTTATTTAGCCGACATAGGTAAATGATATGTATATATAATATTATATATGCTATATATTATGTAGTCAATATTTCTCGTGAACAACAAGTAATTTAACGAGCGAGTGAAGTCATTTTTGCTTCTCGTATGTATGTTGGATCTTTAAATTTTGAACCATTACAGACGAAACTTGGTACACAGGCGCTAATTACTTGATTTATTATTTAGAAGTCAAAAAGGTAAAAAAATGATCTTTTTCAGCAAAATAATAAAGTTTAGCAAGTATTAAAAGTAGTAAAAACAAAAAAAATATCCTCATAAAAAAAGAAATACCTATTTATTTATTTTTGTTTAAGCTGATTATGAATAGTGTGAAAGCTTGATGTTTATGTTATATTTGAAGGTACTAAGCTATGACTTAGTCGGTAGTAGATTTTCAGTTATACACAGAAAATGAATCTATGATTCCACGTATCATTCTCCTCACGTTAGCTTTGAAATGTAAATGATTAACCGTATCTATTCTTTTAGTTTAAAAACGTACCCAAACTCAATATGAGTTGAGTTGAGTTTCTGTCATATGCTTCAACATACAACATCGTATCTAATTGTAAGTACAATGTAGTATTTCTAAAGTGATAGCAGCTCAGTCGGGTGTGCCTTACGTTTCGTAGGCCGTGGGTTCGCTCCCCATCGAGTTTTTGGTGAAAGAAAACATTTTAAGGAAAACAAAACATGACCTGGGTAGACCATTTTCTAGTGATTGTCTGGCTAGTTACCACCCTCAAGTTGAAGAGTATCTAATGGCAAATTCCGGCGAGCTAGTTATTCTAGACTAGGCATGTTCCACCTTGGACCAATGTGTCACTGACCTGTTTGGTTCTGTTTGAAATTTTGAGTTGTATAGCAATAGCAGAAAATACAAATAAACATACTTAAGAATATGTGAGATAAGGTTAGGTACTTATAATAAAATATCGTGATGCAAAACATAACACGCGACTATATGAGTATGCGCAGTAAATTAATTAAACAAATATTCATAGCAAATCTAATTAAAACTAACATCACATTCCGTTTAACCGATACCAGATAAGTAATGCACAAACCGTATCGTTCTAGCGCGGTAATTATTATAAACTGGCAGCAAATTGAGATATCTGATACACAAGAGATTAACATTTATATGGCTGTGTTCTAATAAACTCGCAAACGATTCGCGGGAACACGAACACGAAACATGATTTCAATATTAATATTTATCACTGTTTGTGTTACCTGCTACGTACATAGCACAAATTATTACTATTATTAGTTGCTTGAGCCGTGGATACTTATTAATTTTAGTAGACTATATAAAATGTCAACCGCTTGTAAGATACATAATAAAATCTGTAGCCAACCACCTGACATCCTTATCATCCTTTAGATCCCGTAATTCCAGAGTAAGCATGCTCCATCTTTGGCAAGAATGTCGCTGATTCGCGTGAATATACAGCTACGATGAATAAACATAAAACCCTGCAGGTCTTATGTTTAGCTGTATATAGATAACTCATTACTTTGAACTAAGTTACACCCGTAATGGCAAAACTGAGAATGATGGGTTACATACTACCCTTTACGGAGGACCGAGCTAAGAATCTCTTTTTACATTGGCAGTTGTAAAATGTGTGTCAAATTAATAATTATTTCTTGCATTGTCTAATAAAAGTTTAATTTGACTGTTTGAAAGTAATTCATTAGATAGAAGAGAATTAGATAGATTCACACAAAAGTCTCGAAACTAGGTTTTGTATGTACCGTATAGACCCTAGAGTAGAAGTTTATAAACTAGCTGCCCACGTACTAGTTTGCCGATGAATCGATCGATTATTTGAGACAAGGTAATAATAACGTGTTAATCTTGAAGTATGATGTTAGGTATAAAATATACACTACACAAAGAAACAAAGTCAAACACTAATTCATTTACAGTCTGTTTTAACAAGTTTGCTCTTAAATATAAATTTACGCAAATTCACACACGCCTCCTCCACGCTGCTTCGAGTAATAAAATATTTTAACCGCAACCCTCAGGAGTCGCGGTCAAAAGTGTGAGTGAATAGGTCACGACACATAAACTTTTATCACGCTCATGCTTACAGTATGGCCGATTGGCACAAGGTACTCCTACCTTGACGACCTTGTTAGCATAAAGGTTACCATGCCGGACTGATAATCAGAAGGTTCCGGGTTCGATTCCCGGCCCGGTCAACATCTTTGTGCTTAACTAAATTTGTTGGCTGTGGGTCTGGGTGTTAAATATATATGTATTTATATATAATATGCATGTATGTATATGTAGTATATCAGTTGTGTTAGCAACCATAATACGAACTAGAAATGGTTCAGTGTGGGGCTAACCAGCCGTGTGTGAAATGTGTCCTAATATTTATTTATTTATTTACCTAGAACATTATAGAAGAAATAAAGATAAACTTTTGTATCTCTAAGTAACAGACCGGGTCTCTAAGTAACACTGTACGTTGCTATCGAGTTTTTTTCTCAACAGAAAGATATAATCCAAGATCCACCATGCCGCCAAGTGCGGATTGGCGGATGTTACACGTCATCAGACCATGTGGGTTTCTTTATAATAACACGTATAAGCGTGTGAAAATTCCATATATGTTTAACATGGAAAACAAATTATTTATATTTATCTTTAACTAATAATGGTAGATGAATAGATATAGTATCTTTATTTTTATTGATATTGGGCTGGATTAGATCCGGGGTGTCACCTACTGCATTTTTAAGTTCTCCCGCCGAGACATCCATCCTCTAACGAGACATACTCGCTCTCTTTGTCAAGAAGTTAAATCGAACTGTAAGAAAAAATAACATTATTTTTGATAGCTCTCCACATGCCACATGTTGTATGGGTATTGCTAATGATCGATTTGTCTGCTACGTAAAATTTTCTCGTATTATGTTGTTTTGAGATTATTTTTAGCAGTATTTTGTTAACGCTAGGCGATTACAACTGAAGAGTTGAAGAATATAAAAAAATTGTTAAAGTGCAAGTTGGGCTCGCGCATGAAGGGTTCCGTACCAATATTATATGGGAGCCCTCCTTTAGTTTTTTTTTATTATTTAATTATTATTTTTTTATTTTTAAACATAACTCAACTCAATATTCTGTGAATGTATAGTGGGTCCAAATATGGTTATAAATGGTCGAGTAAAAAACTACTTATAAATTACGTTACTTGTATGGGAGCCCCCCTCGAATATTTACTTTTTTTTTTTTTTTTTTTTAATTTGATACTCATATACTTTTTTATATATTTTGTAGAAATTTTAAGTGTCTGATATTGAAATTTTAAGCAGATACCGTTATTTATATACTTATAGCAAAATAATACAAAAAAACACGATTATTGTATGTGGGGTATGTACCTTAATATTTTTTTCACACAAGAAATACACATTTTATGAAAGTTTCAGCTTTCTAGCTATTACGGTTTCTGAGATACAGCCTGGAGACAGACAGACAGCGGAGGCTCCCTGTCTGTCTCCAGGTTGGTCCCGTTTTTAACATTTTAGGTACAGAACCCTAAAATGTAATTCATTTGTAGGTCCTAAACATACGAATTCTGTTTAATTAAAGGCTTTTTGATAATAAGAAATTATTTTTAATAATACTTTTGATACGGTGCGCGATCGCACCGGATACCGCGATATTTATTTGAACAAAAATACTATGGAAATGTATTTGTGTTTGATATCCATACTGCTTATATGAGTGAGTTTTTATGTAACGTTCGTACCAACCTTAATAAAGATTTTGGCAACTTCACCTTTTTGCCCTTCTTATTTTTATGTCAACATGGCGCACAAGGAATAGTTAGTATATACTTTAAGTTCGCCAATGACATATTACCGTTTCAATAAAAAATCTTTTAGTTTATAAATATATTTGCAGTGTTTTTATACAACATTTAGTTTTTTTTTTATGATTTTAACCATCCTTTAAGATAGGAGAAAGAATGACTTCAAAACTTAAGTTTTGAAGTCATTCTTTCATTCTTTTCAATGAAAAGTTCGCTTAAAATCCGACTTTAAAATAACTGAAAAGAGCACATTTTAGCTTGCAAATAAACCACTCCATTTAGAGTTCAACTCTAGACGTTATCGCATTATGCTAAACTGTTCGGAAGCAATCCCGTAACTTTGTCACGTTTCGAATTGATAATTCAATGGTTGTAATTGCAATAGCACGTGGCACTTTAGGCTGTGATCGCATCTAGTCTATTCTGTGATACACGGCTACAGGGTTACCATGTTTAATGCAATTATATCTATGTTCATTGATAGCAATATCAAAATCATCAGTCTACTTTACAACAATTCTATTTTCACAACAACAACAAAGAACTCATTTATCATTTTCTATGTACGGAAGATACGGAAGAGTACGGAAATGGAATGGAAATCATTGAGTGATAGTATTCGTACCGCAGCCGCCAGCCGTCTGAGCCAGCTAGACTGAATAGCCGCGCCGTCCCCGCGTAGCTCGCTCATGAGCCATGCACTAACCTAGCGAGGACAAGACATTTCTAGTATAGATATACTTTTGATAACAGGAGAAAATTATGGATATATGGTGATCCAAATGTGATGTGTTTTTCAGTGACGGGTTTGATGTAATTGGTGCATGGTTTCAGGTAAGTACAGTTACACCAGGAGAATATGTCGCAGGTTTTTTTTTTGTATATTTTTAATTTTCTACTTGTTATTATTAATATAATAACAAGTAGAAAATAATAAATATATCTTAAAAAGATAAAACTTTATTGTTGGAGCCATAGTAGCTATTTTTGAAGTCGAAAGAATTGTTGTAGAAATAACTTAAATACATGTATCACAGATCCTTGTTTAGATATTATATTCATATAAATAACATAATACACATAAATAATAGCTTCAGGTTGAGGCTGGAAGTTTAGATAAATAAACTTTGATCATTTTTAAATAATAAAAATCAGTAAAAATATCTAAAATGTTTTAAGACCAGCAACAAATATATCTGTTCAATGTTTGAAATTTAAAAATAAAAGAAACTATTAAAGTATGATTACAAGTACATTGTACGTGCAAAATAAAGTTCTTTGTTTTTTTTTATGTAAACTCTGCTTTTACATCAATTCTATCATCGAAATGAAAAAGACAAACAAACATTTAGTTTTCCGAAAGCGACCAAACTGACGGCACGGAAATTACCGCCCATTGAATTACAACGATATTCGTTGTCGTTTGTTCGGCAATGGTTAGTTTTTTAAAGCTGGCAAAGTTGTTTGTGCTCGTGGCAATAATCTGAACTAACAGCTTGCCTACATTTGTAAACGAGTACATGCATGTGGCGCCGCCGAGTAACACACAAATAAGTTTGTCAAAGTATAGCCCAGTCGGCTTTTATTCGCCGGATGATCCTACGTTATTGATGGTACGGAAAACATAGTTTAAAGTCAGCGTATTTGTTACTTAATCGTTGGTGATGTTTTCTGTTTGTTTCTCTTTTTAATGGTTTATTTTATTTTATGATACCAGACTAAAGCCACCGATATAAAATAAAACAAAAAAAAACATTTGGTAGGTTCGTTTCAATAATTTGCTTGCCGTTGTTACACCTCTATGGTAGAATTCACAAACTTCTTAAAATAATTATTTATCCAACATTACCTGCCAAAATCAATACCTATCTTCCCCAGTTCACTATCTCGACCAATCTTGCCAATTACATTCTAACATACATACTACGCAGAACCTCAAACTTTCCCAAAGACGTCTCCTTTGTACGAGATACAAACGGTGGAGCAAATAGACTGCTAACTTGCGACCGCATCTCTAGCAAACTATTCTCAGGGTGTAGCATGGTATAAGTGTAGCACTGTATATACCTTCGGAACGTTAAGCAATAGCAGCATCGCTATCAGAGGTGCTCTCTCTTCCAGATCAAGATTTATTGTGATAGGATGTGTAAGATTCGTTAGGAACTTTGAACAATTTAAATGATTCCCGGTAGTTATGTTATTTGTAGCTAATGCTAATGGTCTATTCATAGCCATGAACTATATGAATACAAAAAGTAAGTGTGACTCGATGGTAATAATGTTTGCTTTTCAATCAGGCGGTTTTTAGTTCGATCCCGGCCCTACACCAATGACTTGTTTTTCAAGTTATGTGTGGATTTCCACACGCTTATCAGTGAAGGAAAACATCGTGAGGAAACCGGCATGTTTGAGAACCATAATATCCAAAGACGTGTGTCAACCGCCAACTCGCACTTAGCCAGCGAGGTGGAATATGGCCTATATCTCTCTCTCCGTGAGAGAAGGCCTCGAGTCCCAGCAGTGGCAACGGTGTCACGCGCAAACACAAACTAATACCGAGTCGTTTTTGCGTTGGAGTATAAAATACAATTACAAAAAACATGAACTCCTTACATACAGAGACTTTGCAGATGTCTGCTTAGTGCGAGCGTAGGTATATCGAGACGTTCTACATTTCATCTGTGCCACTTAAAGCCTACGTTAGCTGGAAGTCGTCTTCAACACATACCTAACATTCCCCAGTGAGACAACTTACTGTGTCAAACGTGGCAAAGCCGTAAATTCAATAATTCAATCTGGTCGAGATTACCCATCCAGCAACTGCCTGCCTCAGTGACAGTAGAGATTGTACAGAATAGCTGACTTAGATTAATTTCTTAGATTTTATTTGAGTGTTTCTGTGATATATTTTTTCTGATTCAGCGTGATAGTTACATTACAGATCTATTTCCGCAAAATATGGAATAAAAAGAAAATGATTTATAGTGGTATAGGATCTAATCCACAAAGTGTTTCTTGTTCTCCATTATCGTAAAAGATTTTGCAAAGTAATTTCCTTAAAACCTACTCTAATTAGAATTAGCGTGTCCTGCTAACCCATGCCACTAGTTATCATGCCTGATTGCGTTTGATTATTGTACCTCTGAAGACTTTTTGACCGTCAACTTCACACGATTGTGTAACTTGGAACAAATATACCTACTACGTCATTTGTGTTACCCATATATATTCATGGAGGTCATTTGAGTTTTAAGCCACGTTTCACCATTTGAGACCATGGATATTTAAAAAAATAAAAATAAGGACCTTGATGAATTCCAAAGCAAAAACATAAACGGAATATTCATATAACAGTGTGTTTAGATAATTAATTATGTAATGAAGAATAAATGAATAAGTTAATTAATGAAGATGTATTTTAAATTAAATTTCGATTTGCTAACTAGCAATAAAGCCTTACTATCTTCCTTGCTAAATAAAACTCTCTGGAAGCTCGTAGCTCGTACTGCAGTCAAACTGTATACCTACCGTTGACCGTTCGCGACTGAAAGCAAATTTATTCGATCACAATTTCCGTTACGTCAGCACTGGCTGCGGCTTACAAGCGACCTGCACTTCGTAAAGTTGACGCTCCATACTCATACTTTGTTTACTATTCACAAACAAAACTAGTATAATATGGGTTTTACAAAATAATACAGATTACCTGACACAATTTATTTATTTATTTTGCACACAATAGGTAAATTTTACAGCCTAATACACTCACTCATAGACTAAATGCTGGTTTATTGATTTTAATAAATAGAAGAAAGACGAAAATAATATTTTAACCTTTTTTCTCGATATTTGAGACCACCTCGTTGGCATAACGGTTACCATGCCGGACTGCCAATCAAAAGTATCCGGGTTCGATTCCTGGCACGGCCAACATCTTTGTGCTAAAGTGTTGGCTGTCGGTCTTGGTGTTAAACATGTATCTATATAAAGTATGCATGTAAGTGTACTATATCAGTTGTGTTAGCAACCATAATTCGAACTATTTTAGAAATGGTTCAATGGGGCTAACCAGCCGTGTGTGAAAAACAAATTATATTATTCTTAAATCGTAACTTCAATGCAAAATATATAAATATCTCATAATTTAATAAATGTGTCGATCCATCGTCGAGTTTGAACCAAATTAAACACTTGGGAATTAATTTTTAATCTTATAATGAATATATTTCATATACTAAATAAAAGTATATGTAAATATAGAAATAATGATTATAATGAGTGCTCAACAGCACTCTCTCCGAAAAAAAACATGTAAGATACTGTACCTCATTCGAGTTTATATTTAGCACGTTACATACTGTAATAACAGTGTGGACTAATAGGTTTTTTTTTATAACGATTTTCCGTGATTTGTCATCAAAAAACAAATTCACTGATAAACGCCTATTTCATTATTTGGATAAAAAAGATAACATAATGTTACTTCCAACTATTCAAAATATGCATTTGAATATTACAATTTGGACAAAAAATATTTTTTGATGGTCTGACATGTTATGACAACCCGACGGATGCGTTTTGTGCATTAGTATAAAAACCCTCTCACCAAAAAAACTCTGAACCTAGAAAATAATTACTAGCGATTATAGTCAACCTCCATTGCAAATGTAAATACAGGAAAGGAAAGATTCCAAAACTCGCCGAAATCTGTTGATGGTATCCAAATAAAGTTAAATTAATAATAAAAACAAAAAAAAATCTCAGATTCTTACGCAAAAAGTTTAGTTCCGAAACCAACGTCTATTTAGTTAACCTCATACTGCTTGTTTCGTATAAGAGGTTACATACGATGAAAAATAGCGTACATTACACCCCTTGTTTTTATGGTGCAAGTATGATATTAATGTCGTGACCCAGTTAGGGTGGGTGCACATTATGAAACATCTTCAGAGGAGAACTTGTGTCATAATTTGTACGTGTGCTGCTTGTAAGGCTTGGCGTACACTGTGGAAATTATGATCCAATATTATGAATAAAGTCGCTAGATAACATTTAGATAATAGGCATCCTGTATTATCTCTATTATCATAGGTAAACAAAAATAAAACCGGAAATAATTATTCAGATACCTTACGTGAACAACGTAAGGTATCTGAATATTTCCGTATAGAAAACGGTCATACTTAGATTATTATTAAACATTGGAATGAGTCCAACTGTTTCAGTGCTTTCCGAGCACCATCTTCAGGGGCGAGTGTTACACGGACCGTCGCCGACGAGATCCGCGCGCTGTTGGACTTATTCTAACTTTTTAATAATGTAAGTGTGACCATTTTCTTTGCGGAAATCATAACTATTTTCATTTTATACAAATGTATAACATGAAAATACTTGTAGTGGCTGAATGGTAAAAACCTGTGAATGGAATAAAAAAAATATGTTAAAAGTATTTCAATTACAGCAAAGATGCCGTTGTATATAATATGTAACTTGTATTGGATTGGATTGTAATGAAAAATACACTGTCTTTTTAGCAATTTCCACCCCAAATTTTATTCAAAATTCATATCTAAGTAGACTCTTTTTTGTCCTTTATATTATTTATATCAGTTAATAGTAGCCCAGTGGAAGTGCTGATTATTTAGATAATATCGATTAATATCAATCATATTTACACGGTACTTAAAAAATTTGACGTAACTTTTTTTACATACTTAATAATTATAGTCAACAACTTAACTAAACCTACGCCGAATTATAAATATATTATTAATTGTGCTTAACTTCTTGGAATGGAAACAAACTAAATCAAGACAATTGCAATGAAATGGATGATAATAATTTGTATAACCTTATCGATAAAATTATGATTTCGCTTTTATCAGAATTTAAAAAATAAATTTTAAAATGTCTAATTGCGGAAACGTATTTTTTATAATGTGTAAATTCTAAAATTTTTTTTTCTATCATCGATCCGCTGCTTTTGTTAAGCTTTTTTGTAGCGGCCAACCTTGCGGACTCGCAGCAATTCTGCAGCGCGTACGATGTCGTCCTTTATTACCAGGGCTATTATTATACTGTTGCTTTTCGAAGGACATTTTTAATTTTCTACGGCACTCTTTATATTTATTCGTCAAATTATGCACAAATCTTTCCTTTTTGTAATATGTAACTATAGCTATAGATTTCAATCTATCGTATCAAGTCAAGGTCAATGTATTTAGAAGTTCCATGTCTGACCATGCAAGCCCTATGTTTCATACTCCTTCATATACATATGGTTCTAAAATTACGAAGTATGGGTATGTTGTTTAGAGTGTGGTTTCACGTATAACTTACTTAAATTCTCGGTTAAATGCAGGTAAAGCCGGGAGATGCAACCAGTTAATTATAACTATCCGCCGACGACTTTTCATTATATTTTCCTCTGACGGAGATACGATCTTTAAGACTACCTAATCTTATTACAAGAGTAAGCCGGAGAAGGCTCCGAGGATTCACTTAAGAAAAGAGAAAGCCTTATGAAAATTATATTGACAGAAAATGTACATAAAAGATAAAAAGGTAGGTAATACTAAACATACTTAAATAGCTTGAACAGTAGTGTGTTACACAAGTGAAAAACGATGATACCACCTTGTGAATCCCAGAAAACTGAACAATTTTCAAAATTATCACGACATTGCACATTTGCGATCACAAAAAAAATATACCTATATATACGAAAATTTTGCAACTCAAATTCGTTCTGGAACTTTCATAATGCATACACAACTTGTGATGTAAAACTTCGTGCATTTAACTAAAATTCAGCGAAGTGCAGAATCCACTTTGCTTTGTTATTTATGTAAAGAAGTGAACACACTCTGGAACTGAATTAGCTGATTGCGGTAAATTTGCCGTTATAGTTATTGTATTTGGGAAGGCATTTCAGGGAAATATGTAATAAGAAGTTTACAATAGATATACGAACCTAGATTTTGTACAATGTATTTTTGGTTTCGGTAAATTGCTAGTCTAGTATCATAGCCAAATTTGTCGAAATTTATATCGATAACAAAAATGTGTCGTTGTCACTTGAGCCTAATATACACATTCATGCTAAAACGACTAGACCAATAACGATGAAATATGGAGTTATCTTAAGCCCTGAATAATCACGGAGACTACATTTCATCCTGTATTAAAGCGGGTAACATCGCGGAGCGCTACTAGTGTTGTCTGAATTGCAAATTTGCTTTCGTAATATGACGTGATTCTAGAAAAGTCATTATAGTAAATTTGATTTCTTTGTTATGATTTCATGATTATACAGGGATAATAAAGGGATCAAAATAAATAATATATATCATAAACATATACAGACATTAAGAGACTGTCAATTTTACCATAATATCACCAGAGCTTTTTTAAGTCAAGTAAAACCATACAAAACCAACTCCTTTAAGAACATTCATTCAGCAACAAACGTGCCAGTGTCCAAGGCAAAGCTTGAAAGTATCAAAAAACCTTTACACCTCTTTCCACATACCAAAACTATCCAACAAAATCTGCCTCTGCAAACTCATTGCGGCGAACAAACGAACCTTTGCGCTCGCTCTCTCATGCAAATGAGAGTTCTTTCATTCTGGCTCGCACTTTACTCTGCTTATTTGCTTAAACTGTGCGCGACTACGCGTCTTAGCGCGGTACTGTTGTAGGCTTGGATATGTTAGATTTTTTTTTTTATATATTGGCCATATTTGACAATATGTTCAGGAGACGAAATCATCATTACTTCTAAAAGAGAAGGAGTAATTATGTAAGTAATGAGTAAGTTTTTCAACAAAAATATATTAAACAACAATACAATAAACATCGACCTACCGGTTGAGTTCGACAACTGATGATACTAATTAGCTCTGATTATTTATATACAATACACCGTCAAGCTAACCATCACACGTGTCTTGGTTGGAAACATCCTACTCATATGTTATGCGAAAATTTGTGTATGTTTGTTACTTTTTCACGCTCAAACGGTTAAACCGATTATGATGAAATTTGGTGTTAAAATAGGTTAAACTTGTATTAACACATATGCTAAACAGTTTTGATTCCCGTGGCATACGTAAATAACTTCAAAATCTACAGTACTCTTTCTTTCAAGCTCCAACGTTTGAACCGATTTTGGTGAGTTTTATTACGAAGAAGGCCCAACCTCCTTACAAAGAATACATTTTATACCGGATAAACTTCTTTTTATCCTGGATTTACGCGGGCAAAACCGCAAAGTGGAGCTAGTATTCTAATACTAGCTGCGCTAAACATATTTAAAATATAATTAGCATTTTGTGGCAAGTACATTTAGTAGTCATTGTTATTGATTATTTAAGTTGGTTCATTGTATACGTGCAAATAACACACTTTGTTTCGGAAACTACCCTGCTAGTGATTGTACTCTTAAGAACAGAATGTGATTTCTCAAGAGGCTGTTACAGGTCAAAACAAGGCAAAGCTAACGACAAGTAGCGCGCATGTTGGCTTCAAAGAAAATAAACAAGTGAGTCGCGACTCGCGTCACAACCAGTTAGTACTAGTGATATATGTGAGCTTTTACTCACTCACTAGTTGTGGTGGGAAATGCACGCGCGGGGGACGGACTTCAGGGTTATTTTAAAATTAAAACCCATAAAGTAATACCGGATAAACCGTATCTCATGTGTTACCCCAGAGTCTTAGTTTTCTATATGCCTATTGAATTCCATGGTAATCGAATAGGTTGATATTTTCGATTCCTACAAAGTAAAAACTTTTTTTTAATTTTGAACAATTAAAAAATTAGTCTCGGCTTAATATTAACCAAAATATTCATACTTATACCAAGACTTTGAGTGTCGGGCAAGTAATATCTATTATGAGAGAACTTCTCTTTTAGTAAATGTAACAACACACACACACACACACACACACCAACAAATCCCCTCGAGACAAAAGATAAAGAACTTAAAATAACTGAAACAAAGTCAGGAGTAAATGTCAGCTCCCTGGCAAGATAAAGTTAAATAACACAAAAAATCACAAACGAGTCTAATCCAGCTGGAGGCGGTCCTAATTTATACCGCACATTACTTTAACACAACACACATCACAAATCCATATTAAAAGGTGGTATAATTTATACTCGTATATTTACCGTGTCTTTCCAAGAGCATTATCCTTCGAGGTTAAACCACAATAGAAGGTGTGAAGCGAAAAAAGTTGAGGGCAACCGCAAACCGTAAGGTCGTGACCTTTGCGGGATGAAATTTTAATTTCGTGAGCTCAGATTTAGTATCCTGTTTCACTAATATTATAGTAGCAAAAGTTTGTGAGTGTAATTTTGTAGAGTTGTATGAAATTTGATTTACTTAGAGATTATAGAGATTCTAGATTGACACGTAGGTTATTTTTTATCTAGAATTAACACGAGTGACATCACAGGTTGCAACTAGCAGTTATATAAACAATCCATCTCTTTACAGTTTCATATCATATTTTATAATTTTTTTAAGCCTAAATTTGAGTAGACAAGGAGACCTTTGACTTGAGTTGCTAGTTGTTAACGGCTATCACTCGAAAATAAATACTCGTACAAATAGTCTTTTTCAGTGAATATACATACGTTTTATTTGTCGTTTTTTACTATCAATTTAAGAAACCCAAGCGCACTGCGAGCATGACGAGTAATATAGCATTATCCCCCCCTCCCTAACTCCGGCCCTGTCCCACCCTCGTCATCTGTCCTAATGGAGGATTAAGTGGTGTTTTCTCGTGATAAACATGTCCACAGTAAAAAACACCATTAAGTTGTACGCGAGTTATTGCACCGCTAAACGGTTTTATACTTTTTCTTACTACTATGAGTGGTTGTATCGTTGAGGCCAATTTGTGTGAGTGCTGCTGCTATTTCTCACATTAAGATAATTTTTTTTTGGGTATTAATAAGAATAACTGCAACTGTGTAATGAAATCAATTCACATAGTTATAAGTGGATTGACAAAAACTACGTGTAAACGTGCATAGCTAGAGACAAACTGATGATCTTATACTTGTTATAAATGCAAATGTTAGTGTAAGAGTATGCACTTGTATGTTGGTTTTTTATTCACACTCATACAAGTGAATTATTTTTTATCGTTATAGTATGGACATAGTATAAACATTTGGAATATCACATGGAATACATCGTATCCCGGTTTAATCCCGGTTATTAATACAAGTACGAGACACACAATATTACAACCGAGTACGTGTACATATGTGGAAACATATTTTGTAAGTAGCAGTTGTTCTTACGTTTCATTGATAAGCACAAAATATACATTAAGAGCCACTTTTTAATACGATCAAATGAAATGCTTGCTTACATACACATTGTCAAAATCAATAGGACTTCATTTATTCAAATCATCCAGACGTTACTGTGATTCTGACATAACTCAGGATATAATTATTTTCCACTCAGACATTGGCGCTAAAATGCCTCGATACAAACTCGTATGTATATCTCACAAGTAACAAGACTTATAAGGCACTTCCCTGTGCCTGTAACGCAAGCATTTAAATAAGTACGCTTTCTACGTACGATTTATGAATAAATAAGCAAAAAGAAAATGTGTTCGGAATAAATATGGCTTGTTCCTTATGTATTATTCTCTTCGCATGCCTCATGTCCTTGTCAAGTCTAAATTATGGCAGATACCTGCTTGTAAATATACGCGAGACAAAGCATTATACGACAAGGTAAATAGGTATAATAATTAAGCTCAATTCGTACAATAAGTTATAGCCGTTTTAATATTTACACAGTAAGCAAGCATTTTATAGTATTTTTTTCACTCAGTACAGTTAAGCGTTTGATCAGAAGGGCGCGTAACCAGTGTCGAGTTAGCGACACTAACCTCAGGTGCATAATGCTTAGTCTGGAATGGCGAAACTAGAGGGTAGTTGGTGGCCAAGTGAATACTAGAAAATGATCTACCAACATGCAATCACTATTCCTATTATTAGTTCTGATCTTACATTTAAAGTGATTGTTTCCTATTTGTGCAATTATGAACTTTTATTAAAACGTAAACATTCACACACACATACACACACACCGCCACGTCCAAATTTTACCTCGGTGGATAAAAGCTAGAATTTTATGTAAATCTGAAAATGATTTTGTATATTAGTAGAATAAACTAACCAAATAATGTATTTGGATGTCAATTTAGAACCTAATTATTATGTCAATATACACAATTAATCATTGAGCGAGATTTGATTCACATAACACATATACAGGATAACCTACTCTGATAGCTATCGAAAATTACATTTTAAGGGCAATGTTACTACGTTTAAACAAAAACCTTTTAATTTTACAACTAGGAAATTCGGAAAACAAAATAGCTTCTCCATACATTTTGTCACGCGTCTACGTACTTTATATGGAACAACAGATTTTTTTCTGACCCTATTTACATATTATTGAGACTAAAGTTGTTTGTTAATTGTATTAATGCCACCCTTACGACATGGACGGACGTTCGCGAAGTCTTTATATTCGGGTTCCGTTGGTTCTTTTTAGGTGCGGACCCCTAAAACTTATATTTGAGGTGAAAACTGTCCTAATTAGACCTAACTGTCGCTTATTAGAATAAATGTACAATTAAAAAATGGACTTTAAATAAAAACCGACTTTTTTTTAATTTAAGAAGTTTAAATTTTCCTTAAAAATGATTTATAAAATTTGCATGATTAATGACGGTTTACATTACAAGCGTAGAAAGTTCAGGAAAATTTTAGATCTCTTCCTTTTAATTTAATTATATTTTTTTTTAAGTCTTTGAAGATTATTATTTAAATTCAAAATTTACAATTTTAAATACTGGCATAATAACTGCATTTTTTCTGTTAACTCTAGTCTCAAAACACAGATAAACACAAAAACAGAGGCTTCATTATTATTTAAAGTAAATATAATAATAAACAATTATACACCGATAATCGCTTTTGGTTTTGTATGATAATTTTAATTATTTGGTGTACATCCGCAGTGAATAGACACCAAATAAATATAAGAAGATAATATAAAATTGAAAAAAAAATCTTTATTTTTTACCAGGTTTCAGATCACAGCTAGAACAGATCAGTTTTTTTTTCAGTTTTATTTTCATCTACAATGAATTTTCGCAAAGTAACGCCACAGTCAATAGAACAAAGAATAAATACATCAGAACTATAGATATTGACAAACCTCTCTATCTGTATCACTCACTTTCCTTTTTAAAGACAAAAATACAATTACGCTCAATAACTGCGACATTGTTAGACAAACACATAAAGATACGGAACATTGTTTGTATGTTTGTTTCATGTCAACTCACTCTACTGATGGCGCGGGTGGTACACATTCTCGTGTATTCTTACAAAAAATATAGCTTTCGATGTAAAGGCAGTATGGGATTTTGACCTACAAAAGGGTACTATCATACATAACACGGTAAAAATAGAATTATTAATATTATAATATATAATACGGTAAAAATAGATTTATTTTTATTACATGTTTAAAAAAGGTATATAAGGTGTATACTGGTAGATAAATTTAAATCAATTTATTAAAACGGCTTCACGGAGCAACGACCGCAGCTGGACATAAAAAAATATATGTGAAATTCAATATGACTTGTGAAATACAACAGACGACCAGTTTTGGGTTTATACTACTGTTACGAGTATGTCGCTTTTGCCGACGAGTATTAAACGATCTATGATTTGACGCCCGGCATTCACACATTGTTATTCTGCTTAAAGATCTTGAATGGGTCTAAAATTTTATATGTCTGTAGTAGGAGCAAGTAATAACTTCTACGTAATTTTATTGAAACTTACTTTTGTATTTAAAACTTGCTAAGCATTATACTTTTGAGTCACGGTTCCTTATACTTAGTCTTTAACAAAATATTTTAGACAGTAACAGATGCGTTGAATTAATTGTGGGTGCATAAAGAAAACAAAAACAATAGCCATTTGAATGATGGCATTTTTTTTATCTTTTACAAACAATTGGGATTTATTACATTACAAGCCACAAAACTCTCTTAGTTATAATTAACCATATATCTGTCTCCACCTACTTTAATCGCATTTTGTATAATTTTTCCCCACAAAATGTGTGAAGTAAATCACGTTACAATGTCGCGGAGCTACGCCGCGCGGCAATCGACGGCACGCGGCGCCGTTTGAAAAATGCGGACGTGAGCAGAATGTGATAAGGTGCATACTTACATGATAACCTCGTTGGCGTAAAGATTACCATGCCGGACTGCTAATCAGAAGGTTCCGGGTTCGATTCCCGGCCCAGTCAACATCTTTGTGCTTAACTAAATTTGTTGGCTGCGGGTCTGGGTGTTAAATATCCATTTATATACTCGTATAATATATATGTATGTATATGTAGTATATCAGTTGTGTTAGCAACCATAATTCGAACTAGAAATGGTTCAGTATGGGGCTAACCAGCCGTGTGTGAATGTGTCCTAATATTTATTTATTTTATTTTATTTATTATTTACTTAGACGAGACCTACGAAATGACTAATTGAACAACTTCCTCTTTTTAAATAACACTATAATGAAGAGAATTAAAGATGAAAGCATATTTGAATGTGTTCTCTAGTGCTCGCCAGGTTAGCTACCAACATCAAGTTGAAAAATTGGCCTAGCACCTCCTTGAGTGCATGTTCCACCTGAGGCCAGAGTGACGTTAACTTGTGTTAAAAGTACAATTAATAATTATGTTGTCACTTACAAACTTACTTAATAATATGTCACACAAACATTTTTTTTTTTGTCATCAAGACAAAATTCATGCATCATAGTCATCTTCGTACTACTATTTGAATACCAAAGCTTTTGTGTACATCTGAAAGCTATAATTTTACTTAACACGCATATAATTTTGCTGTAGTTTACATATTATAACTAAATTTTATCATTTATTATACGATTAAGTATATTTCTACAATATATGCATATATCAAAATATAACTTATTGAGGAGTTAATAAAGCACTATTCAAAATTGTATTCTGTTAAAATTAAAAGGTATAAATTGCGAAGTTTTTACTTTTAGTATTACTGTTTGGCAGTGCTACTCAGTGCCGGCACGAAAATTCAAATAGCACATGTTTTATTTCTTTCCCCTGCCTTTCAGCGCTGCTTAAACCAACAGAACCATTTGGCTGTCTCTCGCTTGAAGCATAATGAGATAGTCAATTTGTGCTGCATCAAATTACTGCAGAAAGTATTTATTTTCTCAAAAATTTGTTGGGGTAGTGTCCCAAGTTTTTAGTATATTTAAGCGGAGTGATGAAACATAATATTATATCAAAAATAACGTCCTAGTCTTTTGTCTAATACTAAAAGTATCGGACAAAAGACTTCAATTTTTAATTCTACTTTATTAAGCCTGTAAATCAAATCTGCTTTTTATTTTATGCGAAAAACTTGACAATAAAAATTTGACTAATCTGTCATCAAATATATAGTTTTTGATTCTGAGTAAGCACAATAATTGTAAAGGAAGTAAGTGGGCATAACCACACTAGTCAGCGACACTATCAAGTATATATAGGTCAGGAATGGAAGTTCATTTAACTATTTAATAAGCTTTTCACGATATCAATATAAAACTGAAAGGTATGGTAATAACGAATTTTGATAGGCGACTCGTAACAGCAATAACCGATTTCTGTATTGAAACGCAAGCGGTGAGATATTTTCATAAAATATTTACTGACGCAGATCAATCACGCACTCAGTGAGTTATTGATTGTAAAAGAAAACCTAACAGCTCAACGATTAAATAAATAAAAAACATTTATCAATAATAGAAAATTGTTGAATATTTACAAAAACGAAAACAAATAAAATCTTTTTTCAATTACATACTGTTATAGCTGTATTTCTTAACTAATTTACAAGATATTTTACAACAATAACGGAATTTCTAACTGTCTTACTTAAGGGTCAGTTGTTGCCGAACTAGGTTTCACAGTCTGTGTTACAGCATGCAGTTGCACTGCCTGGTTTGTTACAATAATCGTTAGCAGTTTGCTTGGCGTAATAAACCCAATGTTTGGTTATTTTATGGTCTAAAATAGAATGCGCTTGCCACTAGAAAAAACTTATCAAAGTTAATTGGTACTCTTATGTAGTTAGTTAAAAAGCTTTTATTATGAAAATTAAAGAAAATATTTGTTGTGCGACAATAATTGTGTATTAAGTAAAATATTACATTATAAGCAATTGCATCATGTTAAATATTATATAACCTAATTTATATTATGATTAAACTTAATCTGTTGCGGTTGTAAATAACGAGTTTATTGTAACACCACGCAAGTAAAATTAAAATCATAAGAGCATCCATACATTAAAACATACAAGTTCCCACATGAAAAATGCGCCGTGCGAATCCAACCATGCCATTTAATCTTACAATCCGCCTTCAAGCGTGAAGCGAAAACATTCAAATCCCTCTTGTTAAATTCCCACGGCCGGTGGGCAACAGCACAAAGCCTTCGATGTCCCCGCGTCCGCACAACCCCGCCCACGAATTGTTTCAATTTTTGTTGCTTTTTTTGCCTTTCACTACATGTTATGAGTTTCTGGGAAAAGACATAGGAGGACGACAGCCGTAGGTAAATATACAATGTAGCCCAAACCGTGATATAACTCACAAGATAACTTAAGCGCACAAATGTAATTTAAAATAATATTGCTACAAAGTGATTGTTAACTTACTTTAACTTTTCCAAAATGGAAATAGTATATTTGTGCAATAACAAGAGCTCAAGAGGCTTGGAATAGCTTTCAAGATAATATTCACTGCACAGCAACAATATTTTTGTCATCCCTAAAGTGTCAACATTGACAACAATAGAACGCCAAAAAACAAGTTGAACTTTATAGTAACTCCGCCTAGTATTAGAAACCCACCTAAGTAAATAACACTTGGTGCAGGGAAATAATATTAAATGAATTATTTTAAGAATTAAATATTCCGGTTTTATTGCTTACATTTAATCAAATTTGAGTGTAACAACTATACAAACAATATAACGTATAATAACGGATGATCCGGAATTTTTTGAGTTTAATTTCAAATAGGTACATCAGTAGCGTATAGAAGGCACTTTTAACATACATTACTACTACACATTAGTGTGGTCAATCCATGATGTTGCATTATAATATTAACTTAGTTTCTGTGGAGACCGTTAGGTAGTATTGTCAAGAAAGCGATCTTATAACGCACATTTTAACCCCGTCCCGGATTCCTGGCACCTATCCCGTAAAGGTCGCGTCCCGGATTATGTCACGCCATATTTTACTTCAAGTGTCACTTTGCACGTTCGAGTTACATTTCATTTTTACGTCACGATTTTTTATGACTGACTTTAGTGAAAGCCCTTTCGTACATTACGCTACACTAATCTCCGATATCCAGAAATGTTAGTATCTTAGCGACTACCGCAACACAAATACATTGAGTTTCGTGCACTCCGCAAGCGTTGATGAATTCCGTCGCCAACTGCAGTCGCCTACACTAAGCCGTGACCTTCCTTACTAAAACCACGACGTCTTTCAGGAAGTTAGATATTGTTACAGTTAGATATAGTGTCTGCATATAAATTAATTTACTGTCTTTTGTTACAACCATGAAGATTATTACAAATTTGTTTTTATTACCACTTGATTAACCTACGTGTGAGTCACGTACCACCGTGAATTTTCTCATATTGCTGTGGTTTAGCAAATATTATGTTCATCATACATACATTGATATTTTTTGTTCAATAAACGTTTTGAATCAATTATTATGAAACCTCTAAAATTTGTTATTAAAAATGGCGTTTGCCTATATTGATTTGTACTCGTATTTCCTATTGATTACGGTATTTTAATACGGGTATTGCAAATACAAACTTTTAATTTTACTTCTCTTTTAATCATTATATCAATAAAAACCAGTTCTTATCATAGTCACCGCCGTCACAAACTTCCACATAAATTTTCCTTTAGTCGGAATTCTCTGCGTTGTCTTACGTTGCGAGATAACCGTATTAATTCAAGCGAATGCCTACAAATGAAAGGTAAATTTGAGATAGACCTTGTTATCGGCAAATTAATATGAGACTCTAAAATTCCTTTTCCCAAAATAGGAGAATCACGAAAATACTCACTTGCTAATTAATCATAAATCATTTCAACCGTCGCGAAACATCCAACCCAAACCAAGCAAGTAGCACGTTACCTTCCAATAGAATATTTTTAATTCATGTATTTATTACCTTTTTGTTTGTTGTTGTGGTGCGTTGTGGGAGCACTGTGCCCCGCTGTAGTGCTCTAGCGAGCCTGTGGCGCAGGGCATCAGAACTCCCGCTCCGCGCAAACTAACATTAACAACACCGCACATAGTACTTAATACAATACAATTACAAAAAATATGCATAAATGAAGTCTTTATATTAAATGATAATAAATAAATATAACTAAATTAATAAATATTAGGACATATTTCACACACGGCTGGTTTTTTTTTTGCTAGTTTTTATGATAGTTGCTAACAGTACTGGTACTACTTATACATAAACACTTTATACATACATTGATACTTTATACCAATACATATTATGTAACACTCAGACCGACAGCCAACCAATTTAGTTCATCACAAAGATGATGGCCGTGTCGGGATTCATAACGGGACCCTTGGCATTCCGGCGTGGTCACTATTACGCCAACGGGGTCATCCAGGTTGATATTATTATAAGCAATTCACAATCATGTAAGTCTGTCAACTGGAAGTTATTATTTTCCTTTTTAAAAAGTCAATATGTGGGCAAATATTGAACGTTTATATTCCTATCAATCTGTCGTATCAACGCCCGCCGTCGGCTGGCAGGGGGACATTGATTTGATAAAAAACTACCGTTCTCTGACTCAGTCAGTAATAATAGTGTATAGCTGCTACTATTATTAGGTAATCAATAGACGCAGATACGTTTTTTTGTTGAATTTATCTTACTGAGAAATTATCGGTCTCAGGTATTCATTTTTTATATATAATAAAGGGTGATTTTTTGTTTAATTGTTTATTTTGTGATATAGTTTTTGACTTTTTCAGTTTTAATATTTTTTTAATATTCGGTTTGTTATCTATAGGCTATCTTTAACATTTCTAAGACAGACGGCTCAGAACAGCCAATTTAAATGTAAAAGTATTTTCCAGTGGCAGCCAACTATTGAGATCGTACGTGCTTGAATATTGCATTGTCATCGATGCAGTATTAGAATGTGCTGCTGCATAAACATGTTGGAACATGCACTATATTGTGCATGTTGTTGGCTGTATGCAAAAGAGCTATATCGAATATCGGCGAAGAACACAAAATAAGGAGTCTGTAAGAAATGGCTCATCTTTAAAACAGCGTTGGCAAAATTTGCGATACTGTATATAAATAGTATGAAAAATTCGTTACTAAAATTGATTTACATTTGAATTATATCTACGTAGATTTAGATGCACATGAATTTCACACTAAATGGGCGCCAGCGGTCATTCATTAAAAAGTCAACATTTAACAAAATCGTATTAAAAAGTTTGAGAGTCGCCTAACAAAATAATAGTAGGGCTCTATGAAATTTAGCTAAGCCCAGACATTTACTTGACAAACTTTTTTCTTTATATTCTTTAGTAATTTATTTGGGCCGCGAGCATTAAATTTCCGGCGGCTCGGTTGTCCGGATCCGTGTAACCTTTGCTCACTGACAGATGTCTTCATTTACCACCGACCCGAGCGCGGCCGGGGCTCCTTAACGCGTACCCAGGATATAGAGGGATAACCCGGTGTTGCTTCTCACTTTTTTTTGCAGCCGCAAAATTAAATTGTGTTTCAGAGCCTCTCTTTATATTCGACGACGTGGTCGCTGCGTGGCTTAAAACAAAACATGTTTAAGAAAATATGCATTTGCTTTATCGGCCTAACATAAAACACTCTATACGAACCTATTGCTCAGACTCTGGGCCTTCTTTCATGCGTAGGGAGATAAAAGCCATAATAAACCACGCTGGCAAAGTGCGGTATGGAGTATGACACACGTCTTCGGATATTGTAGTCCTCAAACATGTCGGTTCCTCATAATGTTCTCCTTCACCGTAAAGAGAGAACACACATGGCTTGAAAACAAGTCATTGTGTAAGACCAAGATCGAACCAGGGGCCGCCAGATTGAAAAGCAAACGTTACCAACCGAGCCACCTTCGGTTTAGCGAGCTACACTCGCTCTATTATCGGTTTAGACGAGTGCGACGGCTTTAGGCAAATGCTTTTGTAATTGGCTTGACATCATTTGCATTTCTGTATTTGGTTTTATATAAATAATAATCGTGTCGGCTATTGTAAAATATACAACAGGTCACCTTGGTAGTAGGTATAACAACGTTTTTATCCCAAAGGACAAGCCGTGACAAGGAAGTTTGGTCGCGTCAAACGCTTTCCCCGAAACATAATATCGTACCTGGTTATATTTTATTTAACGCCGCAGAATAAATAATATTGTTATTAAATTATCTCTGTTTTATTTTCTAACTCAAAATATTTTAGTAAATGTGATAAAATAAACCAACGCTCTTTGAATCAATCACCCGAACTAGCTAAAATCAACACAAGTCAAGTGCTTACTTACAACTATTACACATTCTTGTTCCAAGCTTGTACGACTTGGTATCCTTAGTTTAGAGCAAAGTTGTTACTTCTACTTTATAGAACTAAGAAACTTTTAACAGATCGGTTCGATAATATGTATTATTACATATTATATAATTTATATATAATATGTAATAACTGTTAAAAGCAATATGATCGTTTTGAATTGTTTCACGGAATCTGGTTTAAACGCGTGTCATCAGTAAAATTATATTTAAACAAACACTCGGGCTTTATTTCAAATGCACAGCATTCAAGATATTTATTTACCTATATTATTATATTTTCCAAGATCATTTTTAAGCCAGCATAAACACGAATTAGATAATATGAAGATTAAGTAAAGCACTCGTAGCTCTACTTGTGGCCATTCTACGAGTGATGGAATACTTAGTAATCTATGCTCAGCGAGTGGCATAGTTATTCTGGGTTTAGCTTTTCTTGTCTCCTGGTGATATACAGCCTAACTCCCGACCACTATCTTCCAAACTAGTTGACCAACTAGTTGACCAATTTAGATAAAACACTCATTTAACTTGGCGGACAATCTGACGGCGTTTTGGCAAGGGCAGACCTTGTTTTGGCCAATTACTTGATGGTTTTGTTGTGATGAAAAAGCGAAATTGAAACTGATTGAAGTTTAGTATCTAGGTATAAGCTGAAATTTTAGTTTTAATATTGTAGCGATTACATTACAAATAAATATTAAAAAAAGAGTGTCTTCTGTGGAAACACGTGGGTGCCAACCACGGTTTACTTACTCAAGAGAACTCTTCTAATCAATAAATTCTGCGGGTGACCATCGCTTATGAGGAACATGACATTTAGAAGAAAGAAAGGTAATGAAATCGGAAAGTTTTGGTAGAACTGTAAGGATTCATATCTTTAACTAGTATGACCTAACAATAAATTACATGCAATGCCAATGCGGCGCGCAATCCCGATTTCTGTCATCCTGCAGGTAACAAACGTCCTAACTCGAGCTAGCGGCACAATTATACGAGCAGTAAAGACAACATCAACAATTACGAGCCATGGCAGTTTACCTAGCTTTTGACTGCTTTGGATCACTGAAAAAATTCACCGAAAATAAAGGAGATTTTTTTCGAAGAAAAGTTCTTTCTTTGTATCATTTTGCTATTTGCCTCTTGGGTTTGCTTTAGAGCCAAGGGGACCGGTTGTCTAATATCTTTGTATGCTTGCATGCGTTTGATCAAAAACAGAAGGTTGGTAGTTAATCTGTTTTTTCTGATTCGTGTAGTTCCTACTGCCTTAACATTGTAGGATAACTATAAAACATTGAACTATTAACCGACGTCGTGTCAACACAAAAGTTTGCTGCAGCGGGAAAGGGGATCGACGTGGAAGTTATGTTCTGTTTTTGTTGAATGGAGTTGAAATAGACAAAGTTAGGAAAAAAGTAACAAGTACTGAGCGTTGATGCGTCAAATCAATCTAATTTTTGTTTGTAGTTTGCTTCTAAAGATTTCCATAACATTTTAAGTCATGAATATGAAATAAACACAATTTTTAAAACATGATAGATAATTCGCCAGTAAAATTGTAATGAGATTGGACATGACTTAGAATAATGGCATAGATTAAGTGGTTCCTATAAGCAATGATGATAGCTGTTGTAGATGGTATGTAGGTTGTAGATCCAAAAATATTTAATTATTCATCAAACCATTCTCAAACCATGATTATTAATTAAGCTGTAATAGTAAATTTTATCCTTAAATAGTAATAGAATAAATAATAAAAATAAGAAAACAAAAGTTACGAAATAAAACAAGAGAAAATATACAGAAACGATAAAAACTATTGAGAAAAGATATAATAGCATTCTGTACGTGCTTATTGGCCACAGGCTCGGAAGCTTCGAGAATATAATGGCGTCATAATTATCGGAGCACGCAAACTTGGCACCCGACTGTGACTTATATCCCAATGTTGAAAGAACTTTTACTATACCGATGCGAACAACTTTTATGGACTTTTATTAACAAATATATTAAAATGAATTTTACTTACTTGAAACATACAGTATATGACTATAATTTAATTCATAAAACTATGAACATTAAGAAGCTTAAAACACACAAGAGAGTATTACAACAAAATGATTGATAATTATGTAGCTAGTTGAATTATTTATATAATCGAGTTGGTGCTAGCCAAAACACATATTATAAAGTAATGAATTTGACTTGCAGATTTATACATCATTAAAAACATAAACTATAAGGTATACTTTTATTCTGTGCCACAATTTATCTGATGGCAAAGTATACTGTGGTCGTAAGTTGCACGAGCTATCGAACTACATACATTATAGAAGTACATAAATAGTCATTAAGCAGACATCATTCACTAGTCCTCACACCCCCCTTTCAACCATATACTTTGGTAAATTTAATGTTTATGAAGTTGACTTCTCTTATTTGTGCTCCTTATTATTCAGAATCTCTCCCTCAGAGTTCCCTCACTCTGGGCAAAGTACACGTTGGTAGGCACCCTGGTCATTCTACGGACGACACATTTCCTCGGACTTGTGTCTTCCGTGTACTTTTTACAATGTTTTGGTTTACCGTAAAAAGAGAGAAATTCCACACACAACATGATCTAGTTATTGGTATAATGCAGGAATCGAACCAAGAGTTGTCAAATCACCTAGCCACATCCGCTTTACAGTTGACTAAAATAATAATAATAAAAAAGTTTTATTTATTGACACTATTATTAAAAAATGTTACCGTAAGAAAAATAAATTACATATTTTTCGCAGAAAAGCAAAAAACAACGAAAGTATCAGACAAGTTTAGACCGTCCCTTGCGGTCATCAGTTAGGTTGTAATTGCCATAATCGTTAGAGGTAATAAAAATCCCTGTTTTCGGATATTTTTGTGTTACTAACTGTGAACCAATTTATTTTCACGAGCATGAAAAAACATTTTACTCCGAACAAAACTTAAGAAAACAAATGTGAGAAATTATTAGGCCAACAAATTGAAGTTCTAATGTTAACTCAACCTTAGTCTGTTGATTTAAATGATAAATAATTTATTCAAGGACTTCATTTAAATACCTTACAAAGTTTGAACCAATCAATATTAATATCAATGAAACATAAAAGCTAATTGATATTAACCATTTTACAATTCGTAACACTTTTCGATTTATATAAGCTTTGTGAACGTCTTGAAAATCCAAACTCATATTTTTAAATTGCATTTTGCTGTGATCCCTAAACCCGACCACTTCTCGAAGCTCAAATCCGGCTCCGACGCTCAACACGCTGACAGAACAAATGACCACCTCATGGGATCGGACACTGCGCTGCGGACTAACTATTCGTTTTGAAATTCTTCTTCGAAACGACTTTATTCGTAGATAGCCAATGGGCATGGCATGTGTTTAGAAAATTATTTCCCGTGTAAAACAAGACGGTGATAATAATATGACTTATTTTTTCGAGAGACTAGAATATTGTCCGCGCCGGTGCTATTTAACAAGATGACGACTGAAATGTTCATCAGCGCCGATGTTGTTATCAAATGAAATATTAGACTTGTGCTCCGTTTAGACTTTAAAACCATGTTTTGGAGTGACAATATGTCCAGTTTGCTCTCGATAATTATAATAGTAGCCCCACTGGACCAAATCCGGCCGTCTGTCTTTGAACAAACGAGTTTTGTTCCGCTCCGCGACGCAGCGAGGCTATTGTCTTAGCAGGGTGTGGGACAGCGGGACGCATAGCGACGCTGAGAACATTGTGGACAGAGAAACTATTTCCGAATAACACAGAAACCTCTGTTCGTTTCATTTTCATGTCAGTACTTGGATAAGAATAATAAAATAAGTAATCTGTTAAACTTTAGTTCATAGAATTATAGGATATGCACAATTTGTATAACTTTAATAAGTGTATATCTTAACAAACTTGGTATAAATTTATCATTTCTAATACACTCTGAGATGGTGTTATGTTTGCTAATGCAAGCCACGTGACATAGTACAGTACAGTACAGTTAGTCACAAAGTAAATGCAAGAGTTGTTCTTTGATGTACGGCCCGCGTTTTGTTAGCTCGAATACATGTTATCACTTTTTAATTAATAGGTACACCTACTATAAACGTTTCAATACTGTCATAATTATTTTATGCTATTGATTGGAAAGAGGATAGAGAGGCCTTTGCCCAGCAGTGGGACGGAACCGGCTAAAAATAATAATAATAATAATAATAATTGATTGTACTCGTAATATTTATTTTAATTACATATATGTTTTTATTTTCAATTAGAATGAAATTTAACTTAAAGATTGATCAATCTTGAGCCACAAAGTACAACTATTTGAAATCGATTGGTGCAAAAACAGATTCACGGAGTTTCGGGCTACGTGCATGTTCAAAAACAGATATCAAACACATTAGCCAGCATCGTGGTGCGTTATAATTTTAAAGCTGCTTCTTTGCTTAGTTATCTACTCACCGGCAATACACAGTGGGGAGCGACGTACCGGGGCGGGACAAGGCAACTTTTATGTCATGGTTAAGTTTAACAACTCTGTTTATGATGTAACTATGTGGGAAATGTTGTCAGTACTTCATTTCCTTTTTCTTGACGGTAACTTTTATTTGTTTGTCAACTTTCCTTCTTGATTGTTCTTGAGTTGAGATAAAGTAGGTTATAATGTTTGAGTTGGTTTTCTAATGACTTATACTAGCTATACTTTTTTTCCAACATTTTTACGCAAGTTACTTGTAAAGCTAAAAGCCGTTTAATGATAATTAAATATTTAATGATAATAAAATTTAATGATAATTTTTCCCAGTTAAACCTTTTTCAAATCTTTTTTTTTGTACAGCCTTCTCGTCAAACAAGAATAAATAAAAATTTTGTAAACCCACGGCTCAATATTTTGAGGTGGCGGAAATCATGGTTTTAGAAACATGGTAGGGCATCAAATATTTTCATTTGATACCCGTATATGATGGCAGTTGTGAAAATATGCCTTCCGCCATTATGTACCTATTGGTCGTTATTATCTATTTTTATATCATTATCTATTTTTACCAAACCTAGGTTAGAACAATCTCAACCAACATTCCACCAATCTTGATGTCACACCCACAAACTTACAATATATGGCACTTCTTGGTATTTGTTTGGGAGCTAAAAATATAAAAAAAAATTAATCACTCTACGTTTTTTCTTTATTTAAATTTTATACTTCTTATACTACTAGTTTCTAGTTTCGCTGTTAATTGTCACTTAAAATTCATTAATTTCTAGAAATTGTACCAAGTAATAAAACAACATTTAAGTTTATCTAGCAAACACAAATTCTCAATTTACTTTATATCTGGGGGCATGAATTTCAAATGTATAACAACAGGATCTCCTTTTCACAAAATTTTTGGAATACAAAGTTCTACAAGAATGAGCTACTTTAAGGTACTCCTGCTTTAAACCATTCTGGTTTAATCTTTATTAATGCTTTTTCAAGCCAATAAAAACGTAAAACTATTCTTATTTGACACTTTCAATAAAAATAATAATCCTACCAATATAATTAATGCGAAAGTTTGTGTGTGTGTGTGTGTATGAGTGTTACTGCTTCACGCTCGAACGGTTGACCCGTATTTCACGAAATTTGGTGTGTAGATAGTTTATACCTTAGATTAACACATAGGCTATTTTTTTTAAACTCGAAGGGGAAGGATTATCAGTAGATCTTCAACAATCGTACATCCCTGAATGGTGGGTGCGTAAACTGCGCTAAAGCACGAGATATGGTTGTGTTCAATTAAAATATACAAATTACTTGCATTGCACAGGTAGACGCAAGATCTGGGTTACTTAGATATTTATTTGTCTTGATGTAGGTAGTAAGTGCGAGCTGCCTCGTTAGTCAGGAAAATAATGTTACTGCGAATTAGCCTTGCTTAGTTTTTTACCTATCGCTTATCTATTGGCTAGTGGTGTAATCTCTTCTTGCAGCAATTCACGGGCTTCCTATGTAATATTTCTTACGGAACAAGTTTTATATCAAAGATTTTTAAAGTTGCCTCTTCTTTTGCTAAGATGGAAAAAGATTTTATAAACGATACAGTGAACGTTCACCAGCATCAGACCTTGTAAATCTTTTGTATATTGTTCTCGAAGATAAATAATAACAAACGTTCCGACGAAAGCGCTCTAAAATGCTCGATTTAAGTAACAGTACATAACAATTACAATTGCTTATATTGAAATAAATGGTCGTTTAATGTGTCCAAAACGATGTTACTTAGTAATTAAGATAGTCAAACCAATATTAGGTAATTCGATTAGACAAACAAAATAGATGTTGTTTTTTTTTGTACGTAATAGCAAGGAAAAGCTAAATATATGTGTCGTAACTTTACTCTTATCATATGTTTCAAATTAACAAATTGTTATCTCTTACAATATTGTTGATTAACCAGCGACGATCAAAATCACATTAAGTTATGCAAATCTCGTTTTTTTTTACACTTTTCAGCGAGGTGTGTATACTCAAGTCAGTGACACAAGGAGGCTACTAAATTACACTGTAATACACGTTTGGCGACAGATTTATAACTTAAGGGTGGAAGCTAACCAGACGCAAACTAAAAATTGCCCGTGCTGCCTTGCTATAGTTTCCTCTCGATGCTTTCCGTCACGTAAAGCTCTAGCTTATTGGTGGAGATAAAACCTAAGCTTTGCGGGATAAAAAGTGACCGCAATCCTGACTTAACTGACATTGTTGCTATCTATGGTATTTTATTTTTACTAAACGTGCTAAGTTGGCTCGTTATCATCGTTCCCGCGGCATTTGAAAATTTTAAAAGTTTTTTGTGACCGAAGCCATAGAGCATAAGTAGTTCTGAACGGCTTTTGTACGTCAGTGTGCTTCAGTACAACTGGCACGAGTTTGTATAAGTTTTGTTCGTGCAGCTTGAGAACAACTTTTGACAATGCTGAGGATTGATATGGCCACTGAAAGTTAGATCATTGAAGAAGTTCCGTGCCCACGGCTGCATTCCTCGGTTATACTTTTTAGTTTCCGATTGCATGACTATTAAATATTAATCATGGTTATTTTTATGTTAAAAAACATTAGATCTGCGTTTCCTTAACTTTGATTTTGGCTCATGGCAATAATATAAACTGTTTTAAAAACGCAGTAGTTGTACTGCAAAATATTAAGAAATTCAGAAACAAGTCGTACATTAAAATTAAAGCTAAATTATTAGAAAAGCCCCGACTCAACACGTGTAACAGTGGTCATCTAAGATTTGAAATTTATTTTCTACCCATATTGAGATAGTTGTGCCCAAATATGTCATGCGATAGACAAACGCACGTCACATTATAGCACCCTTTCATTTTAGCGTCCGGGTAAAAAAGCTATCGCCATTAATCCAGTCACTACGTTAGAATTAGATAGTATACCTACTAATAAAACAAATCAGACACATGTATTAGCAAATTGTATTACATCATTTTAATATTCATAATAAAATAATATCATCTAATTTTCACGGCAATCATAATTGTTATTGTATAAAAATGTTGCAAATAGGATTGACTTATTATATACAATAACATATACTACTATATTTATGAAATTGATAATGTGATGATATAAAGCCCAATGGCAACATCTTGAATTTGCCATTATTTCGTAATAAAACATAAACGGTAAAAAATATTAACAAAATAGCTTAAAGATCGTATAAAGAGCCACTTTAACAATGTTTATGCTTATTTTTGTACCAATTCTACTTATGAATTAAAAAAACCTGGTTAAAAAAAATATGATATTCAATGAAACTTTTTTTTTATCATCGCCTGAAAGAAATGATACCGGTCATATCTATTGTTGTTGTACATTATTTTGCAAATAACAGAAAATACTGCCTCGTTTAAAATGAATAAAGTCCTTCGTTAGAGAGAAATATAAATAAGAGATAAATAAAATATGAGAGAATAATAAAGCAATTAATGTTAAATTAATTAAGAATAATACCCAACGTATATGAAACTACGCAAATATGCGATACTACCCGTAATATTGCCGACTCATGTATGCCACCGAAGAGTGTAATGTATGAATTCGCTAAATATAATTATTATTTTGACTTCTATACGAAATTCTCAAGTTTTTATAACAAGTATGTAATCTCAAACGCTTTCAAGAATCAACTTTTTTTTTACACAAGTTAGCAGGAGTATCATGTAAAGTAGAACGGACTCGGACCAGAATAAATTTTATCAAATTATTTTAACTAGAGCTATTTTATTATTAAAAGATTTTTTAAATTATTCTAAAACACCTGTACATTAGTAACCAGCTCCCATGTTCCCACTTGCCAGGCGTCCGATAGCACATAGTCTCTCGACGTATTTTCAAAACCGACGTATTGCAAAATCAAAACGCGCAATAAACATTAATTACAGAATGAATGTTTGTAAACGTACGAATAGAGTAGATTTGTGATAACATTAAGATAACCTTTATTCCAGGATAGAATCGCAGGGCACAGTTAATCTAAATTTTTTGTACATACGAGTAATATAGCAAAGATATTTATATACTCGTACTACATATAAACATTGCAAATTTCGACAACTAAGATTACCTTTGTTCCAGGATAGAATCGCAGGGCACAGTTAATCTACATTTTTTGTACATACGAGTAATATAGCAAAGATATTTATATACTCGTACTACATATAAACATTGCAAATTTCGAATGTCAGAAATTATTAAGATATAACTTTTAATTTGTATTCTCTAGCTGTCACGGTTTATGATGTGACAGACAGACAGCGGAGTCCAATTAATAGGGATGGAATCGATGAAACCCTTTGAGTACGGAACCCTAAAATCCAAATTTGAATAAACTTAGATATACGAACCAGCTAAAATTTGTTCTCGTTAAACTTAACTGGTAAATCCTAAACTTCAGTAGCTATTCTAAAAGTAGTTAACTGCTGTAGTTTGAATCGGATCGGGTAGTTACTGTTCGAAAATTGTGGTCCAATTGCTGGGTACGTATCAATCCATTCACTAAACTCTAACCGCTGCCTCGCTGGAACTTGCCACTAGCTGGAATAAGTTTGTTTTATAAACCTGTTCTAGTTTTACTGTTGCATCCATTGCAGATACTAATAAAAATATTACAGGAATATTTCGTAGTACCCAAATTTGTATAATATCTAATTTTAGGTTGTCCTGTTTCTAGGTTGTTTTACTGTAATGCAGATGTTGTTTAATATAAGATCATATACCTAAATATTTTTTTATTATTATTATTATTTTTTTTAATTAATTTACTGAACGTATTTGAATAATATTCTAATTACAAATGTATCAGGAATATATTCAGACATATTCACAAAAGACCAGTCTGAATATAAATAAATACAAATTCATTGCAAAATGCACCGTAGCGAATGCACCAAGCATCGATCACGCGAGTAATACCTACTCAGTATGCTGTACACACTATACAGAGTTATACATTATCCATTAGGGATTATCTGTCAAAAAAATCTGTCGTCGGCAGTACGAACTGTAATTTGACATAATGTACGACAACCATGTCAAATTTGTACCCGTATTTAGTATTTTTATAACAATTATCCGTCTTTGTTTTACATTACCCTGTAGGCAGAACATATACCGTTTTTTTTTAGGAAATTTCTACATAATAGGAGAGGGGGGTGGGGGCCCGACGCGTTGACCGTGCCGATTTACGACCAATTTATCCCAAGTTTATGCTGCTTTGGAAGCCATTCACGATTTTATTTTCATTGCTTTTATTTACTTAAAATTCTGTTTATTTAAATAGGTGTTTCTTTTACTGACCAAACCAAACAAGGCTAATTTTAACGAGAACATAACTTATTGAATAAGAATTCGTGAAAAAAATATTGTTGAATAGCTCAAAGATTAATCATACATTGTAGTACAAATACATTTCTTATTCAATGCTTTTTTTATTTAAAATTAGCGCGATAGAAGTATTGGTTAAAATAAAAAGAATCAGTGACGGTTCTACTTTGATCAGGCATGTTATGGAGTAACATTATAAAGTAGCACTATAAAGTATTAAACCTTCCATGCAATCAATCTCCTGTCTCTCCACAAAGTATCAACTCGGGATAAGAAAGCTTGAAGATGTTTCGATAGTAGTCATAATACGAGTAACAAGGCATTAAGTATTTCATATTTATAAGTAAACAAAATGTATCTCGCTAAACACGAAACTTGCAAGAAAATTTAATGTAGCATTTTTATTATGACGTGTCTTATGAAAGTTAATTAATTATTATTCTTAAAAACATTTTTATTTAATAAATATAAATCAGAATAATTAAGATATTAGACGGTTTTTTTTTCAATGTTCAAAGACAGCCAAAAGTCAGGGTCGGTATTTCATCGAGAAAAACCTGGTTAAAAAAAATATGATATTCAATGAAACTTTTTTTTTATCATCGCCTGAAAGAAATGATACCGGTCATATCTATTGTTGTTGTACATTATTTTGCAAATAACAGAAAATACTGCCTCGTTTAAAATGAATAAAGTCCTTCGTTAGAGAGAAATATAAATAAGAGATAAATAAAATATGAGAGAATAATAAAGCAATTAATGTTAAATTAATTAAGAATAATACCCAACGTATATGAAACTACGCAAATATGCGATACTACCCGTAATATTGCCGACTCATGTATGCCACCGAAGAGTGTAATGTATGAATTCGCTAAATATAATTATTATTTTGACTTCTATACGAAATTCTCAAGTTTTTATAACAAGTATGTAATCTCAAACGCTTTCAAGAATCAACTTTTTTTTTACACAAGTTAGCAGGAGTATCATGTAAAGTAGAACGGACTCGGACCAGAATAAATTTTATCAAATTATTTTAACTAGAGCTATTTTATTATTAAAAGATTTTTTAAATTATTCTAAAACACCTGTACATTAGTAACCAGCTCCCATGTTCCCACTTGCCAGGCGTCCGATAGCACATAGTCTCTCGACGTATTTTCAAAACCGACGTATTGCAAAATCAAAACGCGCAATAAACATTAATTACAGAATGAATGTTTGTAAACGTACGAATAGAGTAGATTTGTGATAACATTAAGATAACCTTTATTCCAGGATAGAATCGCAGGGCACAGTTAATCTAAATTTTTTGTACATACGAGTAATATAGCAAAGATATTTATATACTCGTACTACATATAAACATTGCAAATTTCGACAACTAAGATTACCTTTGTTCCAGGATAGAATCGCAGGGCACAGTTAATCTACATTTTTTGTACATACGAGTAATATAGCAAAGATATTTATATACTCGTACTACATATAAACATTGCAAATTTCGAATGTCAGAAATTATTAAGATATAACTTTTAATTTGTATTCTCTAGCTGTCACGGTTTATGATGTGACAGACAGACAGCGGAGTCCAATTAATAGGGATGGAATCGATGAAACCCTTTGAGTACGGAACCCTAAAATCCAAATTTGAATAAACTTAGATATACGAACCAGCTAAAATTTGTTCTCGTTAAACTTAACTGGTAAATCCTAAACTTCAGTAGCTATTCTAAAAGTAGTTAACTGCTGTAGTTTGAATCGGATCGGGTAGTTACTGTTCGAAAATTGTGGTCCAATTGCTGGGTACGTATCAATCCATTCACTAAACTCTAACCGCTGCCTCGCTGGAACTTGCCACTAGCTGGAATAAGTTTGTTTTATAAACCTGTTCTAGTTTTACTGTTGCATCCATTGCAGATACTAATAAAAATATTACAGGAATATTTCGTAGTACCCAAATTTGTATAATATCTAATTTTAGGTTGTCCTGTTTCTAGGTTGTTTTACTGTAATGCAGATGTTGTTTAATATAAGATCATATACCTAAATATTTTTTTATTATTATTATTATTTTTTTTAATTAATTTACTGAACGTATTTGAATAATATTCTAATTACAAATGTATCAGGAATATATTCAGACATATTCACAAAAGACCAGTCTGAATATAAATAAATATAAATAGTATTATTCACCACGAACACTTGCATAAGCGCTAAGAAGGTACAAACCCCTATATTCTCAGGGGGTAGCACCGATCGCAGCGACGACTGCGGTTCAAACGATGTAATTGCCGTCCTATTGTGACGCCGATGCTGCTGCACTATTCAACCTTCTGCCTATAAATATTCTGCGCTTCTATTGTCCGCTTTTTTACCAGGAAATGTGGTTATTTACTGGCGCTTTCTTACACTCGTAGGTAGAAAATATCAGAACCTTTAAGGAGTCTTACATTAGAATATGTTGATTTTAATAAGTAGGACTTAACATAAATTGTACATGCTCTGTTTAGAATATGCAAGTGCTTTTATTTGTCCACATACTTTTGTTTGTCAAAAATACTTTTTCAAATCTTATCTTATATAATTTAGATAGCACTTACAGATATCTAAAAATAACAATAGTTGAATGAATATTCTGTTAATAGAACTTTTTGATAGCTTACATCGCATCCATACATTTCAGGTCATTTGGTGAGATTGAATTGAAGCGATATCTGATACCGATGTCGATTCACAACTTGTCCAGGCCGTCTTGTAGGTTTAAAAAAAAACACATATCACCATTTCAATCAAAATTCAATGGTTTTAATTTACTAAGACTACATAACATATGGCCATAATTTATACTGATGTAACAATGTTTAAAAAAAACTTATTCTGAACCAAGCGTTCAAAGAACGTTTGCAAAGATCACACTACTTTGATTAAAACTTAGAATGCATTGGAGAATAGATACAATATTGGAACTTGGAAACTCCATTACCGCTGCCCATAAAATACGACATCTACTGGCCACAAAACAAATTCATTGCAAAATGCACCGTAGCGAATGCACCAAGCATCGATCACGCGAGTAATACCTACTCAGTATGCTGTACACACTATACAGAGTTATACATTATCCATTAGGGATTATCTGTCAAAAAAATCTGTCGTCGGCAGTACGAACTGTAATTTGACATAATGTACGACAACCATGTCAAATTTGTACCCGTATTTAGTATTTTTATAACAATTATCCGTCTTTGTTTTACATTACCCTGTAGGCAGAACATATACCGTTTTTTTTTAGGAAATTTCTACATAATAGGAGAGGGGGGTGGGGGCCCGACGCGTTGACCGTGCCGATTTACGACCAATTTATCCCAAGTTTATGCTGCTTTGGAAGCCATTCACGATTTTATTTTCATTGCTTTTATTTACTTAAAATTCTGTTTATTTAAATAGGTGTTTCTTTTACTGACCAAACCAAACAAGGCTAATTTTAACGAGAACATAACTTATTGAATAAGAATTCGTGAAAAAAATATTGTTGAATAGCTCAAAGATTAATCATACATTGTAGTACAAATACATTTCTTATTCAATGCTTTTTTTATTTAAAATTAGCGCGATAGAAGTATTGGTTAAAATAAAAAGAATCAGTGACGGTTCTACTTTGATCAGGCATGTTATGGAGTAACATTATAAAGTAGCACTATAAAGTATTAAACCTTCCATGCAATCAATCTCCTGTCTCTCCACAAAGTATCAACTCGGGATAAGAAAGCTTGAAGATGTTTCGATAGTAGTCATAATACGAGTAACAAGGCATTAAGTATTTCATATTTATAAGTAAACAAAATGTATCTCGCTAAACACGAAACTTGCAAGAAAATTTAATGTAGCATTTTTATTATGACGTGTCTTATGAAAGTTAATTAATTATTATTCTTAAAAACATTTTTATTTAATAAATATAAATCAGAATAATTAAGATATTAGACGGTTTTTTTTTCAATGTTCAAAGACAGCCAAAAGTCAGGGTCGGCATTTCATCGAGAACCGGAGCATCAATAATGAAGAGCAGCTATTAAAATACTTTCACACAGTATCTACATACTTCCAAACTACATTTTTACGAAGTAGGTATCATTCAATGTATCAGCTAACATATCACTTACTGTATTATTTAGTGTACCATGTGAAGTATCGTGTTTATTGATTTATGACGATCTCGTTGGCTCGATACCATGCCGGCCCCGAGTTCGATTCCCGGTACGGCCAACATCTTTGCGATGAACTAAATTTGTTGACTGCAGTTAGTCTGGGTGTTAAATGTGTACCTATACAAAGTACTTGTGTATGTACTATATCAGTTGTGTTAGCAAATATAATACAAACTAGAAACTTGTGTTTTTTACACATTTCATAATCACGATTTTTAAACTGGTCTGTATATTCGTATTTTATTTTAAATTCAGTTTTCAGAAGTGTGACAATCGGTTTAGAGAGAAAAAAATAGATATTGCCGAATCATAAATTTATGTCAAATATAATTAAATGTTTTTTTTTTTCCATATGACTAAGTTGTAAAGTAGTAAATAAATGTAGTAGGTACTACTCAAAATAAATTCAATTTCATGTATAATTCTTCTTACTTCGCTGAATGAACCTATCTACATGTTAACGGTTCACAAAAATACTGTAACAACGTTTTCGCGAATTGTTATGTAGGTTTTTATTCTTCTCACGGAAATGTTTATGTCAAATGAGACTATAAAATGAGTTATAAACCAACTACCTGGTCCGTGTTATGGTTTCAAATAAAACGGATGGACATATTTTTATGACAGTTTGGACTCCGGAAGAGTGAGTCGTTTCAGAAGCTGTTTGACGTATGATTGTTTATATTATTTAAATAAATCATTATAATGTTAATTTTAAAAAATGTGATAAAAAGCGTGATAACACGCGTAGCGTTTTAATAAATATGGATATAAATAATTTAAATATGTACGTTCAATTATATTTACAATAAATCTATCAATAGTTAAATCTAAACACTATAGCAACTTCTGAAATTAATGGCGGACAAACCCAGTCAACGACGAAGCCTATCAAAACATATTGCGACGTACTAGTTTGATTTATCACAGACCAAGTCTGCATCGATATTCAGTAGGTATAATAATCGATTGACCTCCCTATTCTATCACTAACACGTATACACAACTATCAGGACAATCGAATCACCTCTATATTCGATGACGCACGCTGGACTAAGGTTATGTTCGTAATAATTTGCGGTGATAGCCTAGTCCAAATACATAATATGTAATTACAGCATTTCCAAGGATAAGTCGTAAAGAAAGGTTACCTACAACTGTATGAACATTTTGTCAAAGTATTACGAGTAGGTATAGTAATACCTACTCGTAATACTTTGTTTTTTACTACTTGTTGGCACTGTATTTTTGCAGTGAAAAGAGTGTGAAAACAAATAGTTTATATGTAGATAGACCTTGAGCACTTGAAATCAAAATATATAGTTAAATAGTAAATCTTACTTCATTATTTATCTAATAAAAACGGTTTCTAGGCAGTTCAATGTACAAGTTAGCAATGAATTACTGTAATACACTTAAAATGAGTCATATTTCTTATACGGGCAAAACAACACCCGTAACAATACTAATTTTTGTATGTACTAAATTAAGTAACTAACTTAAGTACATCTTGGCACAACATTTTTCTAAAAGTTCCATTCAAATTATCTCCGTTGAAAGTTGAATTGTTTTTTGTAGGCGATGCATAGCGGCGGGGATCGAGGCTGCGTGCCGCCCGCATACCTTGCAGACATTCCTCGCGCGCCCGCTCTGTTGACATAGTGCTATACTAAATACGGGAGACGAAGCGACGATATTGCTCTTGCCGATTTGGTTGAATCGATAACTAATTGAGCCTCGTGGTGCTACCTTTTTTAGAAGATGAAAAGACGTAAACATATTTAATTGCTCAAGGTTTAATCCATCTCGATAACAAATTTCATCAAATTTAGTGCAGCTGTTAGTTCTTGAAGGTGTGTCTACGGACATCTTTATGCCATTACCTTTGTAACATATAGTGTGGTAAGAAGTAAGATAATCCAATTCAATGGTGCGAAAAATATATTAATTTACTAGTTGTTGCTCGCGGCTGCACCCGCGTGATGGACACTTTTTTGCGTAACCTGCGGAAGGTATAATAAAATTATCCAGACTTAAACTTATTCCTATAGTATTCTATTCCCATGCCAATTTTAATAAAGAAAAAATAATAAAACATATACATGCTAACACATCTTTGTTTCTAAAATAGTAGATGCAGCTTATTACAGAGGTTTCTATAGACTGAGACAATGCACGGCGTTGCTAATCTCCACTGAAGTTGCAACTGTCTTTCCGCATTAGATTCCTTCTGCTTTTAGATATTCTAGAATGATTCGACAGATAAGACCTCTAGATTTTGACCGTCTAGGCATAAGTTAAATAAAAATAACTAGAAAACGTTACGGCACGACCATAATCATGTTTCATCGAACATCAACTGAACTGACTGGCTGATTATTAGTTTATATTATTTGATTTTATTTTATTAGTAATGGACTGAGCAAAAAAACTACATAATTCTTCCTCTACCATTAAGTAAACTACTTTAATACGAATTTTGATGTATTTAATTTCATAAACACAAAACTTTCAGTTTGAACTTTCAACCTCAATGGCATCCCCCACAATGCAAAAAAAAAACATTATATTATTTTAACCATTTAATACAATAATTATTTTCAAGATTTTAACCTAATTTCAATGTTCATACAAACTTTCACACCCATTATGAATCCTTATTAATTCACCCTTTGCAAAAAAAATTGATATCACTGTTTATTATTTTGAAATACATATTACAAATTTCATTGCTAGAAGTTAAAAAACCAAAAAGTTTCATACAATGATTTTACCTCCTTTCACCCCTCAGGGTAGAATTTCCAAAAAATCATTCATAGTACACGTCTACATTCACCCGCCAAATTCATACCCTTAGGTTCAGACGTTTGGGCTCTGCGTTGCCTGTAGATATAATACTTAATAATATAATAGAAACCAATTTATAAAACCATATCGTATTGATTTCACGGCACCTATCTTTGTAATTTTCACTTTGTCCCAGGCATCTTGCGAATATTGGTTTTTATTTCTTTCACCAACATATGAATACCACACAAGGCTCAATTTGTAAGAAAAATTTAATTTGGCAGAGCAATTTCATAAATGTAGATCGTGTCGCGGCGAAATTGAACCTATAAAACATATTTGAGATGAAGCTCAAATAAAGTGTTCTTTGATGATATGGTAAAGAGTACACGATCCCAGAGTACACGGTTAACGTTCTGTGAATTTTGATGAAGCGAATTTTAGTTCGAGATAACAGACGAATCAAACGCTCGTTCCAATATCATTTGCGGTATTCAGATTGGAATTGATTTAGTTTTTTGAAAATATTATGTGACTGTGGAATAAATCTATACATTCACAACTTATATTTATAAATATTTGGTTCAATCGATACCAAACAATAAAACAATCTTTACAAAATAAAAGAGCGCCCATTTTTTTATGTGATCAATACTCATACGAACAAAATGAACGCTCTCCCATATTCGTAAGATTCTATTCATTGTGAAAGCACAAAAAGAAGTCGCGCGGAAAGCAGCTTGTTTTCCTAATATTTCATACTATATCAAGGTCGAAAAGGTTACAGAGAGCCGCAAAAATATCTACTTCAGCGATAAAATACAGATGTTGCGGCAAAAAACATGACTTATGTGTTTTCCGCGGTGGAAGCAAGCATACAAAAAATAAATGTGCGAAATTAATGGCGTAATTCGCACATGATACGTGGGCTACTACCGAGATTTATTGGAATTATTATCGTCAGGGTTCTCTAGGTATAGCATTTTTCTATTCCGTGATTCGAGAGCTACCGATCCAATATCTTTTTGTAGCAAAGGTCTGATATGTAACCCAGGCCTAGTTAAACAATCTGTCGATATTATAACATTTTTTACGTGAAAAAAATAAGTATATAACAAAGTGGAATACATTTGATTTTTCCACTATGCGATCTGTGTAATAAATTCAAGAACCTCTTCTTAACCAAATCCCAATTACAGTATGTACGATTCTTCAAACATTATACATTCGTATATTATTGAATCCTTTTTTACTCATATTTTTGTTATTTATGCAATCCTTTTTTATAATAAGGCATGTAAAGTCGGTCTCAGTTACTTCAAAAGTATTAAAATTATGATACAGTTATGTTCGATGACGGATTTTCTATTTAATTAATAACCACCTGTTATACTCAATATTATAAAATTGTTTAGTTCTAAGGTTCAGTTTTTAACCCCCAATGGTAGAACGACGGGACGTTATAAGCTCGACGTCTCTTTGTTTATTTGTGTATGAATCTAAGATGGCTGGCAGGTTATGGGTATCAAATGAAAGAGTATGATTTGTAAAATAGATACATTCAAATCCAAGATGGCGGGCACCAATTAACACAGGCAGGAACTTTTCAATTTTTTTATTTAATCTTAACTAACAACTGAACTCGATCCATTGAACCAGACGCTCTAGATAGAACATGAGTTCGTATTGTGTTCGCCTTGTTCATGTAAGTGTACCCATAACACGTTAATCTGTTTGGCTAATTAATAATTAAATCACAATAACAGGCGCACAGAATCTATAATAATATAAAACATTAGCGGCAGTTTATCATTTCTTCTTACTGCTTAGTTCAGTGACAAATCACTTGTAAAATAAGAAAGCTTGCGAGCATTGATCGGTCAATCATAAAGCGCTCAGCAACAATCCTCATGTCCAATTTACCGTTCGGCCGTTTCGTTCGCCTTTTTTCACAATTTCCTTTGGATGGTAACAGTTTCGCCCATTGTGGAGCCATCCGCGAAATAAAATTAGCGAGGTGTACTCTCTATTTTACGGGTTTTTACGGTTGAATCGTCAGTTACGGATACAACGCGTTCATGACTCGACATTTTCCGTTTTTTATGCATTTTGATTCAGCCGAAGTTTATTTTGTTGCAATGTATACCTTTAGGTAGATCATTGATCGCGTGTCCGTGTATCTATGTACATTTTAGTCTTTTTGCTTATTCGTCGGAAAAACTGTTGTTCAGGTGTTGTGTCATAGAGGCCGATTGCTTTCCGCCTGTTTTCTCGAACGTATGGATATAAGGGAAAACGTATTTTCGGGTTATGTTGCGTGGCAGACATTTTCTTTGTTATTTTTCGATCTTCTGAGTCAAATTCTATTGTAGGAGATTGCGAGTTTATTCTGAATGTAGCATTTGTATTTTAACTGTATTTTCAAGATATGCGTTTAAATTAAACGAAAATTATTCGATAAAATCGAATATATAATAATATATTCGATAAAAAAATAGATATCAAGTCGATTAATTAAAAACTGTGAATAAATTACTTTTAATGAATTTAATAACTTTTGTATCTCGGATATGAAACGAGTAAGTATAACTCGATACAACAAAGAAAACGTTTGAAAGCTCGTTTCTTCTTGCTCACACTCATTTGGTTATGCGAGTGTGAGGACATGTTTTGTCTATTGACTCAAGTTATAAACTATTTAAATTTTAAAGTTTGTATCGACCTCACAAGGAAACGAACATTAATATACACATATTTTATAAATAGAAATACAGACCAATATTCAGCGTAGGCGAACAAAAACGTCAGTTTTTGTATTACACTGGAAATAATAGAATATCATAGCATCCGTCATTGCGGGCGACCGATGGCCGTGACATGCAGTTTATGTAGTTCACGATACAGGTAACGTATTGTTCGATACACAAACTATTTGTGGATTTTACGGTAGAGTTAAAAACAATCAATTTGTATTGTAGCTGTTTCATTTCTTATTTTGAAAATTGACATTTGATATACTTATGTAGAATTGTATTTGATATTATATTACAAGAATTAGAAGTGAAAATTTACATGGAATCATATCATATTCTTTTATAATGATATTATAATTATTATTTGACTTGTAACTTTGGTGTTATCAATAAATGATTCGTATTTGTATTGTTCAGGATATATTATAGTTTGAGTATCATGTAGGTAATTTTAAAACTAGCATTTTGTTTTTAAAATGTGACATATAATAGTAAGTTTTTCTATTATAATTGAACAAGTGCGAGTTGGGGCTTGCAAATAAAAGGGACCGTACCATTATTTTCAATAAATTGCAAAAAACTCGTTTGTTACATTAGAGGCCTCCCGTAAACATTGATTTTATTTTTAAAGTTTATACATACATATGTATAAATTCGTAAATTGTATAGAGCGTCTGCGCATGTTTAGAAGGTCTACCAAATGTTATATTAATAGATCGAGTAAAAAAATGCTTAAAAAATATGATATGAATAATAATATGTTTATTTATTTATTTCATAAGGTAATTAAACATTTTAGACAGACAGACAGTGAAAGCGGAAAGATGATCCTGTTTTAACCTTTTAGATACGGAACCCTAAAAACTAAAAACAAGACAGTTATATCAAATTTGTTTAAAAAATACAATTAACGGTTAAACAACAAATTGAACCATGATCATTGAATCAGTCTTAAGGTATGGATATTGGTTTTTACAACTGATTGTGCTTGTCCAAGTATATAGGAAGATTCGCAGCTAGTATACTGTCCTAATCGCATGAAGCTAGCTATAGCTATATAGGCAGTCATTTATAAACTGTCAAGCAAGTAGCTTATCGACGAGCTGGCCACTAGAGTAGTTTGTCAGTTTATATCCTACAGTGTCTCGATAAATCAACGGATCGCTTGTTGACAAGAATGGACTCGCATTGCTAACCAAGTGGCAGATTTATTGAATGCGTTAATCTATTAACATTATTAATTCATCTTCACAAAAATATTTAACAGACATTGCAAAAATAATTTTGCGCGGCTTAAGTGCGTCTCAATAAACAACTTTTGCTGTACGAGTTTCGGATATTCACTTTAATCGTAAGTTGCTTTTCCAAACATTTACTCACAAAGTCGCAGGACATTTCATATGAATCAGCTGTTGTTTTTACTTATTTTATTTACTAACTATGAGAATAAATGACTACAACTAAAACAATAAATGAACAATGACAAAGTCCTTTAATACTCGTAGCAGGCTGTTATTAAACATAATGATTTATGACAAATTAACTATATTAAAAATCACGTGATTTTCATGTTATTAATGTAGGGAAATAGTAATATAAATTTATAAACTACAAGAAAAAGCATTCGTTGTGGAAAGTAAGGTACACGCAAATTCAATATTTGCCAGTTAATTATACAAATTCAACGGATCTCGATTTCATTTAGTGAATGTGTATGAAACCAACGTTAAAACGGTTTGAACCATATTAATGATTTGTGAACTTGTTTAAAACGTTGTATGATACTGATGTCTATATAGAAAGTTTAATAAAAATATTGTTTCAAAGCTCTCTGGTTTGTAGCTATTATTTTTTCAAAAAAAACATTATGTTAAATTAAACATGTGGTATATATTATATACAAAAAAGTGAAATGAAAAAATTATGAGAATATTAAAGAAAAAACTATTTGAAAACAACCATAGCTCAAACAAACACATTATTAGGAATTCTACGTCTATTTACTTACAACTCTTGGTTTGTACCGTGTCATCTGCTAATTTACCTGAAAAGAAAAACAATTTTTATTTTATTTTAAATTGAAATGTTTGTACGAATTCACACTTGTAAATAACAGCATACATTTTTATACATACTCGTATATGTATATCTAACTTCTGAATAAAACCTAATATGGTCTTCACAGCACTGCTTACTTTTGCATGAAATACACAACAACAACGACTAGACAAACCCCCAAACGCCCGGTGCGAACACTAACAATGTTCCAATAGAAAAAACGACGTCATCGACTTCAGTATTCGTGTATAAAAAACAAGTTCCCAAATTAAAAAGTGTCAGCAGCAGCCCAGTCCCGCGGCCAAGTGTCGATAGCGCGCCGTGTACCGGTATTTGCTCGCGATACACTTCCGGTTATTTCGTACCGCAATGTATTTAGTACAGCTCTTTGTGTGCCCCAATCTGCGTTTGGATTTCAGTCAGACCAATACCGAGGAGTAAAAAACGAAACAGATAGGTCTTTATTAACCAACGTCTAATAAAAGGAGTAGGTAGGTTATTTGACTGTATCATTAGTGTATTGTACATTACGGAACTTATCCTGTGTTCAGATTAAAAGTTTATAATCGCTTTATATAGAATAACTAAGCATATATATAAACACACTCCAAATAAAATGTCGTCATCTAAATCGGTTGTTTTTAAAATAACTTAGAGAATAAAAGTGCTTGTTAAGCATTAAAATAATGTTGACATAATTTCCATCAAACAATTTAAATTGATAACATAAAATAATTAAAATAATTTTAATGCGAATAATGTGTTTTCAAATAGAATATATTAAATATGTTTTATATGTTTTATGAAATTAAGCTGACACAAAAAATAAATAGCACAAGCTAAGAAAAGACATGAAAGCATTTTTAATCGTCTTGATAAGTTTCACTACCTATTTCTGTTTCTCTGCAAAGTTTCACTCCTGCCGATACCGCATAACAAGAACGATGATTGAAAATAAACGAGTGGTTCAGTAGCAAAGTTTTAACGATTGCCGGTTTCCACTGTTACCGGTTTTCTAACTCAAAATCAACTTATTTCCCTCTCGCGTCATATAATTTCATTTGACTTTGATTATGTAGGATGTTAAGACTTTATGGCTAAAGTTAGACACATGTGAATTTAATAAACGTTTTTATTACGAAGGTTGAGTTATTATGAGTTGGATGATTTAAAAAAACACATTTTTTTTTCTGTTGCACTGGCAAAAAAAAACTTCAAGATGGTCCTTGATACATCTTGAAATCAACTTTTGTTCTAGAGCATTATGAGTATTGCCAATAATAATCAATTGGTCCATAGACAAAGCTGGTAAAAAAAACAGCAAAATTATAAAAAAAGTATGTGCTTCTTCTTCTTCTTCTTCTTCTTCGAATGAGCTAAGTGGCTAAGCTCTGGTGTCGAGAGTTTTCAAGCCACCCCAAGGCCTCAGACTTGGCTTTACGACTGCTAGTACCTAGACACCAACAGCCGGGACCTACAATTTAACGTGTCATCCGACCCACGGCAGCGCCCAGATGAACAACGACAGTATTTTGTGCATGATCGGGTGATCAAACACTGTCCGCATCGACCGTTGCTTAACTTCGATAATCGCGCCAGATCACCTTAGCTTGCCGAGTTATGTTTTATTTATTGAAATTATATTTGAAAATACAATTGTAGACAATTGTACAACATACATTTCCGGGGTCTGGAATTAAGTGTTGAGAATCCTACACATTAGAAACCACATACCGTCACATAAAAATTTTCTTCAGAGTTGAGATTCAATAAACAATTTAAAAAGAGAAATATAAAATCACCATGTTCAGCAGAAGTCGCATCGACCCCTGGAATCTAATTATACTTTTGTGAGACGCACCGTATGACGGATTTCCGTTCCCGACAGCGGCGCCTAAATGATTTTGCTTCTTGAAATCTGTCTCAATTTTGCTCGTTTCAAGTTTGCAATTTGTCTCATATTATATGGAATGGGACTCAGAACGGGCGAAATAGAAAATTATACTTTTTTAGTTTGATGCCGATGCGAATAGTGGAGAAGGTGCCTGCCAATAATAGAAAATATAAGCGACGCGATACGATATTCTGAATGGCTTAATAATGTCTATATGTGGGTTATATAATATTATATTGCAATCATGGCTTATATTGCAATTAGAGCAATCATGGCTTTACAATTCACTCATTCGAAATACACAATAAAAAATATTAAAAATTGTCAACACAAAAAATCATTAAATCTAAAAATATTACCTTCAAGCCCCTTGCCCATAAGTGCAACTCGTTGAGTTAATGTTTTAATATAACCAGTTGTGCTGCATGTCAGTTTGCTTAGTAAGTGTTCAAATAAAAAAATAATAGTGTACAAACTCGATGCCGCAGACCTGCAGAAAAACGAGTTTCACCTTGCGTCTTCAATAATTACATTCGTATTAAGAGCTCCGTGTGTGTGTATTTTCACCACATTTCAGAGTAACATTAAATTTGTACTCCCTAACACATTTTAGTATCGTTATTAGATTAAGAAGCGTTCTCAAGTGAACGGCCCATTTTTGTTTATTTATGTCCCTGCGAACAGGTAAATAAAATTACCTATATATCGTGCGAAGGTATCTTTGAACGTAAACAAGACCAGTTAAAACAATTAGATATTTGCATAAAATATATAAAATAAATATATAAGATGTCTGTTTCGGGATTCTTAGAACTACGAGTACAACGAATATGATGGCACCGGTTTAAATATAGCGGGTACAGCCAACTGTCTCGTCTCTTAATTAATTAAAAATAATATTTCATTTATATATGTATGCATATATTTTTGTATCGAACAACTAGTCATAGTGTGATGATTTCATTGAAGTATTTCATGAGATAGTATCTGATGGTTAGCGTTTAACACTCCGAGTTAAAAGGAAAACTAAAAAGGTTTGCCGTTGTAATATTGTTTTTGTAGCAGTCTCGATCTCCTACATTCTGTTGCAGCGTAGAACCCTCTACGGCGTAGCCATAACCTAGGTATAACCACGCCGCGGTACGTTGAAATAACTTCCGTTAAAACATTTGCCGCAAACAAACCTATTACGTTTTTGTAACGGCAACAACATCGTGGCATTTTAAATGTCATTTTTTACAATAAATTTCATTGTTCCCATTTTTGCATATTGTCCATTAAAATAATTCATGAATAACTGTATGAACGTGTGACAATACGTATTAATTGACTTACATTATTATTTATTTCAAGTTGAGGAGAAAGAAACAGGCACGCCAAACTTATGACACCCCGTTTTTTCATAGCGGGTTCAAAATAAACAGTACCCAAGTCATAGAAACAGAACTAACATAACATGCGTACATACAAAACTAGAATTGCAAACATAGCAATGTTATTTGCTCCGTGTTGCGGAAAAATAACAGCGCAAGTCATACGAGAATGTTAGGCGCATGCTGGTGAATTTTTTGTACAGTGTTTTGTGTATCGCGTTGAATTCCGTTTATCATTGTCAAAAATATGCGATTGATTTAACATAAAGTATAAAAAAAGTAAATTAAAATGTGATGTCAATTTTACATCAACCAAATTTAAAATGCGACAAAATGTATGGTTTTTGTATTATACTCGTACTTACATAATATACATATAATGATAGAAATAGAAAAGATATATAAAGTAATATAATTGTCTCGTCGGGAAAACGTTATGCTGTGCAGCCTGTACTACGACCGGCCCAATGATTTGCTCGATTTGAATCAAACTATCCGAGAAATTTTCATACCATCATAAGGCGAAGAAAAACATCATGAGGTATCCAATATTTTTCAAGGCCACAAAATCAAAAGACGTGTGCCATCCGCCACCTCGCGCTTGCCCAGCGCTGGGTTACCCAGCATATATTTCTCTCCTTGTGAGAGAAGACGGTGTCCCAGCTTTGGGAACGTATAGTGCTGCTTATGCTAGTGGTTTGATTGGAATGGAAATTTGTTACTTGTGGCAGTGGTAGGCTCATTTTGTTTCTGTTTGTTTATCTAATTAAAGAAGTATAATAGAAAAGTTAGTAAGTTAACAATTTGTCTAGAAACAGACACTACAAAATGGTCAGTCGTTATCCAACATTTTATTATTGGACAAACCGCGCAGTCGATGTTATACGTAAAGGAATTACCGACTATTAACGACTATCAGCCATTCTTAATGGGCATTGTATGGTGGATGTATGAGGGTAACGGTCGTATAATGCTGACTCAGCTATTAAGTTACGATGGTGACGACAACAACTGAACTTTGACACTTGCTTGAGTATCACATGTGAAAAATAACATCGTCAACTACAACCTGTAATAACTGCTGGGAATAAACTTCCTATCTTATGTTAGTCTAGCCTGGTACTAATTAATTGACAAATATTATTGAAATTGATCAAAAATTTATCTTTATCTTAATTCTTTAAGGTGGCATGTAGTGATTTCGTCTTGAACACATTTGTACTGCCACTATTCGATAACCTAAAATACTATTCATCACCAAAAATGTGCCTATACTTATACAAATACATATTTTGATTTTGAATTAGCGTTTGCATGTAATTTTAGTGACTATTAATTAGAAACTGTAAATTTTCTTAAAGTAGTGTTAAAATCATAGCAGTAAAAAGCTGAGTCTTTAGGTATAAAAAAAATTATTACTAATACAGTTTCACCACTTTTGCTTATGATATACATATGTCATGTTACGTAACAAAAATATAAAATACTGCAAACAGCAGAACTTAGTATACTGGAGAAAGGCTTTAACAGCTCGGCTTTGTATGGCTGCGCAATAAAATTGCCATTTTGTTATTTTATAGGGTTCCATATATCTTGCTTAGTATCGGATTAACGTCATCGATTGCGATGAAACACTGCTGGGAGATAGTCAACTGATTAATGAAGATAGAATGATCGCATGTAATTTGAATGCTGAGAATTGGCTCGGGGATTGGAAATTTAAATACTAGTATTTATTTTTATGGGCGCTATTATTCAAATGTTTTTAGATTGATATTTTTACGGATCCGATTATTATTGTGATTACTCAATTTGGTTTTATATTATTCTATAAAATCGTATACAGAGCTTATTCATCTGAACTTTAGAAGTACCTGACTAATGCAGATGCCATGAGGGAATAGTCATAGTAGTACTTAGTCAGGTCATAAGTTCTGTCACATGTGTAATATGAGATAATTTAGACATGTTTAATATTTATGTAACCATTTATATATCAAAATGAACTTAATAAAACATAGATTTATGGTAATAAAGTTTATTCAAAATGACCCCTGCGATTATGAATATAGACCTTCAATCTGCGCGGCCAGTCATCTATTGCTGCACGAACGAGGTCCATGTCAATATCGGCGGCTGCCTTAATCAAGGATGCCTTGAGTGACTCCAAATCAGGATGAGGCTTTGAGCAGGCCCTTTCCTCCAAGTGTTGCCATATCTTGTAATCTAACGGACTCAAATCTGGACTGGAGGAGGGCCAGTCTTCGTGTCGGATGAAGGCGATTTCACGCGCCGCCAGCCAGTCTTGAGTGCTTTTCGCTCTATGGGCTGGCGCAGAATCTTGTTGGAATACCCAGGGCCTGTTATTATACATGGTATGAGAAACAGGTTCCACAAGGTTCTTGAGGACTGTATTTTGATACACAACTGCATTCGTTTTTACGCCTTTCTCACAAAAATGTACCTCAGTTAAGCCCCAATAAGAAACTCCCAGCCAAACCATGATTGAGAATGGAAAATTACCTTGTTGGACACGCGGAATACGGATGCTCGCTTCTTCACTGCTGTGTGTGTACACCTTATTATTTTGTTTGTTGTAGCTCTCTTCAATGGTGAAAATTTTTTCATCCGAAAAAATAATTTCCCGACGCTTTTTTCCTGCGTACCGCTTCAACAAAGCGCGGCATCTCTTCAGTCTCAGGTCCATTAAACGAGCGTCCAAACGATGTTTTGTTTTTCTTCGATATGCCCTAAGCCCTAAGTCTTAATTTAACACCTTTTTCACCGTGGTCCTGCTTAACCCCATCTGAAGGGCCAACAGTTTCTGCTTACGTATGGGATTTCTTTGAATTCGCACCTTCACAGCTTTTATCACCGCTGGAGTCCTAACAGAGCGAGGTCGACCACTTCTTGATCTGTCATCTACACTAGAGTCTTCATTGTATCGATTTATGGTACGATAAATGAATCTTTTGGTTATATTCAAATTTTTCAGTAAGTCGAAAATCTGAATTGGCGCGTAACCGCAACGATGCAATGCAATAACCCCGACACGGTCTTCTTTAAGTGTCCATTCCATATTTCAAAATGAGGAAAATTTTAAAAAGTAAATATTTTTATTTTCATGACAAATTGGGAATTCAAATTCAATATTTTTTTTTGTGGCCAGCAATGAAAATTCAAAAGTTTTTATTGTGTGACAGAACTTATGACCTGACTAAGTAATTATAAATATTCCCCAAATTTTTTTGTTTAAAATGGTGTTATCATTTTACTAGAAATAATATTAATTTAAAAGAAAAAGTTCTTTTTCTCATGAAAAGAATAAGTGAACAACTTCATAGCTTTGTTTTGCTATTATTCCCTATTTCCAATTTTGATGTACTCTTATAATTAATGGAATGTGAAACGCGATGGTATGTATATGATGTATGTATTATACATACCATCGCGTACATAAGTACTCTATATTGCGTATCTTCAATTTATATCATTTTTTGTGAAATGTTCAGCTTTATTGAAACAAAGACCTAAAGTAAATTGTGTAAATATTACATGCCTACTTCTCAATTATTTTTTATGTTTGCCCTTACGCTACTCAAGTCCTTAACCCATAAAGTATTTTTATTCATAACCGAAGATACCAGAACATATCAAACGGAATCCTGAAAAGTGCGCAACAAACGCCAATTCACAGGAAAGCATCGTGACCATGCACAAATCACTTGTTTACGGTTCTGTGTTGATCAACGACACGGACATTGATTAATTTGTTTGTTGTGGCATTGGAGTGATGCGCCAACGTGTTGATATTAAACTTCAATTCAGTAACTGACGCCAGGGAATCAAATTAATATCGTGATAGTGTCTTTGTGGCTTCCTTAGTGCTTGCTGAGTTACCATGAAGTGAGATTTAATGGAAGTTTCAATCAAATACTTTGCAATATTATAATACATTTCGCATGTATTATAAGGTCTTGTATTATTTAAATGAATTTTATTTCAAAGTTAGATGTCTAACATTGGAAAATATTAAATGGACTAGTAACTCTCATGTTCGTAGTTTTAAAACCAATTATAGCCAAGTACGAAATAATGCAAAAAAAATAACTCTAAAGTAATTAAGCACAGATCTATCCTTAGCAATTTATAGAAAATTAATTTGAATACAGATAAGACTTTAAAGTTCTTAAATATTCTCGGAATAAACTTTTCAAACGGCCCTCTACTTAAATTCCTTATCTTATACTTTCAAAGCTGGAATTCCTAAAGTTTTTCATTGATTTAAGTTAGCTATTTGTCTGGAGGTCAACCTAGCGATTCTTGTTAAACTACTTTAGAACTCTCAAGTTACAAATTGTTAACTGTTTTAGTGATGCCGTATTTAATCCTTTGAAAGGTTAATGAGACTACTTTTTTGAATTAGCTTACTAAAAAATTTTCAGAGTAATCGATTCTTTTAACTTGCTGGTAAACGATAGGAGACAAAGGCGTGGTTTATTAAAAAAAAAAACAAAATAGATAGAAAACACGTCTTAGTAGGTAACGTATAGTCATTGAGCTACTATTTCCTTTTAGAAGAGCACACAAAGAGATCGCAAACCCCATGATGCGTGAGTAGCCGCTTCCTTCCTCCCACTGCTTCCATGTTTAGTATCAGTGTTCGTTTCTCACTTACTCACACTCAACTTAATACAATATCTAGGAAATAAAAGCTCTTGATTATCATAATAAACTACAAAGTTTACTGTGTTGCTAATATAAAACATCTTATTGCTGGGATTCGAGGCCTTTAGGTCCATAATCCACAACGCATAATGTTCACTAACTGTATAAATCTACATGATGAGTAATCGGGTATCAAAACAACATAAATGTATAAACTGGTATATTTATATGGACACAGATTCGGTAGTAGTAGCTATAGTTTTTGTGAGTAGTTATAACACAAAATGTTTGTTACGTTTTAAGATGAACTTTTAGAATTAGGCTTGTTTATATATTTCTTATGTTGTTTACTAGTTATAGTTCATGAATAATCTACTTAGGAGGCTTTTCAATGTATAAATAGGCGAGCCGTTAAGACAAGAGAGTCAGTTCTCGTGTAAATAAATCCAAATAATTCTCGAAAACGACGTTTTAGTATAAACCCAGACCTTTATCCCGAGTGCCCCGTCAAACACATGATAATATTCTAAAGCTATAATAATGGTGTTTTTTACTAAAACCCATTCGGTAACTTTTGCGTAACAAGGAACAAACATTCATACATCCATGCATTAACCAGACATGCATACAAACTTTATAATACTAGAAGGACTATATGAAAGACGCGTATGACTCTGGCTGAAGGTGAAGCACGCCTATTATCAGAATACTGTCTGTCTAGAAAACTGGGGAAATGTAAACATTCCGAAACCTGTTTAAAAATTAAGCTTGTAACCAAAAAACGAGAAGATCTATCTATAAGTTTCTCCTTCTTTTCGATGAGTTTCTTTTAAATCCTATTAAATATATCCAGTACTTCATACAGATAAGACGAAATCATTAGGTCAAATAAAATCTAAAAGGTGTTTTACGATATTTATCTTTAGGATTCAGAGTCAGAAAAGCAACTTAGAACGATTTTTCACAATGCTAATATTAAGTTTCGATGCACTAGGTTCATTTTTTATTCACAAAAATCGTCAAAAACTAATGTTTACTGTGTATTTTTATGATATTTCGTATAAACCTTATTCATTACTCCGAAACATTGCCCCAAAAATGTTGGTAAACAAAAATCTCAAACATAACCCCGGAAGCAAAATCGATCAAAATCACGCTCGCTCCAAGCCCAAACCTCTATTCAAGTTAAAAAGTTAATTTATTTATAGGAGACATCAATCATTCGGGCGGCTTTTTGGACGCGCGCTACGTCAACGATTCCCTTATATTAAATTAAATACAATAGCAATGCCGGAGTGACTAATGATTTTTTAATTAAACTGTTGTGAGATTTAAGGTATAATACCTGTGCAAATAGATGACTGCTACTATACTCTCTTTCTTTCTGCCTTTATATGCCGAACATTCTTTTTTGTCCACCTGATCTCTCTTGGAAGCTAATTTTTCTTTTCCTCTATAAGCTGTTTTCGAATACCCACTACCTTATCTTGTGTATCATTATTCATACACTCCATCTATTTATCTATAATAAAACAATACGCTGATTATAAAAATAAAAAAAAATTAAATCCAAATGTTGCCGACTCTTATGTTCTCTGCTTAATTAGTAAAAAATAAAATAAAGTTTTGTCCTATTTCGCTACATTCAAACTATACAGATTTAAACTTTTGATGTATTCTGACCTATTTTATCGTTACTTAGAATAATATCATCAACCCTAAAAAAATAATACTTTGTCTTTTCCACGAAGTGTGCAGTCATTTTCCTTCGCTGAGGTAGCACAGGTGAAACAAGAACATGAATGTTTTATGAAGAATTAATGAACGAATGGCGGAAATCCGCCGCGCGCCCTGCAGTACTGTGCGATCCGCCATTTGTGCTGATGAAAGGTGTTTATTTTTTTTTAAGACTACATTTCTGACAGTATGAATCATTTAATGGTATTGATCAGAAATTGTGTAACGCTCACTGTTGAAGTAATCAGTTACTAGCGATTGACCGCATCGGTCATCGCATCGGTGACACTAGACGACATATTAATTCTTAGGAAAATATCAAAACTAAGCTTCTGATTTTTATATCTTTGGAGTTATAAGAGGAAGATAAAAAATGTTTACGGCTTGACTATTTAGCTATGACTAGAAATTAACAATACATTTTACTTATTCATGACATAATCTAGTAGCTAGACTAATTTTATGTAGAGACAAAAAGTTCTATTTGCAGAATTTACAAGTTGTTTGGATGACAAGAACTCAATTGAGCGGCTTGTATTTTCTAAGAAAACATTTTTTTTGCCACACATTACAATTACGGAAAATACACGACTACAGAAAAATCCGCATTCATTACTGTATACAACTCTCAAAGGAATAGTGACATAGGAAAAAAATATAAGCAGTAATAAAAAAAAACGCCTACGGGCTATCTGTTCCAATAAAACGTATTGCCAGCATACGCCAACACGTGGACGGATCAAGTAACGAGAGGTGGGGGCTGGGAACCGAACAAGCAAAATACTCTATGACCTTGTGTAACTTAAATTAGTTTGTTTTTTAATGATTAGTAAAAAAACATGTTTGACTATTAAATGATTATTATCATAAGTTTCTTTTTTTGCTCTAGTTTACCTAAACTTATTTCGCAATAATATCCTTTTTGACCATTAACACGCCGGATTGACGACATCCAAAACTACACAGGTAAGACATAGATGAGAGCAGCACAAAACCGGGCTGACTGCGTACGAAAAGAGGGGCTTGTGCTCAGCAGTGCGCGACTACAGGCTGACAATGATGATGATGATAATGTGCAGGTGTTTTTTAACATTGTTAATTAACAACATTAGAATGCCAGTCACTCCAGACTAGACATACTCCAGCGCGTGCCAAAGTATAATTTATCCGTGTGGTTGGTTACTACTTGCCCTGCTGTTGGTCAAATTTCTAGTTGTAGTGAGTAAAAAAATTGTTATCCTCTAACTTGTTCATCCTTAGTACGGCAACATGTCGATACCTACGTCAAATGGTTTGGAGCAGATTGATTTCACGATGGCTAATCTAATAGAGTTGTCTGTTGTATGTATTTTTTGTCTAAAATGTACTATAATGGTTTATGTGATGTTCAAAAGAAAAACTTTTATTATAGAATTGTTATTATGTTGACAAGTCATGTAAAATAATTTCGTATCAGTACTAGCATAGTAAATGGTTCAGTGAAAACTTTGTTAGTTTGTTTTCTAATATTTTTTTTTCTTTATTTCAAGCTATCCGTTATTTAATTTACGGTGGGAGAATGGACACCGAATAAAATAGCTTTGATAAAAGAAATACGTATTATTCCTAGTAATAATACTATTAGGTGTAAGAATACAACAGGGATCAATCATAAATAAAATTTAGTGCTCAAATATCTAACTGGACCGTAGAACCAAAAAAGTAAGTTTTCCTGATGTATGATTGGTTTAACATGCAATGGTTTGGTATCTACGCAAGAACAACACACAAATTAACGATAACAAAACATGGACAAAAAAATAATCTTAATAACCTTAGCCTGCAAACGCGTATGTTACAAAAAAATCAGAGAAAGCTTCATGAACCATAACAAATACGCTAATGTAATTAAAACAAAACTTTATTGAAGGATTCACATTAAACATGAAGCAGGAACTTGGATGAACATATAATAGCTGAGCTTTGACTGCAACTTTTAAATACTTTGAATAAAAAGCGTGTTTTCATTCCCAGAGCGTGCGCTTAGTTACTTTTAAAAGTTTCTTTTCAAATCGGAAAAGGATTAAATGTTCTACTACTTGAAACTACTAATTTTCGAAGCATTCAGTTTTATGTTAGAACTAAAAGTGACTTCGTTTGAAATCAAAATATTTGAGAACTACATACTTCTGGCGTGTACAATTTTTTTTTATCATTTAATTAGATCTCTGTTCTCTTGAGTAAAAATCAAATATTAATTAGTTTAAAACTACGTCACTTGTAAATTGACTGAGTAAAGGTATCTGATTCGATTATTGTCGAAGTTAAGAAACGGTCGATACGGTCTTAGATGCAAGTGTACAAAAGATATGTCAAAAAACCAAACGGCTTTTATGTACGTCCTAAACCTTCCATGACTCAGATGACACGTTCAAAGCAGTCGTTAAGTCATATCAGAAAACTGAGAGGTTTGAAGGCTATCAACTCTTGCATCTTAACATTTAATACCTTAATATCACTGTCAAATGTATCACGAACCATTTAAGTCCTAAATGGCTAACAGCTAGAAGTAGAGCTAATGGATAATTAAAAATCAATTTGTACACAACAATTTATCTTCGTTACTGCGGGGGTTTGTTTTTATAAACGAGTATAATCAGTAAGTAGCCTTAACTCTTTGGAGCGAGAACAAAAGGTAATTATATCGGGTGTAAAGGCTAACGCCGAACATCGGGATCGCTCATCAGTTTACATTTATTTCTAACTTCGCCATGGATAAAAATATGCGAAATAAATAAATATCATCAGATGTCTTTAAGAGTATTATTTTTATTTTTCATTTTTTTTCTTTTTACTTACATTTTAGAAATTGAAATATTTTGTCATATCTTATATAGTCGTATTCCTCTATACGTGAGGGTCGTGACTTCACTGCAAAATATTATCCATTGGGGGAATTCTCTCGGGCAAGTACATCGTGATGGGCGACCAGCTCCTTATAAATGTCCTTCATTAAACCGTATGGTGTTATACAGATAATTTCAGTGTTTGTATTTATGCAGCTTAATATACACTCGGCAACAGCACAATGAAAAACAAATGATCAATCAAAACTGGAAAACCGATGACACCGAACCAATTTAGAAAAATATGATATGTTAAAATATTTGTTATCGGTTCCCGAATGACAGAGAGTTGTGAAAAAAACAACATGAAAAGAAAAACATACAGATAAAAACCTGCAACTTTTTAAGCTGGCTAATAAATCGGAATACTAGAGACTTACCTCCGCAACCTTCATCAAGTTTTCAAAGACAAGCAACGTAAACAAAAGTCCACTTATTTGAGCACGGGCACATTTGAAAGTTCCCTTTGTCTGTAAAAGGGTCCACCATTTCAACTAATGGCAAACGCATTACTGTATCTAAGTTAACGATCACTTTAGCTCGGGTTAGCTGCTGTTATAGATTCTGTGAACTGTTTTAGAGTAGGCGTAAGGTTGTGTAGGGAGATGGTAACTGAATATTTGAACGAAATTTGATATGAGAAGCTCCGTATTTTATAAGCTTTTCATTATCTTAATTATGTTTGTTTTTCACTATAGTATCAAACATAAATGAGGTAAAGTGAGACAAGAAAATTTCAACTAATTTACTTGTTACCAGTTTGGTTTTCAGACGACTTCAGGAAAAATTTTCAGCTACTTTAGAAATACTAATATGTACTTACAAATATATACATATTTTAGTGACCCTAATACTACCGGTAACTAAACCCAAACAGAGTCTTACTAAAGAATGACCTGCTTTAGCAACATCTGAGCAACATTCTAGTCATCACTCAAACAAATCTCATTCTTCCACAATACAACAAGCGACAGTTGCACGTCATAAACCAGACAAAGGCAACAATAGACTTACCGTCGCATTCAACAAAGGTCTAGCCGTAGATGCAACATAAATTAACAAAGAAACGACGTGCAGAGTAAACTTTGAGTACGATACCAAAATGTATGAGCAATATTAAACACAACCATTCCATACTAGGCCTTCATGTGCTTATGAATTCTTCGTAGGTGGGATCAACACAGAATGTCTTTGCTTCTATTTTATTTCATGGGTTGTCATTCCTTCATCCATTCTTATCATTTTCGTATATACACATCACGTTTACATCATTTTCCACGTTTATCCTGGATGAAACGAATTTTCGAATTAATTAAACTCAATATTTGTTGTGTTTGTTGAAATCTCAAACCCGTAATTTGTTTTCTTGATTTTGATACGTTCAGATCCGCCTTATGTGCCGTATGTCTTATCTTTTTTTAGTATGTAAACATCTATGGTTGCCTAACAAAAGTACTCACAGAAAGAAATAAAGCAATGGCACTAAGTTTATCTCAAGGGGATGCTTCAGAGCAACTTTGTTTTGTGTTCGGTTAAGCTTGGATTGTGCATTCCGTTGGTTTATAAGATTTATTTATTTGGTAAATTTATGACATGTAGATTATGTGTTTAATTTTTTGTATACCCCCGTTATGCGTTAAGCTTAATGTGGTATTATAACTTAATGTTGATTTGACTTTTATGGCTTAAAAAAACTTTTTTTTTTAAATGGCTTTACTTTTTTGTTTTAATCTTATGTTTAACGATTTTACTTGCTTACGACGAGTATGTGAATTAAACAAGTGGCCAGTAGCTTGTCAATACGCTCATGTTACTCGGTTCTTTCACGTAATGTCATGTTATTACGAGTACAAGATCAAACTTAGCCTCATTAGCGCTGCCTGGTTTGCATATGCAATCAAGCTTGGATATTAAAGTATCACTTAAAAGAATTATAGTTAACAAGCAGATTTTAATTTCAATTTGCAATCGAATTTCTAAAACGATTTCTCATCGTCTTAATACATCACAAGATGTCACACATTTCTCCCGAAAACCTGGAGATTGCACCGCTTCAGTACCAACCAGCTGTACCGAAGCCTGATTAAGTCGGTACAGCTAAAACAATATAGGTGGAAACAGTAACTCATCTTGTTAGCCTACATGAAAAAGTTCTTATTAGCTTCCACTTTACTACACCAATTAACCAGTTTAAGTTGAATATAAAGCAAATAAAACAATTTGTTTTTTCACGAAGTCATTATCATTACAGACAAATCAAACCGAATGTCAAATTTCTCTGTAACGTAATTCTCGCTCTCTCTAACGATACGATTTGGATAAAACTTCTGCTGGGTTATTAAGCCTTATTACAATAATTAAGGGGAGGCTATCTGGGGTTTGGTTGCACAAATTGTACTGTGTAGCTGCAGAGCGGTAGTAAGTAATTCACACAATAAAGTCATAAAAAACTTAGAAATGATCGTAGTGATATTATAGATTCTTGCAATTTTTTATCTTTAAAAAAATAAGAATTGTTTAAATTATTTCAAAAAAGTTTTTAGCGCTATTTAAATTTTTAGATTATTTCTCTCAAAAAATAATAAAACCGAAAGAATCGTATCTCTAACGTTAATACATTTCCAAAAAAAGCTTTTTTGCGTCCTATTAAATCGTATTAAAGGGATACCCTTCATACGAGTAACATGGCAAGACGAAGTTGTGCTCAATATGAAACTTAAGTTCCAGTACTGTTTTCCACGTTCATTCCAGTCGTTGGCTCGTGATTAATGAAACTGAATGTCCCGACGAAGGACAGATGCGTTAATTAGATTAACACATCTCCACGACGTCATAGCCGAGATTTCTCCAACTGGGTGTTCAGATATATTCATTTGAATCTTTGTCTTCAAGAAAAATGGCTAAATTTAAAACAGACAGATTGAAAGAAAAAACAGTGCGTTCCGGCAGCTGCCTTCAGAGCCAGTTATTTCAGACTAGACGTTCTCTACCTAGACCAGAATGTAGCTAATTCGTGTGATTTTGCGCATTGTTGATAAATGCATGTTACTAATAAAAGAACTTAAATAAAATATTAAATTTTTTAAATAATTTTTCTCTTTGATTTTATACATAAATACACTACAAATATCTAAGAATTTATGGAATAAAATAAATCGGTCCATTAGCACAAAATTCACAATTCACCTAGGTCAAGTTTTATTGGATAATATTATTTACTTACTTGAGTAATTATTTATTACATCAAGATTGGTCAGTTATAATAAAATGTAATAATTCTGAAATATCGTAAGGAATTCTTTAGCATCATTCGTCTTCGATATTCTATATTCGAATCTATTTCGTATCCAGACTGTAATCAGGTTTAGCTTATTAGTGCCATTGTGCCATAATGCGATATTGGATTATAGATGAAAAAAGGTTCAATACGATTTAGCAACATAGCTTCGAAATTGCAGTTCATTTTTCGATAATTAAAGTTTCTTTAAGATCTTTTATAATATTTATTTTCTCTTAGTAAGTTTTAAAGGAGACGTGAGGTGTAGTTAATGATTATTTAAGAGACGTTAGATTTCGGCTCTGTTTATAACAAGTTAATAAGAAGACCTTCAATGACTAGTCTTTCCTTCACTTAACTTCTGCGATATAATTTGCGAGTAACATCCTCATCATCTTACACACCTCACACTTTAAATACGTCATGATCATATCATCATCATCATCCACAGCCCTTTTTCTCTCTGCAACTCTCTCTCCCTCTCTGCAACTCCAATTTTATGCACAGACCCATCTGTGAGTGTCCATGTTTCGGCACCGTAGGTCATGGTGGTTAGAACACGTTGGTTAAATAGGCGGGTTTTAAGCACTATTAGATCTGTCGGAATTTAAGGAAGTCTTCTAGTTTCTTGAATGCCGCGCAACTGAGCTGTACACGCCTAGCGATCTCCCTTATTTGATGCTCTTAGCCGAAATACGACGCTCCGTCTGCTCATGGCCAAGATACGATGACCATTTCTAGGCTCTCGTTCCCAATCATTATGCAATTAGAGGTCCTAGAAATGTTTGACATCGCTTTGGCCTTGGTCATATTCATCTTAAAGCCTACTTGCAAAAATGCATCGGAAAGCTGTTTTATCATATTTTGGAGGTCGTCTAAGTTTTCAGCAAACAAAATTTTCAGCTAATCTTAGTTATTTTAAAGACAGTATTGCTAAATCAACGTCAGTCTAAATTCATGCCAGGGTAAGCAAAAAATAATAGTTACTTGTTGTACGCTGTGGCAGAATAAATGTGGAATAATTGTCTCCAAGGCAGTTTTATAAAACCTCGAAGACAATATTTGCTTCTTTATAAGGGGTTTTATTTATACAGGAACTTCTACAGAAACAACATAACAAAGAAAGTTAATATAAAACAAAGCGCGCCATTATAATAAAACCAGCTAATTTGTACCGATGACAGCTCAATCAAGCGTGCGGCTAATGCAGTAATGCGTTATACAGTTCGTAATTCGATCTCCGCTAATGAAATCGAGCTTTCAACGACAGGGCTTTTTCTAGTGCTCACCTGGCTGGCAACCACCCTGAAGTTGCAAAATCTGTCACCAAGCATCTATCAGTGTGTTTCGGCAGTTTCCTAGAGATCCAGTTATTCGAGACTAGGCATGCTCCATCTTAGACAAGAATCGCTAGCAGGTTATGAACCCAGCTGGACTAGCTGTTATATATAGAATAATAATCATACTAGTATACTAGAATAATCATACTAGTATACGCGAACAAAAATAACACTGGATGGAAGTTTTTTTCTGTAATCAGCATTTTTCATCATTACATTTTAACCCCATCATTTTATTTTCAAGCTCGAATACATTTCAACTTTCATTATATCGTTTTCTCGTCGCATCAACACAAATGACATAACCTTGATGACGTCATTACAGCATTATTTCCATAATCACTTGTTCTCGCGCAAGGATCCAGCCAAAGTAGCCTTTATTTTATTGCACATAAAGACTGAATTCCAAAGCCTGTTTCTGTAATTCAGGATTATATCTCGGTTTCGAATGTTCGTATTTGAATGCCCTATATTATGATACTTTACATTGGAAATTACAACGAAGATAGTAAGTACGAAGGTTGTATTTCCAAGAATTCTGAATACAATTCATGTATTTCGAAGTCTGTTCCGAAGTGCTGATAGGAACTTTAGGTAGTTTGAAATGATGGCTTGAATGGAACCGCAATTCGAGATTCTCTTTTATGTTTGAGTTCATATTTTTATAGCAAAAAGAATGGAGACGACGGGATATTATAGGAGGATATTTATTAAATTTCGGGAAAACAATTTGTATGAAATGTTTGTAGCAAAGATGGATTGATAGGTTTGAGGATGTAGGCTCGTCGAGACAACGTTAGACTGCAGTTCGTAACAACTCACATCGAATTTATATTGTGTGTGGAATTCACACTCGCCTATACATATGTATAACAGTGAAGGAAAAATTGTGAAGAAACCTACATGCTTCTTGGACCACAAATTTCGAAGACGTGCATCATCCGCTTGAACAGCGTTGTGGATTAAGACTTTATTTCTTAAGAGCGAAAGCCCCGAGTATCAGAAGAGAGAATCTATAGTAAGTAGGTTGCTTATAATAACATTCGACTTATCGACAATAATGCATCAGGGGTTAAATAAGCTTTGTTTAAGGAAGAATCATACACACAAGGCATTCAAAATGTAAAAGAAATATTTTGATATGTGAAAATATCTCCTTCTAGTTCGACTCAAGATCATTTATCCATAATAATAATTAATTAATTACCCACATATTACAAGCTTCACGTGTAAAATATTATCATGACAGTAAAACCTAATTTCCATTTCTAAAAGCAGCAAAATATTACAGTTTTGCCAACCAAAATAATTTGGTAAACAACAAAAGAAAAACTCAAGAGTCAGCAACAACGCTAGATTTATTCATGGAGTGTTATATTTTAAGTCAGCCCATCCGCTGAGATTTATGTAAAAACTTGAAGAAGAAAACGTCGAAAACAAATAACCGAACACACTTATGAACTACAACAACTTTTTATTATTTTTATTACACACCCGGGGCGGCGCGAAAAATACATTTTTTCGTTTATTACGGTACCAATAACTCAATTTAGAATAAACAGTGGAAATATTCGTAAACAAACACATTTCGAGTCACATACTCGGCGGAATACTTCGAAAACAAGGAGGTAGTTTTGTACTATCGTAATTCTGTTATATGACACTAACGTGAGGTTTGGTGCCTATGTGACTATCACTGTTAGTGCTGCCATCGCAACGTGTATTACTTATGAAAGCAATACACACCAGTACTTTTATAAGTGTATTTGACAAAAACAATAACGATGTGTGGATAGTATATTTAATAACATTTTTGTCATATTCGCTTATTTGACGAAAGCATAATGACCAAATTTGCCTTTATTTACATGTTTGCTTATTTGTTAATATATGTGTAGGTTTTTTTTAGTAGCAAACTATTTAGAGCATGATTCGTGATATTATTGAAGTCAACAAAAAACATATAACATGTTAAAATACGTAAATAATTTACTAGGTAGGTAGATATGAAATTTAGTTTCTATTTTTCCAAGATTTAAAAGAACATAATATAACGCGTCGGTAAAAATGGGAGTAATGGTTAGTATGATATAATATCAGCTGCAGAGAATAGATAGATTTCAGTACATAACTACATTTAGCATATTACGAAAACTTGTAATTTATTTATTTCACCTATGTGTGGGAACGAAATGTACAGTTTATAAATCTCTTTCAACCTCTATTTCCCCAAACAGGTACCTATGTTGTTTTATTGTAAAATTTTGTTTGTCCATATTGGATGTCCTATTGCGATTTCCATAGTTTGGTTTGAATTATAAATACAACGGCCACAAACCTCAACATATTTTGTTCAGTTAGCCTTATTAATACTAAGAACTTACTCTCCCATTATTTATGGAATTGACAATGGACTAGAGTCGGAAGATTATATGTGAAAATAAATTATTTCGAATAGTATTACAGTTTTATGAAAAATGCGATAGAGAACTGACATGACACAATAATATTGTAAATCTCAATCACATAATACGAATAATAAATCTATTATTTTTCAATATTTGTGAGTTCAATTGTAGTTATATTAATACAAATAAATTAACGTTAACTTAGAATTATGTACTAATCAGTCAAACAACCAATAATAATCATGTATCTTTATAATATAAAATATCTATATACAAATTTAAAAGCTCAGAATAAGTAAAGTATATGCATCCGATTTCACTATACAAAATCTCGCCAAATATTACGGCTAATATTCCAAGCTGTTAAATTGTAAAGTAACTCAATTAGAGCTATTGGCATTCCCTAGTCCAACTTTGCACTGTACCGGAACTAGTTAGCTAATAGAACACCAGTGCGAGTACATTTTATAATATTAAAGGGCAGTATGGTAACTTTGATATATAGTAATTATATAACTAGCTGGGCTTCCCAGTGTTACCAGTTTTAATTTAGGATAAAAAGTAGCCAATGTGTTAATCCAAGGTATGCTACATTCACGACGAATTCAACCAAATCGGTTCAGCCGTTATAGTCTGACAGATTAACAAACCATACTTACAGACAAACTATAAAATATAGGTAAGAAGGATCGCGCTGTTTCTTGTTTGTGCGGGGAAAAATATCTAAACCATATATTATTTAACCCGGCGTAATTTCTTGAAAGACAACATTAAGTGTTGTTATGCAATTTGGTTACTAAATATTGGAAAGAATCAACGTATTCTAGGGGCAGATGAGTCCTGTAAGCACCATACTGCAATCTCGACGGTAATCGCACAGATAAATGACTACACTGGTGGGCATGTTTACGTCTGAATGTCGGAAAGTTGTCCATATCCGGGATGTAGCTTTAGCCCGGAAATTGGGATATCCTCCGTTGAGGCAGCTTGTTGATTTAACTTTTGTAATTTGGTATTTTTAAAACGAGTTTTCTGTCCAGTGAAATATATCGCTCGCTCCGGCACTCGCGACCCGCGACTTGGAATTAAGTGTCGGTATTTTATATATTTTTATACTTATACAAACTTTATTTTCTCGTATTTTCCAGATTCGAATTGTGGAGAGCTTAAAACTTTAACTTTTATCCATATTCAAATATGGTATGAAAGAGTCATTGGTTCTTATTGTACAAGCTCTGGCGCGGTCTCAGTATACAGATCGATAACAAAGATAACCTTAAATGTGCATGATTTATATTTGTGGTAAAACATTGTAACTAGGTTATATATACATACTAGCTGACCCGGCAAACGCTGATTTGCCTTATAAATTAATACTATTCATTAAAAAAAGATTAGGGGTGAACAACCCTTATCACTTAGGGGTATGATAAATAGATAGTAGCCTATTCTCAGACCTACTGAATATGCATATAAAATTTGGTAAAAATCGATAACTAACATTGTGACATGAAAATTTTATATATAAAATATTCAGATTTTAAATATTACGACGTAACGTAATAATTTTAAAATTCACGTCATAGTCATGTTTTCATTACAAGCTCATAATTATTAACGATATTATTCGCCGGATTTTCTCCACTACCAATGTTACAGCAGAGCTTCAACCGAGCAGACTTGCGCGTAACGATGGCAAAGACATGGCCCGTGTGCCACTGAAGTTGGGTCGTCCTCTTATGTGGGACGCTCGTGCGTCGACGTGTAGACGCAACATTCCGCGCACAAAATCGGGTCGGAGCTGCGGCTTAAGGTGGCAAGCAGCATAAGTAGCAGATATGACAACTTCGGTCGGGGTCACAAATAAGAACGTTTGGCGTCGAGACGTTAATGGTCTTGGGGGTCGGGAGCCCATACTATTTTAAGAAACCTATCGGAGCGCCTGGTCCTGATTAGTGGCTCTTCGTATCAGCATTGCCATTCAAAGCAGTAACGCTGCCGAAATATTCAACACGTTGTCTACTGGTTCTTTCATATTTTTTACAATAAATCTTAATTGTTTACTTTTATTGTAAGTATATTTTTATAAAATGATCTTGGAAACTACATATAACACGAAGTACAAGTTATTATTCTGTGATATAACTCACGTCAACAGAAAAATAAGACTAACTATTCTCACCTAAATAAAGATCGTAATATTCTAACTTCTAAGTACTGAAGGTGAGAACCTGCCAAGCATTGTTAGCACATTTTCGTCTGAAAACACTCACTTGAAGTGTTAGACAGTTCTTCCTGGTGCATTAATTTAGCTCATTCCAAAATGGCACCTAGTCCAAATTGGACGCAAAGTGTTCCCTTCCCTAACAAGCACGTATTCAAGCACTGTTGGTTTAGTTTAGACAGTACATAAGTGATGCAGCTAGTTTTAAGTCAAGTTTATAAAAAAAGTTCTCAACTACCAGTGTTTATCTTGTAATAATCAAAATATGAGTGGACAACTAATTATACAAATAGTGCTAATCTACTTTCATATCAAAATCTGTACAACATTTATTTGATAACTATGACAAAACAAAAAAACTCTCTTTTACCAATCTTTTTGTTTAAAATTTTAATCTATTGTACTCACTTCGTATTATATTACCACAGTCCTGCTTTAAATGACCTGCAAGAGTTTACTAAGAGCGTAAACGCTTTGTTTCACCAGGTAGAGACTTTAACTGGACTTACAACAGTACATACAATTGTGAAGTACAAAAACTGAATTAGTATGGAGAAACAAATATTCATTAAAATTAAAAATTTTCAAAGATTTAAGAATACTAATTTTACCAGCCTTGTACACATATATCATGTGTACATTTATATTATGTTCTAAAACATTCATTAATTTAAAAGTTATAATGAAGTACGAAAAAACGAGTCAACCGCGAGACTATTTAAAAAAAATATATAAACTTTTTTGACAGAAGTCTGCAGCAGAGGATTACATTCTACGATTACATGTATTTAACTGTGTCTATAAGTAACATTTACGATTAGGAACTGTAGAGTTATCTACCTATAAACTATAATTATTATTAATAACCTGTGTTTAACGTGTATCTTTTCAAATCCTACTAATATTATAAAGGCGAAAGTTTGTAAGTATGGATGTATGGATGTATGGATGTTTGTTACTCTTTCACGTAAAAACTACTGAATGGATTTGAATGAAACTTTACCACAATATAGCTTATACATCAGAATAACACATGGGCTACAATTTCTGAGGTTTTTAATGTGAGGTCGTAAAAAAAACACATTTTTTGCGCTTACATTGCAAACGCTGACTGAATCCTACAAGATAGATCAAAACAATTTACTACAGTATTGTACAACTTAAAAAGGTCTACAAAAAAGTCCGTGATAGTATATGTTTATCTCTTAGGAATAACCCACAATACCCATTTTTTATCCTTTACTTTGTACGAGAAATAATGGCTTATTTACGAAGCGATTTTAAGCAATAATCTCAAATCAAATCATAGTATTAATCCTTATCCAATTAAGTATCTTAAATACATTATGCATTTAATAAAGATCAATATGGTTTTTTACAGCATGTAAATTAAATAAATATTTTCGAAGATATCACAGATTTAAAATGCAGAGTCATAGCAATTTCGGCGATCGCCAGGCGAACGGGGCGTGGGGGGAGCGGGGTAGGTGCGGTGGGGAAGAAGTGGCTCATCGCTGAGTGCGCGACCCGAACGCGGGCAGACGCGTGAGGGCAGACTTCGTTGACGGTTGTGTCCGTTTTGCTAATTTTCAAGGCACTAGCGATTTGATAAAAACGTATGGTCGCCTACTTTAAGTAATATAGGCCTAAGGTTAGTTATTGCCAGGTTTCTTTTTGGTTAGGAGTTATACGTACAAAAAGATTCTTCATTTTTACGAATTACTTCATTGATAATTCAATTACTATATAGATACGTTACTTACAGTTAATTATAACAAATTATATTAGCAATAAATTAAAATTGCGACTATAATTTGAGATTTAAACTATCCTATCTCTCAAGTTGGATCGAACTGCACATGGTGTGTGAATTTATTATAATCGGTTAAGTGGTTTAGGAGTCCATTGAAGACAAACATTGTGACACGAGATTTATATAAATTAAGATAAGATTATTAATATTATATGTATGTTTTTTATTATTTTTTATTGTACACTACGTCCTTCTTTAGTCGCTTATAAATTCCTTTCCATCCAAAGGTTGCCTGGAAGAGATCGCTGTAAGCGATAAGGCCGCCAATTGTGGTACACTAATTTTAAGTTTATTGTCTTTTATTGTGCCTTTTTTATTTATGTGTCCAATAAAGAATTCTAAAATTTCCATGACACAATGTTAGTTACCGTACTCCTCCGAAACGGCTTGACCGATTTTTACCAAATTTCATATGCGTATTCAGTAGGTCTGAGAATCTTCTACTATATATTTTTAAGGCAAAACAACGTTTGCCGGGTCAGCTAGTATTAAATAAATACAAGAATTATTTTCCAACGATGGGTCAATGACATAATAAACATAGTGGCCAACACCTGGATGAGAGCAACACAATACCGAGACAAGTGTCGTACACTAAGGGAGGCCTATGCTCAGCATTAAGAGGTTCCTCTACGTATGAGCCAAGTGGCGAAGCTCTGTTGTTAAGAGTTTTCAAGCTGCCCGAAGGCGTCTGACTTGGCTTAACGGCTGCTTGTACTAAAACTAATAGCCGGGACCTACTATTTAACGTGTCATCCGACCCACGGTAGCGCTCAGATGGAAATGCCACTTTAAAACGACTTGTGCATCCGTTCGCATCGACCGCTGGTTAGCTTCGATGATCGCCTCTAATCACCGTGTCTAGCCGAGCTTCAACCAAGCGGTTGGTGGTTACAATATTAAGTGGTTGAAAACGATGATGAAAGTACAAATAACGTATTTTCTTATCATTTTTTTGCTTTACATCAATAATGGTAACAGAAAGACGAAATAAACAATTTCATGAAATAACATAAATATTAAAGGCGTTGTTGTATTAAGGGTGTCTCTCATTAAACAAACGAAATTTTTAAGCTATCAACAAAAAGACCATATTAACATTCAGAGAATAATAAATCTACTAATACAATAAATGCAAAAGTTTGTCTTTTTGTTTGTTACTTTTTCACGCTCAAACGGCTAAGCTGATTTTGATGAAAATAGGTAAGACCTTGGATTAACACATAAACTACTTTTTAATCCGAAACCATAACTGGTTCCCGTGGGATACGCAAATAACTTCAAAATATATTTTACTTTGTCTTACTTAAACAGGAGGAGAACACGAGTGGCTTCGAAAAAAATAGGTTAGAAAAAATGCTTAAACGCCTGAATCAATTTTTATGAAATTTTGTATGGAGACAGGTTAGACCTTGGATTATTACAAAAGTAACTTTTTATCCCGAGAACATTATACATATCTCTCGTGGGATACGCAAATAATTACTGTCAAAGATTTGCGCTGAATTAAATTTGTTACTCTATAATTTCATATAGCTGTTATGTTTGTGTATAACACAGTCTGAATTGATATGTAAAATAATTTTCACGCTTGTTTCGCTCGCGCGTCGGTTGCAACGTGATGGTAGATATGACATATTACCCTGTCAAACATTTACGTTGAATTAAAATCCGTTTCTGAATTCTACTATCCTACTAATATACTAAGTGAGAATGATTGTGTGTGTGTGTGTGTGTGTGTATGTATGTGTGTGTATGTATGTTTGTTTCTTCTTCACGCTCAAACTGAACCAATTTGCAAGACAGGTTACCTATCTTCACACTAAATTTCATCAATCCATCCTCGGATTAACGCACAGGCTATTTTGTTTCCCGAAAACAATTGTGGTTCCCGTAGGATACGAAAAAAACTTCAATATCTATGTTACTCCTTCACGCTCCAACGGCAAGACCGATTTTGATGAGATTTGATAAGAAGATAGGTTAGTCTTTGGATTAACAAATAGGCTTACTTTTGTCCCCGATTAACGCGGGTAACACCGCGGGGCGCAACTAGTATTTCATGGAACTGTAATATTTGTGTATGACTCACAGTACACTTTCTCTCATAAGGCGTCCCATATAACAAACGTGTTTTTGCCATTTTTATTCACATAATGGTGACGGAATCCATCATGCGACTCGCTTTGCCAATTATTACTTTTTAGTTGCGGAACTCCAACAAAAGACTTATTACAGAAACACTTCAAGAAACGCATTGTTTGATAATGAAAAAAAAATAAAGAACTATATTATAAAACTAGAGGTTGCCCGCGGCTCCGCCCGCGTGTATGTCGGTTTTCGCGTAACCTGTGGAAAATTCTATTGTATCCCATTCCCGTGCCAATTTTATATAAACATTACACTGCTACGATTATAAAATGAGTCGCATCTGTCTTTCCGCATTTGATTCCTGAGATCTACTTAACCTCTGTTTTTAGCTACTTTGGTGATGATGCGAAAGATTAGATCGTGTTCTCCAAGCCATTTTTTTAATTTAAATAATTAGAATACGCGAACCATACCACCAAGTGGAACACATACTTAAATTCCAATTCAGAAGTATTTAATTTCAAAAACACAAAACTTTCCCTTTGAACTTTAAACCCTAATGGCATACCTTAATACACTCCTGGCAAATATTTTAACAAATTTATTTTAACCACCATATAAGCTACAACCATAACAACTTTCAAGGTTTTAACTTGATAAATAAAGAATTTTCCAAACAAACTTTCGCCCTCCCCCATCCCCCCTACAAACCCTTAGTTCATTCCTGGCAAAAAAACTTGATACAATTATTTTTAATTTTACATAAACCATACATATTCCAAATACCAATGCCAGAAGTTCATAAACATTGAAGTTTCATACAAACTGATTTACCTCCTTTCACCCCCTTAAGGGTAGAATTCCCAAAAATCTATTCTTAGTACACTTTAAAGTACTAAAATATATACACACTCCAAATTTTACACCTCTAAGTTCAAAAACACTAAACTTTCATTTTTAACTTTCAACCCCAATGGTATCCCCCATAATGCACCCCTGGCAAAAAAATATAATTTCAATTTAACCATTAAATAATATACTACCGTAACAACTTTCAAAACTTAAACTTGAAAAATAAAGAATTTTCCATACAAACTTTCCCCCCCCCCTTACAAACCCTTAGTTCATCCCTGGCAAAAAACTTGATACTATTATTTTTAATTTTACATAAACTATACACACTCCAAATTTCATTACTGCAAGTTCAAAAACAAAGAAGTTGCATACAAACTGTTTTACCCCCTTTCACCCCCTTAAGGGTAGAATTTCCAAAAATCTATTCTTAGTACACGTTTAAGTACTAAAGTATATACACACTCCAAATTTGGCACCTCTAAGTTCAAAAACACAAAACTTTCATTTTTAACTTTCAACCCCCATGGCACCCCCCTTAATGCACCCCTGGCAAAAGTTTTTTAAATTTTTATTTGACAATTTAATAAACTACTACTATAACAACTTTCAAGACTTTTACTTGATAAATAAAGAATTTTCCATACAAACTTTCACCCCCCATTACAAACCCTTAGTTCACCCCTGGCAAAAAAAAAATGATACCATTATTTTTAATTTTACATAAACTATACATATTCCAAATTTCATTGCTATACGTTCAAAAACAAAGAAGTTTCATACAAACTGTTTTACCCCCTTTCACCCCTTTAAGGGTGGAATTTCCAAAAATCCGTTCTTAGTACGCGTCTACATACTACAACAAATACACCCTCCAAATTTCACAACCCTAGGACCAGCCGTTTGGGCTCTGCGTTGTCTATAGATGAATGAATGAATGAATGAATGAATGAATAAGTCAGGACAAAGAGTCTTATAGTATAGATAAGTGTATTGTTTTTGTTCCTATAAATAACTAACTGACCCGGCAAACGTTGTTTTTCCTCACTTAGGAGTATGAAAAATAGATAGTAGCCGATTCTCAGACCTACTGAATACACATATAAAATTTGGTAAAAAATCGGTTAAGCCGTTTCGGAAGAGTACGATAACTGACATGGAAAATTTATATATAAGAAGAAGATTATCTAACTTTACAAATGAGAACACCGTTTTGTTTCTCTGTAACCCATTTCTGCGAGTAAATTAGCGAACAACCTTTTAAGACATTTAGGCTTAGCGCTGTATCTTATTTAGAGAGACAGGCCATAATCTAGAGATACATTATCTCAACGCAGCCGCTCTATCAAGCACTCAGCCTCTTACAAATGATGGCCATACATTTCTGTGTTTAATTTGTTAATCGTCATTAAACCAGTTTAGTCGGTTTCCATTTGTCATACCGTTTTTACATGATAAAATATCGAGTTGGACTCAATTGCAAAGCTGTATGATTTTATCCATTACTTTTTTTTTAAGTGGGTAAGTTTATCTTTTAGAACGAGTAAAGTATAACTATGTATATACTATATCTATATATAACACTTACTTGAAAAAAATCTTTTACTTTTTCCAATTGTTACGTATCAAAATTGGTTCATAAATATAAAGTAATGGAATAGATATAATAATGAAAGATATTGTTTTAGGTGATAAGGCTGCCTGCCAAATGTGGCACACGCCGGTGTGTGTGTTTCTGTTTTTGAAGTCGGTTAAAAATTTCAATCTATTTGACTCAAGTGAGAGTTATGTCGTATTTATGTATATTTGATTCCAAGTGAATGCGACAACATAGTCCGAGACAACGGGCAAATGTAGTGTTTGCCTAACTACCTAACCTAACCCGCCTGATGGTTAGCTTTGTGTTGGTCGAGATACTACATATATTTAAATATACTGGCCACAATAAAGCATGTGGTGTGAATATGTCCCTCTCTTCAGCACAAAACGACCGTGTCTTAATCTTAAACCGTGCAATTCGTCAGCACGGCCTGGCGGGGTGAGGAGGGAGGGGTAAGCTTTTAACTGATGCGAGAAAATGTGGGACAAACTCAGCTACTTCGACGATTAGCTGCTGACATTGTTTTGAGGATTTCATTGTTTCATTGAGCTATATTATTTTCTAATAGGCCACATATTTTGAACTCTGTTATATTAAAGTAAAGCTTTTTAATCGTACATTAAGTAGTATATTTCATTTAGTTAAAGCACATGGCAGCACCAAACTTTGAAACAAAAGATAAAAGTTCCCCCATTAATCAAACAGAGTTCGAAATTGAAATCTCGGGCTGCCAACCGCAGAAAACAATGTTTTGAAGTGATAATTTTTCCAAACGTCGCCGCCAAAAACAAGAAAAAGACTGACAGTGACAACTTGACAAATCCTTCGACCCTTCTTGGCGACATTCATAAAGATTAACAATACCCTTTCCTGAGCTGCAATTCATCAGGCGATTCTACCCCACTCGAGTATTCTTGCTCATTCGGAGGCTAATCGGCTAAAATTGGGTGTTGTCGGCCAAAATCGGATGATATCGGCTAAACTTGGTCGGTCGCTACTCAGAACGGTTTGTCGGCGTGATTGATTGATCTCGACATGAATTCTAGCAACAGATTAGATTTGGGTTGCAAGTGTGAAACAAAAAGCGGCGCAATCTAGGCTTTTTTTTACACTTACTATGTATTAATATCAAGAGGAAATACAACAATAACTGATGTACAAATCTTATAAAAAGGAAAGTTCGGTCTGCCTACCTTGACGCAAGCCATTAGTATGGATAGATCAATCAGTAACAGATACATTTTTATGTAACAGGGAAGCTTCTGTATTTTGGTTAATTAAGGTGATCTTTGATGGAAAAGACTGTCATTCAAATGCGGTATTTATATTTAGGAACTACCACGTAGTCAAATGGCATGTTAAATTGTAGGTTCCGGCTGTCAGTCTTAGTACAAAGCAATCGTTAGGCTAAGTCATATTTTCAGCCTTTGGTTTTGAAATCCATTTTCAGTCAATCTTCATCTCCAATTGACACCAGAGCTTGGCAACTTAGCACATATAAAATTATAAGTAGTGGTTAAATATACAGATGAACGCAAATTTCTGACATATTTTTTGCCGTAATATTTTTTTTACCAATATATTTATTATCTGAGAACCTCAAAAGGCGGAAATATGAATGCCTAAGCAACGGATACATATTTTCGCCTTTTGGGGTTGAAACTTTGGGGCCATGGGGCCCCAACGCCCGTAAGTTTTTTATTGAACTGTCCAAACGGCTGGTGGACAGAACAAGTGACCCAAGAGCTGGCGCTTACCTCGGCCAACGTATAAGCTTGGCGATTCAGCGAGGTAATGCCGCCACCATTTTAGGCACCTTACCCGCGGACACTGACTTAGATTTAATTTACTATTTGTAAGGTTTTTAGAATATTATAAATGCGTTTTGTCAGTTAATCTTTTCTAAGTCGAGGGCCATGACAGTCTACTTTATGTTCACTATATTATGAAATAAATAAAAATTTAATTTATTATTTTACCATAATATTTTTTTTTACCACAATATTTATTTTTTGAAAGATAGAAAAAAAGAAAGATAATGTACATCAATATAGCAATATTTTTTGCCATATTTTTTTTTCGATAATATTAATTTTTGTACCATAATATTTTTTTTGACAAAATATTTATTTTCTTACCATAATATTTATTTTTTAGAAAGTTACGTTATAAGTATTGTGTTTTTTTTATATTGAAGTCCAGAAAAAAATTCGGAATTACAGTTTTATGGTTTATACAAATAATTTCTTAAATATCTTATAAATTCCCGGTAAAGGTAAAGAACTCGCTCTCGCTTCCCTCATGCCGCAACCATTATCACTTGCCGAAGTAAACAAGTTGTTAAAGATATTGAAAGTGGCTTAAAAGGGCCGATAATAAAATTTTATTCATTCTCCGTTGGCATTCCGCTTTGATGTATTGCCGTTGGCAGCCGTGACCTTGTTTGCGGTTGTAAATAAGATGGGAACGAAGGGCTGGATTGACTTTTTATGAGCAATTTTTGACCGAATGATTGAAGTAAGCGGGAGATCACATGCAAACAGTAACGGAACGTTATTCGCAATCCTTCTATCCGTTAGTAACAGGCTGACGGTAGATTTCATTATAACGGTTTGATATAGAAACGGATTCATATAACGCCTCGTAGCTTTTGTCACTGTTCGTAAGCAAAAGTCAAAGGCTCTGATGCAACTATCATCATTACAAAACGCATGTCCTGTCCAGCTCTATTAAAGCCCTACTGCATATCAGACACAACAGTACAAATCATCCAACAAATATACCAACGATAAGTTAGTTACTGTTATGTAGGTTAAATTAAAAGATATCTAGAAAAATATGTAATTGTAAATCTAATCGCAAATAATAAAACACGAGGCAGCATATGTTCATTTAGATAAATCCCATTTTATAAAGTAATTAATCAATTTGATCAGATTCTCATTTCAATAAACGCTATTTGAATTCACATAAAACAACATTACGCAGCAAACGGATTAGTTCAAACATACAACACTAATGATTTGTATGATTGCGGTTAGTGATGATACAGGAATATCAGTTTTTTGGTGAACCGTTTGATTGGTGGATTCTGTTCTGGGTTATTGTACCCATCCATAAAGTACTAATTAATCAAAATTGACTAATAGCCGAATGAAATTGTCCCAAAAAAGCGTATTGGCACCGGGTAAATTATACATAATATGTAACAATAATTTATTTTTGTCAAGTTCACGTTATGAATGATAAAATCTATTTAAAAATAGGATTATTCTCTGTGGCATTATTTATGCGACCATTATGTTGCTATGATAAATTGTTATCATTGTCATAAATGTTGAGCAATCTGTCATTTCTGTAAGGTAGGCAAAATAATACATAAACCGCCACTGAAATGACACTCAAGTTAGATACTAAATAACTTTAGTATCTAACTTTCTAACTAAATAAATAATAATTTAAGCCAATTTGCCTTTCCTACCAAAATAGAAGTTGCTCACACTGCGTTACTCTGGCACTGCCAACTACACATACTAAAATAGCTCTTAACTACACAATGATAAGACCGTAGCGATAATATTAAGCACTGTAAATTGAAAATGGAGATTCGTGCCACGACTGTTTGACTTTCCGAATATTATATTAAGAAAGTTTCACAGTTCTGCTGAGTTCGTTTCATTATATTAGCATAAAGGGAAGTTATCGGACAAAATGATTACAACGGCCTCTAACAACTATTGGTATTCAAGCGTGCTGAAGGACAAGTAACTGTATGTAAATGTATTTTTACCAATATTCTGTAAAATGACCAGTCCAGTGCAACTCAGACTCGTGGACGAAGGGTTCCGAACCATCACCTATCAACACCAAACATCTGTTTTGTTGTATGGGAGACCCCTTTATCTACTATACTATTAAAATCATTGTCCTGACTCATTCTTCAACTTATGGGTATGAAATTTGGAGGGTGTGTTTGTTTTTACAATGTATGAAACTTCGTTGTTGCTAGAAGTTTAAAATTCTAGCAATTAGAATATGTATAGTTCATTTAAATTAAAAACGGAGTCTTGGTAATAGAATCTTGTTGGTTGGTTTTGGGCTCGGAAGCCAAAAATACAAGAATGCCAAGCAAATGCCTTTATAGACATCCTTAATATAAAGATAATATTTTGAATTTCATAATATATAATAATAAGGTGACAGTACTCTGGTTTTAAACGCAACGGCCTTTAGAGTATAAAAAATGTGAAATCATTATATATTTTACATTTTAATGATTTCAAGCTTAACATTATGTTAGTCACCGTTTCATAATGTATTCCAATAGCACACTGGTGTTTCTGCTTCTTATCATTATAATGTAATTACGTTAGGACGGGACTTGGTGACAAGTTGAGCTGCGGAACTCATAAAAATGGCACTTTGGTAAGCGAGATAAGACAGAAAAGGGTGGTTTTAGGGGAGTGTAATGTATGAACTTCTTCCATCCTAATATAACTTTGAGAATGTAATTTTATAATTAGCAGGTTAATTATCTGGCAAGGACATTTGTTTTTACACACATATTATATTATGTACAATATAAACATAATATTATGAATGTAATTTACATTTAAATTATTTTTTTAAAGCGCATTTTTTTCTCGAAATCGAAATCTCAAATCCATCAACAATTTATTATGGTTCGAAATTATATCATACGAGAAACCTGTTGTTTTTAGTGTTGTCTATGACTAATGATGACACCAAACGCAAAAACGGGGTACTATAAGTTTGACGTGGGCGTGTGTGTGTGTGTGTGAGTACTTCCGACGGACGATGACGGACGATGCCTCAGGCGTCGTCGCTCCTGAATAGAAATACAGATCTGATTTTAATTTTTGTTTTTGACGTGACAACGTCTTAAATTAGGTTGCGGCTGGGAGTCACTTATGAAAAAGTGTAACGCCCGGTAACGTTACGATGAGTCACCGAACGAGAGAGAGGCCCGCCGAATGCCTTGCGTCTCTCTCCCACTCAACTATGATCGGTCTGCCGCGCGCGCAGCACGCGGCAGACGTCACGTATAATCTTCGCCCGTAAAACCGACTTTACAGGCAACCATTTTTTTTTTACAATTCCTTCAACATGAGTATCAAATGAAAGAACATGTATTTATAGTAATTCAAATTAGAATAAAAGTAATTCAAATTCAAATAAATAAACTAAAAACTCTACAATTGTAATTTACTGTTGTATCTATGACTTTTAATAACGAATATAAAATTAAAAGTCACTGTACTATGGGCAATAGGGAATATACGGGATATTCCCTCAAAGACTACTCTAAGCAGAATTGTAAGACGTAGGAGGTATCATATCACACAAAACTAATGCCAAATTAATATGTTCTCGATAGCGCCACAATAACTCAGATAAACTAATAACACCATAACGCTATGAATAGGGAAACCACCATCCATCATCCTGTGTCCGTGACGCAAGGATCGGCCTGAATCGAAATCTCTGCATCATTTTCCATTAGCGGCCGCCCTTTTAAGTTTTACCGGGATGAGGAAAAGTAGCGTTGGTATTTTTAGAAGCTTTCCGGTGCGACCGAGCTCTGCTTTCTAATCAACTATGAGTTTAACGTGTGGGACACCACCCACCGATCTTTGTTATCAAAATTGATCACTAAATTGTTTATTTAAAGGACGAAACGGAAAGAGGAATCAGCTAAATTCACCAGTCACGAATTTCTAATGATTTACTTTTGTATTAATATTTATCGTAGTATTTTTCCTAATTAGAGTTTTTGGATAGTGCACTAATATAGCCAGATACTATTTAACCGTTACTAGCCTACTAAAAAGATTCTTATCTATTTTATAAAGTGGCAGCACTGCTAGGCGCTTCGGCCACCCCTGGTCTTCTTTAGGCTGAGTTTTGATAAATATTCATGATTGTTTTTATTAAATGCCAATAACATTAAACATTAGATAAACAAAAAATGTTCCTTTTAATGATAGTAAACTTATCTGATTTTTAATGGTCAGTTATAATTTACTTGATTTTTAGTTTAGTAAAATTAGCTTTTGTAAAAGCTAAAGAAGTGAGCAGATGATTATTTTATATTTTTCTATCATAACTAGAAATTTATAACCAAAACAGCGTTTGTGTTAATAAACATACTACAAAGCAAATTAGGTTTTAGGTCATTAGTTAAAAAGGGATTCATTGGAATAGTGGTCCTTATTATAATTATAGAATAGACAAATAAAGAAATATTCTTTAAGAATAATGATTTTATGATGAATCACGGATATGTTAATGCAAATTAAATACAATTTTTATTCAAACTTTATTCAGTAGCTCTTTGAAATATTACTGTACTCGCTGAAAATTAGGTTTTATGTTCTTGGAAGATGTCTCCCAAAGATTTTATACCTATAGCAAACTTGTGTAGAACAATCTTACTTTCTGTAACGATCCTTAACTTAGCAAATTGTTAAGTTCTAATGTACTTAAAATCTACTTAAGTGTAATTTTGAGTGTCCATTAAGAAGTTTATTTCTGCTTTGACGATTTGCCATCTTCGTGATTGTTCAGTAAATTACGGCTTAAGTGTTGTTTGTTGAAGTTCAATGTTGAACAAATCCCAATATTATTTAATTTTGTATCGACTAACATGAGTTTTTATTGTTTGAAATTTTAACATATTATATAACATTAACATAAATAGACGTGTAAAATTACGTGTAAAAAAAGGTGTATCATGAGTATAAAACAGCAATTTTTATTTAACTAAGCAAACTAGATTATAGCTTTTTTCAAGTGGGTTTTCGTGTTTTTCGAAATTTGAAAAAGGATGCCAAAAAAAAAATTGAAGCCCCTTAAATTGGCACGCAATTACGACTGCTCTCGTTACAATTCAATACAGAATTTAGAACAAAGAGCTCGATGGCAGTTTAATATGAAATGCCTTACAAATTAAGGTTCAGAAGCATTTCGGGCGGTTTTGGGCAAATTCATTAATGGCCCATAAACAAAACCTTTTGCCTTGACTGCCTTTAAATTGGTTTTATTAAAATGAAAGACAATGATGTCGAAGAAAATATTTATAGCTTTATAGCTACTGGTACAAGAAGATAGATTCAACATCTCTGTTTGATGCTATCTAGATAGGTTTTCGAGTATTTTTTCTGGAAACTTTGTTAATAATTTTAAATAAATTAATTCTTAGATGGTTTAGAAAAACTTGTAGAGGTTTTTGGTAATTCATGTTTTTTTTTATTTAGCGTTGAAAACTTAAATATTTTCTGTCTTTTGCCACTGCTAAGGCTCTTGTTTTTTTCTCATAAAAGCGAGGTGTCCCTCTGTTGGGCGCTGTCCAAGTGCGGTCGGGCGGATGACACAAGTTTTCGATATTTGTGGTCCTTGGATCAAATGAGTTTTGTTTTTGCAATGTTTTCCTGTCACGTATGATTTATGTCTTGAATCACATCCATGTGATTCAAGGTATCACAGATTGTACTCCAATTTTCTCCCGACGAGTCACACTGGCTCATAATCGCTCTGTGCTCTAACCAGTAGATATTTACATATTCATTATGTAATAAACATACGCCAGAATGTGTAACTATGATCTAGTTCGCTCTACATAATCATGATGAAATATAACCTTAATTACTAAAACAGTGGCTTGAAGATGAAATGTCAGGTAAAGGGCTCCACTTTACATTAGAGATGGTACATTAAGATAGACGTCTTAGGTATAATGATAAACATATGTGGTTGGTTAAATGTACAAAAGTATAAAAACGTTGTTAAATAAAACACAAAGTGCTATTTTTGACCCTAGACGCAAAAACAACGGGGCGTTTTAAGTTTGACGTATCTATGTATGTATGAACGATTTAGATAAAGTTATTTAGTTAGAAAAGCGAATGAGTCGGATATGTATTTGTGCTTGTTGAAAATTGGACTAAGATGGCAGCCACCACAAAATGGCGGGTCACTTATTATAATGGCAAGTCTACTAACTCAATTTGAGTACTAACAAAAGAAAAGGCTAAACTAGTAAAATACACTATGATATAATTCAACAATCATAATCCATCATACAATTTTTAATTTTAACGAAATCTGTAGTATTTTATGCTCAGGTAATTTATTTATTTATTTATTAGGCACTCAGACAGATTACAAACATTCATTTTAAACATAACTAAACTAAAGGAACAAGAACAAGTCTGCAATCCAAAGAAGAGTACACAGCATGCTAGTGTTAACTTAATGATAAGGAAGGTTCAGATATACATAAAAAAAGGGGAAATCTTAAGTACTAAACAATTTAACAATTTAACCTATAACTTATATTATTTCTAAATTGACTGAGACTGTTACTAAATACATCCAGTTCAGTAATGTGAGTCTTACATTGGTTGTTATCTGAAGCGTCACAACATTTGAGTACCAGCTCGTTATATGAGCGACACATGCGCTAATTTGAGTATCTCAGCTGACTAAGGTAATGTTCGAAGCAAATAGTCTTTGGAGGTGACCATGCCATTGTGATCTCAAAAATGTAATTTGCAGTGCGATGGATGTCACGTTAAACTCGCTTTGGGTGGCTTGAAGACATTTATAATACGAAAAAGAAAAAAATGTCAGTATGTAGTTGTAGTTGGTAAATACTATAGTGGAGTAAGTTTACATACGGGAAACTGGTTCACTCTCTTTAAAATAGCTGGATTGTATTCGTAGCTACTGGGAAACAGAAAATCTGGTAAAGAGTTTTAAACATTCTATTGTTATCAATAAAAAGGGACCATTATCTAACAAGTATAAGTTTTCCAAATTTAGAAAACCTCCGACATAATATTTTGTGGTGGCAATTTGGATTTGAAATGTATTGTAGTGTGTGTATTCTAATGGCCAAGGCTTTTTAATAGATATCAATATAAAGGGGGTATTGAAAACAATAATTGACCAACTTGAATTGATTTTCATCAATCATCATGAATGACCACTCCCGATTAATAAATCTTTAAAACCAAGAAACAACTAAATTAAAATCGGTCTTTCCGTTTGAGCATCGTAGCTCTTACACAAATAGTCACACAAACAAATCAAACATATGTACATATATATAACACCCCGTTGGCGTAATTTTTGCGTCGGGTGTAAAAAGCAAAGAGGCTTCACTGTACATTCATATTCGTTCTGAGACTTCTTGTTCAATACAAACCCATTCAGGTACTGAGACAAATGTTAGTTCAGTTCCCTACGAACGTTGTTTTGACAGGTAGAATAGGGTAGTTGGGTACGCTTACATCAAAAGACTATTCTATCATGAGACACTTGGCGGGACTGGTTGATGAGTTTAGATAAATTGTCCGATGACAATTTAGGCGTTCAGTAAATTAATATTGCTCTCTTAAGGCTTTGCTAAAAGTGTCTCTAAAATTATTTACAAGTCGTTTTTCTTATACGACGCCAGACACTAAGATGTCATGAATATTTATTTCCGAAACTGTTGCGAAATTGCGAATTTGTGTTCTATTTAGTTTTGCTATTTTTTTTAAAATAAATTGTATTTTTATTGGCCTAATTTAATGCTAAGTAAAAAAATTATAAAAGGAATGAATAAATAAATACCTTATCTAAAAAGGTAAATGTAATGGAACAAAAAGTTTTAATTAGGTTTTTGGAAAGACCTAGAGTTTGCGAACTGTCCTTAATTTCTCTAATTCGTTTTACAGAAAATTATGTTTAGTCTAGAGCATTCAAAACTTACGGTTATATAATAACGCATAGAAATTAAATATAGAACTCAATTTTGTTTTATAAAATATACGTTCTACATGACTGATTGACAAGGTATAATTTTATTCAATTTGGACCCAGGTATTTTCCAGTGATTCTTAGTTTGTTTTACTACGATATGTTTTCAAAACTGACATAAAAAATAAAAACAATTAAGTGGTAGTCACTCTGTATTCTTACTTTTTTAATCATGCTGCACTATTCAGCGTGTTTTATTTTCCCAGAAGCAAATTTACTCAAACTCAAAACTAGACTGAAGTCACACACACTTCACTGTGGTATTAAAGTTTGATTACTTTCTTCACCCATTTATATGCTTTTTTAAACTAAATAACAGAATTGAATTAATATTTGTTCGCTAACTAAAAGAAATTAATTGAGTAAGTTTTTCTAGTGAGTATTTCACCTAGTTGTGCATTTTCAATTAGATTTTAACTTTTGCAATTCAATTAAATCAAAATTTTAAACGAAGTATTATTTATATTGTCCTGGAGAGACTGACGCTTAATGAAAAGTTTAATAAATAAAATATGAGATACTCGTTAATGCATGAGGCAAGTTTACTTCCAGTACTTACAGAACAGTTTTTCTTACTTTTTACTGCTTGGCATTGTCCAGTAGGGTTTGTAAACACATGAGTTAGCGACACTCTGGCCTAAGGTGGGGTATACATAGGCTGGAATAGCTCTCAAGGAGGCTGCCGAAACACACTAGTACGTGATGTGGCTGTTGCCAACTACTTGTCAACTTGAAGGTAATCTTTCGACAGGTGAGTATTAAAAATACCCTTCCACCATGCAAAAGCACATGTGCACCTGCATGCACAATGCATGTGGTTTAACAAGGTAAAGGGAAAACATGTAGAGCTATATCCATCATCTCTAACTTTGACAAGATATTAACGTTACATGCACCAATAAGGTTTCATAGAACAACGTTCAACATGTACCAGTGTAGTCACTTTTGTCGAGATTGTTGTTGAAGCGGTTGATAAAAATAAACAAGTTGACGTAGTGTATACAAATTTAAGCAAAGCTTTTCACTAAATTTCGGTACTTTTACTTAAACTTTCAGCATACGGGTATTCTGAACTGGATAAAATCTTATTTATATGAACGTAGTTTATCAGTCGTTGCAGGTCTTAGGTTTTACTTCAGTCTGATGAACATTTTAAAGTAAGTTCTGGTGTCTCGCAGGGTTCCCATGTAGGCCCTCTCTTGTTCAACATTTTTATCAATTACACTTAATGCCTAAAAAACAGTACTCCGTTTTTGTTTGCTGATGATCTCAAAATTTTGAAAATAATTAATTGTACCGATGATGTGTTACAGTTACGAAGTGATTAGGATAGATTAGATAAATGGTGTAGCATGATGCTAAATTGTATTATATGTGTATGTATGAATTAAAAATCAAACTAGTTAAAAAAATACCAAATGTAGAATGTTTAAAAAAATCTCATAACTCGGTTCTTTATAACATATGCGAATGTTGTGATCTTCAGAACTTATACCACTAACTACAGACTTGACTTTGCTCACGACTTAGCTGCGGTGCCATACATATTTACACCAATCTCTCCAGTAGATGCTCAAGTTGGGAGTTCAGAACTTGCATCTGACATTGACAAACTGTGGAACAAGTGATAGCACGGAATTGGATTTAGATAGAACGGTTATGTTGTGCTGAGGTCGTGTGTACATAGATAATCGTTTTCGTGCTATTAAATAAGAGACGATAGAATTTTCAATAACATTATCTGTAAACAAACGCCACATACCAACTAATATTATTCATTACTATAAGCAATATTTAAACGACATAATCAATAATGGTTGAATTTCCATGTTACCGGTGCAGTCGCGGATGCGAAGGTGCTTATCTATGGACGCTGCTTAATTCAACGGATTTAGATGTATCAGAATTATGATGATAAAGCAGTATGTATTATAGCAATACAGATGGTCAGTTATTAATCTTTTTCACGCTAAATAAATAAAACATCAAAGATTATTCAAAATATTTTTTTGTAATTTATAATATGATTTACATATTATATTGAGTCTGGGTTAAGCTGCGTAAATAATAATGTCCTCGTAATATTTATTTACATAACATACAAATTTGAAATCTAAGATCTCTACCAATTAAATTTATTATTGCTTTCAAAATTAATTAGAATGGGGAATTTTTACATTACTGTGTATTTCTTCCCTTCAGATGAGTGGCGTTATGCGTCATTAATTAAACATCTCGCCTTTCACCACAGATGATATACGATATTTGTTCTTGAATGAGATTGAATATAGGATGAGTGCTGAACACGCTTCCGCGTCGTTTAATTGATGGGATGTCGATCTCAGGATTCCTTAGCTATTTCATTAATCTAGATTGTTGTTAGTGTTATCTAAAATATTGTAGCCTAACAATTTTAACGCTCAAAGTCTATACGTAGAATAGAATATATTTTAATACACTGTTTATTTTGACTTTTCATTACTTACAGTTAACAGCAGTGAAGTTTGTTTAGTAAATTGCTATGACACCATAACTGCTCTAGATCAATACCTGAAAAGAGAAATACATAAATTTGATTTTGCAAATAAAGAAACTATAGTCTGTATACTAAGCAACTACCCTCAAATCGAAAATCTGTCGCCTATCAGTGTGTTCTGGTATCCTCCTTGAGAGGGAGATATTTCAGACTAGGCATGCTACACCTTAGGCCAGAATGTCGCTACCTCGTGTAGTAACGTGTTCTGTTGGCCAAAAGTCTCTTCCATTCTTTTCTACTAAAAACATATATTTTGAACCTAAATTCATTGTCCTTGAGGCAGAGACAAGGGCAACATCTTGATTTTACAGTTTTTTCGCTATAAATTGTAAATGGTAGGTAAAAAATATCAAAAAAATATAATAATGGTCGTCTATTATATATCTCTGTCTGAATCCCACAGCACAGGATGTTGTATGTACCTCGTGTGGGATTCAGAGAGCAACTTACATTAACACATACTTATACTTTAAGCCTAGTTATTTAGTAATTGTTTATTTGTCGATATACAAAAATGTATATACTCAGTGCTAAATATCTTCTAATCTAATATATAAAATTTCAATGTCACAATATTAGTTACCGTACTCCTCTGGAACGGTTTGACCGATTTTTACCAAATTTTATATGTATCTATATTCTGTAGGTCTGAAAATCGGCTTCTATCTATAATTTAAGGTAAAACATTTTTTGCCGGGTCAGCTAGTGTTTTTATATATTTTTACTTACCGTTTATGGCGAAAAAACCTATAAAATTAAGATAATGCCCTTGTCTTTGCCTTAACAAGAAATAATATAGAAACGATTATCAACGGTAACAAGAACGTCAAAAAAAAAAACAATTGTCAAGGAGACAAATTACAAGATGCTTACTATTTTTTATACTGCGACAAGGTCATGGCCGAAAATATGAAGGAAAAGAAAAATGAAGAGCTCGCACTTCATTATTTTCTCGAAGCAGATCAAATGGCAGAAAATATAGCTTAGGATACTCGGTAACAGTGTGTTACCGAGTTACTTTATCTTTGAGCTAGCCGCGACCCGCAGATTTGCTCGCGATGACCTGGGATAATAATTATGTAGCCTGTTTTAATCCAGGGTGATACCAGGTTTCGATTAAATTGGTATAGATGTGATGGCACTAATCTACATATTATAAAAAAGTGATATTAATAAATATGTCATATACGGAAAAAGCTATTATGGCGATAAAGGGAGGAGGCTTATTTTTATTTAGAAACGGAGCTAAGTGGCGGATGATGGTGATGATTTTCTTAGATTATTGAGATGTATGTATCAAAGTGAAATCCTTGTTGCCTATCCAACATGATCAATTCACTAGTTGACATCTTTATCACCCTAAATACTTCAGTCGCTTCAAGTTGTCACAGCGTCCATCGGAACTCCGTGCCCCCTAGTTAGCTAATCTTTTGAGCCTCTCGGCTGGAAGTGGCTACATCAAGCCAATGGCAGGACTGTCCAGTGTCAAATTGCACCACAGGCTTACTGAAGCTTAATTGAAACACGGAGACACTTTCAGTTCCCAATCAAGTAGGGAAGTGGCACTTAGCCGGCGCAGTCATACCGTACGTACACATTCCAATATTCTAACTGAGGATCCGTCACGGGTTTGCTCGGCCTATAAAATTATCATATTATTTTTTTAAAAACTGCTCTAGATTTTTTATATTATTAGTAAGTAACTGACGAAAATAAATAATCCTACCTTGCAGCTTAAGTAAGGGTCTACAATATTTTGAAAGTATAATAACCTAAAAGTACAATACTCATATCACTCGGGAACAATGTAGAATCCCTATATAAATTAGTCTAGTACTGTTGGAGCTCATCCGATTCAAATAAATAATCAAACTTTTCCTCTTTATAAAATATTTTTGGTATAAAATTGTGGGTGTTTGCAGAGATTTTAACGAAAGTTTTTAGAAAATTGTAGAAAACGTCTCGTCTGAAATACATACATATATTATACGAATGTTTGAACTATTGAAAACGAATTTGGAAAAAGATTAAAGCATAAAATTGAGTAAAGGCCAATTTCTGGATAAAACAACTCGCATTGTGGTCGTTTTGCATGTCTTTATACGATATTTAAACCTGCAAACCAATATTTCACATGTCATTTATTCGAAATTACATGAACAAAATAATGCCGGAAACATCATCCGGCAACTAATTCCGGAGTAATCTGGCACCTGCATATCGAGAATCACTCTCAGACTCTCCACCTGTATTGAGTCTTGCTAACGAACCGAACTCTGTAGATCTTCGCCTGGCCTTTGTAGCCTACTTTACCCAATTAAGAGCTATTTAGACTGCTCTTGATTCAAATTGGTTTTTACCTTTGTCAGCTGCAAAGCGTAATTGTTTATGAATGATCGATAGCTCCACTCAAAATGTTTCTCAATTTGAAGGCAAGATCATTAACGATTTCTAACTGAATAGCTCTATTTGATTGCTTGTGTTTATCTCTGCAATTGTATCGTTTATTTCATTGAATTTATAAGTGGCCTGATCACATATATTATGACAGAGCTATTTAATAGCTCATATTTATTTTGGCGTTATTGTTGTAGAAGTATGACGTAATTTTTTTTTATTTAATTATAACGAGTCTTTGTTTCTTTGAGATGTTTATTAAATGTTGCTGTAAAGTAAAAACTTATTTGAGTGAAAAAAGCTTAGAGATAACGTATAATTCGTTCCTTTGTGGGGCATAAACAAAAATATTTCGTAGCATTTCTCACCGCAAAAGCCTTCAGGTGGAAACAAAATATCACGTCTTTGCAAAGAAAATATGAATACCTAATCAGGTTAAAAGCAGCCAAGTTCTCAGAAAACCCTTTTACACAAACTTTAGTGAAACGCGAAACACCCGAGTTTTAACACACCTTTTAAAGATTTTTGCCGTGAACCATGTGATCACTCGTTTGTTACCCGCTGCTTTGTACTGACGGTGCTCGCGTTACTGCAAATTTTTACATGCAAAAGCATGTTTTCGAGTAAAGCTTCACTAAAGCTATTTCAAAATGTATTTAAGCTTGTTTTTAGTCCCGAGCTTGACACTTTGACGTTATTTTAGCGAAAATTGAGAATTTATTTATGGTGTTATTTTTGCTTCAAGCTACGCTTGTACTTGCTAATGATAAGGATACTCTTGATGAAGATATTTTCTTGATAAGTGGCTTGAAATTATTATTTTAAGCGGAAGTTTCATGCTTTCACCGCAATAAAACTAAATACCGACCAAGAGCGAGTAAGACTTCATTACGAAAAAATCCGTGTTATTATCCATTAAAACAGAAGACAATAGTGTTGTATGAAGGCCCCTTTCAAAACATATATTATTATGTAAGGTGAAGAAAATGGAAACGCAGTCGTACGAGTGAGAAGTTCATTCGGATATAATGCAATTATCTTATTCACTTTGGGCCCGTAAGTTTGTCGAATAATGTTACCACGAGTTAGCTTTTCACATAACACCTATTGCCGAGCTGCGTAATCTCTTCTTGCTGCTTGCTACGGGCTTACTATCCCATTCTCGTTACAATTTTATTTAGTAGCAAAAATAATGAAAATTTTAACTGTCTAGCTTTCACGATTCATACTCATAATCTCAACCCAGTCATAGACGGATGGACGGAGAGCAAAGACTTAGTACAAGAATCTCGTTGATATCCTTTGAATAAGAATAAGATAATTAATTACATTCTCGCTCCCTTTGTATACAATAAATTCAATAATTATTAAAATGATGTATGTATTGTCTCTTTACTAAAAAAAAGTTATGGACATTAAATAATTGCATAATATTATTATTAATTTTAACATACATATGTGGAAGCCCAGTTTATCAATGGGATTAATTCTATGTGAAAATCAGTTTATTTTTTACATATTATGTATAAAATGCATAACTATTTATATTTAATTTAATAACTTCAATAACATCAATAGAAAAAACATATTAAATCCCAAAAGATTACGTCCAAGCCCCTCGTCCAAACGCCCATCAGATACGCAGCATTCCCCCGCTGTATGGCAAGGGAAAATTTGACACTAGTAAACGTTGTTATCAAGTAAGTATATAACACAGAACATTCCATTGTCCTAGATGATTCAAGCCGGAACGATTTATTACAAAGTAGAAACGTTATTAACAACGCTTTTGAGAAAAGTAATATTCTTTTAGGAAAAGAATCGCCTCAGAAATATAAGACAGAAAGTAATACACCGAAAAATTACTTTTTTGAATACTTACTTGACATTATTCTTAAGCGTTTTGTATATTACTTTTCTGGGAAAATACGGATATCGGATTCACAATTTTTATATTTGGAATCAGAATAATTATAATATAAAAATGTTTTTCATATTCGAATATTTTTATATTCCTCGTGGCTTTTGCTAGTTTACGTAAATTATTTTTTGACTAAAAAATCTGACAGTTATTTTCAATCCCAATAATATGATAAAGTTCTATGAGCTAAGAATATAATCATTCATGTCCAAATGTTTGGCTTTAATTTTTCACCTCTGGTGTGTGGGTAACAGGGATTATATCGTCTCCAGGCATCCTTGACTTGCCAGAGAGTAGTAAATCATGAAAATCACAATATCACGCCCCCGGAGTAGATTTATGTTAATGAGCTAGCGTACACAGGGCCACCTTGTGGAACGAATTGGCTATTAATATCGGATTTGCGTAAACAGCGGTTTTGTTTCAAGTGCTTAGAGACGACGGGGTTTTTTTTGTTTTTTTGCTATCCTTTATCTTTCTAATTTGTATGTCTACAGCTTGAATGATAGGATTTACTTTCTTTGGGATTATTACGTCAATTAAGATTAGGCATTATATGCGACGTTATACACACATTAACAAATTTAATATCATGATAATAATGTGACGATAGCACCGTCTTCAGTATAAGGAAATGTTAAGATGTAAAGTCCTTGCAGCGTATTTATTTTGACAATTATTACCCTAGCAACAAGGCACTGTGCTTGGCTGGGTGCCCGTTCGCAGTTTACATACTAACACAGATTCCTACGTACAGATATCGAATAAATAAATCTACAAAGTTTGAACGAAATCTGGCCATTTATAGTGGGTCAAAATCGCGCCCAAAGACTTCTTTGGGCGCGATTTTGACCGGTTACAAACAAACATACAGGTGAAGCTAATAAAAAGCGTGTAAAAATATGCGAAGAGACTGTACGCGCAACACTCGACGCACAAATCTTGACGCTCGGTGTAAACATCTAGTATTGACGTGAGACTGCTACTTAGTAACGACTGTTACTAACATAACTCGGGCGTAACAATGCAAAAAGCTTAATAAATAGTAGTGGAATATTCAAAAATAATTTGTCAATGAGTTCTATTGCTCTTAATCGGTATATTTGTGTATAAACACTGATTTATAAAATATATACATTATGGTATGTCAGAACTTATTTCAAGTAGTTTGCAATAAATACTGCTTCAAATGTTTTTATTGTATAATTAACTTACCATACATAATATTAAATATATAATTAAAGTTTGTCATACTTGAGATATTAAGTATCTACTTTTAAATGTTAATTTCTTATTGGTTACTCTCTGGCATATTTTTTTTGTTATTAAGTTGCTGAGGTGCGCTATAAAGAGTTAATTTACAAGTATGTATTTATATATTTAATTTGAGTAAAATTGTTTATACGTAAAAGTTTAGTACCTCAGGCTAACGTGAGATATACAGGTACTGATGAACACTTATGAACGTTAACTTTATGTTTAAACACAATGTATGTATTTTACCTTGATCTTATACACGACAAACAAACAGACAAATAAAATAAAAGTATCTATATCGAATGATCTGTTCGCGCGAGGACTTTGGTATACTTGTAGTTAATGCATTTGGTAAGATTCCTGCGCCAATTTAAATTTCTGCTTATTCATGACTTGAAAAAACTGAATACATTACTCCATGCATCCGTAAGTATGAAATATATTCGCTGTGTAATAGTCAACATGCATGCATGATTTAAAATAATAAATACCCTACAACCCGGTTGTTTTCACACGTTGCTTTGTGCGCAATCTGTTTCTTTATTACCTGATAGACAGATTACGCAAGACGATATCAATGACTGAGGCAAAGTTATGTTTGCCTTAAAATCCAAGTACAAAAAAAAATTAAAACATAATATTCATGTAATCAGTTAGAAATAAAAATATTTAGGTAAATTGTTTTAAAGCCTCTGAAAGCTAAAAAGTTAACCTTTTCCACTTGCCTGAATTTATAATTTTTAAAATCACATGTGTACTCATTTTCCAAAACCTTCGTTTTAATCTATGGGTGGAGTACAATATTAAATGAAATGATTTAACCTTTCATATTTCTTCTTAAAACTATTTGAGATAAATATAAAAAAAAAACTTTAGAGATGTAATTAATAATCTATATACCTACTATGTAAATCGAATTCTACCGAATTAAATATTACGCAATAACACAATAAGAAAAAAAAATAGGAAAAGATACCTAGAACAAAATATACTAGCATATATTCGAGGAATGTCCTTAAGCTAGTGTGCTTCTACAATGCACTAATACCAAGCGACCAAAGACGAAGAACCTGCGTCTTTGCCAGCGACACAGTGCAGACGCTAAAGCGTTCCATCTCTAAGAGGTAAATGTCAAACATTTCATAAGAAAATGCTACCTGAATTCTTTACCATGCATCTGATATACTCGTACAAAATGTTCTCGAAGGGCTACTCCTCGGATCTCTTAATATAATATCAATCTACCTACGGCTGAGAATATAGCGCTTTGATATCTTTACACTGTCAGAAACAATGTTAACATATTCTAGAAAAATGTTTTGACTTTGACTTTTAAATTTGATGTTAAGCGCTAATATACACTATTAATAATGAACATTTTTGTTAATAACCCTAACTAATCCAAAGAGTTACCAGTCAAGTCAGATTGTACTGACAGACATGATCTTGTATAATTGATAGTTCCCTCAAACTTCGTAAACTTTTAATAGACAAAAATGTATTATAATGTATTGGTCAAGTGAGAGTCGGGCTCGCGCATGAAGGGTTCTGTACCCCTTTTTATGGGAACCTAAAGATAATTATAAAATTTATTTCAATTTTATATTTATTATGTTTTCTTCGTGATTTTAATGGGGTCTACCAAACTTCTACCAAACGCTTTAGAGACAGAGTAAAAAAATTGCTTAAAATTTGTTAACGTTTGTTGTTTCTCCGTGGGACCTCCTTAAATATTTATTTTGTATGAATTTTTGGTATAAATTTAAAAATAAAATACATTTATAATATTTAGTCTCACTCATTTATAGTCTACCATCTATCGTTATTGATATGTAGCAAAAAATAAAAACTAAAAAACACGTCTATTTTATGGCAACTCCCTTAATATTTTTATGTGTGTTAATAAAGCGGTACGGAAATAATTATGTTGTGAAAGTTTCAGCTTTCTAGCTATTACGGTTTCTGAGATACAGCCTGGAGACAGACAGACAGACTGCGGGGCTTAGTAATAGGGTCTCGTATTTACCTTTTAGATACGGAGCCCTGAAACGCTAAATAAAGTTAACATATTATTTTAAAAGTTGTTGTAGAATAAACCTAGCAATGGAGGCCAAAACTATAAAAAAATTATACAGCATAATTTATATAAAATAATACACCCGAAATTAATAGCCTAACTATAAAACCTGAATGCAAAATTAACTTATTTTATGTACTTATCGTATATTTTCCACCTTCACATTTTAATTCGAGTCAATCGGTTTGCAGTCAACAGTAACGCACGTCACGCTAACAGAATATTCAAGGTTTTCAAGTTGTACTGAAGCTATAGCCTACAACATAATCCAGTTGCCGGAGCTTACAAAGTTCGGCACGCAAATATTGTTATAACTAACTGGAAACTAGCAAAACAATTTTCATAAATATTAGTATCTTGATCAAAATGTTAAGCTTTCTATTTAGTTTTGTGAAAATATGTGTTATTAGATACGATTGGATGTTATGCGGGCTGTTTCGATAACATTATTAGTTTCGGAAAGTTACGAATGAGTAGAGAAGTTTTTACGTAAACTTTTGGCTAGTTCTGTATTTTTAGAGTTTTGTACTACGGGATCCTATTACTAAGACTCCTCTATGCGTTTGTATGTTTATCCGTCTGTCTGTCGTCGGGTTGTAACTAATGAACCATAATAGTTAGTTACCAGAAATGTTCACTGATGATGTGTTTCTGCTGTTATAACAGAAAAAACATGTAACATATGTAACAAAAAGTAATCAAAACTTTTTTAAGCCACTATAAATTTTTACAAAAAGGTAGTACGAGTGCAAACAAAAATGTCAATATATTATATAAATATGCATTATTATTTCATATATTTTTTCCCAAGCCCAAAAACCCTTCCCTTACAAAATTGCCAATGGTTTTCGTTTCTCAACAGTATAAAAATAAACATTTTCATAATTCCATAATAATATTAACATAATCTTTCGCTGTAACTCGCGTACAAAAGTTTATATGATCCGTTGCTACAATAAGCAACCGAGATGATATATCGTAAAACTTTTCTCGAGCACATCAGCTCTGTATGAGTACGTGGTGAATGTAACGCTCTTATTCCCGCTTTCCCGTTTTTTGCATTCAAGTTGTTATCAAGTTTGTTTCGTTTCCTTGGAATATTTATGACTTTATTTTTGGGCCAGTTTGTTATATATCTTTTGTACTAATACCTTGATATTTTCTAAATTATTATTGACAATGACAATGTACTCGTATTATGATTTTTTTGCAAACTGCTTACACGATTCCTACAAGAGACATTTCGTAGTATTAGTACTCGTATTTATCATGTGTTTAAATTACCTGGAACCGTGCAAAAAAAAATCATTTTTGTAACTGATTTTGTGTTCTGTATTCAAATGTTAATTTATATTGAGCTTATTTTAAAAATGTTTAGTTACCATCCGATAACCCGAAATCAGAAATAATGAAAGGTTTATGTAGGTAAGCACTTTAAAAGCATTGTGAATCTTCGTTTGTTTTTGACGTGTGACGTCATATTCATGTTGGTGTTTTTATGTCTAATGAAGACTTTATTGCTTAATTGGATATAATATATCCAATCAAAACTAGAACTTCATGAGATTCGGGTGTATGAAAGTAATATTATTGTTTGGTATATAGTAGAACATGATTTTATATTATGACGCAGTCATCCTGTTTTTTTCCGCGATTCACTCGTTTTGTAGTAGTTTTGGAATTCTAGCAATCCTAATAATGTCGCACCTAAAACCAACCCTATCTTTACTAGTTAAAATTTTCTCACTTAATTCAATAGTTTGCTTTAATTAGCAACGTTATGCTAGTTGAACAACATATGAAAACGTCAATAAAACTGAAGAATGGGTAAATAACATAAACATAATTTTTCTTCAAGTTTAACACACCTGGTGCCTTTAATATTTCTGAAAAGTGTTGTAACGTTACAGTTTTTGGTAAGCGCCGTAGTAGCGGTATATTTCCGTGTCTCAGTGCCATATGTTTAGATGATTTGTTGGAGCACATGTTAGAATTGCGTTCGGGATTTATGACTCGGTTATTAAGTTTGCTACCCTATAATTTGAACTCGCTTTGATGTTACTTATCATTTGAAGTATGTGATTACCCCCTACGTGAAAAGTGATATTAGAAATTCATACAGTTTTTTGCAGTCTACAGTACCTACGCATAAGAACCGCCCGAGTCGGAGAAACTTTGAAAGAAGTAAGGCTGATCTTTTGCTGCTCTGGCTTTAAAGGAGGCTAACCTTTAGTTGCTTGGCTACGGTGAAAATAGTATGTGTTTTTAATCCGGTTATTATTTTTGTCGGAACATGAGTGAGTATGACAGTGGTTATGACCGTATTTTTTACAATACAATGCCGCTAAAATATTATGTTACAAGCGCAGTAGCAACGTGTGTATACTATAAAGTTTACAGTAGAATTATTTCATCAGATCGAAAATCAGATAACACACGTGAAATGCAATTGAATATCTATGAATATTTAAAATTACTTTTGAACTTTTAGAGGTCATAAACAAAATTTATATTCAAAGATTACCGACAGAAATACTGATGTCAAGTCAAATAACGCACAGAAGCAGACAACGGTAATCTGCGAAACAGCGTAGCTTTGCTTACGTTCATTCTGTCTGGTACAAACATAAGAAAGCTACGATTTTTAGTCTGTGCTTAGATAAATTTAACAAAAGAAATTTACATTAAATAAAATTAGAGATTGCTTTATGCGATAAGGCCGCTAATTTTGGCACGCTGATTATAAGTAATATATTTTTAAGTTGCGTCCATATTTTAAATATTGGTTCCAATAATTCATTTAATCTATCTATATACATTTTACTCAAGTTTGCGAGGTAATTTATACTCAAATTGCAGTATGAATTTGTTACACAATTGTTTTTTTTTATAATATTAACCTATTTTTATTGAAAGTTTCAACGATGTCACAATCTTAAAACATAATAAGTTCTCACTCTACCATGTTCCACGTGCTGTCAAGAATGAATAATCTTCTGCCTTGTTCCACCACAAAATTTAATCCTCTACCTCCAACTGTGATACAAAATAGCGCATGGCATTCATATCTGCAGATCTAAACTTAAGCCCGTATTTGTAGTCCTTATCTCTGCCTACATAAGGCCTGAAATGAAATGGCAAAACGCGAGACGGTTTAGTTTCTCTGCCTATTCAGAAGATTAGCCAAATGATGTAATGGGTTGCGAAATGGTTTCCTGTAACATGTATGATCCTCGATGACACAAAGAGGGCTTGTTGCTCATTTGTTACGTATATTTTGTGTAAGTTGAGGAGATGACGAGGAAAATAGGTACGTAAAAAACTTTTTGAAATATTTTTCAAGGCGCTGGATTTAGATAATATAACACACGTGTATTATTATTAATAGCGTGCACGTGAAGCTTACAGTTTCTCTGCGAGCTTTGACGAAAATAAAACAAATAAAATAAGTTTGCCATTAATGAATAAATAAATAAAACCTTAAGAACATTTACAGTTAGCTTACTCTTGAAAAACAATAAAAAACATTATTTTACTTCAACCGACGTAAAAATATGTGCCGCCTCATCTTTTTTCTCAAAGTCAGTTATAAACACAGGGAGCGCAGCATTGTCTCAAGACTACAAATACCGGAGGGTATTCTATAGGAAGGCGCTTGTGTTTTTCAGCTTAAACTGGGACGGTCGCAGCCTGTCACTGAAACTCGTATTTCCTGAACGTCGACACTGTCTGTTACACCGTAACGTAGCGAGCACTGTATTATGTCTTGTAACAGTAGCTTTGTTTCTGGCTTAATCGAAACGGTCACAATGCGGATTAATGCCTAAAAAAGCACTTGTTAAATTATTTTCAGTTGTATAAGTTTTTACTACGAAATCTGCAAGTGTTTAAAAAGCAAACTTACATAAGTAAAAACCGTCCCACCGTTTAGCCCATGGTGATCGGGGTTAAAAGTAGCCTAAGTATTAATACTAGGTATAAAATACGAGTGCCACTATAATAAATGTAATTCAAATTGTTAAGGTCAATCGTTAAAGAAGTAATAAAAATACACACAACTTTCGCATTAATAATATAAGTGAAAAAAATATGTAATCGTTTTTGCTTCAATACAGTTAATTTTTATTATTCAGACATAAAGTACAAAATAGGTAAAGCTTTGTGTGGATCAGTTATCTGAGAATAACGTTCGGATACCTATCATACCATCATTTAATCTTTATTGAGGTTCTTAACCGATACCCAATACAGGATTAAGATATTATAGGGATTATAGACTACCAAATAATTGTTTCAAGACAATTAAAAATAAAATCAGGTCTTCTTTGTCTTCTTCTGTGCCTTATCTCCCTAGGCGGGGATGGCATAGCAGTATTTTTGTACTGTCTTTATCAGTTGTCATCCCTACACTCAATCTTTTCTCTCTCATGTCGTCATTCACACACTATCTATGAATTCTTCGTTCGGCATCCAGCTTTTCTTTCTTGCACTTTCATTTCCAATCATATCCTAGTTACATGTATATCTTCGCTGGAAATTGAATTTTTTTTACTACATCTCAAATATTTGATGTAATAAGAAAATAGTTAATCGAATGTAAGTTTAATAATATAATCCAATTATAACTAAAGCGCAAAGCAACACGATGTTGTTCATTTTAAATATCAATTATTACCACAAGTACGTCGGTGTAAGCGGCGGCTCACTTCCAAAGCTGTGTTCACAATGGCGGCATGCAGTAGAGCAAGGTTCCGTTAAGCGAAATAATTTTCATAATTTTCAGATACTGACAAAAGGGAGACAATTTCAGCGTCGCCGCCTGTTCACCCGAGATCTTCAGACGTATCTCTGACTCAAAGGGGAGAGTAACGAAGGTTCGCGAGAAAAACAACAGATTTAACAAGAACAATAATATTTTTAAAAGAAGTACTTGTGGCGGCGAATCGAGTCACGAAAACTTTATTGAAAAACTGTTTCGGTTTCTGCGTAAATGATCTCAATAATCTGGTAGATGTCATGTCAAAAGACATGCTCTACATTTTACTGACATAGGTATTGTTATGTTAATTTTGACATAAATCTAGCTAGCATAGTTTACGAATTTGTATCTGCTTTTCATCATAATATGTTGTTTCAGCTTAATTGACTTTTGCATAAAACCGTTGACTTTTATTGAGAATTTCCATAAAATCGTTTAAAAACAGTGTATCGGTTCATTATCTTAGTACAAACAGTCGCAAAGCTAAGTCACAGATCTTCGGGGGTTAAAAATTCGGAGCTTGGCCACCTAGCCACCTTTAGTGGTGCATCAGTGCCCTGTAATAGATACAAGTTTTTACGGTAACCAATTAAATTAACTGAATGAATGAAAATAGCTTTCTTCAGCAAAAGCCCGATCTTATCCGCAGTAGCCATTATTTATCGTACGAGAAGCGATAGTGTGCAACACCCCCGCAGCGCTAGATAATAGCTACAAACACTGAGAAAGGATTGCTCCTGTCGTAAAAGTCTTTTGAGGTCATGCATCCTTTTTACAAGGTAAAGAACTAAAGGTTTAGTCAGTTTAACGTAAGAATAATGCATTGCGTGAACGAAAAGTAAACTTCATTTATATAAAAAAGAAATCATTATAGAGTATGCTTTTCTTTTTAGACGCTTCAATGGTGTTAAGATTTTTAATCAAACTTTATTTCATTTTATTTATTTTGCTAACGCGATGACAAGGGCAAAATCTTGTAATTTCAGTTTTTTTCGTTAAATATCATGAACGAGAAAAATTGCTTAAAGGCCGTCTAAGGAACAACTCTAAGAATATTAATAATTAATTTGGTTCAATAATTACACCATTAAACTTACTGAATAAATAGCAAACACATAAGGAAGTTATACCGAAAATTTTACTTGTATTGTATTTGATTATTATGTTTATAAACTTGTTCTTTTTGCTTGCAATTAACATAATAGTTATAGTTCGAAAGTTGGGTCACATTAATATATTCTGTATATATCATATTATCTCCTGACAAAGAGCGGGAAATTCCGATGAAGAAAATATAGCGAGAAAAACATATCACAGTAGCAAAGCATTATCTATAGCTAATCTGGTTAGTTGCCACCTTCATGTTAAAAATCGGTCACCAAGCACCGGACTAGGCATGATTCACTCTTAGGTATGGTATTGCTAACCCGCGCTATTTTCTCGCCATATCGTACTGCTAGCTTCTAACAATACGAATATGTTTGTGAATTGACCTTCTGTCCCACGCTCCGCTAGGTCTCGACGCCCCATATTTCTTACCGCGCAGACAGAACAGGCGAAATTTAATTCCGAAGCGCAGTGCGCTTACTTCACACGTTACAAACACAGACCAACAAATAAAATTAGGTAGCTCAAAAGAATACTAGGTACTGGATAATATATACCCATAATATATTAAATGCTGTATGATAAAAATAAGTATAGATGGATCTGCTAGATAGTCCCAAGCATAACTTTGGCTGTTGCTCGGTTATCTAAAGTGATCTGACGCGATTATCAAGTTTGCAACGGTCGATGTGGTCATTAAATCAAGACTGTTATTTTCATTTGGGATCTAAAGTACTAGTGGTTCAGATGACACGGAAAAATGTAGGTCCCGGCGTAAGTATTAGTACAAATAGTCGTTTAGCCAAGTCAGAGACCTTCGGGTGGCTTCGAAACTCACTAACGAAGACTTAACGAGGAAAAAATAGATTAGAGTTTTCTTAAATTCACAATGACACGTAATTGCTAGTGATATAATAAATGTCTGACGCCTGAATATTCTGGATGAAACCCATTTGCTCCAGATTTTTCCCGCGACCGTTTCGCGTCTGGCAGAATTTTTAACAACACATCCATTAACGTCCTTGTCGTTTTGAATTTATTATATTCAAATTTATTCTGGTGCAGTATGAGGTATTATAACACTGCAAGTTTTGTACTGATTGCATCAGCTGCTGTTGGACGTATTATATTTAGTTATAAACAATATTATTACTTCAAAAATAATAATATATATCGAGAAGCTACAGATAGAAATAAGTTAGTTAGGGATCTTAAATAGTAATTTGTTTGTTAAAGGAAAACATTGACCAGGAAACCATAACCAAAGTCAAGTTACTGGTAGCTTTCTTGAAGATTATTTGAGACTAAACATACTCGTATTCCATCGTAAGCTAATAATACTATACTGTAAAAAAGATAAATGGCAACATTCGTCTATAGTACATACACACACTTTTTCTCACAGTCCAAATCCGTATACCGGTCTCGGTTTCATCGCGGGTAATATAAAAGTACTTTTTTAAATAATTAGCATATTGACCTATATTTAATTTGTTCTACCCAGTAGTAGTTTTCTATTAGCGCATCTAACGTCATTAAAATATCATTAAAATTTGTTTTTTTTTGTCAAGTATTGAGAAGAATATTCAACGAAAAAAAATCTAACGATACATGACGTAATTATGCTTAGCAAGAATAAACACTCTCATTAAAAAACAATCCAGCACAGAGATTCCTGAATTATCATATTTTATTTTTGCTGAACTTTCTTTACAATAGAAACACGTGTTGCCCTCTCTAAATCGGCGAAGGTCACCAGACGTCTTCGAAACTCTGAGAATTAATTCTCATCTTTTGACTTTCATTCTTCGCCATCACGTTTTTCCTCGCCGCCCAAATGATTCAGAGATTCGAGAACAAATTACTCTCGATTCAAGAGACCGCCACATTAAAGGGCTTCAAATGTGTCCAGAGAATGTTTGAAACGCAGACGTTTTATGAAGTAGAAGGATAGATGCTTTTGCTTTATGTTTATGTTCAGACGGTACAAACTGTTGACTTGCCTCTCGTCTGATATTAAGTTAAAATTAATAAGCCATGAATACTGAGTATAATTCTGTTATATTTGCTTTTCCCAAAGTAGCACACCTATATCTGGGATGAAATAAAACTTATATATAACCTAAGTTATGATCTTAGGGTCTTACCTATCTCCATATTAATTTCACCTAAATCGTTACAGCTGTTTGAGCGTGAGGAATTAACATATAATATACATTCTTACACACGTACACACAAACTTTCGCCAATAAAATTATCAGTGAGATATGTATATCATAATTATGTTTCACTCCCATGCGGTTGTATTAAAATGTTTTATTTTTGTATGTGCGTCAGGCTTAATCCAACATGCCTACGTCTGAAACATTGTCCAACAAACATAAAAATGTACATTCATGTTTTTATGATATAAACCAAACAAATGAGCCAAACATAAACCATTTGATAAATCTTCTGAAGTGGTAATCGTTAACTATTCAGAAAACCCCTCCGTACAATTAATATCTCTTAGGTTCATAGAACATTTGCGCAAATTAAAACGTGCTTAATTTCTAGTGAAATTCAGTCTGAAGCATCGAGAAAATTTAAGCGCATTCACAGGAAACTCACACGATCCTATTAAAGATTTAAGAGCCTTAAAATACAGAACTTGGTCAAGTTTTTTTTTCATCATAATAGAACAAAGAAAAAAAGCATTCATGTCTAAGTGTTGCTGTGCATATAAAAAGACGAGAGAAAACAGCACATATCACAGACGTTATGCAAATATTAATTGGCCAAGTGTGAGGTGTCATGCAAGAAAAGATATATTTAATCATGTTTTAAAAAATCTAAAAATTTTGTTAGTTGTATGGGAGCCCACCTTAAATATTTATTTTTTATTGATATTAAAGTAAATATCACATGTTCAAATGTTCTAGGAATATTAAAAGCGCCTACAAGTTGGCGATATTAAGAACGAGGAAAAAAAAGCAAAAAATCACGTTTGTTGCATGGTAAGTTATTTTACTCTTATTTTAGTATTCTCTGTTAAAGCAACAATAAGCTAAATACATTATCAGTGAAAATGTCAACTTTCTAGCTGCCATGGTTCATGACATACATACAGCCTGGAAACCGATGGACGGACAGTTAGTACAATTTGGGTATAAAACCCTAAAAAGTCAAAGGTTAAAGTTCTACAGTGGCAAAGTTAATAAAACGTCTATTGCTATTATCAATAAGCCGCCTTGCAGTTTACTGTAAGCTCTTACGAGACCTACTAAGCTGACTAGCGACACAGACGGAATTTCTACAAGAGCAGTACGCCCCTACAGGGAATAAGGCTTGTATCATAAGCTGTCTAGATTATTAGGACCTTGTTCCTTTAATAATAGCATTTGCCAATTTGAAATATCAAATTTATAACAATGTTATATAGTATAATAATGCATGCATATAACATTTATAATATACAAATATTTTTATGCTGATTATAGCATTAAACTTTAACTAACTTCGTCATCAAAAATAATATCCGTATTATATAGATATTTTAAGTGTTTGCAATAAAGATAGATAGTAGAGTAAATAGGTAACTTCTACGTAAGCGCGCCACATCATTGACTACAGCGTAGCTTTCCAACAGGCAAGCTGTAGTCAAACGCAAAAAAAGAGATATTTAGAGAGAAATTACGAATTTAAAAATTCAATAGGTACCTATCATTTCCGAATAGAAATATTAAATCAAACAAAGTACATAGTATGGAATAATTATGATAAAATAATAGTATTTTTTATCACTTTTCTTCTAAATCTAATTCTAAGAGAATATTGTACCATACAAACGTAATTATAAACTAAGAGCTAATAGAAATAAAAGAATGCCAATCACGCGTCGAGCGCTTTAGAAGCCTGCAAGTACAAATATTTCCTGATATATGCCATCAAATCCAAACTAATTTGATCTCGGAATTCTCACGCGTCTTCCATGTCAATGAGTGTGTTCACAAAACGAGGGCTCTCGCTGAATTGGATTGAAGGAATGTTTAATTTAATGCCGGCAAACTGAACTGCCTTGTTTGTTTGCGGGGCTTACAATTTGTGCTCCATTTTGCTATAGATTAAGGGGGAATTATACTGAGACGAGTTGAGACAACGGCTTTCGATATTGGACGCGCCTTCTACATCGAGGCTTGATATTTAAGGTTTTTAAGCAAAAACAAAAGAGGATTTTAAGTTAGAGTATGGGTTAAGAATCTAACTTTTCCTTTACGTTTTGGAGAAAAATTTAGTTGTCTAGGCCTGGCAAAAAAAAATTGTTGTTGAAAGTTTGATTGAAAAAGGAAGCTTTCAGAGAGGTTAGTAAAAGCACAAAAAATTAAAGTCTTTGAAAACTTCTTCACGTTGTTCATATGAAATATAAAAAGCAAAAAATATACATACTTACAAAAATTTAATGATTGGCCAAGTGCAAGTCGGGCTCTATTTTTTTTTTATATATACATTTTATTTGAGTAAATATAGTATAATTAAACTAGCTGACCCGGGAAACGTTGTTTTGCCTTAGTAATTATTTTTAAATATACAGTAGCCTATTCTCATACCTACTGAATACGCATATAAAATTTGGAAAAAATCGGTCAAGCCGTTTCGGAGGAGTACAGTAACAAACACTGTGACACGAAAATTTTATATATAAGAATATTCTGTAAATGTTTAGAAGGTCCAGCAAACACCATTTTTAAGATCGAGTGAAAGTAGTAAAATAATCAAAAAGTACGTCTTGTTGTATCCCATACGTCTTTTTGTTAATGTTATAGATATTTGGAAAAAAAAATAACCACGTTTATTGTATTGTAAGAAAAATATTAAGGGGAGTTCCCTTAATATTTTTTAGTATTTGTTATTATATTGACACGGGAACTGAATATCTAGGATGAATGAATATCTAGTGAAAATTTCAGCTTTCTAGATATCATAGTTTCTGAGATACAGCTTGGTGACAGACAGACTGACAGCGGAAGTGGTAGGGTCCCGTTTTTACCTTCTAGGTACGGAACCCTAAAAACAAGCAATTCTCCGAACAATAAAACCACCTGGAACTTCTTTCAAACCGATGCTCCACTCGATGGGTTAGTTTAATAATATTTTCAAAGGTAGTGTTCAATGACTTTACATTTTGTCACACTCGAAAATATCCCAAAACAACTAAAAGTTAGTGATTGCCAACTTGTTGCTTTATTGGTTAGTGTAAACAGAGCTTTATTTGATTACGTCACGAGTTGCGGTCCAAAACAGCATTGGGGCGTTCGGTTTAATATAAAGTTTGTTTAAGACAAGGCATTGCCTTAATAAGTTTCGGCCCGAAAGATTCCATCCCTTTGTTTAGTTATCGAAACATGAAATTGTATTGATCCAATTTGGATTTGTGCTGAGTTGTTTCTTGTTTGGTGTTCTAACAAGCAGGATGGGAACCTTATGTAAAGAAACGGGTCTTATATAGGGTCACTGGTATTGTCCGCTAAAACTGACACAAATTGTGCCTCCAGACTGAACGTTTTATTTTCAGATTAACTTTAATCCATTTTACTCAAATAACATTGGACATTTCATGTCATTCTAATATAGCAGATGTAATATTCCATACATTTCATGTCAATTCACAATAAGAAACAGTTTAGGATACGCTAATTTTTGGCTGTTGCCAAGCACCTAATATTCAACTTTGTCAGCCTTACTGAGAGCCAGTAAATTTAGACCAGGCATGCTCCGCATTCGGCTAGAGCTACTGACTTCTGTGCCCTGGCTATTTAAAACGTCTAGTTATTTAGTGTAAAAAAAGTTGAATTGTTTAAACACAATATTTTTTGCACGTATTTCCAAATGTTTTGAGCAATAGCTGTAAAGCCATCGGCAAAATGTTTGCGTTACCATGCATTCACTCCCATCCTGAACATTACGCACCGCATTTGCACCAATACATCATGAGCATAATAAACAAATAGACATCTGACATCTGTGTTAATTATAAACTTACTTAAAAATGTGTAGAGGAGGTTTTAAAACCATTGCGCACACCGAAAATCTTTTATCTGATATAAATTCAGCAAATCTGGTCGACATATCATGATAATAACTATATTTATTATACTCGTACTTTGCAGACCTCAAGATTACATTCTATGCTATTATGTTCACGTTATTTGTAATAATCTTTAATTGAATAGAAAATACGATCACGTCTACAATAATAAATGCTGATTGGATAAAAAGCTCGAATAATCCAAATTACATTCCACTTCGATCTCAATCCATTACCGACATTCTTACACCTACAGCGTCTACTACTCAGCACAATGCCAGAATTGTACTAATGGACTTCTAATTCCAACAGTACATTTACAGGATGCTATACAAACCAAACAAAGGAAACTCTACCATAAAGCTGATAGTATAGAACTCGAAATGCCAAAACGGTTCGAGCCGCATTTAAATTTTCCATTAATGTATTGGTACCTACTTATTACGGGCATCAATACCCAGACGTATTAAAATTTAACGTTAACAAATACACAAGTTCTCACTCAGGACCGTTGGCTTGGCTTATGCGCAGGTCTCTAGAGCTCTTAAATCTAATTTAGCTATAACAAAATTTGTTTGGCCGAAGCGTGCCCATTTAGGGAAGGCGGTAGCGGACACAATGCCCCCATTAGGGGACACAGGTGAACGATTATTATATTTGGGACAAGCCAGCCCAGGTTTTGGTATTGGGTGATAAGGGCCTGAAACTGGATACTGTTGCGTATAAAATTATATTGTCGACATATTCACCTATCTCTAAGAGAGGTCCTATATTTATGACGCTCAATAGTAAAGCTAAGAATCAAAATATTTAGCTAGCGTTCCCTCATTTAAAAGATACTATGGCAACCTAAAATTTGTGTTGTCATTTCAGAACTATAATAATAGTTTTGGTAAACATGTACTTCTTAAAGCTATTAATATTATATAATACGTAATAAGTATAGTGTAGATACCTACCACTGAGAGAATACATTCAAAGGAGACAATGATACACCAGCGCTAAATAATCTGTTCTGTACGCAACCTTCAAATCCGAGAACCCGCTGAAGAAAACCATTTCATTCGTTCTTTCTAGATACACAAAAAAATGTCTTATTCTGTAACTCGCAATTCGTTCACGGAGCATGACTAATTGTCTAAAGGAATACGTCTCAGAGGATTTGAATAAGTCTCCTTCCGTTGGGAGTGGATTCAGGATAGATATTGGGGCTAATGTACAAGCGAATCCTGTGAAGCTATCTTATAATACCGTGAAATGCTGCTTTTCCACATTTCAACACTACTGCATTGATTTTATTTCGTCACGGAAAAAGGAAAATTCTTAAATTTATTTGCGTGGTTGTGTGTTTTGTTCGGAGAATTAGTAATGAGCAATTATAATAATAATAAATGATTATATACAAGCATTTCATTTATTTAAACGCCTTAGCTAGGCAACAAAGGCAAGGTTTTCTAGGAAAATGCCAAAATGGAAGCCTAGATCCGGCCCAGCCATCCTTTCCTAGGATTAGGGTTGTTTACGCGTCGCCGGCTTTGATTTTAACAAGACTGTTTAGTCTTGATTAGACGCCAAGTTTCAATGTTATGAATAACTGATTAACATAGACTATTTTTCAGTTTCCAATGATAATTATAATTCGGCAAATTATATTAGTTTTAACTACGAGTAAATGGCACACAAAAAAAATGTTTTGTAACTTTTACTGATAAGTTTCTGTGGGATATTCATGAGAATTAAGCTTAACGTTAGGCAAACTAAAAATGTTATGGATTTTTGTAGGCAAATACAAATTTTAAGCCAAGTCATCAGCCAGCCTTCGACCGGCTTAAAAACTCTCGACTCTAGAGCTTGATTACTTAGCTCAAACGAAAAAGAAGAAGATTTATTTTATTCACCTAATTGACTAATATATGACGGATAGCTAATGTTTGTGTGTTTTTTTTTGTAAGGATGTGTGTAATGTATTTATTTATAGCATGTATGTATTTATAAGTTTGGCTATACAATATGTGTATTGGGTATACCAAATAACGAACACAAAGAGCGATAAGAGCGATATGAAGTGGCAGTTTTTAACTCCCGACAAAAAAAAATGATGGATTGTTATTTCGACGTGTCTGCGTGTGTATGTGTGTGTTTCTGCATGTTGCATTGTTTCTTCACATCGAATAAACTGATATTGTTTTTATTTTGTAAGGTGTATTAGGCAGAAATGTTCTGAGCCATATTTGATGAAAATCGGTTCTGAAAACTCCCTCAATATGGGTATAAAACATCATTACACTATGACATATTTCAAATCCATGATGGCCGCCAACAACAGATATGTGGGCGCTTTTTCAAAAAAAATACTTGTAGTACAGTAAATATGTACGAGTATGTTAATTAACCAACTAGGAACAAAACAAAAATGCCAAATGTCCGAACACAAAAATCCAAGTGATATATTATTTGCAGTGGAAGTGCACTTGCACTTGGCAGGTATTCAGATATGTTTCCGTAGACTAACGGGCTCCGACACCGATAGATGGATGGATAGATAGATACGAGTGGTACATATCGACGTTCGTTCTGTTAAATGTCACGTAATAAGCTGATGAGATCGGGACGGTAAACATTTTTGTTTTGAGGGTTCCGCAGTTATACAAGGTTGTTGTTTCTTAAAATACGTTTTGGACATTCATAAAAAAAAATACTTTGTATTCGATTATTCTCTATGTTCCAAACTACGAAATACCCCCAGCACCGCTTATTTGTGATGGACGGGCAGCCTAAGGTGTGTTAATTTGTCAAAATATTGCATAACTACTTCTTATTACGATGCTATATAAATAGTATGATGCATGGTGGTAAATCATTGAAATTGCTCACCTGGCTAGCTACCACCCTCAATAACAAAATTTGTGGGTTAGTACCTAACGGTGAGTTTGAGCCGCCTTCTTGAGAGGCAGTTGTTCCAGACTAGGTATGCTCGACTTTCGGCCACAATGTCGCTGACTTGCGCATTTACACATCCTGTTGTCCACAAATGCCTAGCTGTAAAGTGTAAAAATTCCTTAAATATCATAGGTAGTAACTCAACAGTGATAAGAGCAATCTTAATTTTATCTCAGCTATAAATCGTATAATCCCTTCAAATTTCTAACTTTCAGAATGAACAAGAGTTCTCGAAACACAAGTCTTGTCTTGATTAATAATAAAAAAACTTTTCTTTCAGAACGAGCAGCATTAAATAACTTTTATATCTTAATACTTGGGCATAGGGCTTGGAATAATTAAGCGCAATTTCACATAAACAACCAAGAAGGCAACATAAGTTTATAAAAGTTTTCAACTGTTCAAGGTGAAAGGGATAGCAATATATTGTTTTTCTGTATAATGCAGTCTACTTTAAAGGTAATTTTGTATTAAACAAACTTTATCCACCACAAAGTACGATTGAATTTAGATGGATTAAGTTTTATACATAATTTGTGTACATTTTATAGCATATATGATATAATATAATTATTAAAAGTTTTCTCTAATATTACGTTCGAAGTTTGTAAGTTGCATTTAGTCACAAAACATAAGGGTTTTATGTAATTTTCACTAGCCAATCATATAGGTTACATTTTACAATTATTCACAAATTGAATTTGTCCTTTTAGATTTTTAAATAACTTACTACTCGTACTTACTTTATGTAGCGCATGTAGCTCGGGTAACTAGGGGTCCGATGCGGTTACCGAACAATAAGCAACGGGCGAAGCGGATAGTCTTGGGATGGGTTATCAGTTATCATGCAAAAGACCATTATTTAAAAATTATCATTGACTTGTGTGAAATGTGTCTAAAAATATCTGAGTGCTACTTTGAGTCGAATGACACGTTAGATTGTCCCGGCTGTAAGTATAATTACATACTACAGTAAGTCTTATTACAAACAAGAAGTCGTTAAGCCAATTCATAGGCCCTTGGACGGCTTAGATCATATGAAATTATTAAACATTATAAAGTACTAACCTAGTAAAAATTGTTACTTACCTCTATCAAACATGAAATCTTGTTGAAATTTCCACCGGCTTCTCGAGTAGAAGATCTCTTGATTCTCCAGAAGACCTCTGAAATAGATGAAAGAAAATTAATTACTCCCAAACGGATCCTGCGCGAAATCAGCGCTGTTATGATGAGGCTTTCACGGAAAATCAGACGTTTATTATTCATTTAAAGGTGCTCTCGGCTAATGTTATCTACATTATAAGTAAGTATGGGTGCTTTTATACTCAGATAAGAGACGTTTTCTAATTTTGAATTTCTGAAGCATCATAGATTTATCTACATTTTTAATTTCTACTCAAGCTAATGATTTAAAAAAAAAAAGTGAGCCGATGCTTTGCCCGAGTTAGACTTTACTTTCTAAATTATATATATTATTGTAAGAATGTTGCATCCACCTCTATTTTTTGGCTTGCACAAAATATAGAAAAAAGTATCTTAAGACTGGTAGTTAAAAACTATCTCACTAACCCAAAACCATGTCAAAAAACAAGATAAATACTCGTTATAAAAGAGGAATTCAGAAATTATCAGCTTCTTTTAAGGTAGGTTTATGTAATGTTCCGTATATCGTATTTTTGACGTAGTTAAGCTACTGGTTTCACAGTGTTAAAAGTAGAAAGGCAAAGATTTTGTTCCCTGATACAGTTATAAATAAATAATTATATTTATTTGTCTGTTGAACATAATACTTTAGGATTGGGGGAGTACACTCCTAAGGAGCTTTTTCAACAGGTGTCTAATTTCTGTTTGTTCGTTGGGATAAAGACTGTGGGTCCTTGTTTCAGAAATTATATTACCCACTCGAGTTAATTAAAAGAAGGTTTTAGTATTTTAGTTCGCGAATCAAAATGTTTCATATTGATTAATTAAGTTATATATTATTTTAGAAATCAATCCAATAAAATATTAAATTTATGTTGTGTTTGTCATAATGATATATCGCGAAAAAAATATTTTAGTAGTCTGTTTAGTAAACTTGATATTTTTCAAGGAATCATTATTGTTCACCGAGTAGTTAGGAACAAACATCTGGTGAATAATTGTAAAGTCTCGGTCAGACATAAAGCGTGGTTCGATGACAAAGCGTAGCTCCGAGAACTTAGCGGCTCGAAGTTCCAAAGCGCTTTGATAGTTCTATTGTAAAGTCAAGTTGTGCGGGCAACGTCGCGCGCCGCACCTAGTTTTACTGATGTTCCGATTGCTGGTTTAAAGGTGTACAGCTTCAGGCGGCAGATTTTAAATTATAAACAGCTTTTTACTTTTAAAGTAAGTAACAATCTGACTTAATTACGGTGGAACAAATTTAGTCTGGTGTGATTGGCTTTCAAGAAGACTGCTGAAACACACTGTTGAGGTGGTTTGCGACAGATTTTTCAACTCGAGGGTAGTCACTGTCCAGACGAGAACTTCTTACCACCAAGCTAAAAAGACATAAAAAAAAAACTAAAAAATTAATTATATACAAAAGCTATTTTATCACCTCGCCTAACTATTTAATGTAGTTGCCCAGGTGCTAGTAGGGTTAGTTTTAAGAGTGGCGAAAAAATGACTTATTTGTAATTTTATTTTGTTATTTAATTTAAAATATTTTAATAAATAAAAAAATGCAAAAATATCACGCTTTTTGTATGAGATCAAACAATCGATCCTAAATATTATTTTCTTAAACATCTCGAACAATGTACACATATCTATGTACATAAGTAGTAGATAGTTCACAACTCGCCAGTAACTCCACTCTCCAGAATTCGAGTCTACTTAACCGAAAATTTTGTTCACAAGACTACTTTAGCAAACATTTTAACGGGTTTGTTCGCTCACAAAGGCGGTTAGTTCAGATAGCAATGCACTTCAACCTTGTCTTCGATGTCAAAGCATTATATTGAAAACTTCAAGTAAGTTTGAGACTGCTTGGTTAGTTAACACTTGGTGGAGAATAAACTTGATCATTATTGATGATGTAGGTAGTGTCAACGGTACCAGTATATATGATATTTTCTGCAATATACTCGTATAGTCGGCGTACTCAATAGATATTTATCGAGCACATTTTAAATAAGAAATCATATCGGACTTCTCCTCCTAGGATACAATTTACATTAGTTTTGTTGAACGTAATAATATTAAATTAAATAAAGATTATTTGTAATTGAATTGAAAATAAAAAATAATTTTCCAATCGTCTAGGGTCAAGGTCAGGACTAACCAAACCTATATATTTTAAACGTATATAATTTATATATATACACACATTTCAAAAACCTAAAATAAGACATTTTCGTAAAGCAAAATAAAATAACTTAGTACTCTTTAATAATCTAGGTAATTAAGTTATTATAAAATGTATCGCTGTACGAACTAACTGACCAATATATTTTTAACCTTTTCCGATCTCACAACGAGTGCTGTGCTACTCGGTAGAGCGAGCTCTGCAAACATGCCGGGACTCGATACCGGAAAAAAACGGTCAAAGGTAGAAATTGCCAGCTATTTTTTATCTGACATCGTGTACATACTACACTACTGTTATTCCATTATTCGTTACGGAAAAATGAAACGTGTAAATAGTTCGGCTTCAAACAATGAGCAGTCAGAGAGAGGTACCTTTTGGTTCAGTAATATGTAAAATAAAAGAGGCGACTTTTCTACTCCATACTAAAACCATGGAGAGTACTTAACCAAACTATAAAATATAACAACATCTATAAAAAAATAATATAAATAATATAGATAGAGTTCCGGGAGTTAGGACTTTTTTATTGGAAATTTTCTCCTCTTTCAGGTTCTATTTTCAAAATTCCTTAAATATCATTATTTTAAAAATTAATAACGAAAAACTAAAAACCTTTTTTTTTTCTTATTTTGTTAATAACAATCGCAATTTTTTATGTGCTAATAAACCCTTAAAAATCATTTTTCTAGACGTCATTCCGAATCGAATGGGCTATGGCACATATTTTTAGGAGCTTTATGTCTATTTATCACGTTTTTGAACTTGTTGACTAGACTACTTTAAGTATCTGTAATATTACCTGACTCTACCACAAAACAAATATTATGTTAATTCAATACAATAACTTTCGGGAAATAAATGCTTAAGACTTGTATATATGTATAGTATGGAGCATGTTAATCTATTTGTAAATAAATATATACGTAGAATGATACGATATGTTAAATTGTAGGTTCCGGCTGTTACTACTACGATACGATATCACAGATTTACTAATACGATATCACAGAACACACGTGAAACTAACATCTAATGCCTAACAATGTCTCTGACAAGTAATGTCGGAGAAAGCATAGACGCAAAAACGTAAAGAAACATCTAGTAATTTTTGCATCAGGGGTTTAAAATGAAGCATTTTTTATGATTCAAAAACGTATTGCACTTAAAAAATGTCTACTCAGAGAGTAGAAAAATAGTATAAAAAGGCCTGAAAAAAGCAAAATGTTCGCTTAATAACTACAAGCTCGCACAAGCGTGCAACAAACAGCCAATGGTTAAATGGAGTAACCCACATTCAGCATAAAGCGCGCTACTTAACCAAAAACATTTTTATAAAACTCGAGTGGTTCTGCCGCCTGCTCCAGAGTGCACCTAATTACTGTACTGCTTCTTTTTTTTAAAAACGAAACGTTTTGCGGTTAAATCGTTCGCGTGAAAATGTACATTAGATTTCCTTATCCGCCTTTAGATAAAGTCGTATGCCTATCCTAGTAGATAATATATTTTTGGTAAAACTACAGAGTTTAAAAAAAGAACAAATATGAATACATACAAAAAATTTGTCTTATATTTATTCAGTGTTAGTTTTTGTGTTTTGTGTTAAATATAGTTATTTTTGAAGATATTGGAAAACCTCATTCTTAGAGGCTGGCAGCAATTTTTACAAACACTACATCATCAGTTTGTCTATAGAACAAGGCAATGTTGTCAGCGTTATAAGAACACTGCCACGCAGCGATAGCTTAACCTGTGTTCTAACTTAAATAATATAAACACTTATGAACAAAATACGATTATTTCAAATAATTTCACAAAAAACACAAATCACAAATCGATTAAATTGAATACAACCCGAGATAATGTTTGTACAAAGTTACTATACCTTAAAATCTTATAAAAAGGAATATATGACAAGGCAAGAAAAATATTTTTTTTCTTGAAATATAAGTTTTTTTTTATCGCCTTGTTTTATATTTCATTTGCACTTACACACCTAATACTGCACCCACACACTGAAATGACGGACTGAAGAAGAAGACAAATCAAACCCTACCTGAAATCTAACTAAATACGATAAGTAAGCAACATCATGTAAACATCTCTAAGCTGTGATAGAATTGCCACAACACCGGTACATCTCATCAGCGGCTTTAATTATTCTAACCAGTCACACTGACCGCGCGCTGAAACATCCCGTTCCTTTAGAGATGCGGTTACAACTTCCATAGACGTATTACAATGATTACTGTGCTAAAGTAATACGGAACTGATAGTATTTTGTCGAACTATACTAAAGATTTTTACAAATAACGCCAAAGTCACTAAATTAAGCTCTTTCACAAAAGAATCGTCTTTTTACGTACGTTTATTCACAGGAAGTTACTAGGAATAAATCAATTTGAAAATATATACTGTTTATATATTTTCCATTATAAAGAGCAATGCTAGGATATTTTGAAAGTAGCTAACACGAAACATAATAGTTATTGTACACAATTTTGTCACAGTACAAACAAAACCACATTAAATTTAACCATCTCTAGTGCAGAATTTTACCACAAAATGTCTAAGCTGGAATGCCAGAGCAATATTTAATGGTACGGGTCCTTCGGATGAAGTAGTTTCATGCATCGCAGCCTTTCACGAGAGCGTCGACATTAAAACGCAGTTTTATAACATAAAAGTTGGTATTAAATTTCACATTTCTACGAGTGTTGCACGTACAATTAATTCACTGGGTGCTAGGCATCCATTTAGGCTTAAGCTAGTACTGGAAATGGGATTTGCACGTTGGGTTCTGCCAAATTCAGATGAGTGTATTCGTTTTCAGATCCTACATAGCGGTATATACTCGTACGATTGTCGACAGCTTAACGGATTATTCTTTTATTATTTTTTAGATTTTAAAGTTTTATTCTGAATTTTCATAATTTACAAATATGAGTTTTCTATAATCTAACAGTGCTCTTCAAATGCTTTGTGTTTGTGCCGTGACGTCACTAATAGTGTAGTACAATTTAAAAAAAATATATGCTGAAATATTAAATTCAATTGTAATGATAACAATACAATGAATAATGAGTAATGTAAAAATATTATATTTTTAGCGTGTTTGCAAGTTGTTCCAAATGTCACCTTCCTAGTGTCGGAACGGCGGCCCAGGTCGCATAGTATTTGAAACGGATTGTAAATACCCTATTATATATCAGCAGCATTGTCTTTGGATTTTTTTAGAATCATTATAATATTAATTGTATTATTTTTTGAGATGTATTTCTTAAGATCTAATCATTTAAATTGACAATTATTTGCTTTTTCAAAAGAATCAAATAAAGGTTTGTATAAATGTTTGTGACAATATTTAGAACGCATTGAGTAATAGGTTTATTTAAGCCTTTATTCTGGTACTTTTTTGTACCCATCTAAAAATTAGTATCAACAATTATAGGTCTCACAAAAATTGGAATCCTAATTGAGGACTTATGGAGAAAAAACAAATCAATTGTACTCGTAACTTTCTTAAAAAATAATTTTACTTCTGAATTTAATAATAAAACTTTCTTTAAAAAATCTTTTTGACAAATTCGGTAACGTTCGAATATCAAATTGTTTAAACGCTTTTATTACTATTACCTACTTGTGCATAGCGCTCAATTTTGAACGTTACACCTTTCTGAAGTCCACAGCCTTTATTAATTTCCCTCTCACATAACGAGCAGAAATAAAACGATAAAGGTAAGACCCAAATTGCAGTTTGATGAACTTTTACATGATTACAACGTGTTTGGCTTTAACAACTGCAGTTAGTTGAAATTCCAACATTTATTCTCGACCCAGTGGATTTGTTTCAACACTTCAATTGCTAATATCTGTTACAGTTTGCAATTAAAAGTTATTTTTTACATATGAATACGTGTACATTTTACATATGATTTATTTATTGTAGAAATCAGAGTACCTTACTATGAACAGTAATGTGTTACTAAATTTTATGCACCTATATTATAACGTGTAGGCAAAAAGCAAAGTTTAAAGAAAAACCAAAGCAATTTATCGAGAAAAAAACAGCATGTATAGATTTTTACTGAAACGTGACAAAAGTGTATGAAAGAACTGTTTATATACGGAATTTTTAATACTTAATAAATATGTTTACACACTTCTTCACAACTATACTTCTATAGCACAGCCTAAGAGTCATAAGCAGTACATTTTTGGTATTACATACTGACTAAAAGTTTTTTAACGCTAGAAATTACATTAGCCTTTGTCATAAAGTACATAACATGTCGTTTTCTTTCTTAACAATTATTTTCGATTTTTATCGTAAGGAGCTACGAAAACTTTAAAACGTGAATAATATGACGCATACTAACTCTACGATAGAAGCATGTCAAAAAATGCTAATAAATAATTATGCAAGGCAATAAAGTTTATGACGTCCCAAGCCATCGTACGAGTATGAATCCACTTCATCACTTGAGAATTTTACCATATTGTATGACACCATCCCTCGAATGCGCAAGGCTTAATTCATATAGAACGTTCACATTCACAATACTAGGGAAGGGTTAGTGAACCCAGTATTTTAATTCTTCAATCCAATAGTATTCATATTATAATTTCAAGTGTGTGTATGTTTGTGTTTGTCACTACTTTACACTCAAATGGATACTCAAAAATGTATTTTGTTGAAATAGGTTGTGGTCCTGATTGAAACATACGAGTAGGTAACATTTAATTTTGTAATAATGAACTGAATTTATATATAAAATACTTTGACTTAACTTTTCAAGTGCAAAAAACGTAGTTATATGATAATAATAAATACATTGTATAAAACTAAATACTCGTAGCATGAATACGATGGGCTAATTTGTTTTTTTTTACGACTGATGAAGATTTATTAGAATAATTAAATAATTTTGAAGGTGAACCTTCGGGAGGCTGCAGGTATTTATTTAAATAGTTGCTAGTTTTAAATTAGGTACTATAAAAGTATATGAAATCAAAAGATATAGTAACATATCTCACAAAGTGTCTGTACAATAAATATTTTATAATAAACTGATAAACAAAAACAGCTTTAGGAATTGTTGTCTGTCTGTCTATCTGAAGTTACAACGTACCAGAGTAACGTTGTAACTTCGAAATTAAACTCAATGGATTCGAACGCGGTTTGTACAGGTGGATTATATGTATAGAATTATAAGTGTTGTTTTGTCAAAATGGGTTAAGGAAAAACAAGTTACAGTCAATTTAACATTTACTTCAAGTACTGCTTCAAAACTTTGAAACAGAATTGAATGCGGTTTACATAAACGTATGTAAGAATCATTTTAGGCACCACAGACTTAAATTTAATCTTCTATTTGTAAGGTTTTTTTATTGTGTGCGTGTTTATTTTTTTCATGTAATTTTTAAGTTTAGTAATATAATAGTCAATAATTATAAATAAAGAATAAATGAATATTATAAATGCGAAAGTTTGTGTGCGTGTGTGTGTGTGAGAGAGAGTGTGTATGTTTGTTAATTCTTCACACTTAAACGGCTGAACTGATATCAATGAAATTTGGTACGGACATAGTTTAGACTCTAGATTAACGCATAGTCTACTTTTAATCTTTTAATTACGCAGGTGGCAGCCCGTGCGCAGGTAGTATAATAATATGACAGAAAAACAAGAATTATTTCCAAGAAAAGAAAATACAGATTATGAAATCATTTCTCTACAGTACATAAAGTAATGAAAAAGCTTCTCAAACTTTCTCCATAAGGTCAAGATTAATTCAATAAAAACTTCTTGATAAGCGAATGGATTTTCCTAAAAGCCCAGTCATTCAAGTTAGGCCAGTTTTGTTTGGCTCAATTATGGCCTGTAATGTATTTACTAAGTGATTTATTATCAAACTTTGTAAGTGGACCTAAGCTGTTTTTGTACAAAGGACTCTTGATCTCGTACTATACGCTTTAAAATAACAAATACCTATTTGAAACACCCGCAACACATTTTTTGTCAATAATAATTGCTAGCTCGAGGTAAGCCAAATGTTTCACTTCTTGTGGTAAGTGGTCGGTAGTTTTTGTAAATAAAAAATAAAAAGAAATGAGTGCTTGTTGAAGCAAATGTTTACAACAACGCCCTCTGGTGAGTTGTCACAGTTAGCTAACAATGCTCTCACAATTTATGCATTTACCTATAATTTGTAAACGTATTAAAATCGGACCCATTATTATTCGACATAATTGGCATTCCCTCTCATTCACCCCTATTACCTATATAGGGGAAAGTTTCTTTAAAAGTGTGTATTTTTTTTGTCTATTTTCGCACATAAGCAAAATCTTGAATATGCAGTTATTTCGTTTATTCATAAATACCGTTAAGAGAACATTTCTTAGAATATGTTTTCTTACTTTGTTACCCATGAGACTTAGCTATATGAAAAAAAGTTTTTTATTCTAATTCATAAATTTGATTGCTCTGACTGACTCTTATGGTGGAAGTGCTAGAAATTCGATAAAATATGTTTTTTTTTTCATAATATGGACGTCCTTAAGCACTGTAATAAAACTTGTGAGTGTCACCTCAAATCAGTTTTACAATTCAAACTAATAAATAAATCTTAAGCGATGGTCAAACCGGCCTCAATCTGACCTTCAATTAATTCAAGAGTAACAAAATCCACAAGCAGATCCAAACTAGGTGTGAGGGTAAAAGGTCCTCATATATCATCAGTGCCACATCCAGCCGCTTTATCTCCCTCTCGTAGTCGTTGAAAGTGTCCAACTCGCATCACCCATATAAAGAAGTTTCTTTTACAAAAGCAACCAGAAAGTTTGTCTCGTTAAGGTAGAGCTAACTAACGTTATTTCTGAGTTATGGGATTTGGGAGTTACAAATAAGAGGATATTGCATTGATCCACAGTAAATTATTGTGGAGTATTTCTTATTATAATGTAAATGTTTTCTTTTATTACACTGAAAAGTAACAATGCCCAAAAAATTGTTTATAAAATGTTTAAAAAGTTACTTGTAAACCAATTGGTTAACTTTATCTTAACCTATAACTAGCGAGTTACGTGTAAGATCTAACAAAAAAAACTGGAATAAAATATAACTTTTATTAAAGAAAATAACCCCAAAAGAAATTAAAGCAGCCCCTAAAGAATAACTGACATTAAATTGTTTAGCATCACTGAGTATTTTTATGCCGCCATAAATATCATTTCGCAATAATAATATCGCTGTCATAGACATTCTCGTAACTATCAATTTAACGAACCAACCTCAATACATCAAAGGAATACTTACAAACAAGTTAGACCGAGTCACATGACGTCACGGGCTTGTTTATATCGACAATTATTCCACAAAATAACACCTAAATTTATCTCAGAAGCGATCTCTGGGAAAGAATTTGTATGTACAGATTTAAACGTCCTCTAGAAAACGGTTGAGTTAAAAGTGACTTGCTATATACATGAATCCATTATGTGTTATTGTAGTTAAATTCTTAAAACTGTATTGTTGAAATATATGCCAATAACATAAATTTTAGTATTGTCGTGTCGAAAAAATTGCAGTTTATGTAATTCACGTACATTTAAGCGACAACTGTGAATCTAAACAAAATAAGAGTGAATGTAAGTTGTATAAAGGCAAAAATATGAGTAACAAATGAACAACTAAATTATAGAGACATTATTAACATGATATTTAATACCTTACTTTCATTTCTGAGTTTGATTCATTTATTGTTAAGTTAAGATGTACAGGTTTATTGTAAATATGTCCATAATAGGAGACAGTCATCGCTAGCTAGGGGTCTATCGCATTTATAATCCGTATTTTCGTGAAACCCTATCTATAGTGGTATGTTAGAAGCTACCTATTATGTATCTTGTCCTAGAAAAAGTGCGTGACGCAAACATGTTTTGGCAAAGATGCGAGGTTAATAAATTACCTCTGCCAAAGTGGAGCCCCCTAAATATCAGTAAATGAATAACAAAATGGACGGTCACTATTGGGGCGCTGGATCGCCGATACTTATATTATGTTGCATAGGCAGAATTTAGTGACTTACTCCTATGTAAGTACGGAGTGTTTTCGATTATAAATCATACAACTGTAAATAACAAATATTATATTTTTTTTAATAAGGCTACTAAACTATTTGATATGTTAGTTTATTGAAACACGCTTTGTCTGCAACGCAGCTTTCAAAGAGGGTGCAGGAGTACTACAAAAAATGCTGTTGTTACTGTCTTCTACGAAATCATAATTAAATGTATTACATATATATTTATTCTGTTAGGCTACGTGCTGAGGCTTAGCATCACAAATTTATTTACATCGGGCAAGCTGCTGTCAAACGCAAACCCTATATAGAACATATTAAAAAAAAACTCCATGACAACAAGACATGACATTACATGTAAAGACGTGCTTAAGCCGCACAGAAATAACCAGCATCAGCAAGTATGTTTAACTCTTACTTATTCCACGTATTCAGGTACTTCTTGCCTCTTTTGTACTATGCTTGTAATGCATTTATCGTAATCCACTATTTATATCAGGCAGAGATAGGTACGGCAATATTGCAAAGTAAACAATGCTGCCTTGATGTTTACGTAATAGACACATGACGCTGGGGACAGCAGAGTTTAAGTAAACATTATTAATAGCAACCCTCACTGGCAAGACTTTTAACCCTATTAACTGAATTTACAGTTTGTCTTTTGAAACTAACTAGAAATTAAGTCTACGTCCATCGAAAGTGCATTGAGCACAAAAAAAATCACTTCTTCACTTTTATTCTAATTTAATGAACTTAATCGTATATTTTACTTCTTATCTAATATGTAGGTTACGTAAATTGATATTGTAATTTGTAACCAATTAAGCATCTTATTAATTTTAATAAGTCAAATTTCTGAGATATTGAGTGTAATTTACTTAAGTTGCTCATAATTACTGAAGAATCATCTAATGTAGCACTGAATTATAGAAACAAAAACAATTTTGTTATTAAATTATGCTCTATTTTATATTATACTATATAATATATTTCAAGGGAAAAATAGTAAGGTTATATATTATATTTACAACATGAAAAAGAACAAAGAACATACTAGGACATGGTTTTACGCCCAGTTTGGTAGTAGAGTTGCAAATTTATTTAGTTTAACTGTGTTTTTTGTAACAGTAACATATTTTGTATAAAAAGTTTGCCAGCAATCAAAAGCTATGCAATTTTTAATTGTATGCTTTATTTATTACACGTAACCATTGCTTTATAAGTTTTAATCGTTTTGATACAAACTAAAAAAATGTTCGCGTAGTACTGTCTGTAGAAGCAATATGGAGTATATCGGCTGTCAACCAGGATTTAGATCTGTGCCACAAACCCTTCTGTTATTGATACTCGACAAACATGCGATTGCCCTAATTCTATTGATGCGAACATCAAAGCACCCCTTGTTTGTAATAATAAAATAAGTGTTTTATTAATTTCAAGCATTGAAAGTTCAATGAATATAATACAAACATTGCACAATTCTTACCTTTGTTTCTATGAGCGTAGTGGCTATCAAGCTCTAGTGTCTAGTGTATAGGCTTCTGCCATTACTAGCTATGATTTCCGTGCAAAAATTGTAAGTTTTGAGAGTAGAAATTAGACTAAAGTGGGTCAGTTTGCGCGTCATATGACGATATTAGAATGAACTGCGATGATTTTAAAGTCAAATAATGCATGTATTTTACGAACAAATATACAACGCAAGAAATTGGACCTTTCCCTGTGAAACATAATATCACTCTCGCGCTCGCGCAACTGGAACGCAGATAAAGCAACAAAAATATTTTCACCACACACTCAATGCACATTAATTGTTCTGGCCCATTCGTTACTGGTCGAAAAGATCCAAAGGATTTTAAAGCAAACCACACTGTATTGTGAATAATAGAGCTATTGTACTCGAGGCGCGTTTAATTCGCGGGGTCATTAATATTCTGTAGCGGATAAAAAGATTTGATGGTATAATGGTATAATGCAGTTCTTATTGTCTTCTCTGTTACACAAATGCGAGGCATACTAGGTTTATGTATTACCAATTCATGATGAAGAATTGTACTTAGGTATTCTTAGTCTGATTGTTCATCATCATCATCATCCACAGCCGATTCTATCCCACTGCTGGGTATAGGCCTCTCTCCTGTCATGTCATTTGTCTCGGTCCTGTGCCAATCTAGTCCAGGTTGGACACGCGACAGCTATAATGTCGTCGTCTGATTGTTATGGGTTTTTAATTATAAGTTAATCAAATCATTAATTAACCTCGGTACAAAATCGGAATAAAAATGGAAAAATACCTATTAGATATCTAGTAAAGTATTAAACAAAATAACCAGTATAGTTATAAACAATTTTCAGTAAAGATATAAGTAATCTATACCTTAAGTTTTTTTTTAAAGAATGTTAAACTTGCGCTTGATAAGATTTAAGATATATTTGAATTTGTAACGTTATGTAAGTAAGACATATTTGATATTTGAAGAACCCATTAAATGTTAAATGGCATTATGGTCAAATATAAATTAATAATTCATACAATACATATAATACTTTCTATCTTCATACAATACTTGCAAGTTCAGGAGAATCTACTAGGTATTTACTAACTTGGAAAAAAATAATAACCTTGTTTGATTGCATCAAGGGAAGGCATTAACCGTATGAAACATTGTACATTAACGAAGTAATAAGCTGGGAGTATGTTCATGCAAGCGCGAAGGCAACATCTGCGTGGAACACGTTAAACTGCTAAATGACTATGAAGACCGTATGTATCAAAGTTTGGAATGAACTTACACGCCCCACTTGCTAACAGAGGCTACGGTTAAATAAACGGCAGTGGAGTGTGTGCAGCTCGAATTAGTTCTGTTCACAAGTAAATATGTAGTAGAGAAATGAACAGCGGAAAATTACGCCGCCTTACCGGATAGAAGCGAATTTTCTCGTCTATTTTTATTTCACAGTTGATAGGTTAAAATGATACTACAGCTTGCCTGATAGCAAACTCGAAAGTCTACGAAGTGGCACGCTTACCTAGATCACACTATTATTATTTACTATCTTTCTTCTTAAAAATTCTGTCTAAATGGAAGAAAACCTAATATTTTTATCACAAATAGGTACTAAAACAATAATATATATGATGAGTTGATGACGGTATGACTTTGTCACGCACAGCCCAGACTGGAAGACCGTTGCTCAAGACCAAAGATAATAAATATCGCGGGGCCACGGAATAGAATAATAGAATAAATATTATTGCCCAAAATAAACAAATATAGAATTTGCCCTGCAGTGTCTTTAGGCTTATAAAGAATGATAGACTCAGGCCTTAAGTACCCTTTATGATCATGACATTCTTTTCCACAAATACCATTAATATGCTTGTTTGGCTAAACGACTGAACTGTTTCGCATAAAAATTCACAAAGAGTAGATGCAACTTTGGATTCATATACATGTAATTATAATATAAATCGATATGAGAGAGTGGCAAACTTTGAGCTTACACTTGTCATTTAAAATAATTATGTTATATACGTGACCTTACGTCCCCTCCATTATTTAAGTAAAATAAACATACGTCACACGTACATATAAACATCAATAAGCAACGGGAACCGCTGGCAATGGATTGAGGTAAATCCGCAGTGAATTATTTGCCTATTCGGCGTATTTTCATACGATTTCGAGCTATTGCTGAGGCGATAAGATTATACACGGATAGGGTCGGAAATCCGGTTAAATTGTCCGGCCATTTCTTTTGTCAACCATATTTGAATGTATTAGGTTTATGTGGCTTTTACTTTTTATGGTCAGAAATAAAATGTTCGGATTGGAAGTACGGTAGTCATTTTTACCCAGTCCATTAATATAGAATCATATAAGTAGTAGCTAAGTTGACCACGATGACTTGGCGCAATTATTTGTTTAAAAATAGTTAATTATTAGATTTTGTATGCGTAGCAAATTTCAACACAGCATAGTAAACAATTATAGAGATACTTGTGATGATAAGAAAACTCTACACACGAGTACTCAGCAACTTGACTAATACGAACATTATAAGACGTGGTTAACAATGAAATATTTGTTCCAAAACCAATTTTAATAACCCTAATCTTTAATCGTTACCATCTCAAATCTCCAAAAATAAAATAAAATAAAAAACCAATTGATTTCTTATCCAAAATAGGTTAACGCGAGAATAATACAGAGATTTAGATAATACTTCGTGCGGCGTGTGCTGAACGTTTTTACCTTCATTTCGAAAATGCTGTAGGATTTTCAAGATCATGGTAAAAAATATTGAAGTTGTAACTGAATCAGGTTCTAAAACCGTAAGGCCTTTGCATAGTCAAGTAAATAAAGAACAGTTATTTGTAATATTGCCTCAACATATAATGCATTTCGTTTAGATATACATATTAACTAAATCCAAAAAAGGCGGAATGTTTTAATGGTTAAATTTATTCCTATCACAATTTTTTTAAAACTTTTTTGAAAGAATTGTTCACAGAATTGATTTCCTAAATAATAAATTATAAGTGCACAATTATGTTGATTACTTACTTATTGATTGTTTTTATTACTTTTGTTAACTTTTGAAGACTTATAAAGACAAAATCTTGTTTATTGAACCGCTTAGAAGACCCAAAAACAATTTCAAAAGATGAAGAGAAAATATTCATGCTTTAGAACACGAAAACTCCGTTTTTGTCGTCTCGCCTTTTAAAAAGTTTTTCAATCAGGTAAAAGTGAATTATTACCATCACCAAAGAAAGTTGGAGAAAACCCCGACTTTAACTTACATTGAAAAATACTCTTGATAAAATAAAACCTATGTACCTTGTTCCATCGATTTTATTATAAATAAATTATTTTATAATTTTTTCGCCGTTTTACAATAGATACGTTCATACTACATTTTGTTATTAGGATGAAAAATAATATACGAGTAGGATATATAAATTCCATTTTCAATTAAGGAGGTTGGAAATCAAATATTACCTACGCCTATGTACCCAACCCCGAGCCTTGTTACAGCTAAGTTCATCAAAACCCTCATTCCGTGGCAGCCATAGAAATCCCTGTCTCTTCCAAACAGCAGCGGTTTTATTTACGCAGAGCCAATTCGTTTATTGAAGATGGGAGGTAAGAAGCCAACGATAATTGGTTTTTTCCAGCGGCTTTTTGTGCTGCGGCAACATTTACTCGCCGTCAAATCAATTCTGGGTAAATTTATTAGCATATAGAGAGATATTTCAATACCCGTCGCCACTTGTGTATTGTTATTTTTAACGAATCAGTTAGACGATTTTCTATTACGTGGGTCTTTTTGTTTGCACCGAATAAAATGACTGAATGTTTGAAAAGGAGCAATCGTCTTTAGGACACGTCTATTAAGTCTAGAGGAGGCTGAATGGCTGTCTAACTTTCTAATTAAAAGAAGTCCTTGGAACTAGACCATTTTTCATAGCTTTCTTATAACTTGGTGATAAAAGGTACCTATTTAAACAGAATTCCATTTATGTTATGCTGTTCTTTTTCTGCGTATGAATTAAGAGGTCAAGTTTTGGTATATAAAGTTTTCAACCTACCATAGGGCATGACCTATCGACTGTATGTCCTAAAATTAACATCTATCACCTACAATTAAACGTGTCATCTAAGTAAAAAGTAATGTATTAAAAATAAAAAATAAAACATCATTGAATTATATCCGCAAAAAGTACTAACCAATCAGCACACTGTACAGATATAGTGCTAACGAATCCAAAAACCTCATTTAATATTCTATACCCAACTAAATCATTAATTAATTCGCTAACCGACGAATAAAATCGATCATAATTAAGGTTAATATACACGCCTGAAATTTGATGGGAAAGTGTTTCCCTTGGCATAGCATGAAGCTGTGAGAATGAGAGAGAAGTCTCAAGTGTATTATTACTTAAAATATTATAAAATTACCTTTATATACGAGTATACAATGCTAAAACATACACAAAGGTTACCTATTTACAATTCATTCATCGTTTTAAATTTTTATGCATTTGTATTATTGAGATATAATTCAAGAAAAAAGTAATTATAAAATATGCAAAAATATGCTTATTTTTGCATAAGATCTTAACAACATTATTATTAAGTATATACATAGAACGCAATACAAAGAAAGATTAAATAAAATAATTAAAAAAACTTGGATTTATTAGATACAAAATAACGTTACGATTTATTAGATACATTAATAGAACCAAATAAATTGGATCAAAATATGACAACATAATTATTATAACATAAACAATGCCAGCCAACAGCTTTGTCTAAAATGTATTTGTACTTTACACCAACTTCGAAAGGATGTTCCGTGATTTTCACTTTATGTCGTAAATTTTTAGAGGTACATATTTACATAAAGAGTGCTAAACGAGCGTCAAAGAACGTTAAAAGAAAATCTCGCAGTGTCATTAGTGTAAGAATAAGATTTTTATTTCTGCCGCGACACTTTGGTGATGTTAAAGTTGATCGATTTGTTAAGATAATATAATTTGTTTAAAACAATGGAATAGTTTTTGCGTTAACAGAGATGATCATTTACAGACATTTTTCACACACAAAGTACTAAGAAGTAGTAGTTTTAACCACTAAACAAAATTATAACATTGAAATTATTTTCTTCTATTTACAAAGCAAAATCTTCACTTTGTTTTCAGCAAGGAATTCAGAAGTCACTCACTCATACTGGAACTGTGAATCTTATAATATTTATTACGTCTGTCACTACTTTTCAATCGTCTGCTTTTCAGTCAATCAGCCTCTGATTCGATCCCAGCCCCACACCAATGATAATAATTATTCAAGTTATGCGTGTTTGCACTCGCTTAACGTACGGCGTAAATAAAAAATATACGTATTTAACTACATAGATGACAAACTCTACATCAAAGTTGTAAACAGACTTGTAGACATACGATAAACAAAGATATATAAATTTGATTAGGGCCAATCCGTTTTTTCTCGGTTTAACTTTACATTATTTTTTATTGCCACGGATTACTTTACCCGCGGAATGTACTAATAAAAAATATTGATTTTATTTCACGTTAACATCACAAAGTGATATTTTTGCAGAACAGAAATATCGTTAAAAGTTTGGAAACCAATTAAAGGCAGAGCTATCGATGTAACAGTGGTTGGGTAAAAGTTGAGGTGCAGTTTGTAATAGTTGAAAATAATGTTGAAATAATATTGTAGTTGGCAATGAGTTTGGTACGATTCAATATTTTGGTCTGGTTGTACGTAAATATTTTCGTTACGATCGTCGAAAAGTTTCGGAATAATGTCGAATAAAGAATTTCTCGTAGTATAATTTAATCATTTTGTTTTTTTTTATTATTACACTTTTAGCTAGGCATTTGACTAGCAAGCCAAGTCAGATGGCCAGAGGCCACTTAGTTTGTACGAGGAAGAAACAAAGCATATAGCGACACGTGCTAGCGACACTCTGTTGTATTGTGTAGTTACTTTTTTACTATTATGTGGCCGGCTAAACCAATTTCGTCAAAATTTAGCATGGAATTAGCGTAGACCGTGATATAGGTTGTAGAATTTTTTTGTCGCACGGAGCACAGCATTTGCATATAAAGATTAAACTAGAATTTAACTAGATTAAACTAGAATGTAGAATCCAAGGTACCAAGGAACCCATTGAACAAGGCAAAATCCTCATTGGACCTGAACATTGTATTCGTTCCCAACGACACATTTCGCGAAAGTGTATTCGGAAAGTAATAATAAAGTTAAAAGAAAAGACCTTCAAATAGTATAAGAAAGTATTTTCCGATATTCCTCCGGTCCGGATCCGATGCCAACTTTAAATTTACTTTGTCCGCGGTATCTACAACAAAGTTTTATGTTCTGTTGCATTCGTTGCAAAGAATAGAGTTTATAAAAAATTGCGGACTGGTTTGACAGACAATTCAGTATAATAATATTTAAAGTGAGATTTTATACGGATGCGAGATACGGAAACTTTTTCTTATCGTGTTTTTTTTAAATGATGTCATAAATAGAGTAATTTGAAAGAGCGGTCACCACAAATTTAAGAAAAGCAATAAAACTAACCAATTGTACAAACCAATTATATGTTGCGTCTTCCTTTCTGATTCATCAAAACATTCAAAAACACGTTAATTTTTCAAGTCCAGCGGATCACATCAATCGCAAAGAGGCTCGCAGAAAACGTATTTGCAACAATAAAATGGTTTTTATTCGTGTAAAAAGGCACTGAAACTCCGTCGTGAGGCTGCGGCCAACAATGGCGGCGTTTCCTGCAGGAACCGGAAGGTGGGGCAGACGTTTCTACGAATATCTTTGTTCACAACAATAATGTTGTTTGCTCACCTTGTATTGTGGCGGAGGAATTAGTTTTTTCCTTTTTTTTGGTGGCAACACGCAACTTTTGCGTCTCTCCATTGTGAAGCAGCTTTTTTTATTGCGAGTATTTTAAGTGTTTTTTTGCCGCAATCGCTGCCTTTTTTACTGTTGTAGTTAAGAGATTGCAGCTTTAGGGATAAAGATGGACAAAAATGTTTAGTTAATATAATAAAAATCAGGTGACTTGTATGAAAAACATTTCATAATAAGCGATGCTTTAGTATAAACAGTCTAAAATTTCGTCTTGTTGACTATATAAAATAATATATATTATTAAATCAGTACTCCTTAGTAAGCGCACGAAAATTCGTATATATAAAACCGTTATAAGGCCAATTCTAATGTACGGATGCGAAGCCTGGACACTTACACAGAAAGAGGAAAAAAAACTTCTAGTTACCGAGCGTAAGGTGTACCGGAAAATTTTTGGGCCTGTCAGAAGAGAGGATGGGAGTTACAGAATAAGGAAAAACAAAGAATTAGAAGACCTTGTGGCAGAACCTAACATCATGGGCGAAAGTAAAGCACATCGGCTCCGTTGGTTCGGCCACGTGGAAAGGATGGGAGAGGATCGGGCTGTGAGGCGAGCATACTTGGGACGACCAATTGGCCGACGTCCGGTTGGTCGACCCAAGTATCGCTGGGAAGACCTAGTGCAACAAGACCTGAGCGCACTTCATGCCACAGACTGGCAGGAGACAGCACAGGATAGAGAAAAGTGGCGTCTCTTGGTGTCGGAGGCCAGGATCCATTTTGGGGTTAGCGAGCCATCATAGTAAGTAGTAGTATTAAATCAGTAACTCTTTCCATAAAATATACACGTAATTTCAAAATTTACTATTAATTCCAAACAAACAATATTATTTACATTTTCCAGAATACATGAAGAAATATTCAAAGTAGGATTTCAAAGAAACTGGAGCAAGTTTAAAATTCTACCGAATCGGTTATACAACTCCGAATTTTGTGCACAAATCCGAATCTCAAATATCTAGCGGTAGAAACCCACCGGGATGCATTCGACACTTGAAAGAAAAAAAATACCTCAACATGAATCACACAAACCTTTTCAGGTTGTTGGAAATAACAATATTTATTTAATCCTAGGCCGTGACACTACTAGACGAGTAAGCGACACTCTGGCTCAAGGTGGAGCATGCCTATTTTGAATTAACTGGAACCCATGATCTTCGAGACGTAAGGCAGCCGCACGCCCGACTGAACTGTTATCGCTTCAAATAACATTGTTCTAATGCATATAGACATAAATGTATTATGATTAATAATGTATTTCAACAAAAGGATTAATTTTTGACTTCATTGACATTTTAAATTAATTTTATATCGTTGTATTGTGACTGAACGCAAACAGCTAGAAAACAAAAATAAAAATATCGATGGCAGCATTACTTTTTATGAGGACACTGCTATTTGTTCATGCTGTATCCTGAAACATATACGCAAAACAATGCCCGCTTGTGCAGTCGGGTTAAAAAAAACCCTGCATTGTCTACAAAGTAATAGTTAGAGGTGTACCTTGATCCTTTTCTCAGGTGTGAATGGAAATCGGCGGGAAACAGTGCTCGGCAGAGAGGAAGGATTTCATTCGTTCTTTTTGTTCGTTCTAAGTTTCGGCTTTAGGGTTGTCGGATTATGGAATCTCCAAATTCATTATTGTTTCATAGGCTTTGATTGAAATGCTTCTGCGAATCCCTAATGCTTCGGATTAATTTGAGATCGGTGATTTAGAAGCTTTATTAGATTTTAAGTGGGGATCAAATAAAGTTTTTAGTGTAACATTTTATATTTATTTTTATTGGTTATTAATTAAATTGAATCTTGAACAAAATGTTTTTAAATTAAATAAGTGCCATTACAGGCTTAAAAGTAAGATATTCTTAATAGTTTGTTGGATTACCAAATAAAATTATTCATATTCACATTTTTGACAAAATAAAAACTAAACGCATAATAAGACGCATTTCGTTCGAGAGCCAACTTGTACTTTTGCTTTTACTTATAATTCGTATTCGAATGATTTTTTAATAACATGCGCGATGTTATTCCTTAATAATACCAATAAACACTGTAATGTGAAATGATACATAATTTAAGTAAGTATACTTTAATCCGTTATACCTTCGTTATAATTTTTTTGTCACAAATACAAAAGTTCGGTCGTATATCATTTACTTATTAGTTATCTAAACGAAGAACTAACAATATTGTTTCACGATTTGGTACGTTGTGAAAATTATTTCGTTTTAACCATGATAATATATTTTTTCATATGTCAATATTTCATGGTGCAAAAGTTTTGTTAGCACTTGTTTTGAATGATTGACATGACATTTTGTTTTGACATTTTTTGACATTTGATGAATGACAAAATGATTGCTTAATACCACAAAACAGAAAATAGAGATAAAGCACGTCTGAATAACATTTGATCTATATTTGCGTAATAGCCCAAGAGCCCATACGTTTCTGACCTTCGTCATTTAATAAAAGCTGAAAATTGTTCTATGTGTGTCTCTAGTAGAGGTAAGAATGATCCCCAAACATGAAGCTGAGGCAGCAGTGGCTTTGGCAGATAACTGGTAACAAAGGTGTATACAATTCCATCTCAAATTCGTTATAGTATAAAATAATTAATAAAATAATATTATTAGAGTTTCGATATGATTGAAGTTGTATTAGAACAATTTTAATGGATATTGTTTTAAATATTTGTTATTCAAACTGTAAAAAAAAAGAATAATGAAATTTTTTGATTAAGAAATATAATAATAAAAAAACTTGATAACAGTGGATGCACAGTGAAGGGCTGCATTAGACCAAGCGCTCTGTCTAACTCACACTAGTTACTGTATACGCTCCTTGCTCCCCGAACAACTGCTCACTTTGAATGCGTCTGGCAAGATGATAGAACTATCGAAACTGTCCGGCTTTTATGTAAACATAGATTAATAGGCCCCCAAAAGATTATATATAAAATTTAGGTTTTATAATATAACGTAAGTATACTCATAAATTATAATAGTTTAAGGGTGTCTGGCAGAGGGTTGCCACCATAATAACCGGCTGGCAATGAGCAACGCGACTTTTGATATTATTATGAATCAAATGTGAAAAAATCAGGTTTTATACTATAACGAATTTGAGATGGAATTTTATACACCTTTGTTACCAGTTATCTGCCAAAGCCACTGCTGCCTCAGCTTCATGTTTGGGGATCATTCTTACCTCTACTAGAGACACACATAGAACAATTTTCAGCTTTTATTAAATGACGAAGGTCAGAAACGTATGGGCTCTCGCTCTATAAAGTTAGCACAACTGAAATAAGAAATAGGTATATAAATCTACGTTATGCCAATTTTGATTTTATTTTAAAAGTAAGCCTTAAAAAACAACAACCCTAAATAAAAAACGTTCCTTCGAATAGATAAGCCACGATGTGACTAAATTCAGTGAATTCATTCTTTGCTAAGTAATTGTATTAATCACCACTCTGCCTCAACTGAGAAATTGGCTCGTTGCAAGCTTGTACTGGTTTTTCTTTTCGTTTGTGTGACATAAAAGATGTTTTCCACTGACAAGTGATTAATTCTTATAAATGCGAAAGTTTGTGTGTAAGTATGTATGTTTGTTACTTCTTCACGTTCAAACAGCTGAACTGTTTCAAATGAAATTTGGTAAAAAGAATCATTAGACCATAGATTAGCACATAGGCTACTCTTTATGTGTTAATCCAGGGTCTAACCTATCTTCACGCCAAATTTCGCTAAATCTTTTCAGCCGTTTAAACGTGAAGCAGTAACAAACATACGCAAACTTTCGAATTTATTACATTAGTAGGATATCCTTGAGCAAAAGCAAAACACGAAATTTTTTGAGCACATCTTGACACCACGCATTGAAAGTGGAACACTCAAAATATATTACCGCAATCGGAAATCGGCACCGAGGGAAAACACATTTAGAGTGGCATTTTCAGAAAAGAACAGGGTTTGTTCATCTCCAATGATGAAATTAATTTATTAAAATTGATGTTTTATATGAATTGTGTGTGTGTGTTTCAAATGAAATATGTGCTTAGCATTATTTGCTATGTTGGTTGATAACAAGCATTTTTGTTGTTCTAAACTGTGGAATTCACGTATACCTACTTAGAGTTTACTTATTGACTACTAAGATTCAGGCCTTGCCTAGTTAATTTTCACGAGATAATTATGTAATATAGTAACAAGTTAACAAATAAATATTTTTCATTTTCAGTTTCACTCTCTATTGCGAACAACAATCGGCGTTTCCCTCTTCTTATGTGTAAACTCTTTGATTAAGGTCAGTTGTATATTTTATAAACAACATATTTTAATGTTTTGCCAATATTCAGCTAAAGGCAAACGAAAATGTGGTTTTGTTGGAGCGCGACCAAGAAAGAAGGACAAATCTGAACTCTTCAAAATGTTGCAATTTTCAAAGCAAACTTTGGAAGCACATTCATTTTTTTAGAGTTACGTTAAGTATATGTGTGCGCTAGGTCAGATTATCCGGCTCTGATTTCACTTTATTGACACCCGAGGAGCAGCGAGTAGCATTTCCCCTTGGTGAGGAATAAAAATAAAACTAGTCAAGAATTTGTTTGATGACGAGTATAAGGGTCTCGTACATTACATATCAAATTTAGAGAAAACAGTATTTTTTCAATAGACAGCGTAGTAGATATTTGTTTAAAATTTGCACAATTTTTTTTTTTACTTTATAAAAGTAAGTTAAACATATATTATGACTACTATATAAGTAAATGAATAAATCTATAATTACTTCTTATGATGTAACGATGCGTTAAAATTATTCTGTCATTGCAAATACCTTATTTCTATTATTATTCTTAACCGATATTTCACTAGGCAAGAGGGTGTTCAGTATTACTTATCGATTGTTTGAAAATTCTGCGAAGTGTGAAATCAAATGACTTTACGTTTTGACAGTGTTTTTTTTTTAATTATCTAGTTAACGGAACATTGACCTATGTCACATGAATTATATTTTTAAAATGCTCCTATTATTAACTTCTACTACTATTTTTTTTTAATTTACTACCTTTTCGAATATTGTCTAGGCTTAATTAATTATTAACCCATGGCGCAAAGTATTGTAATTGAGTAAAATATAACTAATTTAAATATTAACATATACATATATAAAAATCCGTGCCTCTATGTGAAAGGCTTGCGCTTTCCTTTTACGGAACCCTGAAAACGTAACACCAGTCAGAGAGAAATGCAAATTCGATCTCCCCATACTGTGACATTCTATTAAACGTGTAGTAGAAACACATTTGCCTCTCGCCGAGGAAATTGGTTCAACAGCTTATCTTAGGGAAAAACCTATTTTGTATGTCTCTGGGCTTACGCGTATAATTTAATGTGACTTTTAGCGAGTAACGCGAGGATGGAATAAGTCATTTGACGTATCGTGTTATCTTTAAATTGGGTGACGTGTCAGATACACGGCCCTGTGGTTGCTTCACAGGATATATAATAAATATACAATTTACTGTGAAATCGTAGAATCTTTGAGGTATTCACTTTGCCAAATACAGAGGAAAACATAAAGATTCAAGAATGAGATTGGAGAGTTTATTAAAATATTTTGTATTAAGGTACACAATACGAGTATGTGTATTAAGGTTTTATCGTAAGATTAATCTTACTCTAATAGATTCTTATTATTTTTTGGGCATAAGGCCTGACATTAAAAACATAACTAACAGATCACTGTAGGTAGTATAGATTAGAAGAAATTCTTTTCGTCGTTGAAACGGATATTACAACTCTAGAAAACAGGCAAAAAGTCAGAAATAAGAATCTTTACTCGTAAAACAAGTCATATTGCAGAGTAAACTCTGAGTAGAGAAAATGAAATAGAGAGACAGCTACTTGAAAATTTCTTAGTATAATTTTATTACTGACAGAACTACAAACTCAATTGAAGGCAAGGGTCGACCACAAGTTCTTACTACCTATACCTTCACATCCCTGAAGGGCCTAAAATGAAGTGAAATTCTGTTCGCCCGCCGTTTGGTCCATTTGTGCGACAAGCACATTGCTAAGGGATCGTTAAAGATATTGTGGTATTTGGGGCGTGCCCTTATGGAGCGGGTTATGAGGATCCTGAAGCCAGGTTTAAAATATTGGAATTTACTTGACAGCTAGTATGTCAAGACACGGCCGGTATATGAGACGTGATTGGATGGACCGGGGATATCTTTGTGAACTGCAAAGATATTGGTGAATATTTAGTAAACATTCTAAATACAAAGTATTAAATCACGGATAACAGAAAAAGTGGCATCAAATTTTACAGAAAAATATAAATTGGTACCAACCCATCTTGCTGCTAGACGACCAACTCGTCGACTAGTAGTTCTTAGCCACATAAGTGGTGGTTAGGATCTTACTCCATCTTTTGTCATTTCTCCTGACCGCGTGTCCTGTCCAGCTACGCTTAAAGTGAATAACTGCAAATCCAACATCTGGTTGTAAATATTTGAAACACATAGATTTATTGCTCATGTGTTACGGATCAATCATAGAGGTACCTATTAAGCCTACTAGAACTACCCATTAAGTTTGTGTGACACATTTACCGAGCAATCAGTCGGATGACCAATTTGCTAAAGCCGCATTATAATTAACACCCCAACATAAACTGGATTTTAGGGCTTCACCGAAGTTTATAGCGTTATCTACGTCACCTAGGCAGTAAAGGTAGCCCTAACCTTTACTGCTGCAAATAAATAAATACAGTGTAGGGTCCTTTTACTGCTTGTGCCTTAGTTAATTAATTTAATGGAGACAACCCTGCCGTTCGTGATAATATCAATTTAAGAGGAACACAAGTGTCTTCGTCGTAAGCTTGATGCGGTTTTGCTGTTATATCCAGGAACCTTTTGTTCGTGTATTGTAATACCGTAACAAATATACAAACAAAACGTATTTTCTTAAATTTTAAAATCAATGTTGCCAGCTTTCTGGGTATCTTGTAGTTTGATATAACTTTCAAGTTAACAACACAATTTTTACAAATACTTTTTTAAATTTGAAATCATGTAATAGATAAAAATAACCAATTCATTTTTATAACACCAGTTTTACTGCTTTTATTAGTACACACAGTAGGTGGTCGTTAAAATGCCCTATAGAAGTTTAAGTACATAAATTACTTCAACTTTATTATATGCCCCTCAAGTGATTAAGGACGCTGTACTAATACTAGAACAGTGTACTGTCTGTCCGTTCCAGTGTATCCGAGGCTGGCCAAGCGTGCGTCAGATCACAGTGGGTATAGTAATAAATTATTGGGGTGCTTATCTTATCCTAGTTAGATAGATCTTGACTATTGTCTGGCTTAAAGTAATTATCATGAGGATACATTGCGCTTATGCCCTGCCCTGCCCTGTATATTATTAGGTATTAGGGTAATTAACCAAGTATGCTAATGAGTTTTGTCACTGTTTTATTTATACTCAAATAAACAAATAAAAAATTAGGGTATTGATAAATTTAAAAGGTGAATTCAAAAAAAATAGTTTACTACACCATAGGCTTAAATTGATTAATTTACGACGACAGACTCAACTTCAAACAAAATTTAGTAGCCTAAGTTTTTGTCGTAAATGTAATCCCATTAAACATAACAATAAACCCCCTTTCAAGTCAAATAAACTTGAAATAAAGCTACACTATAAACTTTGTGATAGTCTAAACAGAAACAGAAAGTTCTTGATGTAGCTAAAAGGTCAGGCGAATGATTCAAATAAGTTATTTTATGGTAGAGTATAAAACGCTGATGCTACGTTTAACTCCCAAGTTTGTTGACCGCGAAAACCACAATGAAATCGAGAAAACAATCGAAAGATCGAGACACATTTCATTCGATTTTTATTATTCTCAAAGTAGAAAGAGAAAACCTCAAGTTTTTTTTTTCAAAAAGTTTCTTACGCGGTCTTTTATCCTAGGTTTAAACTAAGACGGGTATTTTTAATTAAAAATCGGTTTACTCAGGATTGGCTGTACTTCGCAGTGTTGTAGAATTACTGAGAGCAGAAAAAGTCAGACAATGGCAGGAGGAAATCAGTTGAGGAGCAGACTGTTTTATTTGATTTATATCTCGCTCACAGAGTGCTAGGAATAAGTTTAAAAGCGAAGGCGCTACAAATGTGGGAGGACTTTGAAAATATCAGTATTTACTTAACAATTGTTTGTGTTACATTAAAGTTTATGAAACATTATTATTATTAAGAAACGAAACTTCATGGATAAATTCAAATATGTTCCTTAATGTGAAAATGTGGAAATTACAGAGAGAGTAATTATATTAATAAGCTCAAACAGCAATGTGGTACCAACTCATGTAGCTTTGAACAATCAAATATATAAATATATAGTAATTGTTTATTCATCTACGGCCTACACTGATAACTTCATTATAGTTCTAAAGTTATTATAATATAATTCTAAATTTACTGTCCGACCAAATAGGTTTACGCTAGAACATTTTTTAAACTTCTTGTCTTTAAATATGTATGCAATCACTATATTTTCTGAAATTGCAAATTGTTCTGGTAGAACATTTTCCTCTCGATTTGAACGAAATATTCCTATATTAAACTGCAGTTTTTCTTCACAAAAAAGTCCAAACGAAGTCAATTAAGCGGCGTGAACTGCATTTGTCAGACAAATTGGGAATTTCCGTACGATTGGACCCCTAAAAGAAGAAACCCCTAGAAGTTGCCATGAAAAGGGAGTTCACATACAAGATGTCAAGAACTCACGCTTTGCTAATCTGCCCCTTATAAAAGAATCTCGGGGGCGCCTTTCCCTTAAATCCCTTTTATTTTATTACGTGAGGGGTGGTGAGGGTTGCACTATTGTTATTAGATTAGTTTCTAAGCACCTTTCGTTGATAAGTTTTTCTATTGAATAGTTTTCTGCTTTGCTTCTATACTCGCTTTTTATATAAAGATACTCGTACATACCATTATATTATGCGTGCGTATATAGTCATTAGGCAATAGGATTTTTATTTATCAAGCAGTTAAAATACACAGGGTCACAAAAAACTAACGCAACACTTACGATGACTCTAGTGTATATTATTTTTTTCGCATTCTAGAAAGTTTCTGTTTCTATACATGTTTCTGGCGGTGTTTAAGCCGTCTTGTCTTCAATATTTGAAATAAATCCTTCTAATACGCCAAAAAATAATATGACTTTTATTTACAAGATTTTCATAAAAATCTTGTTTCAATTTTAATAACCAATTCAGTCATAATAAAGACACGCTTTGACTCAGTGTGTACTGTTTGAGAATCGCATACAAATGTAATGTTAAATTTTGAATTTGAATGAAATAAAATGTATCACCCTATATTTTTAGTGGAAACAATAGTTTGCCGACACTTGGATTGACTGGTCTAGTCACCACTTTAGTCGAGGATGATGATGGTGAATGAAATACTGCGTCATGGCGTCAACTCCAACTCTATATTATATCTGCCTTATTAAACTAGTCAATAGCATATATAACATTTGACCTGTGATATACATACGCGATTAAAACGAAATAACAACTTATGTATCTATAGAAGCGAAATATAAAATCTGAACTAAGTAGTGTTTACACAATACTGCTTGGCTTGTACTTCTACTAAAGGCCTTCGGAATAAGTTTACATAAAATGTTTATTGCATCGAATATAGTATTTCACTCAATATGGTAGAATATTTTACGCATTAAAGTACAAAGCGTAGTTACGTCACTCATAATACATAATATTTACCTTTCTGTCACCTAAAAGGATAACCCTTGACGTTATAACAACCCTTATATCCCTTTCCTATTCCTGTATCCTTATGTAAGTATGAATCCAATTTAAGCAAAAAAGTTGGGGTGGAAATCCCATAATATTCGATGCATCGGTAATCATATGAAATGAAAACTATTTTGCCGCCCTTTTGGGTCACAGTTACCTTGTTTCATCCTTAGTATACTTAATTTTATATATGACTGGGTTTTGTATAAAGACGTACATTATGTTTATAACAAGCACAGTGTGTAGTGTGTTTCTGGGTTATGCTAACTATGGTATTACGGGTAATTACATTTCATATTAATTAAATCTATATACAAAACATAGTCCCGTTGCTTACACAATTTTAACTTAATACGAGAAAGATTAGATTTATTATTATCGTGTTTTTAGATTGGTCTTCGTTTGGAATAGGGTAATAAATAATACACCAAAAAGTCTAGCCACTCTAAGCATGCATATTCATTGACTGACTCTCAAGTGGAACTAAGTTCTCCGAGAAAGTTCGCCGAGATAGCCAGTTTGACAAACAATTAAAAATAATAAGTACAAAATAAAAATACTAACTTTTAATTACAAAGCTTGTGTCAAACTAAAGCCATTGTCATCAACAGAAAGTCTAAATGGTGGTGGCATTTACGTCTAAAAGCTACCGTGGGTCGGGTGACATGTTAAATTATAGGTCCTGGCGGTTATTCTGAAATAAACAGTTGCAAACAAAGCCACAAAGGGAGGCAGCATAAAGGTTTTCGGTATCAGCTTGGCCTCCTAAGGATATGTAAAAAAAACTGTTGTTAAAAATCGTTACTGTGAATTAGTTAAAATAAATATTACTAGCATATCGTCCCAGCTTTGCAGGAGCTATAAAATAACCTTAGTTGTAAAGTGAAACAAAATATAGCCTATGTTACTCGGGGATAATATAGCTTCCCAACGGTGAGAGAATTTTTCAAATCGGTCCAGTAATTTCGGAGTTTATTCGCGTCAAACAAACAAACAAAAAATTAAACTTTTCCTCTCCATAATATTGGTATAGATCTGTCTGTCTATATAAAAACTGTGAGATTGAATGTAAAGGCAGCATTCTATACTTTCATCTACTCGCTTCGAAGTTTAGCATAGGATTATAATTATAACACACTGATATATAGGAACATACATGAAGCGCCTCCTACGTAATAATGTTAAACTTTATAAAATGTCTCGTCTAATTCATGACATCAAAAACTGTTGGCAACTTTAACTTTAATCTCGGGAAGTGGCCACAAAAAAGCTAATTTTCGCCATAAATTTAATACCGTCAGTCTTGTCTCCGAGGAAACAAGTTTTCAGTAAAAAATAAATTAAAAAGCATAAATCTCGTCCGGTGTCTTGTTAGTTTTGATAGGGTAAATAACCACAGATTTACAAGTCTAATATAGTAAGGAGTGTTTTTAAGTTTCGTACCTAAAGTACCAACGGGACACTATTACTAAGACTCTGCTATCTGTCCGTCTGTCCATCACGCAGATATTTGGAAGTATCACTAATTATTTATTTCTGTTACAATAAAACTAATAAAAATAGATTGCAATAAATACTTAAGAGAAAATTCCATACAACAAAATAATATTTTTGGCGTTTTTAATAATGGTAGGGATTCTATCGGTGCGAGTAAGCCGCTAATATTTAATTTAAGCTTAATTTTAATTTGCAAAGATTTTAACTAGACGATATAAGGACTTTTCAATCTAGCTACTCCATTAAATTGAAGAAGTTATTGAAATGCACCCACCAGCAAGTTGAAGTCTCCAGCGTCTTTCGGTAGCCTCCTTGAGAGCCAGTTATTCCTAACTGGGCATGCTCTACTTTAGGCCAGAGTGTCGCTAACTCGTGTGGGTGGCTAACTCGTGTGTACCCTGCACTGATCCGATCATATACCTACCTAGATGTATATGGTGTAAAACTGGGTAAAAAAATATTTTACGTAAATTACCTTCAATACCCTGGAAACAATGCTTCTAGGTTTTATTTAAGCACCTTATAAGAATTGTTCAACTCAATAAATAGGTTCATTTGATCTAAAGAAAATTTAACACAGCTTTAATATACTCGTATGTATACGCACTATGAAAATAAATTAAGGGTACGGAACCCTAAAAAGTGAAACGGTAAAATTAAACCTCCAAAATATATGATGAGAAAGATATTATGCAAAAAAGCAGTATGTTATATGTAAATAATAAAATATTGACAAACATATTTGCAATTATAAATACGAGAAAATTTGTATTTCTAAAGTGTTGCCGCCAAATGTGTGAGTAAATTCTCTATTGTCGTAAGAATCTTCGTTAAACGCGATAGTAGTATGGCCGCACTAGCCGAAGCTTCCTAAAACTGTAACAATTCTGTCCTGGTTTAAAACCATTTACTTCCTCTACCTTGTAGCACGTACAGGCGGTATTTTGCGAGCGCATTAAAGAAATTCAAACCTCTATAAGAAGGAGAGATAAGCTTTATACGAGCAAGTTGGCTTCTAATCTTAAATATATCCACTTTAACTCGGAGTAACATTAACATAAACTGCGAGAATTTAAACGATGAATTAGCTGAGGTTTCTAATTAAGATTCAACCGCTCGAAAAACACATTTTTGCGCGAAGAGTTTTAAGATTTTGGGCTATAATTTCACGCCATTTGCCGTTATGGCGGCGCGGAAGCGGATGTTGCGTCTAATAACTGCTGCTTTAACTTTGCGCTTCCAATATAAGTGTTTTAATTGAATAAATTTACTTACAAAATCGGTTTTAAGGTTTTACGGAACATAGTTCAAAATGAAATATTATACAATAAAAAGATACGGGTTTTTAAAATTAGGAATTTGCTAAAATTCATGTAACTAAGTGTTATAGTTATCGTTACTTATAAGTTACTTATAAGTAAGGAAAACTATAATTACATAAACTAAAAGATTTCTTCATAATACTTGGCGGTTTTATCACAAAGAATGAATAGAAAACATGCTAACTGCGAGTTCACTTGTTTTCTATTTGGAACATATTTTTTAGACTCATATTATATTAGTCCTGTGAGATATGTATTAGACATATGGTTAAAGGGGAATAAAATTAACTTGTTTTTTTTTATATAAATAAAAGGAGAAAAAGAATTTCAAATACTATTTCGGAGCCGTAACCGAACCGTGCGAGTAACTCCTCTCTATTTTTCCACATTTATCTGCCCACAACGGAATGAAACGAAAAGATTTTTATTTTCACGAAGGTTTCAGTAGAATAATAAGTTTTTTCCAACTCTTTTGTTATGGTATGGACAAATTAGCCCTTTTGTTTGGGTTGGTTCCCAATGAAAAGAATCGGAAAGTGTTTTTTGTGCCAATTCGGGGTTAAAAGGCTTGGAAATGTCGGCCCAATGGACGGTTCGAAACGGAACCGTGAGGTAACTTTTAACTCTTTTACGTTTCAAAATTACAGACTGAAGTGTTCTTTCATTGTTTTCCGAGACATTTATAAATCTGCAGAGGGGTAGTCTGTGACAACTACAAAAATACACTACTGGATATGGCCACGTAACATGACAATAATTGTTGATATGATTTTATCTCCCGAAGACGAGACAGCGCTACACAAGTATTCATAAATTGTATGAATTTATTCGCGTGTTGGCACGTGGGATAAATAATATTATATGGCGAGTAAATAGTAAATACTTATTTACTAATTCCACTATACTAGGACAGCTTTATCTGGCTACTGTAGTACCCCACTACTGTACTAGGCTATCCTACTCCATACTAATATTGTAAATATTGTCGCTTTCTTCTATTTTTATTATTCCTATCCATTTATGTTTGCCTGGCAGAGATTATCATAGGTGATAAGACCGCATGTGTACTCTATGTTTTAATATTTTCTTATTTTTACCTAACATTCCTATTTCTATGTCTAATCTATGGATGTACAATAAATTATCTGTTTTTTTTCCTATAAATGTAAAAGTTTGTGTGTGTGAATTAAAGATTGTTTTAACTAAAGTTTGATCAGTGTGTATGAACTAAAAATATAAAATTTTATAGGGCAAAACCAATTTAAATAAAATTTGGTACGGTGATAGCTTATGTACCCTGGATTAACATATAATGTGCTACTTTATATCTCTGTTAACGGGGGAAACGCCGCGGGGCGCAGAATTACGAATATACGAATGTGCTTCAAATCCTTAAATACTATTTTTACTTTTATAAACATATACCCAGGTTTGCCCTTTCCAGTAAAACGACATAGTTTTAGGATTCCGTACCCAAATCTACGAATGGAGCTAACTACTTAGACTTCGCTGTATTTCATGAACCGTGATAGCTAGAGAGCTGTATTAAAATAAGATTATTTAAATATTTTAGGTGGTTACCATACAACTAACGTGCTATTTTGCTAGTTTTATAGATAATAGGACACTTCATAGCATGTTGGTTGTACATGATTAAATAAACGTATAAGCTGTTTTAGAATAATTCCAAATCAATTTCTATTCATGACTATTTTAAAATAGACATAAGTACTTGGTATAATTAATTCATTAAACGTCCTTCTCGTACAATACGAGAATTCTTAATGAGACGTTTTTTTTTCATTAAAGGAATTCGAGTAATAATGGCATAAATCAATGTTTGACTCCGATTCGTGCAAAAAACGTATATACATGTCTTAAAGGCACCAAGCCACGTAGATAACCGATTAATACCTGGGGGCAGAAGATGACCATATGAGCCTCTGTAGTGAACAAGATGGAGGCTCGTGTATATCCTCATACGCAAAAACGATAGGGTGTTATAAGTTTGACGCGTGTGCCTGTCTATGTGTGCGTGTATGAGTGTATATGTATGTTAGTTTGTATGCGTGTATGTGTGTGTCTGTCTGTTTCTCTGTGGCATCGCACTTCATATCATTTGACGGTCATCGCATATGACGGTCTTTCATAAACGAATTTGGTTCGTTTAATAAGGAACTCGGACAATAGCACTTTGTGGAGAGCTACACTACAGAGAGCGTATTAGGCACGGGCTTTTTGCGCTTTTTCTAAGGCTTTAACCGATGCAGTCACTTTTACCTGTGTTTTCACAATAAAACCAGTCCGTGCCCATACCCAATCACTTCACAAGTCTATTCAACTGAATCCTGCTAGGCACTACTAAAATTTTCCTAATTACATATTCCAGGCTAAATTAGTGATGATAGCTTGTCCCTAGCTATCCCAGCGATAACTTTAAATTCATCTAACAGATAAACATTGCGAGTAATTTCATTTTTTTTTCCAATTAAGACCGTAATAAGAAGCTATACAGTTTATTATGTAATAAATAATAACCAAGGTAATTTATGTACAAGGTATTATAACCAATCACATAACGTCAAAAGCAGCAAATAATTAGGATGAAGATATAATATTAGCTTTAATCTTGGACTAAATTATTATGGTAAGTAATATTTACGTAGGCATAGAAATCTGATATTGGGTTCTTAAAATAGAATCACAAAATGTCAACCGGTGGTCTTCACATAGCACTGTTTATGATAATTTTATCCCACACAATAAAAATAAAAAACCGACCATAAATAATATGTATTATACTGAAAATTTTAAAAGAACTCATAGCCGTTAATTGTGAGAACGTGGACCTATGTGAAATCCACCCTTTAGTAAAAAATTGCCTTCCAGGAAACAAAGGAATTTATTAATAAGTATACGACTTGTGTCATAGTAGACACACGACATAGTCGAGGTGGCTGGAGTCACGTGGACCAGGCTAGTCCAGGATCGCAACGCCTGGGCCAGCATTGGAAGAGGCTTTTACCCGCTTTTGGGTGCCCTTATATCAATAAATACATATCTTCATAATTAAATATAATACAGAATTTGAAATAACCTAAGAAGTGTTTAAACTACGGAAATTAAGGCTATTTTATTTTATTTTTATACGAGTTGTGTATAAAGTTTCATCATCAGCCTTCAAAATAAAGACTCTTTACCGTTACTAAACTTACATACATACAAACAAGCATATTATGGATAAAAAAATAAGCGAAATTGCTTAGTTGATGCACAGCACAAACGATTCTTGCCACTTTTTTTAATTACTACATTAGTATAGTCTTAAAATAGCATGTAAGCTGATTTTTAGTATCAATAAATAATGTTATACTCATGAAATAATAGTCTCGATTTCACGTGGGATAAAATTATCTAAACTGGTACGATATTAAGCCCGCTGGGTAATCAAGCGTGAACAAAGGACTTCAGCTAAGTTTGGGACAAAAGCTTGATTATTTTAACACTGCTAGCCAAAATTAATCATAAAGTGCTTACCACTTTAATTATAAATAATAGGGTCGCTCAATCGAGGATAAACTTATTTAGCCATATCATCCAGCTCATTTACTGTTGCCACATACCAACAATAATTATACAGGGTTAGTGGGAGTTAACGCAAAACCTCTTGAGGGTGGGTTTTACGTATAGAAAAACAACTTTTTTCTAAGACTTTTGGGGATCAACGAAAATAAGGCTCCATACAAAAAGACCCTCGCGCGATTTCGCGTGATTCTAAAAGTATTAGAACAAAAGATGTTTGCCTAGACGCACAAAAGCTGCCTTTTAAAAGTTTTGTGTTAGTTACCAATAACTCTGTAGAAATTCCAACACATCATATAATTATAATGATTTTAGTTTCAATTTCTCGTCACCAATTGCGTCAAATAAAGATGTCTTAAGACATAGACTCTAAAACTACCATTTATAACTATGACCTCAATGTTAAGGAATCGCATATACATACGTTTTACCTAAAGTTCTTATATTGACATATATTAAAATACGTCAAAGCAGACTAACCCTGAAAAGGACGATTTTTGTTTCACGTTTTAAAAAAATATATATTGTGTAATAGACATGTAATTACTGTCTAGGAAAAATGAGTAAAAAAATCTAGACATGAATTTACTATACTTTTTTTGCAATAATGTGAGTGTTGTTTATAAACTACATAGCACAAAATTTAAAAATTTAAAATAAATGAAGGTCAATTTTATCTGTGATTTTTAGTATGCTGTTTAAAAACAACATTGTCAATTTAAGGGCTAAACAGAGCTAGATATTACGTGGAATCCAACTGAAGCGACTATTTTATGCTAAGAGTAACAATTAATAACAGCCAGCCCAGTGAAGAGTACTTTAAAGGTCTGTCATCCAAATTCTACTAGGTAGACTTGAAAGATTCTTTTTCTACGCTACTTTGCCTACGCAGTTAATGTATTTTTTTAGAGTAGGGTGTAGATGTTACAGTCAAAGCTAGTTGTTCCTTGGAACAACTTTCTCCCTAAGGGACTAGGCTAGTGTAGTGTTATATGGCTGATAGGAGAAACTAGTTTATCCTAGGCTGAACTGATTAATTCTGATAGGAATAAGATCAATTTAGTCTAGCTAATATGCATTTACTTGGCAAAACTAATAATACTTACTTATAATAATACTGTACACATAATAATACTTGGATGATGATGATGATGATTTATCCCTTTGAGTAAACTGATGCAAATGCAAGAAAAATAAGAAAAGTAATACAACCAACTGGTTTATATACTCGTATTATAACAATTTCATACACCCATCCAAATTGGGACCTTGTTTGCATCGAATCACATATTGTCAAATATAAAATAGGCATAGCTTGATTCAATAAAAGAAAATTTGAAACTTCGTCCCCTTTAGCTTGCACTCAACGGGTGACGCAAGCGAGAGGATACGCTTAATGATTTCATTAAAGACGCGAATTACTTGTATATACATGAGTCACATTAAAGCCTATCAACTGGTTGTATAACTGGCGTTTCAACGAAACTTTATGACGCTAGATGCCAAGTTCACTGATGCATTGTGCAGACACACCAATATTTACTGCTTTTATTAAATAAAGCACGGGAGTAGAATCTCCATTATACATGAAAAGTTTACAACACAACATACAGAAGTTATTAAAACTTTATATATGTAACAGCCGTATCATATTATGCCAGAGGACCTAATTAAATTCATCTATCTATTTATATTGAAGATTGTTTGAACAATATGATTGTTTCCAACTCGTTCGTTGACGTTATTTTAATTAAACGCCAAACAGAAGACGTTCCGTACATTTTGTTTGGAATTTCGAACAGAAACGTAACGAGTGAAAGCTGGAATTTTTGGTATCAAAATAGCATATTTATTTTAATAAATTCACTATTAAAAAATCTAGATTAGTTTTATGGTACTTAGAAGTTCTTTCGTAAAGTTGCAGGCAAGACATGATGCGAGCAGCGCTTAACCAGTATAAATTACCTTCTAGAAAAGAGGCATGCATATGTTCAGCAGAGGGCGATTATAACGAGTTGATGATATTGTCGATTTTTTGTATCGTGAATTTAATAACAATAGCTTTGTTAGTGTCGTAAGATTGACGTGTCTGTTTGTGTGTGAGTGTCCTGTCTTTGGCATCGTTGGTCCCAAATGGTTGAACCGGTTTTTTTTAAATATATTTTTTGTGTAATTGTAGGAATATAAGTCGCGAGTGCTTTTGTTATTTTTGATGTAAACAATTCCAAGACGGCTACAAAATGGCGGAGACATATGTATGTATATTTTCACAGCTACCTCAATATGGTTATCAAATGATGATTTTTATCACAACAATGATAAGTCCATATCCAAGATGGCTGCCACTACCAAATATCATGCTGCCGTTTTTTTTAATATTTACTTTATATTTGTTTATCTTACTGTAAAGCTTGTTTATAGAACAAAGGAGAAGCTTAGATCTGTGTGTTCTTTTGTGGAATTATTCAGTGTCGTGTATCCCGTATTGGGGATGTACTGTTACATAACTACCATAGAGATATGTATGTATATATTATGCAATATTGGTGCAATTTCTAGTCATTTTCCAAATATTTGTGCAGTATTCCTTCGTCTTGTACAAAATTACACCCTTGACGTGAGTTAGAAGCCGGTTCAGCTTCTTCTAGGCAAACGCACATCATCCTTAGCCGTAACATCGCTCAACATCAGCATAAACCTGAGTTGCGCTCGAGCGTAAGCCTTTATCTGTAAAAAAATACTTTTTGATTCGGTCTTACTTCCTGGTATACTATACATATGTGAATGTTTTTATTTGACTTGGAGATAGCTTTGACCTTGAATAAATAATTAGGCTACTTTTATCCCAGTTTACACGTGTAGCGCCGCGGGGCGGAATTTATTTCAGATTCCTTTTTTAGGCCGGGACTCCACCAAAGCGGAGACGAGACGAGCGGAGAGGAGATGTTTTTTAAACAACCAATAGAATTGAGTTATTGACACGTCTCCTCTCCGCTCAGCTTCAGTGGAGATCGCTGTGCGGAGATGTGTAATATTTGTATGTCGCGATGGAAGCGGAGATGTGAGCTGTGCGCGGACGACGCGCAGTGGAGACGAGAGATGTGAGCACACCGCACACATCTCCGCTTTGGTGGAGTCCCGCGAGCCGAAAAACATCTCTTCTCGCACAGCACACAGCACACCGCACACATCTCTGCTTTGGTGGAGTCCCGGCCTAAAAGGTAGGTACTATAACAAAAAAGTCACTATGTTAAAAAAAGAGATTCGTAAAATTCATTTTTTTACATTTATTAATAATATAATAATCTTGTTAATATTAAATGTTGGAGTTGGGGAAGACCTTTGCCCAGCAGTGGGACAGTATTGGTTAAGAAAAAAAAAATACCCATAAAAATATAAAATCATAGCCTTTTCACCGAAAAAAAACCATCACTATACTTAACAAAAAAGAGACAGAATTATGATTTTAAACTAAAACCTTAGAAGTACTTAACTCTCCAAAGTCTTTGATCTATATTTTGAGATTTTAATAATCAAACTACATGAGCCTCTTTACTATATTTTTTATTATTATTTTTTTCCATTTTCTGTATTTAATATTTTAGAGACAAAAATAAAATCAACTAAAAGTGTGAACACATAAATAAACAATTAAGTTAGCAAGAATCACTCACCTTTCCAAACTACAAAGTCCGAAAACGACACAGAACTCGCACGAGAAAAAACAATGTAATACGTAAAGTGTTTCACAAACACGCGCGAGTACCCGCGAGAGCGCGTGTGGACGTCATCTCCCGGTGGCGGTCGGAACACGACTGACGCGATAGAAGCAGTACCAACCCTGCCACCCCGTTATCCCGACACGCCGCGGCTCCCGGACACATCAAAACTAATTGCGTGAAACATCCAGTGCTAACGCGGATACTAAACAGGTCACAGCTAGACCGGAGGTTGCGGAGATATCCGATACATGTATTGAAAATATGTATTAAGGGCTTTTTAATAGGTACGAAGTACGATATACTATGAAAGTGAGTATCAGGTTAGTCAAACCAAGTGTGACATAAATCTTTTTATTTGTTTTTTTTTTATTTTTTTTAATTTGTTTATATAAGTATCCAAATTAATATTTTTTTATAACTGGTTATCATTTACCTACTTTTGATTGATTTTTTTGTCATATTAATAAATAATTAACACCATAAAAATTAACGTAAGTGATAGCTGGTTATACATAATTATATCTTCATTGTTATGAATCAATACATACGCGTATAATAAGACAGTGAAAATCGGGTGTCTGTATAATAAATATTTATCCAAAAATATGTATATATATTCAAAAACTTTCTTATTATTTAAATCTCTCTCTCTCTCTCTCTCTCTCTCTCTCTCTCACTTTCACTCACTCTTATAGAAGCGCAAGCCAGATATTTTCATTTCTATTTCGCATTGAAAAGTGTGGTGTCGCGACAATTATTTTTGTTGGGTGTGCACAGGTTATTGTAAATAATAAAAATAATAATAATTAAACTTCGTTCCATTCGGGTGTCCCTTGACACCTCTCAAGTTTTTTTTAAAAACTTCTGTCATACAAACTACATCTATTTCAAGTTTTTATGGCGTATGACTTTAATTTACAAGTTAATCATAATATTCAAACAACAGCACAAAATACATGAAATGCGCCTGTAATGGCAAATAATAAAATAGTTAGGAAACTTTGAGGTAAAAAACTTATATACTATGATCGTAGCTCATGGCTCTGAGCACGCTCTCAGTGGCGCCATCTGGCGTACTAAACTTGCGCATTAAGTACACAAGAAAAGCTTTAAAAATTTGTTCGATAGGGAATTTTGAATTTGGAACGCGTTCCGTCCGTTGCTTGGGTGTCTAATTAAAAAGTTTTTGTTGTGAAATTTCGTATCGGAGAAACGATTTGGGTTTCGTGTAGGGCTTCCGGAGTGGTTAAAATGGGCGGATTATTGCAAATTAAAATATGTAACTTTGCAAGATATTTATTTATTTTTGTTTTATAAATGTCTTAAACATAGAAGTGTTTTCCACATATTTCCATATTTCTAGACTCACTCAGTGTGTCGGTTGTAGCTTTTTCATATTCAATATTAAAAATGTAATACTTTATAATTGAAGATTTTAATAGGAAAACTTCTATAAGCATCGAGTTAGTTACAATCAAACGCAAACATATCTATCTAAAAAAAAGTTGAAACTGTCCATAAAAAATATCATCGGAATGATAAAATTAAACCTAAAACAAATAAACACAATTGAGTATCTCCTTTCTTCTCGTTACAAGAACCAATTTGTAACCTTTATCTAAGTTTCACTGTCAGTATTATATTTATTAGTATTTCCCAAAATCATACATTATAAACGACACGCAACATACAACCTTATGTTGCCGACATAAGAACGTTAATGGTAGTATCTGAGATCAAAGGTCTGAGAAAAGTTCGTATCCCTTATTTATCAGGATTGACCAAAGAATTAATTAATGAGGCATCCGAAAAGGTCATTAGACCGCTCCTTAGGATGTTTCCGAGGCTTTGAACACCGGAATTTCACCCTTGAGGCCGATAAGGCCCGATATAAGGCTTCTTTAAGTGCGTTTTTAAAGTAATTGTCTATTAAAGCGTAGTAAAAAAGTTTTTTCATTATTCCGTAATTGCTTTATGGAACAGTTTGATGAGAATTCTGTAAAAAGCTTTCTGTCTTTGAATGAGTCAACTACGGTTAGTACGATAGTACTAACCGTAGTTGACTCATCACGGTTAGTACGATAGTACTAACCGTAGTCGGGCCTTATCGGCCTTTGATAGTGTAAGTAAATGGTCCATTAATTAATATTATTAGTAACTAGCAAGTTACATCAAATATACTTAACTGTTTGACCCCAGACATATTTGATATTAAATAGCCAGTTTTTTTATAGACCGTAAATATGTTTACTTTTGTAAAATTTTGTCGGAAATTAGAACAAGTGACCTCTCTTAGACCAGTCTTAAGATATAAGTCATCAACAAGTATAAATTAAAACTTGCCCAAGTGCGTGTCGCGCATGAGTGGTTCCGTATCTAAAAAATCAGTTTGTTGTATGGGAGTCCCTCTTATTTTTATTGTTTTACACCCACAAGTTCAAAATCCGTTGCCATGCACCTAACTATGTATTCCTACTCTCACCTTGAGAGCTATAATTTTCAGACAACTCAAAAAAATGGTGGTTTGACTTTGGGTCATTTTGTTACTGACGCATGTAGCTATGTGGCTTTCTGGTCAAATGCATAAAAATAATAATTAAATGTATATACAAGAACAAAACAAAAACTGCATTTAAAACCTACAAATCAATATTATCTAAAGCGTAGTTCACTCCGCCTCTGTTCTCTAATATACGTATCGAGCTGTCAGCACCATCGCTAAATCGCAGCAGAAAAAACTCTCATCCTGATATATTTACCCAAATGGGCTCACGGAAACTTTTTGGCAGTTACTCGATCTTCCACTACGTCGACAGACTTACATCAGGGATGGGAAAATAGTATACATATCTTGAGATATTCGAGTAGCTTATCGAATGTTTTAAGTTGACCGCACAAAAGCCAGAGGCGAATATGCCAAAAAAACTAACTTTAGCATTGTTTATATAAAATCTTACGTCAGCTTCCATTCTTGTCCCTATTAAATCCAACGTCAACTGTCATGACTTCAATTCGTTTAGAGCATTTGATGCGGGCTTTTTGGATAATAGTTGAATAAAATAAAATTTTGTTTAACTGTTTTGTTTAATTAGGTTGGAATATACAAAAAAGGGTGTTATAGTTCGTTTGTATAAGTCGAAAATAAGTGAGCCTTTTTCAGGGTCCAATATTTATTATAATAATTATGACACACATTTATTATAAACACATGATCTAATTTTATAGCATTTCTTGGTACATATTTACTACTGGGTCCGAATTACCGTTTAAAGACACATGCTATCACGTTATGTTATTCTAAAGTATAAATTCAACGTAATGTTCCCATCCCTAGTCACTGCTCATTTCTTTCTCCGGTAATATTTCCCATGAAAACTTCCCGAAATAGACGGCGACAATTATATTTTTTTTTCACGTCCTGACGTTCTTTGATGGAGCCCTATTAAAAGTTGTCGGCAAGTTCATACTCAGACAGAGTTCATTTCTAAACACGAGCGCGTGTCTAAATGACTTCATGTCACTTTTATTGGCAGCTGAGTTACTTTTCGTCAGTCATGTTACTGCTTGTAAGACTTAACAACCACAGACTCCAGTCGCGGGAAGCGGTCGCGGTCCGGGACGGGACCTTCTTTAGAGTTTTTTACCTAAAGAGAACGAGACGGACGGAACATTATTACTGAGACTCCGCTGGCCGTATACATGTCTCATGAACTACTTCTTCTTTGTATGAGCTTAGTGGCCAAGCTCTGGTGTCGAGAGATTTCAAGCCATCTTTAGATCTCTTACTTGGCTTACTACTACGACTGCTTATACTAAGACTAACAACCGAGTCTCATGACCTATCATAGATTCACAGTAGAAATTATAACAGACGATGCCGTCGCAATAATAACAAATAACTAAAACATATTATTCAGTGGGCATAATACACAACGTATTTGATTATTTTGTATTTTTTGTTAAATCCTTTGTGTGCGAGTATGACACGCATTTGGCCAGCTATTCTTATTTTCAAGCGGGTGCGATCCGGTGTCGGTATCCGGTATAAAAAAATATTATTAAAAAGCAAGAGTGGCTTGGTGGGAAAAATGACTGTTTTTTTATCTGACGGGCCCTGGTTCGATCCTTGTCTTACACCTATGATTAGTTTGTCATTTCAGGTGTGGATTTGCATTTGCTTTACGGTGAAGCAATATCATGAATTAACTGCATGTTTAAAGACCACAAAATCCAAAAATATGTCTTCCGTGGAAGGTATGTGTATATAGATCCAAAAACACCTCTAATGAATAAATGCTGTGGAGGAGTAACGCCCCATGGTAATGAAGAATACGACGAAGGGAAGGATTTTAATCTACACATTACTGTTTTCGAATTTATCTCTAAGATAATTCCGTTCGTAGATAATAATGCACTGAGTCATGGCAGTGCTAGTACAAAATCAAATAGATTTGATAAAACACTAACGGAACAATTTATCTATTTTTGTATTATAAAAAATTACTTTATTTCCCAATATTCATATTCACAAAAAATCTTTAAATTTACCATAGAAAATACGGAAATCTCTTATCCCATCGCAAATAAACCAAAAACAGGATAAAGGTACGATCGTAAATCGCCTTTCGTTAGAATTGCTCGGTAAATCATTGCGTTTGCTTTAAAAAAGCACCATTTTCCGCTCTTTCTCCAGTAAATAAACGATTTGAAATTGAAGGATGGTGAATAAATTGATTAATTCAGATTTTTGTATCAACCGGTTTCAAACAAATGGTAAATCCTACTTATGTAATATTACAAATTGTAAGGTTATCTCTATACGCTCAAACGTCTGAACTGGTTTCGATGAATTTTGGTAACAAGGTAGTTAAAATATTGGTTTTCCACAAAAACTGCATTATGAATTCGGATAACACTGCAGGGCGCAGTAAGTAAAATTATAAATATGTATTTATGACTCACTAGTTCCGTATTATCTTTGCAAAAGTCCTACATTTACTAAAATAAAAGTACAAAATTATCATTAAAGTATCTTTATTTTCGTTCACGTTGCTTGGGTGAGGCATATGTCCAGCATATGGACCTCACGTTAAGCCTGGTTTTGCACCTACATCCAATTTACTTCAAAAGTTTTGTATAAGTGAGATGCATAAATGGGCATTTTACCAATATTTACATTAATACAAATATTCATTTTTAAATAAATTTACAAATAATAAAAAAAATTGGTGTTAACAACACCAATTTAAAAAAAAAAAAATAAAGAATATTAATTCTTATAGTTAGCAACTACAAGAATTAATATTCTTTATTTACATCTCTCTTAACTTATTCGTTAACTTAACCTAACTTTATTTAAGTTCAAGAACTTAAATAAAGTTAGGTTAAGTTAACGAATATTTTTTCAGAATTATTTTCGTTTACCTCAACCTTTTATTGTATAAAAAGATTACTCAGTATTTGCTCGAAAATTTTTACTCAAGATGTTTAGTTTCTTGATTCAATGAATAACCAATCGGTGAGCGATGACTTTGCATTTTTTAAATATCTAATTAATGTTCGCTTTTTGTATGCCTTAATTAAAAGAAGAAAGGAATTAGTATTGTATCAGCCGAAATTAATGATTGATTTACTAATGCCTGAAGGATTTATGAAGAAAATTGTATAAAGATATAATCAATGAAAAAGAATAGATAATTTATTTTATTAAATCAAATTACAAAAATATAAGTAGGCATAGTGCATAGTGCATCGTCCTGCCACCCGCTGGTCAAATGATTTGAACGTTTTATCAAGAAAAAAAACTAGTTTCTATTCAACAAAAAATATCATTTTATGCTTTTTGGGGTTCCATACTAAAAAGGTAAAAGCGGGAAAAGAATAAGCCTCCGCTGTATTTATAACAACAGTAAATATTTTTGCCATTTATCTATCTTATGGAACCTTAATTGCTCGAGCCCGACTCCCACTTTGCCAATTATGTTATTATTAAATATAGAAAGAAATTAAAATGAAATTATCATATAAAAAATTGGGCTTATTGGTTTTCGTTAGAGTTTACTAATTACCAGCAGTATTAACAATGGACTTGATATGTATATGAAAGGCAACGCAGTCCTAATTATGTGAAATCCGATCCGAGCTATCAGGTTCTAGTTTGTAGTGCGTCTAAAATCTAAGTGTTCTCAGATATTGAGTATAGTTATCGTGAAACTTGATCCCTAAGATTCAATTGAGAACGCAATTAGTGTAATATAAGTAATGAGCCATATTATCGACCAGGCAAGCTTCGTCTGTGGCGAAGCTATCCTAATCTGGAATAACTGACTCCCAAGAAGGCTGCCGGAACATACCGTTAGGAGCTCGGTGACAGATGTTTCACTTTGAGAGTGGTTGTTTGTCAGGCAAGCACTAGAAAAATGCCCTACTACCATACAAACTAATTAAAAATATAAATTCCATGGAAATTGGCAATATATAATAAATAAATAAACAATGCCATTCTCTGTTCAATCAAAGAAGTGATGGACTGCTTTGGTTGCGGTGAAATAAAACTATGTAGACTATTGTAGACTCGGACTATTATTAACTCAGACTATGTAGACTCAGACTATTGTTAATTTAGATATCCAAGATGGCTGTCACTAAGATCATTATCGGTGGTTTTCTTAACTTTAAATTGTAATTTATTAAGAAGTTGGCACTCATGGACATATACAACAAAGTGAAACCAGTTCGCTAGCCATCAAACTACATATACGTAACTAGCTCGTTCGTATTCTGCACCAAGACTAGCATCTACTTGCAATGCTGTCGTATCTGTTACAGATAGAGGGATTTTACACTATTATAAACCAAGGCCATATAATCCCTGTCGCAAACGACGAGGTGTTATTAGTTTGACGTGTCTGTATGTATGTTCTGTATATGTCTCAGGCTTTGTAGTTCTCGAAAATATGGACCGATTTATTTTATTTATTTTTTTATTTTGATGGGTGCGGTAGTCAGGTTTGTTTTTATGATTGATGAAAATCAGACCCCAGATGGCAGTCGCCAAAAGATAGCAGTTGACATACTTTTCACGATTTAAAATAAAAAAAACATGACTATAGAATAAGCTATGCTAAATTTCAAATCCAAGATGGTGGTCACAAATATGAAATTTCGTCGGAGGTTTTCTATATTTTTAATTTATACTTGTATACTTGTATTTATATCTGTATAGGTATATTACACACGAGATACAAGTACGTATGGAAATGGTTCTTTACATTCTGCAACCTGTGAAACGTTCAAGGCGCATTTATTCGTGTCGTAACATCCAACGTTAGGACCGAAAGCCAAAACTTAGCAGAAACACCTAACCTATAGTGATGGGAAAGAGGTTTGAGTTAAGATGTCGATCATTATATATTATGTTTTGTACTCGTTGCGCCCTGAGATACAACGAACGTTAATCTGAGATACTCGTAATAAGTAATAAAATCCGCTCTTAACAATCACCGTAAAAGTAATAAAAAGTAGTCTATGTGTTAATCTAGCGTCTAAGCTATCTTCATACATGATTTTATAAAATTTGTTCCAAGCGTTTGGAGCATGAAGAAGTATTTATTTTGTTATCTTTTTCGGGAGCAATCTGTCTATATACATACAATAGGCTTCAGTTTTAACTTCATTCGAATGTTGAGGTATGCAGAATATTAATAAAACTAAAAGTATATGATACACCTACATATAAACAGTGAAAACTCAAATTAAAATCAGTTTTAAAATTGTTTTAATTTATATTGCTGTTTGTATTGAAACCCTTATACCATAGAAATACTACCTAGGTATTAATTATTAATTATTCTTATTGCCTCAAAAACAATCATCTGACTGTAATTATATATAATTTTAGTTTAAATTTAACATTGTTATTTTAACAATTAAGAATATCGATAAATAGATATTTCTCTTTCCTAAATAGCTGTGACTTACTTTTTATTGTAGGCGAACACTCAAAGGCTTTTGCATAGCAGAGTATGCTCGGAGAACTTTTATTTTTTAAACATGTGCGAGGAAAGTTATTCCGGTGCAGCACGTCTCCGTATTCACAAAGTTAGGAAACAAACATGACGTGTGTCTCTCATTGTTACTCATATATTCGCAGTTCAAGACCTTCTACGAGTTCACTAACATTATATTATAAAAGCAAAACGTTGTATGAAAATGGACAAAATCATGCTGAAAATGGTTTAACCAAAGTCTGTCATTTGCTGGAAAGATGGGTCGCCGTCATAACAAGAGATGGGTCGGAACTGGGTGAGCCTGGCACAAGACTGACTCGAATGGTAGGTTAAGAGAGAACATATAATATATAACGCCTACACCGTGGCGGGAAAAAACCAGCTGCGAACGCAGCGCTGATGATGTACAATAGTTAGTATATCATTTTAGTCTTATTTACTAATAATATTTGATAATGTAGGTGCTGATTTTTATTGATATGTAGCAAAATGTCTGATTCTGCTCCTATTTTATTTTGTTATATTAATTAGAAACATAAAATAAAAATTCTTCATAGTTATAATATTACTTAATTTAATTAAGTTAAATATTCTTTCTAGTATGTTTGTTATTATTTAAAATACACGCTGGCTTTCTTTTTCTTATTATTTTCTGTTTGAAGTGTATGTAACTTTCTAATAATTGGTTTTTATATTACTTCGGCATAAGTGTAAACATACCATTAAGAAAATTAGGGAGATACCATTGCTTTCCATAACACAGTGCTTTAAAACTACTTTGAAAACCTTTGATTTCCTATTATAATGTAAATTCATGTAACTTATTCCAAATAAACGTATTTTGATTTGATTTGTGTTTTCAAATAACACATTTTTTATGAAAAAAGGACCATTAATTCAAAAAAAATTGCATAATGCAAACACTTGATAACTTTTAAATATTTCATTTTATATACGTACTCAGCTGGTCCTTTAGAACCTGATCCAGACTTTGTTTTTCACCTGCAATTAACAATTCCCGGTATCGCGTTTAATTCAACACCCGGACATGTACCGAACGAGACGGGTTTGTCACAAAGCACTTTGTACGAGCTAAGTTTGAATTGCAAATATACAGGCAAAGAAAACAAGACAATTAATTCTGAAACAGTGGTGGCTGTTTAATCAGCTAAGTAGATACGTAGCTCAGATATTAGGGCTGAGATTAGATTTTGGCCAAAATGATAAGAAGTGGTCGGATTTTTGCCGGATCTTAAAATGGTAATCTATTTCTTAATGTTCAGTTACACGTCCTTTGTTGTCCGAACCGCCAAACTTTGGAATTCCTTGCCGAATTCCCTGTTCCCCAATGACTACAATCTAGCGATTTTCAAGGGGAGAGTGAACCGGTTCCTTCTAGGTAAGCGCGATCCACCGTAGACCTCAATGTCGCTTACCATCAGGTGAATTGTGGTCAAGCGCTGACCTATTCAGAGTAAAATAAAAAAAAAAAAATTCTAGGTCCCGTCTGTTAGTCTTAGTACAAGCAGGCGCTAAACCAAGTCTAGCTAAGTCGAAAGGTTTCAAGCTTTCGGGCGGCTTGAAAATCCGGCACCAGAGCTTAAGCACTTGGCTCATACGAAGAACAAAAAGAATTTGACTTTATTTGCGTCATGAATTTGTGAATAGTATAAAAAGTTTTCCGTTCCATACGGAAAGGCTGTTGACCCGCGACAAAATTTTCCACTTCCGACCCGTAGTCAACAGGTTGTTCCGCGGCTGAGTTAAATGGTCCCTGGTCCAACCTGATAGACCACAGGCAAGACTACGTCCAACAGGACTACTTCAAAATTTGTAGATCAAAAGCGAAGTCCCGACTATTGTTAAATCCGCCCTTATAAGTATACAATACATCTTTCGATGTAGACAAGCCTAAGTTATTATGATAACTCGTTTTTTATAAAACTTTCATGTATAGATTTTGTGTTGTAATTATATTCACCTCAGCTTGATAGATACATATATAGATACAAAATCTTTTTTGGAAATAATATTTTAAGTACGGATACATCAACAAAAAAATAACACAATAAAATAAACTTGTGTTATATTCCGAAACTTGCAATGAAAATCTTTGATAATCACAACATAACATTGTTGTGATTAACGGAGATTTCCTCCCAGGATCCTTTCATAACATCTTCTTTGCATAACTTTCCGAATCCGGAAGACATTTCCAGTTGCAAGTATACCTTATCTCGCCCGAGAAACTTTTCACAGGTACGAAACAATAACCCATAAAGTACTTTAATTAAGTATAAACAATTGTTCTCCGACTGTTCGCGGAGTAAACAAAAAGCACTGTATTAATAAAGATTTATTATCTTTATGAAACAGCGATGAATAAAGATAAGCACTGAATGGGCGATGTTGAAGCCTACTCCAACCAATCTTTGACTCGGACTGAGTAATAACAAATCTTGACCTAGTAATTTGGAAATGTACATATTCTGTACGAGTAGTCGCCAGCTAACGCTTTCCTCGAGAACTATCTGAGGCGTTTTACTGGTAATAAAAACGGGATTCCTAATTACGTAAACGCCATACATTATTTATCCTCCCACGTAATTATCTCATAAAAAATCTTATAAATGTATTAATATTTATTTTCTTTATTGGTTTCATATATAAATACACTTTTTATTCTGTTCAAACATAATAAATATAAATGGTAATTTAATTATCCTAATAATGCAGATTTCCGTGTCGTTCAGGTGAAACCTTCATTACGAAGTCCGACAATCTCATTGACAATGTAATAACAGGAATTCGGCTACATTGTTAAGCGACCGGACAGTAATCATACGAAAATCGAATGGCATCCGAAAAACGCATTAACGTTCCGTATTCGACGACGTCGGAATACGTCCGCGGAAATTTGCAATTCTGATTTGACCATTTTCAATTTACAATCAACAGAATAAAATTAATTCAATAAGCTTCCAAGAACCTTACTTGAATTAACACAGAGGAAACGTTTTCGGTTGGAGTGATGAATTTTTAATAGTCAGCGATTTGTGTGAGGATTTATTCGAGAATCGAAAGAGTCGTTTGTCGTCTGTCGAGGAAAACAGATATTAAAATAAGAAGCTCGTGAATGGTTACAGAGATTCTATTTTAATATTGGTTTGGTAGTCTTATTATTCCGGGTTTTAATGGCACGTTTTATGATTTCAGCGAATATTTTAAATTTTAAGTACTCTATTCATATTTACTGACAATGAAGAAATAGTGATGTTAATTATCTAGTGTGTTGACACTGCTATACTAAGCCGGATATGTAATACGAATATGTACGATATGTACTGGATTATTACGCAACTATATCTCGTGCAAAAGCGTAAATACCAATAAAATAAAAAATGCATACATATGTAAGCTAGTATATTATAAGTGATTTTTCTAAAGTTTTAGAGAAACAGTTTAAGTAGTGACAGAGGTATCACTTATCTATTGAGTTTGTAGGTACTTATATATTCTCAGATATAACGCAGTGACATTTCCAAGCTCTAGATGTAGAGCAAACTTCCGGAGCGCCTTGCCGCCGGCAAAAATCGAAATAAACTAAATAGGGTTGCTTCATCGGAGGCTGTTGGATAAATTGGAAGAGTAATTCATTTTTCCGCTCGATGGCACATGAAAGAGGACACAGCATCGCCCGGGGGCGCTGTAAACATACGCGATGTCGTTTTGGTAAACAATTCGCGTGTGCTCGCTGTTTACTTTACATACAAAACTAGCTGACCCGGCAAACGTTGTTTTGCCTTATTAATTATTTTTATTCTAGTTTCTAGACAAATTCTAGTATAATTAAAATGTTACTTACTTATTATACGTGTGTATGCTATATGCGTGAAATGGGTATGGAGCGCTATGAACAAACATTAAGGAAACATAAAAATAACAAACGCCAAAAAATATTATGTTCAAGTTTTTATAGTTTATTACCTAAAATTACATATCACATATTAATTACGACAGGAACAATAACAAACAACATCAATCTTTTAATGCTATAGTGTGAACCTTATCCATAGCACCATTTGCCTCTTTTAAATGAGCATTATATTCAATATTGAGCTCATATTGGAATGCTAGACGCAATAAAAATCTTTTTAAAACAAATAACCGACTCCAAACCCATATCTATTTAATAGTGTCTATTTTAACAAACCTTAATTAGTTCTTCTTAGATGGCACTGACGCCAAGAATACAGGATAAATAAAACTTGAAAATAGCATTTTTATAAGTAAATCAAATAAAGTCTTCGATAGTACTTATGTGTAGGCATAAAATTATTTTTCACTTTTTAGATACAGTTAAAATTTATAAATGTAGGTATGATTTTGAAGTCTGTTATTTGTATAATACAATTTCATTGTAAAATTTTTAAGGTTAGTAATGATATTTTTCCAAAGTTTTAGTATTCAAAATTTTTTAGCGATTCCGTTCGAGCCGTTACCAAACAAATTACATAATATTTGTAGTGTCATATGACCCAAAACGTCATAGGACCAATCGCGAGCGAAGCGAGCCGGTTTCGAGCGTAGCGAGCTATGCGCGAGCGATGCGAGCTCGAAAATTTATAGCATATTTGTTCGAGCCGCTTGAGCACAAAGAAGTCCAAAGCAGAACATATTACATAATATTTGTTGTGTCGTAAGCTATGATCGAAAACGTCCTAGGACCAATCGCGAGCGAAGCGAGCACGAATTTTTTTTAGCATATTTGTTTGAGCCGTTTGAGCATAAAGAAGTCCAAAGCAGAACACATTACATAATATTTGTAGTGTCGTAAGCTATGACCCAAAACGTCCTAGGACCAATCGAGAGCGAAGCGTGCCGGATGCGAGCGCAGCGAGCTATGCGCGAGCGTAGCGAGCGCGAAATTTTTTAGCATATTTGTTTGAGCCGTTTGAGTATAGAGAAGTCCAAAGCAGAACAAATTACATAATATTTGTAGTGTCGTAAGCTATGACCCAAAACGTCCTAGGACCAATCGCGAGCGAAGCGAGCTGGATGCGAGCGCAGCGAGCTATGCGCGAGCGAAGCGAGCTATGCGCGAGCGAAGCGAGCGCGAAAATTTTTAGCATATTTGTTTGAGCCGTTTGAGCATAAAGAAGTCCAAAGCAGAACAAATTACATAATATTTGTAGTGTCGTAAGCTATGACCCAAAACGTCCTAGGACCAATCGCGAGCGAAGCGAGCTGGATGCGAGCGCAGCGAGCTATGCGCGAGCGAAGCGAGCGCGAAAATTTTTAGCATATTTGTTTGAGCCGTTTGAGCATAAAGAAGTCCAAAGCAGAACAAATTTAATTTCATAATGTTTGTAAAGTCATCATCATATTTGTTGAAAATTTTTTGCTCATACGTTCGGGGTCTAGTTTATTAGTACATCAAATTTTATAACTTATTCTACGTAAGAACTAAGTGATCAGGTTCATATAAGTTATGGTGTCGAGAGTTTTTGTCGAGACCTACAATTTAACGTATAATCTGATCCACAGTAGCGCACAGATGAAAATACATTTTTTTACAACAGTCATGTGCAGGAGAGATTATGCAATAAAGCGACTTACACACTTACACGCGGGTGGAGCCGCGGGCAACAGCTAGTAGTTCATAAGAGTGTTACATTGAGAAAGCAAAATGATAATTGTAAACAATACTACTACATACGATACATAAACAATAACGAAGGTCGAAATTTGTGTAAACAGTAAGAGAAGTCTTTGAAGAAGAATTTTGTGAGTGAAACAGGAGAACGACTTCAGTCTATGGCATAGTGTGGCATTTCACTCACCAGTAAAGTAAAGGCGCGGCAAATTTTAAGTATTTAAGATTGGTAATACTAAGCATATGTATATCAGGTTTAATTTTGTGAGTTATTTTCTTCAAAAAAAAGATAGATTTTTACTCGAAGTACAGTTAAAGACACTATATTTGATCAGTGATCAAGCGAGATGAAAAATGAATAAAATACTAAAATTGCCATAAAAAATAGGTGTTGATGATAAAAAAGTAAAAATTTTGGGTTGTATGTATTTTTTAATGCCACTTTATATGAAATTCAAATAAAAAAAATTCGTCGAAAAAATAAAAAAAAATATTTAAGTGTGAACAACCCTTATCACTTAGGGGTAAAAACGTTACACAGTAGCCGATTTTCATACTTACTGAATACGTATATGAAATTTGGTAAAGATCAGTCAATCCGTTTCGGAGGAGTACGGTAACAAACACTGTGACACGGAAATTTACTAAAATGGCCATAAAAAAATAGGGGTTGATGATAAAAAAGTAAAAATTTAGGGATTTGTGTATTTTTTAATGCCACTTTATATTAAAATCAAATAAAAAAAATTCGTCGAAAAAATAAAAAAAAATATTTAAGGGTTAACAACCCTTATCACTTAGGGGTAAAAACGTTACACAGTAGCCGATTCACATACCTACTGAATACGAATATGAAATTTGGTAAAGATCAGTCAATCCGTTTCGGAGGAGTACGGTAACAAACACTGTGACACGGAAATTTACTAAAATGGCCATAAAAAAATAGGGGTTGATGATAAAAAGGTAAAATTTTAGGGTTGTATGTATTTTTGAATATCGTATCATAAAAAAATTAAAAAATAAAATTTTGTCAAAAAAATGAAAAAAAAAATTGAGGGGTGGACCACCCTTATTATTTAGGGGTGTGAAAAATAGATGTTAGCCGATTCTCAGACCTACCTAATATGCTTACCAAATTTCAGAGGAATCGGTCAAGCCGTTTCGGAGGAGTATCGAGACTAACATTGTGACACGAGAATTTTATATATAAGATATACTGTATCTTAAATTTATCAGTTTAAGGCGTTAAAGTAAAACTTGTTAATAAAATGGTAGAGCAAGGTGTTATTTGATGTTCCAAGTCCTATTCAATTATAAATATCGTATAATATAATAATATGTGCTTATAAAATGAACTGCTTTCACTTTTTCTTAATGCATTAAAAAACAAGTAATATCGTTTATTATTGAATATGCGTAATATTTCTATGGATACGCTCACGCATTTATTTAAAATTATCTTTCATTGCAACCTCCCTTGCGAAATAAATCGTTAAACCAGTTTCATACGCTTATCAGAGGCCATCAATACTAACGTAAAATTTTTACAGCAGCTATTTTTTAACTTCTGGTCCCAACTCTGTAACTTTTTATGGTGGTCACTGAATGTCATAAAATAAGGATGTAAAAGTGTATTAGAACAGTGCAATGTAGGCCTTTTGCATGTAAATGACATTAATTTTATAGCGACTTGCAACCCTTCTTTCAGAAGCTTATTTTATTATTGGATGGAGATCGTTAAGGAAAACAATTATTTGTAGTAATACAGTCGTATAGAGTAAATACTTTCAAGATATTTCGTGACGTTGAAGTTCGCAGAAAATTTGTCCCGTAAATTTCCACTAACCCGTTGATTGTTCTAAAATCAAAACCGAACCGTTTGTTTGTTATTGGTTTTTCATCACACTGAATGGAGCTAATTGAAACTCAATAACAACATTCAATTAAGTTACCTGGACAGCTTGTTTTATGGTTATAAAGGATACTCGATTTTTCAAACGAATTTTGGGTACAGTAAGCCATTTACGAAAAAGTATCAAATCAATTTTGATAATTTTACTCATGAAACAATGTTTGAAAATATGGATGACTTTGATAATACGGGGATCTTGCAAAGCGGCTAGTGGAGATTTTGAGTGTCCAAAGTGCTGGCTTTTATTTTATTCAGAAATTAAGTACGAGTATTATTATCCAACGTGGCAAGATTAGTTTTAAGTATGTTTTAGTCACTCGTGTATGTATTTTTCATATTTTTGGAAATAGACATTGATGATTGAAATAAATTGAGAAAACGAAAACAAAAAACATTAGCTTGGCAGGTATCTCTCATGAATGTACAAGCATAACATAATGCTATGTTGAATATCAACAAAGATTCTTTTATAACCTTTATTATTACTAAAAAGAAAAATAAAACCTTTGATGTCACTTAAGGCTAAGTGATGTTTAAAAACATACTTCTAACCCATCATTCCAAAACTGATTCCCAAAACCTTATATAATGCGGGCAAATTAAACAACTTTGGCCATACTTTGCGCAATTCAACTTCTTGACATTATGCGAGGGTCTGGCCCCGAGATAGGTTCTTGTGTCGTTCAAAGTCAATTTTTATTAAAGTCTTTAAACGAATTCCTGGGAAGGCACATAATCTTGACGTTAAAACCGACCGACTTAGCAGTTCGCTGAAACCAGTATGTTGACGCGGCTTTTAGGGATCCTTGTGATGTCTTCACGTTGAGTAAAAAAAATGACTAGAAAAATCTAAATTGAATTTAAAAGAAAACATATAGGTATTTCAATATTTTGGTCATTTGCGTGATTCTATATGTGAAATGTAATTTATAAAAAAGTGCCTGACAGGCAGCAACTTATATTTTCTGTGTTTTGCATAAACAAACATGATTTTGAATACCAACAGAACCCTTAAAAAGAAACCAAGCAACTCTCAGTTACGATTTAATAATTTCCACGCTTGAATCTTTCAGCGGCAAACCATAATCCTAGCGAACTTTCCAAACGTCAATTCGCATGAAATGACACTTGCCCTTTAAAAGCAACCGCTTCTATTCAAACAAAACTCAACCAAATTTCGCTCTTGCGCCCCAAGACAATAAAGTCCAATTTATTTTTTACCTTTTTACATATAAAATTTTCCAATACTATTTCGTTGTGATGAAAATATAATTATTCCGGGGTTTAGTTGCCTTTTTTGTGTAGAAAGCCTGGGTATTAACGGATATAGCGTGACCCCGATTGACTTTGAATCCGCAGCTGTATAAACTTGGTAGGTGATACCTACGGATTGGTTAGGTAGCCTGCCTGCCAGTGTGCGTTGATATTCAAATTTAGCCTAGATCTACTATTAACAGATCTATTTATCTATTATAAACAAAAATGTACATAATATAAGCATATGCATTATTATGGTATATAGGTATAAACTCGTATTTGTATTCGTAATATGACCGTAAAATTGTTAATTTGCTTGATATTTGTAGAAAACTCAGTTATTTCAACGTCCGGGGAAAATATCCGTAAGAGGCACATTTTAGACTTTACAAAAGTTTTCTTTTTCAAAAGAACTTAGTGAACTCTTAGGAGATTTTAAACAAAATGAAATACTTCTCTGAAAAACAATCATAAAAGTTTACCGCAAGGTTGATTTTCGATTGCACAATGACATTTTATTTGGTGTTTGAACATCTCTGCTTTAAGAGAGGAAATTATTTTTCCGTATCGTTTCACTCGGTCTTACATATGGAGCAATACAGAAAATTGACATAGTACTAAAGCTTTGTTTGGTTACATCCATAGGATATACTAAAATTTATCTTTCGTGCATGAAATTGTAGTAGTGTATCAGTAAGGTAGTACGAGTACGTCTACTTAGTATAGTTTGTGCCAAGTTGCGAACGTTTTATATAATTTTATCATTTATCATTATATAAACAATAACAATAATTAACTGTATATATTCCTACAAATATTTGTAAAAATGTACATAATTATGTGTAAAATGTAGTTACTCTTTCATTCAACAGCTGCGTATTGATTTGCTTCATTTTACCCACAAAAGTGAATAGCCTGATGATCTCCACAGATAGATGAGTAGTTTTGATTGCTGAACGTGTACATTGCACCACTTCACGTTTTATCTTACTTTGCTAAGCTTAACAAAATTATTTAAATTTGTAGTAAATTACATACGCTATGGGCATAAAAACCTCTTTTTAAGATTTATTACAAGACAATTAAAAAAAAATGTAAAATTCACGCCTCATAATCAATTACAGTAGTCACTGTAGCATCTATTTTAGACCAAGCACCAATCAAATCCAACCCCATCCCTGAAAACCGCATTAAAATTGAACTATTCGTTTTGCTGTTAAATGGCAACCGTGATTTTTACTGCACCGCTAATAAAATCGGAACGCAGTACGCACGACCGCTAATCACTAAGGCCGATCCTTAGCGATTACCACATAGCGGTAACCACATCAAATATAGTTTTAAGTGGCTCAATTATAAAGAAAAATGGCAATATTGTTTGCACAAACACACACACAAATATTCTCTCCTCACCCGAAACGCATATATCGCTCTTTGTTCCGTCGCGGGTAAAATGTACCGAGCTTGGCTACTGTGTCACATGGCTGGAATGCCTCGCGGCTATAGTGTCTCAATCGAACAATGTTTTGTAAGGTTTTATGAGATTTCAGCCTCTAAGTGAAATCTATTTCGAGTGCTATTACCAGCAGGGCGATGATTCTTTCTGTTATTAAAATTAAAATATAATAACTGAAAGTGGTGAGAATTAACAAAGGCGTTCTTATCAAATAAAATGTATTAAAATTTGGATGAAACTTTTCCTCAAACAACTTATTTTATTATTGCGAAATAAGAGAATACCGTTTTAATATTTAGCACTATGTCTTTGGGTATGAATCCTGATTTTCACTAGATCTCATTTAGTTTTTATTTTCTATGTTTACAAAACAAATATCTAAAAGGTCAACAAAGTCCCACGGGAAAACGGATGGTTTACGTATAACATTCAGTCGTGGATTTGAAAACTACATAGAAAGGTTTACCTATTATAGAATTTTGTGGACCTTGGGTGGCGGTTGCAAGACAGGAGGCAAACCCCGATTATAACTCGGGCTGCGAATTTATTATACAGCGGGAGAACGCCGCTAGCTTATAGACACGTTTGAGCAAGGTTCAGAGAGAAGAGAGAAAATAATTTTATTTTCAAATAGATGACAAAATTAAATATTTAGTGTACTTCCGCTGTGATCCGAAATCCAAATTAAGACAAGTAAAGGAAAAATCAACTGAGATCAATTAACCAAGCTTAATTAACTAAGACTAATTAACTAAGATTAATTAAGATTAACGTTACCTATCACAATTCGGAAGTTCTTAACTCTACACATGTTTCGCCTAATCACAAGGCATCATCAGGAGATGCTGACTCTTCGAACGACAAGTCGAGAGACTACTCTCGATAGATAGTTGATTTTTCCTTTACTTGTCTTAATTTGGATTTCGGATCACAGCGGAAGTACACTAAATATTTAATTTTGTCATCTATTTACAATGGATTTCCGCAAAGTAACGCCTGAGTCAATAAGTTAATTTTATTTTCAATATTATTATACATACCTTGTTAAATAAGTATGTACAATTGACTCACATGTAGATTAAATATGAAGTCGTTTAAAAATGTAAAATGTACAACCTTTATTAGTAAATTTAATATTGTAATCCGTCAATCTATCTTATAATTTCCAATAATCAATACGTTTCTTAGATAGGTCAATATATGCAACCTGATCCAAATAATTCAAATCGCTATGCTATAAACTGTGTAGATGCACTTTTACGTAGGACCCTATAAAATAGTGGGCTGATCACACTTATCTACTGAGTAATTCTGTATAAACTTGAGTTCTGTGAAGGCTATAGTTTGTCTGTCGGCCCTGTTTGGTTAGGACGTCAAACGAAATCCGCAAATCAGATGACACTGCTGATTTTGTCTGTACAGAAGTACTCTATCCCTGCGAACGAGCTTTATTTACTGAGTGATGGAATGTTTACGCATTTATTTAGATATAGTGAAAATTTGTGCTTTTCTTATCTCTGGTACTAAACTTTTTCTAATCGTATAACGTAAGGGGCTGAGCTCCAGTGTCAAGAGTTTTTGAAACGCCAGTTCTGCCAACAAACACGTCTGTGCTGAGACAAAACAACCAGCACATATTATAATGTATAGTCGCATCCGACTAACAGAAATGTCCTCACGAAAATTTAGATCACGCGTTTGGTTCGGTGACACATACAAAACCTGGCCGCATCAATTGTATTGCTTAACTTAGGTGATTGCGTCTAATAATCTTTGTCAACCGTTGGTCGGATGACACGATAAATTGTAGTTCCCGGCTATTAGTATTAATACTAGCAGTCGACAAGCCAAGGCAGAGGTCAAGTGAGCTTAAAGAAACATTTTTACTCTAAGTTTCTATTGATAATGTTATTTTAATGAACTGGTTGCAAAAAACTATCGATTACATATATCGATGTGATTATTTGAATAATAATGATAAAAAAATGTCTAATCGATTTTTTTCTTCAAAATAAAGAACAAATAACCCGAAATTACCGTTAACATAGTTACTATAGAAAGTAAAATTTCATATAAAAGTTATTACACCATATTTCTCAGAGGGCCAAAGTTTTCATGGATTCTTAAAAGCAGTCATCGCGTGAAGATTGTGTTTCGGTAAAGTTATTTGTTAAGAAAATACCAGTAGAAAATCTATTTTCTCACAAATGAAAGTGTTAAGAAAGCAACAAAAGAAAACATAAAACCCCTATTGCGACATTTTGTTATGGCGGCCATCTTTGGCTTAATATTGGTCACAGTGTATGTATTCTACTAGTGTAGCCTTTCATTTGATACTCATTAACACATACAGAGACACGACGAGCATCGGGTGTCAGCAAAATCAAACCCAAGCAAATGTTTTTTATACCATGATGGGTTTGCGCTTGATCACAGTTCACCTGATGGTAAGCGACATTGTGATCTAACGTGGAACGCGCTTGCTAAGTGGCCAGAATCTGTTGTCTGGAATTTAAAGTGTTGAAAACCTGTAACTTAATCATCTGTTTGCCCAAAACTACAATTTAACGTGTCATCTGACCTATGGTAGCGCCCAGATACGAGTATTAATGTTATTTTGTAACTGACAGTGTTTTTGCTCGATCACCCATCCAGACTATCAGCAACTACCGTTGCTTAGCTTCAATGATTGATTAGTTTATCGAGCTACAGGCGCTACCAAAGTACATAATATGTATTAGCCTAAGATCCCACTGCAGGATTGGTGTGCTCATCGACTATTTGTTTAAAACCAAATTTTTATGTTTATTTATAGTTAAGAGAATATATATTTACTAGGGTGCCTATCAAAATTTGGCCGCTATTATTTTTTTTTAAATTATTTTTAATTTATTTTTGGTAAAAATTTCGTTTATTTATTATTTAAATAAAATAACGTCTACATCACAGCAATTAATATGAAGATTCGAAAAAATCACGGTTGCCGTTGCTCACCTGGCCGCACTTCTTTGCAGCCTGGTATAAACAGATATGATTTCGATAAATTTATACGTTCATAACCTATTTTTATGAATTGTGTGTCAAATTAAAGCTAATTTTTTTCTATTAATTATCATATAAAGTTGCTTAATTAAATCTGGCCGCAAATAAGGGTTGCTGGCTGTTAAAGATAATAAATATTTAAGGTAGAGTGAAAGAGAGTTAGCGCGTAACATCATTTGTCAGACGAGGACAGCGATTGCCGACTGTGCGACGCTTTTAAGCCATTGCGCATGCGTCGAATGCTCAGAATACAGAAAGAACCAGAAACCGTGAGCGCGCCTAATACTGAAGCTACTAAAACTACTCTTAAATAGAGTAGTTTGACGCGCGACCGATCCGATCTGATGGGATCACATTTCACGTGCAGGTAAGTATCGTATTTAAGTATCAACTTTTATAATTATTGAATAAATTTCTCAGTTTTAAAATTGTCATAGATAATGAGGCATCCATCTTGTTAGTGTTGCCAGTATAAGAGTTTTAATTTACTTTTTATTACCTCTTGAGGGCTTTTATTCATTGTAGAATATTAATAATTAATTTAATAAAAATTAACCGACTTGAAAAAAGAAAGTATAACACATCAGTGCAGCCCGTGTGTACATAACCAATAGTCCTATTAAATAGTATGTTTATATCTTTGAAAAATACCTAGACATAATATTTCATCATTTATCTAAATTTAAATTTTTGTTAATAAGTTCAAATTCTAAGAGACAATATTATATAAAGCTTACTCAGCAAAAAGGAAATTAAATGTATTTTTTTCTAAAGCGTCTTTTATTCAATAAATCTATCAATTTATTGAGACAATTAGGTAGGTACATAATAATAATATAGATTAGGACAATTTTTATTCTATTATTATCTCACCTCCTGGACTCCCAAATTTTACGCTAAAAACGGACATATAATGCCTGAGCTAGCAACATTACGGGGGTGGGAAATGACGCGGGCGGGGGGCAGTGTTTTGTTTTACGCGGCTTCTGGTTCTTCGAGTTCGTAATAAACAATGTTTTATATTTACATTGTTATTTTATTTGTGCATCTAAAAATTATTATATTAATTAACGTAAAATAGAATTGATAAAGATGAAGTCGTGTTTTTTGTGTAACGAAAAAAGCAATGTACTTGACTTTAATAATATATCATTCCAAAAGTGCTTGCTAATGTTATTGTTTCGTCGTAAAAAAAAATGTAAATATCATGACCTTTTATTTACAATTGACGCTACTAATGATTTTGGATATCAATCAGAGTTTAATTTTTTGTTGCAATTTATAAATTTATCATTTTGAAAAAATTACATATTTTTTGGAGTATTTATTATAAGTCGTCTCTATTTTTCCCCGGTGGTTGAGAACACTAACGTTCGACGCATGCGCAACGGCTTAAAAGCGTCGCACAGTCGGCAATCACTGTCCTCGTCTGACAAATGATGTTACGCGCTAACTCTCTTTCACTCTACCTTAAATATTTATTATCTTTAACAGCCAGCAACCCTTATTTGCGGCCAGATTTAATTAAGCAACTTTATATGATAATTAATAGAAAAAAATTAGCTTTAATTTGACATATAACTCATAAAAATAGGTTATGAACGTATAAATTTATCGAAATCATACCTGTTTACACCAGGCTGCAAAGAAGTGCGGCCAGGTGAGCAACGGCAACCGTGATTTTTTCGAATCTTCATATTAATTGCTGTGATGTAGACGTTATTTTATTTAAATAATAAATAAACGAAATTTTTTACCAAAAATAAATTAAAAATAATTTTTAAAAAAATAATAGCGGCCAAATTTTGATAGGCACCCTAGTAAATATATATTCTCTTAACTATAAATAAACATAAAAATTTGGTTTTAAACAAATAGTCAATGAGCACACCTATCCTGCAGTGGGATCATGTATATTTGTATCCTAGAAATTACGTGATCAAAATTAAAGTCACTTGCATTGTTTTATGTTGTAGTATATAAAAAGTGGCTATTTAAATTAATAAATATGAGGACACATTTCACACACGGCTGGTTAACCTCATACTGAACCATTTCTAGTTTGTGTATCATGGTAACGAACACAACTGATATACTACATAAACATAAATACTTATTTTATATAGATACATATTTAACACCCAGACGTACAGCCAACAAATTTAGTTAAGCACAGAGATGTTGGTCGTGCCGGGAATTGAACCTGGAACCTTCTGATTGGCAGTCTGGTACGGTTACCTTTAACGAGGGTGTAAATGATTAAACATAGAAAAGGAAAAATAGAATGATTGGTAAACATCCAAATATTATGACAACACTAAGCAAATAATAATAAAAATAATATGAGCGTGGTGGTTGGGGCGGCACTCTGTCAATAAGGGCGGTTATTCAATATGCAGTAACACCTAGCTAATAATATCTAGAGGAACCTTTGTAAAGGGATTTGTTAAGGGGAAGAGTTAACTAGTGTATTTAAAAAAATCGAATTCATTTGGCAATGAAATAATTCACAAAATCTAGATATCAATAATATTTTTTATGCGAATTCTCAAATAACAATTTATAATTTTATATTTTTTTATGTGTTTGAATTGTCTTCAAAAATTAAGCAGTATGCCAATCAGATACGAGTATGATTTCAAATTTAGTAGCGAAACAATTAATAATTTAGCTTTTTATTTTCATTGATAATAAAACCCCTTATTTATTCATTTAAGTCATTTTCAAAGAAGCCTTGTTTTGATAAAATGAAATTACATTTGCAGAGTATCAACATCGCCTTAACAATAAGTGAGAACGACATCCGAGAAACTTCCTAACTCAGTAAACCCTATTATACTATATTTTACCATTATCTTCTTATCTTCTTATATATAAAATTTCCGTGTCACAGTGTTTGTTACCGAACTCCTCCGAAACGGCTTGACTGATCATTACCAAATTTCATATGCGTATTCAGTAGGTATGAGAATCGGCCAACGTGGAACGTTTTTACCCCTAAGTGATAAGGGTTGTTCACCCTTAAATATATTTTTTAATTTTTTGGACTAATTTTTTTTATTTGAATTTTATATAAAGTGGCATTAAAAAATACATACAACCCTAAATTTTTACTTTTTTATCATCAACACCTATTTTTTTATGCCCATTTTAGTAAATTTCCGTGTCACAGTGTTTGTTACCGTACTCCTCCGAAACGGATTGACTGATCTTTACCAAATTTCATATGCGTATTCAGTAGGTATGAAAATCGGCTACTATCTATTTTTTATACCCCTAAGTGATAAGGGTTGTTAACCCTTAAATATATATTTTTATTTTTTTAACGAATTTTTTTTATTTGAATTTTATATAAAATGGCATTAAAAAATACATACAATACTAAATTTTAACTTTTTTATCATCAACCCCTATTTTTTTATGGCCATTTTAGTGAATTTTCGTGTCACAGTGTTTGTTACCGTACTCCTCCTAAACAGATTGACTGATCTTTACCAAATTTTATATACGTATTCAGTTGGTCAGAGAATCGGCTACTATCTATTTTTTATACCCCTAAGTGATAAGGGTTGATCACCCTTAAATTTTTTTTTTTCATTTTCGACGAATGTTTTTATTTTCTTTTTGTATTGTGGCATTAAAAAATACATACAACCCTAATTTTTTACTTTTTTATCATCATTCCCTATTTTTTATGGCCATTTTAGTATTTTATTCATTTTTCATCTCTCTTGATAACAGATCAAATATAGTGTCTAACTATACTTCGAGTAAAATTCTTTTGTTTTTTAAGAAAATAACTAACAAAATTTAACCTGATATACATATGCTTAGTATTACCAATCTTAAATACTTAAAATTTGAAGCGCCTTTACTTTACTGGTGAGTGAAATGCCACACTATGCTATAGACTGAAGTCGGTCTCCTGTTTCACTCACAAAATTCTTCTTCACAGACTTCTTTCACTGTTTACACAAATTTCGACCTTCCTTATTGTTTATGTATCGTATGTAGTAGTATTGTTAACAATTATCATTTTGCTATATCAATTTAACTCTCTTATTAACTACTAGCTGTCGCCCCCGGCTCCACCCGCGTGTAAGTCGCTTTATTGCATAACCTCTCTTGCACATGACTGTTGTAAAAAAATGTATTTTCATCTGTGCGCTACTGTGGATCGGATTATACTTTAAATTGTAGGTCCTCTTAGTACAAACAGTCGTTAAACTAAGGCAGGGGCTTGAAAAACTCTTGACAACATAACTTGATCACTTAGTTCTTACGTAGAAGAAGCTATAAAATTTGATGTACTAATAAACTAGACCCCGAACATATGAGCAAAAAATTTTCAACAAATATGATGATGACACTATAAATATTTTGAAATTTATTTTTTTCTGCTTTGGACTTCTTTATGCTCAAACGGCTCAAACAAATATGCTAAAAATTTTCGCGCTCGCTTCGCTCTCGCATAGCTTGCTGCCCTCGCATTCAGCTCGCTTCGCTCGCGATTGGTCCTGGGACGTTTTGGGCCATAGCTTACGACACTACAAATATTATGTAATTTGTTCTGCTTTGGACTTCTTTATGCTCAAACGGCTCGAACAAATATTATGCTAAAAATTTTCGCGCTCGCTTCGCTCGCGCATAGCTCGCTGCGCTCGCATCCGGCTCGCTTCGCTTTCGCTCGCGATTGGTCCTATGATGTTTTGGGTTATAGCTTACGACACTACAAATATTATGTAATTGGTTCTGCTTTGGACTTCTTTATGCTCAAACGGCTCGAACAAATATTATGCTAAAAATTTTCGCGCTCGCTTCGCTCGCGCATAGCTCGCTGCGCTCGCATCCTGCACGCTTCGCTCGCGATTGGTCCTAGGACGTTTTGGTTCATAGCTTACGACACTACAAATATTATGTAATTTATTCTGCTTTGGACATCTTTATGCTCAAGCGGCTCGAACAAATATGCCTACACATAAGTACCATCGAAGACTTTATTTGATTTACTTATAAAAATGCTATTTTCAATTTATATTTATCCTGTATTCTTGGCGTCGGTGCCATCTAAGAAGAACAAATTAATGTTTGTTAAAATATATACTATTAAATAGATATGGTATTGGAGTCGGTTATTTGTTTTTAAAACAATTTTAAATTTTAACAATTAGCTCAGTATTAAATATAATGCTCATTTAAAAGAGGTAATTGGTGCTATGGATAAGGTTCACGCTATAGCATTAAAATATTGATGTTGTTTGTTATTGTTCCTGTCGAAATTAATATGTGATATGCAATTTTAGGTAACAAACTATAAAAACTTGAACATAATATTTTTTGACGTTTGTTATTTTTATATTCCCTTAACGTTTGTTCATGGCGCCCCATACCCATTTCACGCATATACCATACACCTAATAATAAGTAACTAACATTTTAATTATACTAGAATTTGTCTAGAAACTAGAATAAAAATAATTAATAAGGCAAAACAACGTTTGCCGGGTCAGCTAGTATACGTATATTATCCGAATTATAATGCATTAAGGTATACCTCTACGTAATTCTCTATCCTTGTTTCATAAGTATAGGGTATTATTAGGGTAGGTTTTGTTATTTTGAGATTTTTGTATTATTTTTGTAGGATGCCTGCAAACCAAGGGTTAAATGTTCAAGTCAGCAGCTGTGCTAGCAGTTACAGACGAATGACGAGTCGTTATCGCACTACTAATGTCTTTGTAATTGTAAACTTTTATAATTGAAGCGTTAAATAGGTTACAGTTCAATCGGTGCATGAACCGGTAACATATTCACGAAGTCTTATTAATGTTTAAACACAAAATAAAAAGATTTTATTCTAAAATGTATTTTTTTTTAAAAGCTTGTGAATCATATAGTGGTCACACTATATTTAATATATGACCACTGTCGTCATGCAAATCGTCGTCCCTTTTATTTGAGCCTAAGCTTGGGTTTATCTGGCTAAGTTTATACATTTCTATAGCTACCATCCGGACTCATTATTACCTGGATATCACGAGCATGAGATCAAAAACTCGATGCAATATTGGTGTCCTCCGGCTCCTGCATCAGAACAGCACAATGTTATCACAATATTGCAAGTTTGAAATAAAACTAAATAAATACTGTCCAAGTTCCGAGGATTCGCACAAAACGTTTTGCCTCGACCTTCATCATGTGAGAACTGCGAAGCTTTGGAACTCTCTTCCTGAGTCTCTTTTTCCCGAGAAGTACAATTTGGGGGTCTTCAAATCCAGAGTAAATAGGTTCCTTCTAGGCAAGCGTGATACATCTTAGATCACAGTCAATCTTAACATCAGGCAAGCTGCGGTCAAACGTAAGCCTATTTATCATTAAAAAAAAAACTTGTAATAAAAACAAACTTTTTATTGTAAGTATAGATAGATATGAACGCTAAGTTCATACGTCATCTGTCATTGGAAAGGAACAAACACGTCCCGCATATTTAAATCAAATAAAAGTGAAAAAGTGACTGTTTAGAACGTAAATAGTGTTAGTGTCTTTTTTTAAACACAACAGAACAACTTGGTGAATAAAAATCTAGTAATTGGAGCGATTTTAGTCCGTTATTTGGTGAAACAAACTTTTTGTTTTGGTTTAGTGATTATTGCAATTTAGTCGAAGTACCCACTTCATTCAGTGTTCACTTATATTGCAACTGACATTCTCTGAGCTACACGTACAAGTGCTTCAAACGCCTGACTAACTTATAACAGCAAATCACATATATCTGTCGGTGTTCGATATCTGCCAGTAACGATCAATGAGCGTAAAAGCAACTAGTAAAAGTACGAATATGGATTGTTCGGCCTGCAACAACAAGATACAATCGAACCGTCACCTGCAGTGCAGTCGTTGCCGCTCCAAGTACCGTTCTGAATGTTTAAACCTAAAAAATGAGCAGTTCTACGAACTTTCGGTGGAATGTCGTTCTAATTGGAAATGTCCTTTATGTTTTAATATAACAAACCGCAACAAACGAAACGAAAATACACCCGTCCGCAATACGCAAGCGTCTACTGCTGACCTAACAATGAACATGTCTTTTGACACATCCGACCAGTCTCTGTTGCAGTCGTCGGTACTGTCGTGCCCTGCTGAGCCCTCGCCTGTGCCGGCACCTCAAGCCGCGCCTCAGCCTACATCCGCGCTCGAGCTGGCGGCGGCGCGTGGCGCAGATAGCGGCATAGTTACTATGGAGAAGATTAGCGCGCTGCTTGATCAGAAATTAAACACCACACTAGCGGGCATTATGCAAGATTTTCGTAAGGCGCTTAAGGATGATGTTAAATTACTTGTCCGTGAAGAAATTAAAGCTAGTTTGAACATTTTGAAGGACGATTTTACGGCTACGACTAATTTCATATGCGAAGAACAAGCGGAATTGAAAAACAAAATTGAGAAAAAGTCGCACACTATAAAAGTTCTTGAAAATCAAATACTTTCAATGCGAAATGAACAGCAATTACTAAACGCGCGCATTTCTTCAATGGAGAGAATGACTCGCAGTCAAAACATCGAACTTCAAGCAGTTCCTGAGAACAAGAACGAAAACCCTCTCGAGTTATTCAATAGCCTTTGCAAGTCACTAAGCCTGCACATCTCGCCGGAGCAGGCCAACTCGTGTCGCCGCGTGGCCAAGCTGAACCCGTCCACGGACAGGCCCAGGAACTTGCTCGTCACTCTCAGCAATCCTCGTCTGCGAGACGACGTTCTGTCTGCCTGCTACCGCTAAGTAATAATAAAATAGTTAATCATATTGGAAACATTGTCAGTTAATCAAGAAAATGCTACTGTCATCTTTTATTTCTCGCTGACCTCTACAGAAGTCTTAGGGTTTATTGAATAATTCCTATTCTAAAGTTAATCTGAGCTGACTTCGATGAATTTACATGCAAATTGGGTTTTCGAACCGATCTAACCGAACGCTCATAGAGTTAATACTAATACAAACGTTACACAGCTTTTCTGGAACAATATTGTAACTTCTAACATTCTAAGAACAGAGTCTATTTTTGAATACTACTCCAAATTTGAGCGGTAATTACGTGTTGGTTTCAGAATTAGTCGCACCAGCTTACGACTGCGATTCGGTCACAAAGATTTTCTCCTCAGAGTTAATTGGGTTAGAGTTTAATTTTGACTGGCAAGATGTGTTAAGAGCAAGTTATTTGCTAGGAGTACAACTTTCAAGTAATCTAATATGTGATAAAGTGATTATGTGTCGTGTTTGGGTGCACTTGGTATACGCGAGGTTGGGAAGTTAAATATGGCTGGCGCTTTACTTTAGAATTTGTCGGTAAAAATCAGGCATATACAAATAAAATACAGTATTGCTGTCAACTAATACAACACACCTTCTAAGGGTGGCTTTCGACCATTTAGTCTAACAACTATTATATTACGACTTTTGGAAATTCGCGGATAAAATGGCTTTTACCAAAATGTGACATAAAACAAATAGGTTATTTTTTGTACTCGAAACTCACCTGATGTTAAGTGATGTTGAGATCTAGATTGGAGCGCGCTTGCCTAGAAGAAAACGATTTACTCTCGCCTTGAAGACTAATTAAATTCCGGCAATGAGTTCCACAGTATAATGGTCCGCACAATAATGTGGAAGCGAAACACTTCTCCATATTCACTCCCGTCACTTTCATATCCTATTTGTCACAATTAATCCATGTATTTCTAGATCTACTTCTAGTTTCTTCTTAACTCTTAAGTAACAAACACATTCCTTCATCTAGTGGAGAGAGCAGAGATACTTAAAATTTGAGTAGGTTGGTAAAATGAGTTTCCACCTATTGAATTACTTTGCTACTTAATCAATGTCTCTATCCTTTTAATATATTATATCAAAAATGCTTTCAATCTTTCAACTGATCGTTGAAAGAGCTTTTTCCTTCGATTACTGGTGGAGTCTACTTGAATAAATAAAATAATTCTTTTCAAATCTATAACTCCACTTTATCAATTCTGTTCATAACAGCAGAATTAAATAATCACTGAGTGGGTACAATTAACTAATATGGATACTGTATTTGAACTTGAAGGAATCTTAATATGTTGCAGCTCTTTCACCTAATTTAATAATATTAAATTAACTCTCACTATTTTTATTTGTCCCTATTTGTTTTAAATGAATATCAATGTATGTGTGTTATTAACTGTTAAGTATATAATTGAGTTTTTCATACAAAAAAATAATACTAGGAACTTAAAAACCCTAGCAATTTTTTTTATTTTTACATCGTTAATTATATTCCCATTTTAATATATTATTGCGTTTTCTCAATTTTGTAGCAAATGAGGAAACAACTACGAGTAACTAAAATAAACTATCAAATTGACGGAGTTATTGTGGAGAAATTAGAGCAAGAGAGAGCTGTTTGAGTCTCATAAAACTCTAGACGATAACTGCTGAGAATAATGGTAGAATCACTAAATTTTGTGCAGAATTGGGTCTAGACTAAACATTGAATTGATTACAAGATATTGTAATCAATTACTAGAATCTCCTCTACAGATATTTTTTACAAATGCTGTTCAAATATTCTAGTTATTATTGTAAGATTGTACTATGATGACTTAGCAATGAACATGAAATAGGATAGTTTTTTTTAATATCCAAATTCAAACACTAATGTTTATAATATATCAATTTAATATGAGATTTGGAGAATATAATAATAGATTTCATACGAAGAAGTCTCAAATTCGCTCAAAAGAAATTTGTATATTGATAGGGTTTTGGTGAAAAATTTCAGGAATTTCATTTGCTTGAGAATTGAGAGCAGATTGTAAAAAAATGAAAGTGAACGAGTTAGCAATATTACTCACATTCTTGAGAATGTGTAATTTTTTTAAGGTTCAATTTTATATCTCAAATATTTTTAGGTCGCAGACATAATATTGAAATTTGACTACAGTCAAATGTTGAAGCAATGATAGCTCAGTCGGCGTGCGGCTGTCTCACTTACCGAAGGTCTTGGGTTTCATCCCCGACAATGAGCTCAAGCTTTCGGTGAAAGAAATACATATAAACAAATAATAAACGACATGAATAATTTTGACATGTAATAATAAACGAATTTGAATTTGAATTGGAATTGATAGATAGATAGAACTGTCGCCAAGCTCCTAACAGTTTTTTTCCGGCAGCCTCCTTGATAGCTAGTTATTCCAGACTAGTTATGCTCCATCTTATGCCAGAGTGTCACAACTCGTTTCATTGCGTACCCTACTGCTCAAAGGCCTAGTTGCAAAGAATATTTTTTGTTTAAAAAAAAAGAAATAGTTGTCCCTAAATCTTTAGTATAAACGAAATCTTGAAAATAAACAACAAACACACTGACATCCAGAAGCGATCCCAAAAGTTAGTTGAAACTTTTATTTCCATCCGATTACCCCTCACCAATAAGCCTGAGCTACATTGTTAGAGAACCTCCTTGTTGTCCTTATTTCTGTTGCCAAAAGTTTCCATTGGTTTTATTATGCCTAAATTATTTGGAACAGTAGGGGATACAAGAAAAGTGTGAGGCAAAGAGACGTAGTTTTTGCTAGCTACCTACGTTTCAACGTTTTACTCGTAATGTTTCGGGATAAAAAGTAGCCTATGATTAATCTACGATGCTAACAGTTAACGCTTGAGTAACAGACAAACTGACATACACATTAAAAGTTAAAACATATGTGTGTTATGCCATTTCATTGATAAAACTCATTCATACGAGTAATTATGCAAAACGAATACCAGTAGTAACTTAACTGTAGCTCGGTTTGTCACTAAATGATTATTAATTATGACGGTTAGGTGACCGCTGGTCGATGCGGACATCCTTGGTTAGATAAATTTGGGTAATGTACAAAATTGAAATTTACAACTGAGTGCTACCGCGACTCGGATGACATGTAAAATTTTAGGTCCCAGCTGTTAGTCTTAGTACAAGCAGTCGTTAAGCCGAGTCAGAGGCACATGAACGGCTTGAAAACTCTCGACACTTATTGCTAATTGTTTGCAAGGTAAAAAAACCTACATATTAAATGTTTACGTAACGAATGAAATTTCTTTCTCGTGAGCGCTATAGATTCGATCCGAGTAAAAATAACTAGTTAAACGATGCCGAAGACAAGTTTCATCCAACTTGGCAACTTTGCTTTCAACTTTATCAGACCATCGCCCGCTCTCGAAACAGATGAGTGGAGTCACGACTTTCATTTACCTAAATCGAGTTAAGGGTCCAAGAAAACAAGGCGAGTAAGAGGTTCCAAATGCCGCCATCAGTCAACGCGCGGCCACTTCCTACCAACAACCTTAAATTTACATTTGCACAATGGAAAACCGCCTCTATATCATTTGATGTAAAGTTCTCGACAACTTATCAGATTAGTTGTGAACTACCAACAATAACAATGTAGCTTCCTCAGCCCACTATAGACCTTATTACAATAGTGATAAGATAGGTGATGAGAGACATAAAATAGTTGGTAGATTCACTCTTGAAGTCACATCCTGTAGGAGAGAGATAAGAAAGGAAGACAAACGGCTCTTTTCGTGGTAACTTATAGATTTGCAAAAAGCCACACGTTAGATAGAACATTTTGAAAATGAGACTCCCTCGATGGACATGAGAAATTTAATTATTGATCACAATATTGATAAAGATCGTTTCTATCTTCGTCACATCATTTTCTACACTTGACGCAAAAACGATGGGGTGTCATAAATTTGACGAGTCTATTGTGTTTGTGTTGTGCGTGTCTGTCTGTCTGTGGTATCATAGCTCCCGCTTACAAAGGCAAAATCTAGAAACCTATTTACAGATTCAGCGATTTAAATTGTCGATTTTAACGCTTTAATAAGAAATTCTGAAATGAAAATCTGAAAAAATATCGTAAAATCAGAAATATTTACGGGCTTCAATATTTACAGGAAACGACGATTGCCACATATTTTTTTTCCAAAGTTCTCTAAAAGTTGTAAAAAATATTTTTCAATGACTATTTACGAAAATAATACACCTTTTATGCTTTAACTATATTATATCTGGATACGAGTAGGCGTTTTTAGATTACAATATGGAACGGACATTATGTATATGTATATAAAAACCAATTGATGTCCAGAAAACTTTCCGCCGCGGAAGGTAAAAGTTCTGAGAAACCTGCCGTTTCAAAGAACCTCCAAATAAATTTGCAAAACGTTGAATAGGGAAATTTTCTGTAAATAAACACACAAGGGCTTAGGACCCTTGTCATGTCCTCTTGACGTTTGCTTTAAATCTAGGACGCGTCCAATCTAGCCCAGGAATGAATTGCCAACGTGAATGTTTAGGTGCGTGGAACATGCTGAAATATGATGTCATTAATTTCTTCGTTTATAAAGGTTCCAGGGCTTTGCTGTCAGTAAGCTGGGTAGTTGATAAATATCTTGACATAAGAAGATAGATAGAATAAATTATATTTTTTAAAAAAATTGCAAATATGCACTTTTTTGTATGGAAGTCATCCTTAAATATTTATTTTAAATTTTATTTATTTATATTTGTTACTGTTATTGATATATAGCAAGAAAATTACTATATAATTATAATATAAACCCCCTGACTTTTTTATATTTTTGTATTTAATTTAATAGCGGCACGGAAAATACATTGGGAATATTACCTCTTTCTAGCTATAATGGCTTCCGAGATACGATAAGAGATAAAGAGGTTCTGGTCCAATCACAAACATAGACACATCTCCTTCGGCGATGGCACCATATGAGGATATGAGGTAGAGTTTGCACAAGTAATCAGAGAAGTTTATAGTTATATAATTTTAAAACCAATTAAGTAGTTTAATATAATATGCGTATGTATGTTCTGTTAATTATATAAGTAGTCTAATGAACTTAAATAAGCGAATAGGATATGTCGCATCGGATATCGGATGAAGTCCCGATAAAATAGAAGTGACGTGTTGTCATGTTACTGCCATTAAATCAATCCGCAGTAACGATAAAGCCTAAAACCATCGAGCATGTGTGTGTAATTATAGAAAACGCGTTACTTTACTGTATTCCCTAAACTTTGTCGCTAGATTGTTATCGCAATTTCTTAACCTCTGATTTCTTACGTTAAAAGAAATGAAGGTTCGTGAAATAAAAGTTATAGTATTTGGTCACAAGCTGTGGCCCTTATCCCATACCCATTCGGGAATATATCACTCGAGAAGAATAAGCAAGAAACTCGTAAATAATTAAAACATTAATATTTATGCATGGACTCGTAAGCGGATTATAATAAGGTAATGAGGCAAAAGTTATTACATTATTTAGGTAAAAGTAAAGCAATTATTAGCTCACAGAGCAATTTCACAATTATAGGAACTCCGGTAAATCCAGAATCTAAACTATCTTTGTACTCGTACATATAATACTGAATTTCATTCTTATAAGTCAGGCCTTTACAGCGTGAAAAAGCTATAAACATCACACACACATATATAACGTATATACATAAATCCTCACAAACTGTCACACACTTATGTTTTTGATTAGCTTTAAAAAATATGAAAGGGCCTTTATTCAGTTAAAATACAACTTCTATAGTCAAAATATAATATATTATAAGTAGGACTAAAAGCGTCACACAAACATAGGACTTATCGGAAAATTGGACAAGCTCACGGATATATCCCCATATCCTCAAAGATAATATCATGAATCTATTTATACATAGATATATAAAGAGATACATATATACGTTTATATCTCAGCAGATGGATGATGTCAATTTGTTTCCACTATGAAAAATAGGCCAAGGCAAAGTGAAGTCATTTGAGCCTGCATTGGGCATGTAAACAATCTCTACTGTTCACGTAAGTTATTCATCTAACCCAAACTAGTGAAATTGTTTTTAAATATTAACATGTTCAGTCAAACTAGTGTATGTGTGAACAAAGGGACCTTGGTTAATCTTTGATTCCTATCAAAAAAGGTTTACTATCAAGCCTGTTTAAAAATTTGTATTTCTGGTATAGTTATTAGTTTAATAACAATTTCTATCTAACATTAGGTTTCCTTATTGTTGTTGGCTTGTGCTGATCTGTTTAAAATTTAAAAATCTAAATTTTTAACAGATTACCCAAGAACCAAGACCAAGTCAGCATCAAGGCCACCGAAGAACCTGAAGCCTTCCATCGAGGTTGAGCACCGAAGAGGTTTTAATGGATATAAATCTTACATAACCCAGCTGCACCCCATTGTAGCTGGGCATCTTAGTGAAAAATTTCCTTTCGTAAAAAAAACGACGCTACCATAGGATGATTTACACAATTTAGGTCCCAGATAAGCCATATGGCTTATCTGTGAGATGCGCATCTCACAGGACTGAGTTTTCAATCCCCCAAGGATTGAAAACTCACAATTGCAGCTGCAATATAGTTTAATAGGTACATCAACTCGAATCTTAATGCCATGTCCCACTTTTCTTAACAACTTGATCAATAAAATTCATGAAACTCTCCAAATCATATTCTCTGGCAAGACAAGCTTCGCCAGCCATAACTTTATTCGAGCAAACGTAAGCAATATTTTAACCAAATCTATTCTCAATAAAACGAAAATATTCCCGGATTTAACGAATCTGTCCCCAATTTGCGTGGAAGATGTCACCCTAGCTAGTGTCGCCATCAGACTTGCAAATATTGTGGTAAATTTACAAAGAATACACGAAAATTATGCGGGACCCACAGTTACGAGGGTTTTATTTCTGTGACATACGGATCCCTGTTAAGGGTCGGAAATTTAAAATTGAAAACGTATTTGATGGTGTTTCTATTTACAAATAGGGAGTGTCGGTATCCTATCCCTGTTCTGTATACGGGAGACATTTTATCGTATCATTTACATAGATCTATTAATAAATAGGTTTTCTTTTTTTTGTTAAATAAGCGTATGCATAATTAATGTTTATAATCAAACTTAAAAAAATGTTATATCATGTTATAACTTCATATTTATATTAAATATAGGTTCGCACTTGACCACTTGAGATTACCGAGTGTTAAGCTGCGCTGTAGTTTTAGATTGAGAATATTCATTTACGGTAATATATGGGAGTACTTTATTGATGATGGGCTTAATATAATTTTCTAATAGTTTACATGAGCTGGTATAGTCTGTGGGTATGTCGTATTGTCGCACAGTGTCCCAATAGCCATAAAAACCTAGTTAATGATAATGTATTATGAAGGTGTCTAATACAATTTCCTACAAAGTCTAACCTCTCTTAAAATTTCACATTGTCATTTCTATCAATTACTCCCGAGAGTCTCGAATTCAAAATGTTAATGTTTCAAACGATGCTTCGTTACAGGCAGTTAGTGAATATCGTTGTTCCTATTTTACCTCTGACATCTAGCCCTCTTTCGTTCTCACTAAAACGAATGACAATGTAACAGAAAGAGACAACTAATAGTAAAGTCTATGTTCATCTTAGTTGAAATGGTAATGCTGTGTAACTAGGTGCCTAATGCTAGGACGGTTACATCTCACATTACGTGTTTGATGGCCATTAGGGATGAGACAATAAAGTAAGAGTAAAATGTTTTTTTTTACATAAATTGATACATAACTCATAGTTTGCAAAAGACATGAAATGAAGGTCATTTTTTTAAGTTCTAGTAGTATCAAGTTACACACATAATAACTTACTAAAATTTGATATAAAAATATTATTTTCTTAATTATTTTGGTCTCAATAAATATGTTCGTCTACGTACGTCCCGTAGTACGTTCGTCAAACTAGTTTGTCCGGCAAAATTTTTTTGTCCGATGGGCAAATTCGAAAGTAAAGTTTGTCCTCTAGGAAGCCAAATACTACCTTAAGCTTAAATACAAAGTAAATCGTAAAGTTCTAATGTACATAAATAGTATTTTACTTAAGACTAAAGACCTTTTCCCCACACTAAAGTCCGTCCATTTGAGTGAACATCATCGCGTTATTGCTATTGGTTGCTGTTATTGCTCTCGCATCGACCACTGCAGTTGTGTTCAAATTTGAATAAATTAACTTGCGTTGCTTAGCGGAACCTAATTTAGGGACGCAAAAAGGCGTTTTTTTTACTAAAACTATAGCTAAACGCTCAAACTCCTTGTAAAGAAAACTTTACTTTGTCTTTAGGCTAATTGACCAACTAAACTATATACTACAAGATTCAAATGCTTAGTGACCTGGCTCTCGGCAGAAATTCGTGAAGGTTAATTAAATTAAAGATTGATTATATATATTTTATTAATGATAAACGCTTTAAAAATATAGTTAAATAAACGGTGAGTGTAACTGTAACTTAGAGTATAGTACAACTGCCAGAGGAACTTGAAGGGCTTCGTCGTCTCAGTGATTCATTCTCTATTTCCACTCTCCGTCTCTCTAGTTCGGCCGCTTCTTTCTCCTGTGCCAGTTTGGCTATATTCTGTTCCATTTCTTTCTGCATTTGCTCAGTTTTGATACGAGCCTGCTCTGCTTTCATCTTTTCTTGCGCGATCCTTTGACGTTCCTGCTCATTTCGGATGTTCTCTTGTTCAATCTTACGTAGGTTTAACTTTTGGAGACGCCAGAAAGTGTCGTTGATTGTCTGTGAATAAATAGAATTAACAGTTACTGTTTTTACCATACAAGCAAAAAGGAACATATTGTGTACAAAAAATGTCATTAGTGCCTTAACTGGTACATTTTTCTTCTACACACGGAAAACGCTGAGAGGCAAGGTGTAAATATAAGAGTTAATGAAAACCAATAAGCACATAATCTTATCGTATAACAAATAATTACATACATAATATACATAAATAATATAACTGACAACTAACATACATGTAAAAAAATAAACAAGACAGATCTTACCTTAATCAGATCATCCTTGTAAATATCACCAGGGGAAGAGTTAGGTTTGTTTCTCTTAGCTTGAAACTTTGTAACAGCTTGGTTGAGACCAACTTGATGTGCTGCAGTGAACTCCTTATCTGATATAGGAGGGTTGACAGACTTGCTCTCCATAAACTTCCAGTAATCATTATGAACGTCTCTGACGACGTCTTTGTTGTTTTTGTCGTTGTCTAACCTTAACTGAACTAGACGGGTTTCAAAGCTCTGAAAATATTTAAACTTAGTAAGTAAAATTTTTATTTAAGGTCTTTCAAGTTCTTTGTAAATATTTTTATTAGAACAGCAGTGATCCTACCGTTTAGCTCATTTCGCTGTCAACACAAAATGTCAACGTGAGATGACATGGAGGGAACAAAACTCTGTGTCTCTTTAGGCCCTTGGATCGCCAAGTTCAGACGGTAACGTGAAATCATTTATAGGAATTTATTTTCTTTACAATTGTAGGCGATCATAGAGATTTACAGAGACAACTACTCTACAGTGTAAAACATGAGTTTGTAAACTAAACAACGTGTGTTGTCAGTTTTCTTGAAACAGTTTTTTATTAATAAGGCAACACAACGTTTTCCGGGTCAGATAGTACATTAACAAGATAAAACTGAAGTTTATAAAAAGCATTAAAAAATCATAATGCAAAGAAGGTATTTAACATTATTGTTGTATTTGAGTTGTGTTTTCTACGCAGTAATATTTTAAGACTGTTATTAGAAAATTATTAAACTATTATACATACATGTGCTAGCTCCGCACGTTTTTGGTCAGGTTTCTGCGAGATATTCTTCACCAATCCATCATACATCTTGATGCTACTTTTAACAGCTTCCCGATGTACTGCATCCAAGTCAGATGGGTGTAAGCACAAAAGCTGTCCTTTGCTGATATTCTTCATTGTTTGGCTATAATAATCACTTGCTTGTTTCATCACCGTCTGAAGCTTTGACAGATTGCTTTGCTCGAACTGGGGTAGACGAGTTTCCAGCTCCTTGAAGAACATAAAAGTACGTATTAATTTTTGATTTATGTTATTTAAGCGCTCGCCCGGCTAGCAACCACCCAAGTTCAAAAATCTGTCGCCAAGCACCTAACAGTGTGAATCAGCAGCCTCCTTGAGAGCCAAATATTCCAGTTTGGAATATCTGGCCTCGCGTCGTGCTGGTCAAATGCCTACCTGTAATGAGTAAAAAAAAAACCTCGTAGGGAAAATCATTGCATCTATATAAAAGGTGGTGAAATCATTCACTCATTCAATGGTCCAGTATTTAGTCTTAGGCTTTAGCCTTTGCCAAATTAGAAATCTAGTAGAGATTCTCACACAAGAGCCTGGCTACATAAAGATATAATACAAAATAAATAAACTGAAACTGAATACGATATAAATCGAGTACTCACACACTACTAAGTGATTAATAATTTCAGCTCACAAAACGTCAACGATAATTACCGTTTTAAGCTTGATGAAGCAATTGCTTATTTCTCCTTCAGTAGCCATCGTCCTCTTATCAGTGAAAGCCTTTTTTGCTGCCGCTACGTACTTTTTATGCAAGTCTTGTAAATCTATTGGTGATACAGCCGGTTTTGAAGGTCCACATTCTGTATCCATGCCTTTTTCATAGACCTCGCGCGCTGCGTTCATAGAAGATAGTAGACCAGCTTCTACTGTAGCCTGGAAGGTAACAGAAAGAACAGTCAATAGTGTACACTTGGATAAATAAACTTTTAATTATATTAAAAATATAAAAAAAAGAAAACCTCGGAAATTATTTCGTGCTAAGTTCGTGTATTTTACTATTTTAATCAAGCCTTTTAATTCATTTGATATCCATATTGAGGGAATTGTGAAAAATAAATAAATAGTCCGCAATTTTCTAGCTGCGGCCATCTTAGACCGATTTTTATTAAAAAGTAATTGTAACTCCCGACTAACAAACCTTTCAAACAAAAATAAACGAAACTGAAATTGGTTCATTTGTTTGGGAGCCACAATGCCATAGATACGCAGAATAAACCACTTATTTTTTATTTACAAAACGGTAGTGTTTTAATATAACAGACAACTCTGACGAAATATTATCAAAACTATTATGTAAAATGTTTTTGCTAACAATTATTATATTGAAACTTATGTGATGTGCATGATGCATCAAAATGAGGTATAGTATAGTGACTGAAGGCCGCACTGTGTGGCGTGCTGGAGAGGTGGCCTATACAATAGACTAATAATTATAATAAACGTTCAACCTTTTCTTGAAAATCGTACTATCATAATCGATACACGTCGCGAACGATTTAACTCTGGGCACGTAATCCACTATCGTTATATCACTATGCGACTGCATTGCGTTTCGGAATTTTGCGGCAGCTTGGGTGCACGCTCCATTTTCAGCGCCATCTAGGTTTAATCCGTGATTATGGTAAACTTTAGCGCCACACTTTATTGTATAGGAATCTTCTCTAGTATTCTCTCTTACTATCCCTGCCTATACCCAGCAGTGGTTGAATAATTCACAAACTAATAAATAATAATAATAAATATTAGGACACATTTCACACACGGCTGGAACCCCATACTGAACCATTTCTAGTTCGTATGGTTGCTAACACAACTAATATACTATATCTATATTCATATACACAGATTTTATAAAGATACATATTTAACACCCAGACCGCCAACAAATTTAGTTCAGCACAAAGATGTTGGCCATGCCGGGAATCGAACCCAGAACCTTTTGATTGTCCGGCATGGTAACCATTACACCAACGAAGTCGTCGAAACTATGAGAATGATAGCTGAAAACTAGAAAAATACCTGCATGATGCTTCTAGGAGTAGGTATCTCGTCACTGTTGAACAGATTCATATAAGCCTTGAAATAGTTGAACAACTCCCCAGCCTTTACTTTTTGGTTGTTTATAATTTTAGGAGTCATCTTCTCAATGCTCAGCAATGACGTCACCAGGTTTATTAGATTAGATCTAAAGTCTGGTTCAATTTCTGTAACAGATATAGGAGTATCTTATGTGTAACTCAAATATTACATCACAATAATTTTCATTCAAGATTATCTTTGCGATATAAAAGTCAAAATTAGCGCCACACACAGGTTATTGTATTTTAGTAGTGTTAATTTGACAGAACCATAGACCACCATTCTGACGTACCATATCCTTTTGATAATTATTTAATACTGCCTGAGATGTATTTTTGCATTCTACCCTCGATTGTCATTGAAAACAGAATAAAGAGATGACACAAGTGAGACGCGTCAGTTGATCCGTGCCGTTAAAAACTGCCGTGCAGTGTCTATCAATAACCTTTTAATAGTGTTTGTGCGCGTGTATACGTTCCAATGCCGACATCGCCCAAGTGAAATCTCATCCAGCCAGCCTGTCTTAGGACGTAGAAGCATTGAAGGCATGTGGTAATTTTGTTTACTTCCTCTTGTATACTTGTTTAGATAGTTACCACACCACTGCTTCAACATTAATAGTATACAGTTTGTAAAGCTTCCATAATTTGAATGTTCCTATACCTAACGATATTATTCCCCGGTATTTTTTAATAAAATAATACCATTCAAACCAGAATATAGAAATGATTGCATTCTTCTGTTTGACGGCAGAAAAAGTACTTGGTAGAGATGTTAAAGTTCTCTAACAGCCTTGTAGAAATAAATTCTATTGCTTATGTAATATATAAGTGTCAGTCAGTTATCTTACCGCTAATGTTTCCTTTGAAAGCAGGATTCTGAACCTTGAATCCCGGATGGGGCATCAAAAAACAGATGACCTTCTCAAAGCTTGATTGGATATGAGTGCGAAGCTCTTTCAACTCCTGAGGTTGCTCTGGTGATGTCTAAAACCCATTAAAAATAATTGTAGCCTAATAAAATTACAACAATATTGAGATAATAAGTAATCGAGATAACAATTAAACGTTTTAGAAATAAAGAGGTAATCATTCAATTTATATTTTTCTAAATGATTAATATATTAATTAAAATTAACTTGTTTTATGACAATTACCATACGACGTATGTCCATAATTTTAGTTAAAAAAAATCATAAAATATTTTTTAGTGACGGTTTTATTTTTATGAATCTTCATATAATAAGTGTCAGTGATCGATACAATACGAGTGCTTGCAATAAAATAATCTTAATCTAACAGCATAGATGGAGCCACCAGTCGCTTAAAAATCGGAATTAAAACGCAACCGTGAATTTTCACGGCTCACGGTGAGTCAATCATAGAAACACTATCTAATTGCTGCAATTTTGAAATGACTGCTCAGTGAGGCGGCTGCGTCACGTTTCAAAGGTCGTGGGCTCGATCCCCGCTAATATTAATATAATAGCTTTCGGTGAAAGTTGAAAGGTGGTAGTAGGGCATTGTTTAGTGCTCACCCGGCTATGTACGCTACCCTCATGTTGAAAAATCTGTCGCCTAGCACCTCACAGTGTGTTCCGACAAACTCCTTGAGAACTAATTATTCCAGACTATGCATGTTCGACCTCAGCCAAGAGTTTCGCTAACCCGTAACGCATCCTATTGGTCAAAAGTCTAGCTGTACCTAATGTGAAAAAAAACCTAGTCAACTCTGTAATGTTCTAACCTCGAGTCTCTGTTGCAAAAGTCTCTGTCCTCCTTCTGCACCGAAAGGATAGTCGTATGGGTAAGGCCAGTCTCTCACGAGAAACTCTAGTGTTTGGAACGCTTTACCTCCTTGGTTCTTTTCTTGTACCATTTTCCCGTACATTGTAAATAGCTGCAAGCAATAAAAAAGAAACATACTAACTACTAACTAATTGGACTACAGAGATATCTAAAATGAAGAATATTCTCAAGAAATATGTCATAGATTTGATGTGTGGGAAATCAGTAAAGTACCGAATATTAAAAATAATATTGATTGTTTCCAATAATAATAATAATTTCGGATGAGGCCAAGCTCTGATGTTGAGAGTTTTCAAGCCGCTCCTAAGCCTCTGATTTGGCTAAGCGGCTGCTTGTATTAGGACTAACAGCTGGAGCCTGCAATTTAACGTGTCATTCGAAAATGATTTTTTTTAAATTACAGTCCGTATGGCCACCCATCTTAAGACTGTCCACATCGACCGTTGCTTAACTTTGTCAATCTTTCAATTTTCGATTATCTTAGTTAGCTGAGCTACGAGCGCTACAAATGCCCAATTTTACCTGGAGATGTTGTAAATCATCTTCTTGAATGTTCATAGACAGGTTGTAGATCTGCACTGAAGATATTAAAGTAGAAAGCGCGAAGATTGTAGAGTTGTCGCGGACAGTGCTCATGCTGTCAAAACTACCTTGAGTATCTATCAGAAGTACTGCCACCTGAAATATATGTAGATTTTATGATAGCCTCTTTGAGAGCTAGGATTTCAGACTAGACAAATGTTCCAAAACATAACCCAATTTGCATATGAAAAGTAAATACTTTGTATTTAAAAAATGCTGTTAGGTTATAAGGTTGACAAAGAGAACCAGGAATTATTAACTGCTAATTTGTCATTAACATGGTATTTTTACAAACAGATGGAAGTGTAGAATGATATTAAACACCGTCACAATCATCTGAGAAACAATAACCTTTTCTCCACCAGGCAGAGTATTGATGAACGGTTCGGACCAAATCAAAATCCCTGTAGTGTTTCTGGTTGCACCTCCTCTCCAGTTAAATCCGACAAGCGGCGCACTTTCTACACCCAACCAAGATCCGCTCTTACGTGCTGCTAGCTGAAATAAAAAAATAGTTACAGTATCGAATCTCATCAAATTATATAGAATTTTAGGGTTTCTTGACTTCCTAAGAGTACCTCACATACTTTCTTGGACGATTTCGTAAGATAGATTTTGTTAGAGTAAGACTATATTTTAGTCAGATAGATCAGTATCGGCATATTTTTTTTTATGATTTGATGATCTTGCCGCGCGAAACATGTGGACTATGGAGTTAAGTCAACAAAGTTGATGAGAATGTTATTTTAATTAGTTCTTTTAACTACTCTGCCTCGGAATAATCTGTTTCCTTTGTAAAAGAAGAAACTTACCGACGCGGAGAGGTATCTGATGAAGAAGTTGAGCAGGAAGGACTTGCCGCCGCGGTAGGCGCCGGCCACGCTCACCACCACCACCGGCAGATCCTTGATCTCCGGCTTCAGCAGCACCTGCTCCAGCAACCTCTCGTCTAGCTGGTACGAGTGATTTTTGAGTACTTGAACTACTTGCATCCCATGTCCTTTGGCCGCCATATTTTTATGTACGGACTTCTGACCCCTGACTACAAAATAAATGTTTTTTTTTTCTTAGAACTGATTATTAAAAAATAAGCAATAAACCATTTACATTCTTGTTTTTTTTAATTAAAAAAATAGAATCGTCTTTGATGATAGTGACAAAACTTGTGATGAATTAATTTATAGAAATATGAAATTGCAAAACAATGAAACATAAGTCGTGTCTTATATAGTAAATGTTAGCTTACAAAACGTAACTCCCAAACAAGCACTACAGTCTTACAAAATTAAAATAACTGGTTGTACATTATATATTATTACGTTATCACAAATTCCAGTGTTATCAATTTGTGTGGGCAACCATCATAGGGAGTGCGGGAATAACAGCAGTTAGTTTTAGGTAATAAAAAATGTTCTCATAGGTCTACCATGTTATTATCTCAGCTTGTTATAAACCACATTTACTGGCAGTAAATGTGGTTTTGATATGCACAACCTAGCAATTAGTAAATTTGCTATGCATGTTTACCTAGATTCTACAATACAATGAAGACATAAATGTATCCGAAATGTAGTGTATATATAAGTTTATGATGATGATCATAGGGTTGTGTAAATTATTTTTGCAGTAGTCTCCACACAAAAACACAAATTTGTTTCGACTTTTCGGCGATTCAGTATTGTCCTTTTTTAACTTGAGGAAATCTGCCCTCCCGAACCTAAAGTGCAGTAATAGGAAAAACACGATTTTGAGAAAACCGGTGCGGAAAGAGTAGAAACTACAAAAAAAATGTCTGAAGAAGTAAATTCATGAAATCTTTAATACGAAGTGAAACTAAACGCAAAAACGAATTATTTTTTGTGTTGTACATTATTTGTGTTTTAAAATACAATAATTATAGCCATTAAGTTTTTTTGGTCTCTCTTACTACAAGTAGTAAAAAAACAAAAAATTACTACACTTTTTTTAAATAAACCTTTAATTTTACTTACTAAAGTGCAGTATTAATATAAAAAAACTGCAGTTTAATAGGTTTTTACAATAAGATTCTGAAGTTCTTTTTTTGTAGTAAAAGAAAACTACCTTTAAATTTAATATAAAAATTATGTTTTTCCACTAATTAGAAGCACCATTAAACTTAAATACTACTTATAATACTAAAATAGTTTATGGAAACATCTTACATAGAACAGTATAAAAACTATACCCTAATATGTTTCAAATCTTTTTTTTACTTCTATTATACTTCATTCTATTTGGTTTTTTACGGGTTTAAAAAAATCTACCCAAGATAAAATGCAGTAATAGCAAATGTACTAAACTAATACTGCACTTTAATTAGGGATACAAATAAAAACTACATTTGCAGTAAAATCAGCTTGTATGGAGGCAAACAATACTGCACTTTAATAAGTTTTTTTATTTATTCTCCTAGATAAACCTACCACTTAAATTGTTGCAAAATAAGTGTTAATACTGCAATTTAGCTGGAGAAATCAAATAATTCTTATGCAGTATGTTTTTTACTGCAATTTAGCTGGAAAACACTGTATATTTTTAACAGAATTGTATTTTTTTTTGCAATTACCGCAAACGAAATATATTTAAAAAAATATTTCTAATGTTATTCAAAAAAAAAAATATCAATTTCATTTATAGGTTTTTAAAATGCGGTTTCAGAATATTAATTAGCTTAAAACTAATAAAAAGTCTATTACTGCGGTTTAGGCTCGGGTGGGCAGAAATGCATTAACGCATGCCCACCACACCTGGAGAGGTGGGTGAGGTATGTCGGGCTCGATGCCACAAGGGCGTCACTACCGACTAAAGCCTCACGATGACCTCCTCACCGGAAAGGGCGGGGTCAGGTTTCGCTCCTCGCATTAACTCGCCACCCCGCCCACCTCAGCTAGCCTGCGAGATTCCTCCTCAAGGGATGACTCCCCTTGCAGTGCACGTGGTGCACCGCAACTACCTCGGGGACCGTGGGTGCAATGGACGCCGTACAGCCCCAGTCCGACGTCTTAGGTCCCCCGTAACGGGTCAGGTCTGTGGCCCCGTCACTTACCGTCACTTGCCGTCACGGCCGCAGAGAATAGAGAAAGTGGTACTTCTTGTTACCACTCCCTTCTCCCTGTGGCCCCACCGCGTCCGCCATCAACCGGTGGTGACCCCGTCGAGGCCGCGGCAGGAAGAAAAAACGGCGCACCGTAATACCGACACTCTTCTCCTGCGGCCCCACACCTTCGACTGCGGTGCCTCCCAAACCACACCTCAAGCCCGCCTCGGTTGCAAAATCCCCCCGGAACGAGGTTTTGCAACCTACTGGTGCCACTCCTTCTAGAACTTGCGTACTAGAAGAACAAGTCTAGTAAGGGAGTGGCCCGCCTCAGGGACCGCTTCGCTTCACCGTGGGTGACCAGGCCACGGTTACTGAGCTCCCCCGCCTCGACAATACGGGGCCCCACGGGGGGCACTCAGAATTGTTTAAGTACTTAGTAAAATTAGTAATAAGGTCCAGGTTTTATACACATGCACTTATGAGTTATAAAAGAATTGTACTCTATTACAACCAATGACGTCCTCTGATAATAACATACACCTACGACATTTGCGACTCCTCCGCAATAATATGGTTTGCCGCAAAAAGTGATAAAACTGCAATAGATAATGACGCTTGGTATATAACATTCGTCATTTTATATATTACCACTTTGTGATTGAAAGTTGGAAAGTTTTGAAGAAAAGTATTAGTTTACTTACCATACCGGTTAAAAATGGAAGGTGCTTATGGAGCCCAAATAGTTAAGGTCTTGAGTGGCCAAACTTACCAACTGGAAGAAGGGTTGCTGGAGCAGGTGCTGCTGAAGCCGGAGATCAAGGATCTGCCGGTGGTGGTGGTGAGCGTGGCCGGCGCCTACCGCGGCGGCAAGTCCTTCCTCCTCAACTTCTTCATCAGATACCTCTCCGCGTCGGTAAGTAGACCATATAATTTGCTCGCCTTGACAAAATATCTTCTATTTCATCGAAAACTTATAAAATGATTGCATTATACATTTTTGTATTATACGTTAATAATAGAAATCAAATTTCAATTAAAAAAAATTATTGCAAGGAAGAAGAGCAAGAGGCCGCCCGAAAAAGACATGGATGGACTGTGTAATTGAGGACATGAGAGAGAAAGGATTGAGTGTGGAGATGACGTCTGATAGAGGAGAGTGGAAGAAGAAGATTTGCTGTGCCGACCCCACCTAAGTGGGATAAGGTTAAGAAAAAGTAGAATAGAAATCAAATTTCCTATATTTTTTCAAAATCACATCTCAAATAGAAGAAATATAGTTACATTATGTTAACTTTTACGAATTTTAATAAATTTTCTTCATCATCATAATAAAACTACTTTATCCTTTAGCTGGGTTTTCCTCTAAATATACCACCTGCGTCAATCTTCCAGCCTTTGTCCAGGAAAGATTTGTGACTTCTAATGATGACCTCAACCTATCTCGCCGCCGGACGACCCACTTCGACGACTTTACGTGCCAATTATATTTGTTTATCTTTGACTGATTTTTTACAACTGATGTTTTCTAGGAAACAGCTCGTGTAGATGGCTCCTGGCTGGGTGAGCACAGTGAACCGCTGAGCGGCTTCAGGTGGCGAGGAGGCGTGGAGAGAACCACTTCGGGAATTCTTCTCTGGTCGGAACCTTTCATCATTAGACTCGCTTCAGGGGATCAAGTACGTGAAACTTTTTTTCAAACACTCGTTTATAGTACTTAGTTTTGTAGTTATGGTGTTTAATATACTGGGATGACACACTAATATTAGTGTTTAGTGGCATATAAACTTAGACCTATGGTTTGTTTAATGTTGCGACATTCATAAACTCCATACAGCTCATTAGTCAGAAAAAAAGCGAATATCCTGCGGTCTTCAAAAGCAGCCATCTACGATAATAATAAACTACGATAGTAATTTTTGTATGCAAGGCATTTATTTCAGCAAATAAAGTAAAAAATAATATTTCTTTGAACATTCCAAAACCGGCAGTGACACCATGTACTCTGCATGGCAAACACGGATCTCTCACTTAACATAGTAAAGTGGTCTCTCTGTTAAGCCGCTAACTTTTCCTTTGTACATGGCATGTTTCAGGTATCAGTTATACTGATGGACACCCAAGGGACCTTTGATAGTACAAGCACTGTTCGCGACAATTCAACAATTTTCGCCCTTTCGACCCTCTTATCTTCAGTTCAAATCTACAACTTGTCGAGAAATATTCAAGAAAATGATTTGCAGTATCTTCAGGTATTATTTGTAATTTCTTTTGTATACTATGTCTACAAATATACATATATTTTAAAAGACATTTTATATATTTATCGTCATATGACATTCAGGTTTTTACATATATTATATCTTGCAGCTTTTATACCGACTGTGTCAAATTTCATAAGTATATACGAGAAATCTGTTAAAATTGAAGGAACGTTTAGTACATCTATTAATATTTTTCTGCAGAATCGACTGAGATGATATTCATTTTATTCATTTTCAGCTATTCACAACGTACGGCAAGATGGTTCACGAGATGCACCACATGGGCAAACCCTTCCAAACCTTGGAGTTTCTAGTAAGAGACTGGCCCTATCCGTACGACTATGAATATGGAGCACAAGGTGGAAGGCGCCTACTCCAGGATAGGCTTGAGGTAACTTTTATGGTTTTATTATCATTATCCACAGCTGATTCTATCCCACTGCTGGATATAGGCCGCTCTCCTGTCATGCCATCTTTGGACTTTAGATTGGACGCACGACATCTGTAATATCGTCGACCCATCTCGATCTTGCCGCTAGACAACCAACGCTTCTCTAATCTTGGTCACTACTTGGTTACACCTGTCATCACGTCACCTGGGCAAACTCTATTGTAGGTTTATGACTGAAGATCCGACATTGAGGTTTGAGGTGCCTAATACACGAACTAAGCGTATTGCCTCCTAAAATTATTGCAGGTCAATCCAGATCAGCCAACAGAGTTGCAAGAGCTTCGGACGCACATTCGTTCTTGCTTTGATAATGTGCTTTGTTATCTGATGCCTCACCCTGGACTTAAAGTGCTCGCAGCTAACTTCAAGGGTAACATCAGTGGTAAGTACCTCAATAAATTAAAATAATAATTAAAACCGATCAAAGCTCTGCCAACTAAATTGACACAGATATCATGGTTAAGTAGTAGTTGGTATAAACTTTATCTCGCTCAGACAGCTTACAGAAACATAGTTTATACTAACTTTAGCTTTCAACTTTTGTCATCAGATTTGCTATATAATCATTAAGTATTAGTCCACTTTCGCCGTTAAGTAAAAATAAAATTAAAATGAATTTACTACTTTGAAATAACTGCCCAATAATGTGTCATTGGAGATATCCAGAATAAAAACAAAGTAAATAAAGTTTATATTATTTATATCTTTTTCATAATTATGATCATTACAGATATCGACTTTGACTTCAAATTCCATCTGAAGAAACTGGTCTCATCACTATTCAGTGCCGAGAATCTGACTCCGAAAACCATAAATGGCCAAAGGGTTACGGCAGGAGATCTGTACAACTATTTTCGGGCTTACATAACTCTATTCAACAGCGACCAGATTCCAAGCCCCAGGTCTATAGCGCAGGTGAGATAGTTACTTCTGACTGAACTTTACAAAGAAATATTTTTACCACTAATATGTAAAAATAGGATACATTTGGGAATTACTCATCAGTGGTGCAGCAACTTTAGCATTAGTCCTAGATATTTTCATAAATCCATATCAGAGGTAGCAAATAAGATAATAAGCACGATAATTTTAAAAATTTTAGGTAACTGTAGAAGCCAGTTTGTTATCAACTATGAACAAGTCTCGCGAAGTTTACGAAAAAGGAATGAATGCTGAATGTGGTTCAAATCAACCTGCATTACCAACTACACATATTATTGTACTGCATATGAAATATTTGAATGCAGCAAAAACAGCCTTCACTAACCAACGAACGATGGCTACTCAAGAGCAAGTATATAAAAATCTGGAGAAACTTACGAAGGTACCAGTTTTTCTTCTTTCTTCGTGCTATTAGCAACTTACTTTTGGTAACTCGGAATACTACCAACTAGAAGCATCAGCAGTGATAAAATAAAGATATCATAAAACTATAATTACGTTTGACTTTTAACTTTGGTGTTATCTATAAATGATTTGTATTTATTTAATGTGGTCAGATTTGGATGGGTGACTACAAAAAGAGGGGAGGGATATGAGTGCTTTCTCTCGACATATACCCATGACATGTTCAATTGTAGGTCCCGCCTGTTAATATCATTACTTCAGAAAGCACTCGAGACACCAAAAGCTTAACTACAAAATCCATACAAAAAGAAAGGAATACGTTATAAAGATAGTAGTGACTACCACTTATATAGTTGGTATATCATAAAGAAAGGAACATGAAAATGTCCATTAATTTTACTTCTATTTTGCAGGAATTAAATGACCGTCTTCCTCAGTTTGTGCAAAGCAATCTATCTAAGCTTCTAGCAGTGAAGCAACAAGCTATTGATATTTACGAAGAAAAAATACTTAATGTTCATAAAAACCAACCACTTTGCCTTCATCCGTTGGATCTTGAGAATCTGCATAAAGAAGCTGTTCTAGCAGCTATGGAGTATTACGATGGGCATGTTAAGAAAATCGGACTGACACCTGATGATAAAAGAGCTGAACTTATCCATGTTAGTCGTTTTTTGATGTGTTGATGTCTTGTAAATTGTGAAATGCCACCTGCCCGCACAAAGTTGCATGACTCATTGTCACTTTTTGTCTGAAGCGATTGTGCATGTGGGAGAGTGGAATAAACCTGAGCGCGCGACTTGATACGTCTATCTCTATTGTATACTAACTTTACAATAACAACAACCAATTTTTTTCTGATTCTGTTGGTTGACCTAGACAAAACATTTTCAAGCTGGCTTACTCATATTATTATAGTTGTCATCATTCCAATACAATTTAGAATTTCAAGCACGGCAACTTTTTTCAGATATTTTCTGACCGTTTTCTTCAACTGAAACTTACAAATGACATTAACAATAAAGATATAGTGAACGAGCTAAAAGAAAAGTACTGGCAATTCATGGATACCCAGTCATTGAACCCTCCACTACCTGACGCAGACTTTGAGCGAGCTCACGAGTCTGGTCTCAATCATGCTATTGCTATGCTTCAGGCCAAGAGGAACCGTTACTCCTCATACCCTACAGACAATTTTAAAGAAGAACTGGTTGAGGTAACTTTATCATAATACTAGTAAATCACCGTTTGATAATAACTATAACTATTATAAATTGAAAATGAAAGGACACTTGGTGGTCACGTATTAATTTAAAATCCCTGACTCCACTAGCTATGAACTTGAATTTGATATGTATTATAGTGTTTAGAATTCTACTAGTCAAGTAATTTCATATAGACGCCATATTGTGACTGTTTTGTAAAAATATTTGTCACACCGCTATTAACCAAACATAAATAAGAATACTTTCAACTCGCCTTTCAGATACAAAATAAAATTCAAAATCGGGTTTTTACATGCATCAATTTTCCAACACCCCGTCGTTTTTTTTGTTAGGGGTTAAAAATGATAATGATATTTGCATAATCGTGTCTTTAATTTTTCTAATGATATCAAATATGTTATTAATTTTTTTATAGAAAAGAGAGAACTTAATTATTGTAATTTTTTGTACATTTTAGCTTATGAAATACGTATACGTCCGATTGCAAAGTATCAATCACAGTAAGATAGAACAAACAAAAATGAAACAACAACTAGAACAAAAAAGAACTGAACAAGAAAAGATAAATTTTGAACTGCAAAAAGTCAGAGAAGAACAATTTAGAAAAGAAAAAGAGTTGGAAGTTAATAAAGTCAACCAAGAAATAGCTAGAATAGAACAAGAAAGGTGGAGATTGGAAATAGAAAGGTTGAGAATCGAGGAAGAAAATCAACGCCATAGACATCGGGGATCTGGTTTGTAAGTACATCATACTCTTAAGGGCTCAATAGGCCTAGCATATTTTTTTTTAAATCCGTATAGCTAAATGGAGTCTTCATTTCAATTTTGTTTGTATATGTAAATAAATGATCTCATTGTTCAAAATATTTTAAAGAACTAATGAAATTGACTAATATTGGTTGTCTATGGCTAGAATCTAAATGAAACGGAAACGAAAATTAATATGTAGTTTTGCACATTAAAAAACATGTATTAGCCCTTCTGTAAGCAATAAGCAAGAATATTCTTTGTCGTAGTATATTTGCTTACTATCTTCTAATCAATATTGTTTTTGTTTGCATTTTCCAGGATGGGAATAGTGTCTACGGTGGCTACTGCTGTTTTATCAAAGTTCTTCTGATAACAGTATCAAAAAATGAATAGCAATGACACCCTTAGTTATTTATATACAAGACTTTTATGAATTGCGATTGTTTTACTTTTATTTCTGAGTCTTAAAAAATAAATATTTTGTATATCAACTGTGTTGTTTAAATCACATTATTGTAATATAAGGGTTGTTATTATATTCAATTCATTTCGTTATTTCATTTCAAAATAGGTTAATACAATAAATGCAAATCATTACCATGTGCACCATTATAGTATTTATTATCACCATTTCATTGCATATTGCTCATGCATTTATAGAAATGTAATGGGAAGAATTATAAAATATTTAATAGGTATAAGGCCAAATAAATACTCATAACTTCTAAAAATCTATACCTACCACACAAGACTAAAAAAGAGGAAACTAGTAAAGAAACGCAATTACACTATATTAGGTATTAATTTAGGGGAGTGTTATACAAACAAAAAAAAACATAAAAATAATATAGACAAATATATAAAAAAAAATATTGACATCCAGTATTTGAGGTATTCACTAATAATTCGGGAGCTGTGAAAAAACTTACAAAGAGTCGAATAGCAACAGCAAACTATTTTTTTTATTTGATATAAGTCAGCGTTAGACCACAGCTTGCCTGATGTTCCATTTTATTAGCAGTTTCATAAGCTATGACCCAAACCATCCTACGAGTAATCGCGAGCGATGCGAGCAATGCGCGATCGAAGTGAGCGCGAATTTTTTTAGCTTATCTGTTCGAGTAGTTTAAAAAGTAAACAAGAAGCACAAATTATCTTATATTCACTAAGCTATGACCATACTGCGAGCAATAACGCGCGAGCGAAAAGAGGCAAGTGCGAGCGAAGCTAGCTAAGTGCGAGTGAAGCGAGCTCGATCATTTTTTGTTTATTTGACCGAGCCGTTTGAGCGTAAAGAAGTAAAAGAAGTTTTGTGTTGTTTGTGTATCCCAATGGAACAGCATTTATTTTTTCCTGAAAAACAACATATGTACAAGAGTGTCGAGAGTTGTTTAAGCCGTTTTTTAAGCATCTGATTTGGATTAATGACGGATTGTACTATCACTAACAGCTGGAACCTACAACTTAAAGTGTCATCTGACTCACGGCAGCGTCCAGTTGTAAATAGCACCATTTCAAATGACAGTCTAAGGCATGATCATCTTTCCAAAGACTGACCGCATCGACCGTTACTTAACCTTGATGACCGCGTCAGATCACCTAAGTATGCCGGGTAGTAGCGCCTGTAACTAATTCCATAGCAAAATGTTTGCTCGTGAAGAAACAATTCGTTTTGGGATAAAAACAAACTTTCGTGTTATATAGTCTATCTCCATATCAAATATCAGCGAAATCGTTGTTTTGCGAAACTGTTTGAGCATGAAGAAGTAAAATAGGTTTATGTTTTATTCGCGCATCCCACGGGAACAGTTATTATTTGATGAATGAATCATTAGTAGCCTATAAGGTAACACATCGTCTAGCCTATCTTCATCCCAAATTTCATGAATATCGGTGGAGCTGTTCGAGCGTGAATGTGTTCGGGCTTAAATTGAATGTATTTTTTAGGTTTTTCATCGATTTTCCTGGGATCCCGTCATCAGATTTTAAAATGTTTCCAGAGAACCACCTCAGGACTATACTCTTTCAAATAAAAAAAATTGAGAATTGTTTACAAAAAGAGGAGAAATCGGTGAACAAACGAGTATATAAAAAAATTATACATACAGTAGTCCCCGTACAATAATACGTATATTTTTCGCATATTTTGCTTTATATCAAAAACGGTAACAGGTACATGATATGCTGATTTATTGTCCATAAATATAATAAAAATACATGTCAAAATATTCAAAGTTAGGAAAACCCGCCCATGACTGTACCTGATGCAAAGGTGCCCATAACACTGCCTGCGTTTCCACGCTGAATAGCAATGGCTATCCTCTGCCCCTATAAATATATGCTAGGAATTAAGCTTTAGTATTGATTTGCTCCAGATTAAAAATATGCAAAGTTATGCAGATACATACAAAGTGTGTCCTGTCTCCCAATTAATATTTCTGATTACACAGGCTGCTTTGACTGTTAGGCAAGGAAAACCACTGGTGTAGGTTAGGTATGCATAGAGAACTAGGTTTGCAATAGGTTCTCACACTGACGATAAAATTTATTACCAAGATAACAGTGACCTTTAAAAAAAGACTTAGTTCACATATGCGTTAAATACCTAAGTACCTACTCTGTGGTTACCCATGATAAGTGATAAAATAAACCACTCAGATATATGACAGGATGACTTGTATCACATTTGAGTATAAAACACATTTCAGTACAAACAAGCACATCATTATTATTTTAGAATTCGCAAAATCTCTTTCTATTACTGTAACGAACAAATTCTGCAACTAAAATGGCAGGAATTGGACATGGGATGCAAGTGGTTAAAGTCTTGATTGACCACTCGTACCAGCTAGACGAGAGGTTGTTGGAGCAGGTGCTGCTGAAGCCGGAGATCAAGGATCTGCCGGTGGTAGTGGTGAGCGTGGCCGGCGCCTACCGCGGCGGCAAGTCCTTCCTCCTCAACTTCTTCATCAGATACCTCTCCGCGTCGGTAAGAAAGTAGTTTTTTTTTCTATCAATTTTCAAATAAGAAAACTTTTATTGTACCTATTAATACGGTTTTTAATTAAGTTACACTATTTTGCCCAGTTTTATATCCTGTGATACCTAAAAAACTTTATTACGCTCAGAAGATAGTTGTGGTAGTGTCTTCCCATTTTTCAGAACATGGTCTATCATCATTATATGTCCACACTTTAATTCAATGTAAAGTATTGTGTAGGTATAATTTATCTTGTTTTATTTAGTATTTATAAAGTTAGGTTAGTTTTTTGTTTATTTATTATTATTATTTTATTTGTTTGTACATCCTCTACTTGTCCTTATCTTAAATCCATCCAAAGGTTGCCTGGCAGAAATCGCCTTAGGCGATAAGACCGCCTAATGTACTACCTCTGTTTTTTTTTCTAGTTATGTATAATTGTTTTTTTTTTATTTGGTGTGCAATAAAGTAATATTGGATGGTATTGATACCTAAAACCTACGTTGAAAGAAACACCGTGCATTTTACTTCCAGCAAACAGCTAGAGCCGACGGCTCCTGGCTTGGTGAGAACAGCGCGCCGCTTGTTGGTTTCAACTGGCGCGGAGGGGTTGAGAGGAACACTACTGGCATCCTTCTCTGGTCGGAGCCTTTCATTACCACTCTCACCACGGGAGAAAAGGTACCTTAAGATAAGTTTTTTTGGTTCCATCGTTACTATGCGGAAAATTATTGTCGATAAAGAATATTTGAAATACTACTATCGCTCTAATCTAAACACAAATTGAGATGAAAGCAATGACATTTTAAACAGAATATTTAAATTTTAAACAAAAACGTTGCTTATATTCTTCATTAAACTCACATTGGTATAGCAAATAGACAATTATACACAAGATGCTTTATGTGTTATTTTAATTTGCTCTCCTAAATTTACGGGAATGTTTGAATCGCATGTTTTATGTTGATGAATTGATGTCTACGTTGGATATGGTCTTAGAGTTCCGTAACTGAAAGGAGGTCCCTTTTGGGTACTGTTTTACCCTATTACTAAGACTCCGAGCTATATCTCAGAAACTGTCTAGTCTGTCTGCGAGCTATATCTCAGAAACCGTAATAGCTAGAAAGCTGACACTTTTACAAAATATGCATTTCTCGTGCCGCTATAACAACAAATAATAATAATAAAAAAAAAAATTTAGGGGGGTTACCCCCTTTAATATTTTTTTTTTTGTATTTTTGTATTTTTTTGCTATACGAGTATATCAATAACGGTAACATGTAGACACCTAAAATTTCACATAATGTATAAATTTACATTACCTTTCAAATAAAATTATAAAATTTAATTAAAATAAATATTTGAGAGGGGCTCCCATACAACAATGATACGGAACCCTTCATGCACGAGCTCAACTCGCACTTGGCCAATTTTTGAATTTACAGACAACATACAAGTGATACAAATTAATAACATACAAGTTATTTGATATAACTATTTGGTTTTATGACGAATTTTGTATATTTTGATTTATTGTTTCCAAGGTGGCAGTTCTACTAATGGACACTCAAGGTACTTTCGACAGTAAAAGTACAGTTCGCGACAATTCTACAATTTTTGCACTTTCTACTCTGATATCTTCAGTGCAGATCTACAACTTGTCTATGAACATTCAAGAAGACGACTTGCAACACCTTCAGGTACTACAAATACAATATCAACTTAATTTAAAACTAAAAAATATGTTTGAAAGTAGTTTTTGAATCACTTCCACGCTTGGCTGATTTGGTTGAAAACAGGCACAAATAAATAGACCTAACTGAAACTTTTATTTTATCTGTGTTGTTTTTTTACTGCTGGGAAAAAGTCTTCCCCAAATATTTCTATTCCTATATTTCTTTGGATAGGGTTAAGTGAGGCGGAAGTCCGGTTAACTAAAATAAAATACCACAAAGGCATACTAATAATAATATGTTGTGCATTTTAAACCAAGGTCTAAAAGGTCTTAGGATAAATAACATCACCGGTTACTCCCGCTCCGGGTCGTTCTTGGTGCAGAGGTTGGCCATAGATAGCTATTCAGCGCGGTAATGCAGCGAGCGTGATGGGAACCTTTGCACCGGGGGCGACCAGGGGCGGATTATTTGATTAGTATTAGTTTTAGTTTTTAATATGTGACATGTATTAAATAATTAATATTAGAAATAAATTAGGTGTTTTTAAACCAATAAAAAAACATGTTTTATTTCTTTGACTTCTCAGCTATTCACCATGTATGGCAAAATGGTTCAAGAAAAAAATCACGTTGGAAAAGCTTTCCAAACTTTGGAGTTTCTTGTGAGAGACTGGCCTTATCCTTTCGACTATCAATTTGGCGCAGAAGGCGGAAAGCGATTACTGCAAGAAAGACTTGAGGTATGTTGTTTTATTTTTTACCTATCTGCCAGGAAGGATAATGTTTTTGCAGGTATTCTCATTTAGAGCCTCGGGTCGTCTTCAGCTAGAGAAATTGTGTTGACTATTAAGGTATTGTAAGACTTGTCTCAATAATTTCTTAAATATTTGACGTGTGTATTTAAAGCGGTTAAATAGTCTTATTAGACTATTATCTAACTTATAGAAACTCATACCATACTAAAAATAGGTACCTATTTAATATCTTAATTTTATCTTTCAGTTTGTACATAGTAAATTAATCTTTTCTTTAATTTATTTAATCAAATTGTGTCTAATATAAGCTAAACTGTATATCACAACCAATTTTTAGATTACTGTAGACCAGCCAAAGGAGTTGCGTGATCTTCGAACTCACATAAACGCATGTTTTGAGAATGTCCTCTGTTTTCTGATGCCTCATCCAGGATTTCAAGTACAAAATCCTAATTTCAAAGGAAACATTACTGGTGAGGATTTGTACATTAATATTATCATTTATTGCTAACTCATTTCATTCCGTGCAAAAATATATAGTAACAATTATTTCAGATATTGATGCCAACTTCAGAACTCATTTAAAGCAGTTGGTCTCGTCTCTGCTCAGCGCTGGCCAACTGACTCCTAAGGTTATAAACGGACAAAAAGTGAAGGCAGGAGAGTTATTTAACTACTTCATAGCATACATGCATCTGTTCAACAGTGATCAGATACCCAACCCGAGGACTATCATGCAGGTAATATGAACTCATTCCGATGAACAAAATGCCTCGTGCATAAATATTACGTAAATTCTATCATGTTTAATATAATTTTTAAATATATTCTTGCACAATTAACGAAACGTAATGGCGACACTTGGTATCAGTATTAGCGTATTGGGCTTTTTTGGCAAACAATTTCCGTGTTTGGGCTATATTAATGTAGGCTATTTATGTATCTGTATTATATGCTTATTTGACAAATATTACAAAATGATTGTGATTAAATATGAGACATGTTTTTGCGATGTCACGCTGGATGTATGTACCTGTATTAACATGTTCGTGATTTTGTCAATATAGTTTCCGAAAACAGCAAATAACATATAATTTTATATTTTAATTACACAGGCTACTGTCGAAGCGGGGTTGCTATCAGCTATGAACGAAGCTCGTTCTGTTTATGAGAAAGGAATGGATGCTGACTGCGGTCCTAAGCAGCCTCCAGTCCCTCCTAGTGACGTTTCAAATCTGCACCAGAAGAACTTGAATACAGCTAGAACAGCATTCAACAGCAAGCGCACAATGGCTAGTCAAGAAGAAATAAACAAGAATCTGGATAAACTTACCAATGTAAATGTCGTTCTAACTTACATTAATGTACTCTAGAAGATACCCTGTCACTGTAGATCTCATACAGTAAACTTTTGCTTGATATCAAAGTAAATAGGCCTTTCCGATTCATGACACAAGCACGAAACAAATCCGCAGCCACTCTCTACGCTTAGGCAATACAACTGCCATTAATGTGACCACACCTGAGGCTCTCGCATCGGCCAGTTATGAGCGCAGATGGAATTTTTATCTCATCATCATCTCTCGTAGATGTAAAGGGCCAATGATGATGATGATGATGAAGATAATTTTATAATAAAACTTGAGAGGTGTCAAGGGACACCCGGATGGAACGAAGTTCTTTTCAATTAATTGATGAAGGAATTGTTTTTTTTTAAGTTATGATAATGTGTTTTTTATTACAAACAAATATATTGTAATTTAAACTTAATCTGTAGGCTCAATCGCAACTCCACCTGAAACGAATAGCGCTCAATAAGTGAATTCTTTCATTCATAGCCAGCCGTATTTGACTTCCGAACAAATTTTGGCGATGCGACGTTGCCATACCGTGCGCAAAAAGTGTCGTGACAACTTTTCGTAAGATTTTTTTCCATTTTGTGAAAGGGGGTTTCACAACGCGAGATAAGTGACTTCGTTCCAAATCTATTTTATTTTTTCCAGGAATTAAATGTCCGTCTGCCTCAATTTGAACAAAGCAATTTGTCAAAGCTTCAAACGCTAATAAAACAATCGACTGATGTATACGAGCAGACAATACGAAACATAAGCAAAGGCCAGCCGCTATGCCTGCATCCTCTAGACTTAGAGGCGGTGCATAATGAGGCTGTACAAGCTACTATGAAACATTACGATGCACACGTGAAAAAAGTTTCACAGAAACCTGATCAGAAAAGGGCAGAGCTTGCACAGGTAAGTAATACTCGTGCTATACTCGTAACTACTTAGTAATAGATTGGATGATAAATAGACTAATATTAATGAGTTTTTTAATGTGTGACCTGTAAAAATCTTATATATAAAATTCTCGTGTCACAATGTTAGTCTCGATACTCCTCCGAAACGGCTTGACCGATTCCTCTGAAATTTGGTCAGCATATTGGGTAGGTCTGAGAATCGGCTAACATCTATTTTTCACACCCCTAAATAATAAGGGTGGTCCACCCCTCAATTTTTTTTTTTCATTTTTTTTAACAAAATTTTTATTTTTATTTTTTTATGATACGATATTCAAAAATACATACAACTCTAAATTTTTACTTTTTTATCATCAACCCCTATTTTTTTATGGCCATTTTAGTAAATTTCCGTGTCACAGTGTTTGTTACCGTACTCCTCCGAAACGGATAGACTGATCTTTACCAAATTTCATATACGCATTCAGTAGGTATGAAAATCGGCTACTGTGTAACGTTTTTACCCCTAAGTGATAAGGGCTGTTCACCCTTAAATATATTTTTTATTTTTTCGACGAATTTTTTTTATTTTAATTTTATATAAAGTGGCATTAAAAAATACATACAACCCAAAATTATTACTCTTTTATCATCAACCCCTATTTTTTTATGGCGATTTTAGTATTTTATTCATATTTCATCTCGCTTGACAACTGATTAAATATAGTGTCTTTAACTGTACTTCGAGTAAAAATCTATAATTTTTTTGAAGAAAATAACTCACAAAATTAAACCTTATATACATATTATGCTTAGTATTACCAATCTTAAATACTTAAAATTTGCCGCGCCTTTACTTTACTGGTGAGTGAAATGCCACACTATGCCATAGACTGATGTCGTTCTCCTGTTTAACTCACAAAATTCTTCGTCAAAGACTTCTCTCACTGTTTACACAAATTGCGACCTTCGTTATTGTTTATGTATCGTATGTAGTAGTATTGTTTACAATTATCATTTTGCTATCTCAATGTAACACTCTTATGAACTACTAGCTGTTGCCCGCGGCTCCACCCGCGTGTAAGTCGCTTTATTGCATAACCTCTCCTGCACATGACTGTTGTAAAAATATGTATTTTCATCTGTGCGCTACTGTGGATCGGATTATACGTTAAATTGTAGGTCCTCTTAGTACAAACAGTCGTTAAACTAAGGAAGGGGCTTAAAAAGCTCTCGACACCATAACTTATATAAACCTGATCACTTAGTTCTTACGAAGAATAAGTTATAAAATTTGATGTACTAATAAACTAGACCCCGAACTTATGAGCAAAAAATTTTCAACAAATATGATGATAACACTACAAATATTATGAAATTAAATTTGTTCTGCTTTGGACTTCTTTATGCTCAAACGGCTCAAACAAATATGCTAAAAATTTTCGCGCTCGCTTCGCTCGCGCATAGCTCGCTGCGCTCGCATCCGGCACGCTTTGCTCTCGATTGGTCCTAGGACGTTTTGGGTCATAGCTTACGATACTACAAATATTATGTAATTTGTTCTGCTTTGGACTTCTTTATGCTCAAACGGCTCGAACAAATATTATGCTAAAATTTTCGTGCTCGCTTCGCTCTCGATTGGTCCTAGGACGTTTTGGGTCATAGCTTACGACACTACAAATATTATGTAATTTGTTCTGCTTTGGACTTCTTTATGCTCAAACGGCTCGAACAAATACTATGCTAAAATTTTCGTGCTCGCTTTGCTCACGATTGGTCTTAGGACGTTATGGGTCATAGCTTACGACACTACAAATATTATATAATTTGTTCTGCTTTGGACTTCTTTGTGCTCAAGCGGCTCAAACTTAAACTATGGAAAAATATCATTACTAACCTTAAAAATTTTACAATGGAATTGTATTATAAAAGTAACAGACTTCAAAATCATTCCTACATTTATAAATTTTAACTGTATCTAAAAAGTGAAAAATAATTTTATGCCTACACATAAGTACTATCGAAGACTTTATTTGATTTACTTATAAAAATGCTATTTTCAAGTTTTATTTATCCTGTATTCTTGGCGTCGGTGCCATCTAAGAAGAACAAATTAAAGTTTGTTAAAATAGACACTATTAAATAGATATGGTTTTGGAGTCGGTTATTTGTTTTAAAAAGATTTGTATTGTGTCTAGCATTCCAATATGAGCTCAATATTGAATATAATGCTCATTTAAAAGAGGCAATTGGTGCTATGGATAAGGTTCACGCTATAACATTAAAAGATTGATGTTGTTTGTTATTGTTCCTGTCGTAATTAATATGTAATTTTAGGTAATAAACTATAAAAACTTGAACATAATATTTTTTGGCGTTTGTTATTTTTATATTTCCTTAACGTTTGTTCATAGCGCTCCATACCCATTTCACGCATATACCATACACACTTATAATAAGTAAGTAACATTTTAATTATACTAGAATTTGTCTAGAAACTAGAATAAAAATAATTAATAAGGCAAAACAACGTTTGCCGGGTCAGCTAGTAATAAATCTAAAAATTTATTATTTTTACCAACGACGCAAAAACTTCGGGGTGTTCTAAGTTTGACGACATCTGTGTGAGTGTGTCTGTCTATGGCCCATTCCTGACTGTATTAACCGGTTTCAATTTAGTATTTTTTTTGGTTTGAAAGGTGTATTTTTTGTGATTTTGTTTTACTTTGTTTTATGAAAATTGGTCTAAGATGACCGCCGACATTTATTTTGTGATGTTTACAGAATTTGGAAAATCGTCACGCTCAATTGAAAATGACTAACGACAAGAATAACAAAGACGTAGTTAACGAGCTGAAAACTGAATACTGGAAGTTCATGGAGACTAAGTCTGTGAACCCTCCTCTTTCTGATGCTGCTTTTAAGAGTGCTCATGATGGAGCGTACAATCAGGCTTTGGCCAAGTTCCAAGCTAAAAGGATTCGACCTAGCTCGTATCCTAGTGACATCTACAAGGAAGAGCTAGTGAGGGTAAGAATATTTTCAGCATATCATTTGGGTACAAACGGCATCCTACTAAGGCTCAGCAATCTGTTTTTCTGTTCGCCTGTCTCTTTGTCTGTCACTAGAATGTATCATATGATCAACAGGCACATCGCCCCGGCTTCGCATGGGCTATAAAATAATTTAAGTTGCAAAAAGAAACAAAATATTACGCCTATCTTTTATTATCGCCTTTCTTTCTTGTAGTATATAGATGATAGCTAGACAGTTGAAAATTTTGGAAACGATGTATTTCCATTGCCGCTTCAACAACAAATAATACTAAAAACAGAATAAAATAAATGGATCACAACAAACGTGATTTTTTGCCTTTTTATAGTTAATGGTACGGAACCTTTCGTGTCCAAGTTCGACACCCAATTGCCGTCTTTGATATATTGCTGTGTTCTTCAAAATATGCCAATTTTACAACTGTATTACTATTTTATTATAGATCATCAACGATACGTTTCATCGTGTCAACGGCATCAATCACGGCAAGATAGAACAAGAGAGAATCAGACAAGAACAAGAAAGAAAAAGAATTGAGCAAGATAGAATAAAAGCGGAACAGGAACGTGTCAGGCTTGAACAAGAGAGAATCGCAAAGGAACTAGAAATGAAAAGACTTCAGCAAGAGAAAGAGAGAATCGAGCAAGAGAGGCAGAGATTAGAGCTCGAAAGGCAAAGAATCGAGCAAGAAAACCAAAGACGCAGGCATAAGAAGAGAAGATGTTCGATTCAATGAACACTCATGTGGAAAATTATACTTAATTTACTTATTGCTTGATTAGATTTTGATATGTATTTAGATATGATCAATATTTCGTATTACAGGTACTCGTAATATAAATATCTTGTTTGCTATTTTTATTTATTCACTAATTAAGCGTTCACTTTACATAGCTTATATTATTTCTGTTTAATTAGTAGCATTTTTTATATTAGGTCACATTTTCCACACGGCTGGTTAACCCCATACTGAAGCATTTCTAGTTCGTATTTATGGTTGCTAACACAACTGATATACTACATATACATACATATTTTATATAGATACATCCAGACCGACAGCCAACAAATTTAGTTCAGCACAAAGATGCTGGCCGTGCCGGGAATCGAACCCGGAACCTTCTGATTGGCAGTCCGGCATGCCAACATGAGGAATCAAATTTTACAAATATGACGAAGTTAGATTTTAACTTGTTTGGGTATTGACATAATCAATTTATTCGTTGGTTTAAGGAAAAATCTACAAAATAAATAACCGGACGTGCATTTTACAAGGTAATGTTCTTATCTTATCAATCATTGACAATTAACACATGTGGTGGTGTTACCTATTATTATCAGACATTGATAAGTGATAACGATGGATTCAATAAGAATAGTTGAATTAGCGTATGGTGCTGGTATATTCACAATGATGAAAATAAATCCTGATACCTATCCAACATAATCATAACTCTTAGTTATGAAATAGAAAATATGGTATAGTATGGCCTATCCTGCAATATTTGGGATAAAAGTATATGAGTAGTGCCTCTATACCTACTAAATTTTACTAATCCGCGTTATTTTAAATGTGTATCAAGTTGTATTTGTCTTTTTAGGGTTTAAAATTCAAACGAATAAAAAACATTCAAACAAATACACACACTTAGTAGTAATCAGAAACTTCCGTTGTTATTATTATTAAAATTGTGATATTCTGATTATGTGAAGAATTTTTTATATTATCTCTATTTACAAATCCTTGCAGAACGGATATTATCAATGATTCAGTGATTCTGCATGATCTATTTTAGCCACCGGTTCTTTTGCCAAAGTGATGATTCATTTCTAGGAAAGGGTAAGGGGAGTTCCCGGCGCATAACAATACCTACTAACATGTATACATGTCTGTCGGCGTTTATGAGATAACGCAGAGCGTATAAATAGCCGTCTGACAAGTCTGAATCATTAGTCGCAAAGTGTAGTAGAAGCGGGAATACGCGATTGTGATACGTTTTTAAAATGCAATTTCTTGAGAGTGAAATATTAAATTTAGATAGTGCGTGACGTCATAGGCTAATACGCACCTCAGTCAACCAGCCATTCCGGCTTCGAAATTGACATACCAGCATACTCGGTTTAAAAAATATCAAAATATGGTTAAAACTTCTTAAACCTAATCTACTCTATTAAAAAGTTTTGGTTATTACATTTAAACAACTACTACTAGATATTAGCAAAAACATGTCTACGGGTCAAGGACTGCAGGTGGTACAAGTTTTGGACGACCACTCGTACCAGCTAGACGAGAGGTTGTTGGAGCAGGTGCTGCTGAAGCCGGAGATCAAGGATCTGCCGGTGGTGGTGGTGAGCGTGGCCGGCGCCTACCGCGGCGGCAAGTCCTTCCTCCTCAACTTCTTCATCAGATACCTCTACTCACCGGTAAGTAGTCAATCACTAAGTGCATACTCAGACTTAACCCGCCATATTTTCGAAATTTTATCAAATATGTATTATGAGTAAAAGGAGCTTTTGTAGGTAAATAGTTATGGGTACCTTTCCGTCAGGTTCTATCCGGAGTGGCCTATTAAATTAATTTTATTAGTGGTTTTTTTATTAGTTTTTAATTTTATAATTGACTTGTGTTTAATAAAACTTAAACTTAGACAGCAAATCAAATTAAACATGTATGTATATGTTTTAAATACGCTGTAATTTATTTGATTAAAAATGTTTGGTAGGTATGTGAAAAACATGGATATTGGATATTTAGACGAAAAAGTAGTCAGTAATATTCGGTTTTGAATAGAAACCTGTGCTCAGTAGCGGGGTGATAACGTGATGTTCATTCGTTTTTGGGACATCGTTTAGGTAGTTTGAAGCCGAGCAAATAAATAATGAAAAATATGAATGCAGATGTGTTTCTTTCTACTTGTTGCTTTAATAATTTTGTCACGGGAATTTGCGATGTAAATGTAGCTTGTTTGTTACTCCTAAACACACACACAAGTAATGCTTACACAACTTTCACTACTGCTGGGCAGCAGAAAAGCTAAGAAATAATTGGCCAAGTGCGAGTCAGACTCGCGCAGGGTTCCGTAACATTATGAATGTCAAACAGAAAAAAACTGTTTTCTGTATGAGAGCCCCTCATAAAATATAATATATCAATTGAATAATATTTATATTCTTTTATATTCTGTGAATGTTTCAAGCTTAAAAGATACCTACCACAAAAACAAGAAGTTGATATTTTTTATAACTTTATCTCCCTATACTTACAATCATAATAATCTTGCCTTCACAAACGCTAAAAAAATACTTATTAACTTTCAGGAATCAGCTCAAGTAGACGGCTCCTGGTTGGGCGAAGACAGTGCGCCGCTCGTCGGGTTCAACTGGCGGGGAGGTGTTACTAGGCACACCACCGGGATTCTCCTGTGGTCTGAGCCTTTCGTCACTACGCTACCGGCGGGAGAAAAGGTACGGGTCAAATATTTTTCCAAGTTAGAGAAGCGTTTCTGCTTTAATTGGTGAGAGCTTATGTATGGAAGTTGGTACTTGCGAAGACTTAAATATGAATCAGTCTTGACGAAAGTTGGTATAGAAGTTGTTTGAATTCAACATTAATTCATCAACCACATTTGTTTGTATGTGGTGCAACTGGTAAAGTTAGATCGTGGTAACGCGTTCTCTGCACAATGAACTAACAACACAATTGTGTAAGTAATGAGACTGATTATGTGATCACTAATGTGCAGGATGCACCCTGGGCACTGACCACTGGGCAAAGGTTTCCACGGAGTCGGCCCCCAACTCGATGGCGCAAGGAGTTGGTGGACTACCACACCAACTGGATGAAGCGGGCCCAGTACAGAAAAGCGTCTAGATCATCGGGGGAGACCTTTGCCCAAGAGTTTGCCCAGTATAGGTTATTAAAAAATTGAGACTCTTCAAGTTATCAATAAGTTTCTTTGCAATCCTCGGCTCCAACAATAGAATATTTCTCTTTTTAATAGATTTATATTGACATCTATCTACTGGGGAAGTGGTTGCATACGAAAGGATTTGATGACTTTTGGCAAAGCGATTAAATACTGCATTTTAACTAGCGGAGCTCGTAACTGGTTACGATTACGTGATGACAGGCTGTAACTAAAGCTGCAACTAAATGCTGATCTAGGCTAGGGGAACGAAGCATTGGTCGTCCAGCGGCTACTTGGATATCATGTCAAACTTGGACAAGATTGGCACAGTGTTTGGTTGAGTTTAGGAAATTTGTTTGTAGAAGAACCTGAATTGCCACGTAGGTATTTTTTAGTCACGGATTGAGAGGGGGGAAACAACGGGCAGTGCGTTATAACTTTATAATTATTTAAGGTTGTTTTTACTAATTTCAGGTAGTGGTTCTGCTGATGGACACCCAAGGTACTTTCGACTGCGAGAGCACAGTCCGGGATAACTGTACAATATTTTCACTGTCAACGCTCTTATCTTCTGTACAGATCTACAACTTGACTAAGAATATTCAGGAAGATCACTTACAACATCTACAGGTATGTCTTACTTGCAGCACTGTCGCAATGGCATACACTAATTATTTTAAAAGATATTCTTTGTCTTAAAGGTCCACCATACTCTCGTTCTTTGTTCTAAATTCTAAGCGAAAAATAAATAGTCGCTGATCTCTTGTACTAAACTATTAAAAGGCATTTTAGCTGCAGTAGAGCACAAATAGTTTTAAACCTAATCTAGAGCTAGAAAACCAGCCGCTCTTAAAGTGCCCAACAGTTTACACTATAAATAAACTAATTAACTTGTCTATTTTTTGGTTTATTAACAGTCTATTGTTTTATGATTTCCGCAGCTATTCTCAATGTACGGTAAAATGGTACAAGAGAAAGACAAAGGAGGAAAAGCGTTTCAGACTCTTGGATTTCTAGTGAGAGACTGGCCGTATCCTTACGACTTTCCCTTTGGAGCGGATGGTGGACATACATTTTTGGAGGAAAGACTTAAGGTATTCATTTATTATATATTTATTAATTACAATCACGATATTTCAAGACTTATATTATATTACGCCTTGCGATGTTATCGGCGTTAATAAGGGATAAAAAGTAGACTATGTGTTAATCCAAGGTCTAAATTATCTTCATAGTAAATTTCATCAAAATCGGTGCAACTGGTGGAGCGTGAAGGGTGGTTTGCGTATCCTACGGGAACCGCAGTTGATTTTCTTTGGGTTAAAAAGTAGCCTATGTTTTAAACCTATTTTCACACCAAAATTCATCAAAATCCGTTCAGCCGTTTGAGCGTTAACATACATACACACTTACACAAACTATCGCATGTTAGTAGGATTAGTTAAAGCTACCAGCAACTTTTAGTAAAATGATTACATAAAAAAAATATTGCCCTTTTTTATAAGTAATTTTTTTAAATCTCATTGACTGAACATTTAAACCTTAAAATTCAGTAAACTCCTTTAACATTAATTTTCAGATTTCTCCTAAACAACCTGAAGAATTGCAAGCATTACGTGCCCATTTGAAGTCATGCTTCGAAGACGTGTTTTGTTTTCTAATGCCTCACCCTGGATTCCAAGTTGAACATCCAGATTTCAGAGGAAATATGAATGGTATTTATATTTCATTCTTTTAATGATTGTATAATCATGCAAAATAACATTTATAATTTCGCTCAGGCCCTTCATCCACCATATTCTAACTTCTACAATAATTAACAATTTTGTGCAATTTATGCATATTGCACATATTTTATTCTTGGTAGAACAGAGTAGGTAATCAAATTTGGGTTTGAGGGTGGCTTTCCAGTTCCCGATTGTGACAAACTTAAATTTTTTAACACCTTACAACTAGACATTTGACCAGCAGGGCGCGTAACCACACGAGTTAGCGACACTCTGGTCTAAGGTGGAGTAAGGCTGTTCTGGAATAACTGGCACTTAAGGAGGCTGCCGGAACACACTGTTAGGTGCTTGGTGACAAAACTTTCAACGTGATTTTGCTAGTCAGGCGAGCACTAGAAAATTCCATACCACTATGCTACGGTTTCATCACGATGTTTTCCTTTACCTGATTCGAACTCATTGATGAGATTCGAACCCACGACCTTCGGGATGAGAGGCGTCCGCACGCCCGACTGAGATGTCATCACTTCAAAAAAATAAAAAACATCCCCAATCAAGAACATTGTTTTAACAATTCCTCAAAAATGTCTGCCAGATTGAAAATTCATATTAAGCCTTCAATTTAATTTGTTTCAGATGTCGACGCAAATTTCAAAATGTATTTGCAACAGTTTGTATCATCGCTCTTTAGTCCACACAAACTGTGCCTTAAAACTATGAATGGGCAAAAGATAAAAACTGGAGAATTACTTAACTATTTCAAGGCATATATGACCATCTTCAACAGCGACCAGATACCCAGTCCTAAAAGTATTGTGCAGGTAAACTTACTTTTTGTAGCTTTGTTTGTTGAGAATTTTTAAATAATTAGGTTCAAAGTTATAGCATTTAAGAAGTTAATTTTGTTTTTCTATTTGTCTTTATATATTTTTAATATTTTTATTTTTTATTATTTATTTGTTCAGGCCACAGTTGAAGCCAGTCTTCTGTCAGCGCTGAACGAGGCTCGAGATGTGTATGAGAAGGCCATGGAAGTGGAATGTGATCTAGAAAAGCCCGGAGTTTCGCCGGATGATCTAGTTGGACTTCATAGATTAAACTTAGATTCTGCTCGAAAAGTTTTCACTGAAAAGAAGACAATGGCTACAGAGATAGAACTGAACAAAGCATTAGAAAAACTCTTGACGGTTAGATTTTGAATAAACTTTTCTACTTCTTATGCAGGATATTCCCTACCCATTAATAGATAAGAAAATTTTCACTTTATTATACTATTCTTCTTCTTTATATGATCTAAGTGACCAAACTCTGTTGTTGAGAGTTTTAAAGCCGCCTGAAAGCCTCTGACTTGGCTTAACGACTGCTTGTACAATAACAGCTAGCACCTACAATTTAAGGTGTCATCCGATCCACGGTAGCGCCCAGATGGAAATGCCACTTGAAAAACGTCAGTTTTGTGCATGGTACCCATACAATCATCGTCCGCAATGATGGTTGCTTAGCTTCGATGATCGTGTCAGATCACTAGCTAGCCGAGCTACAGGCGCTAGAATATTTTAACAATTAAATCCAAACTTTTCGTGACACAATAATATTGTAGTTATACATTTTACGTCAATATTTAATAAACACTTAATTTTCTTTTCAGGAATTAGAAAATCGTTTACCGCAGCTTGAACAGAGTAATCTCTCAAAACTGCAAGCCGCCATACAAAAAGCCAATGATGCGTACGAAGAAAATATAAGGAAAGTTACAAAAAACCAACCAATCTGCCTGCATCCTATGGACTTTGAGACTGTTCATGATAAAGCTGTCCAAGATGCAATGAAGATTTACGATGGACAAGTAAAGAAAATTTCAGATAAACCAGATAAAAAGAAGGCAGAATTATCACAGGTATAGAGTATAATATAGTATAATATAGAGTATAGAGTATAATAGAGATTAAGTACTATGGCTTACATTGTTGCAAATGCATAAGAGCAAATGCATATATTGGATTTTAATAATTTTTCGAACAAGTTCCTAAGGCTTCCAGGCAATTTTTTATTTTTTTGGTATTATTTACTGTGTCAACTACAATAATTTTGTATTGGTAATGATGAGCCTTTAAATTTTCCAACACTTAAGAGATTGTTTTATAATTGAAAATCTAACCATTAATTTTTTTCAGGCTCTACAAAACCGGCGTATGCAGTTAACTCTAGTTAATGACAAAAACAACAAAGATGTTGTTAAGGACATGTTTGCAGAATACCGGAACAGTATGAACAATAACTCTAAGCATCCTCCTCTTTCGGACGATGAATTTAAAAGCGCCCATAAAGTTGCTTTTGATGAAGCTGTTAATCAGTTTCAAGCCAAAAGAAATAGATCCAATGATTTCCCTAGTGATAGTTACAAGGAAGAGTTGACCAAGGTACTTACACATTTGGTTTTATTTGGTTAAAGAGATTTAAACATAAACAAAATAAAACATAAGACAAGACATACTCACTAAATTTATATATGCCGTACAGTAACATTTAATGTTGCTTTATTCGTTAGTCTATATATATAGTATGTCATTATTATTATTTTACCTTACAGAACATAACAGATACTTTTCATCAGCTTCAAACAATCAATCAAGGTAAAATCGAGCAAGAACGTTTAAGAGTCGAAAAAGAGCGAATCAGGGCTGAACAGGAAAGAGAAAGAAAAGAACAAGAAGAAATGAGAATCAAGCAAGAGAAAGAGAGATTAGAGCAAGAAAGATTGAGAATAGAACAAGAGAAAGTTAAAGCTGAGCAAGAACATGCAAGAGCTGAACAAGAAAGAATATTTAGAGAACAAGAAGTAGTAAGACTTAACCAAGAAAGGGAGAAAATTGAAAAAGAAAAAGAGAAACTCGCAGAAGAAAGATTAAAAATGGCAATAGCAAGTAGTAATCAAAGTAGAAGGAATAGAGGTTGCGAAATTGCGTAGGTATTTTTGACTGACGTGATTTATTTAATGTGAGTACGTATATATGCTTAATATTTATATAAAAAAAAATCAATTGCAACTATAAAAATAAAACTACCGTAGCACCAGTAAGGCAAAATACTTAAATGAGCTCCCGTTCTTATAATTTTTTTTTTTTTTCAGATTTGGAATTGTTAATACTTTTGCAAATGCTGCGATTGGAAAATTATTCGGAAGTACGAGTAAATAAAGCATAAATTATTTATTGTAAGAAAAATAAAATAATTTCAGAAGATTTGATTTTGCACGCTTGCGTTAGTTGTAATAATTGTGTTATTATCATGTTTTTAATATAATAAATATAATTAATAATATTTGTTTTTTATTTTAATTATATTTGATATAATGGAAATAAACAAAAGACAAATAAATTTCAATAATGGATACAACATACGCTAAGACCCTTCTCCTAACTTGACATATTCCTAAGTAAGGACCCTTAAATTGTTCAATACCCCCATTATGTGTCATTTATTTATTTGTCATATAAAAATAATGAGTCTTTTAAACCTTCTAGAAATTGACAACACAAGAGTTTATGTACAATGAGTAAACGAAGAAGTTACTCATAATTATTATTTTCTCTAGAAAGCTATTTTTATATTTCTTTCTACTCTATTCTTTCTTGGCTATGGCTTGTGTCATGTTTCTATTTATTCAATGAATTTTGCCGAATCGTATATCGTAAAAAAACAATAGCAGAGGGAATACCAAATACCTTCAAATGTCATCCTGATATTGATGATTTGTGCGGGGAGATAACAAAAGGTATGAATTTATGGTTGTCTGGAATAGAATAAATAACAATTCGATATAATTTCATCATAAGCATATAGAGTCTATAGTCCATTGTTGGGACTTGCAGCCTTCTTTCGTTAGGAAATAAAAGGCATACACCGCCACGCTGGCCATGTGCGAGCTGGCGGATGACACAAGTGTTTTGATTCGTCCTCAGAACGGGTGGGTTCCTCACGACACTTTCTTTAACCGTTGCAGTCAGCACACGATGAGCTGGAGCTAGTTTTGTGGCACGTAAATGTTTTCTTTTATTATTTTTCTTTATTGTTCGTCTCACAAAATATATGTTCTTTTTTTTCTAACAATAAGCTCCATGAGCCGTAGCGTGACGTGCTTCCCAGAGAGATATTATTTATTGATGCGCCACTTTATTAACTTGTCATCCGATTAACTGCGCACAACCACGTAACTGACACGCTTTGCTCTAGATATATTCTCTACATTATACAGAGTTACTGGTGACCAACGCAAAACCCTTAAAGGGCGCCTTTATTACGTCCAGGCAAATAGGACTAGGATAGGAAAGGTTTTTTGAAATTCGTAGAAAAATAAACACTACTCCATAAATTATAACGTGCGTCAGCAACCTTCCCTTATGGAACAGCTGTTATCTTTTGCGAATTCCCAATGTATAAAGCCCGCTAGAATAGGTTTTGCTTTAGTTGCCAGTAAAAAAAATGTATATGTGGGGTCGGCATAGCAAGTTTTCCTATTCCACTCTCGTCTATCAGCCGTCGTCTCTACACTCAATCCTTTCTCACTCATGTCCTCATTCACACACTCCATCCATGTCTTCTTCGGTCGGCCTCTTGTCCTTCTTCCTTGCACTACCATTTCCATACATCACCTAGTGACATGCGTCTCCTCTCTACGCATCACATGCCCATACCACACTAACTTCCCACTCTTTAATTTTTCACTAACTGGCGCTACTATCATGAAAAGGATTTGTGTACGTTTTTTTTATTTTAGTTCTAATATACCTTTTGTAGAAACAAGATAACATTAACATGTAGTTTATTTATTAGTAATGACGTAGTTACAGAAAAAAACAATTAAAATACTATACAAACTTAGAGATAACAAGAAAAATCAAAACACTACAATTTAAGATGTAGTTATTTTAATACTTTAGTACAATATGTGTGTACACATCTGCCAGGTTCTTTAATGGCACTAAAAGGACACTACCCTAACCGGCGGCAATCTTATCACGAGTTGATATCATCCCGTTTGGTTTTATTAACTCCCAGTGTTTCCGTTCCGATTGCCACCCCCGAGGTTTAAACGACTTTTGACACATAATTTGCTGATTTAATGAACTGTGCTATTCGGAGTTTGGAAATTTAGCGGTGTGTGCTTAGTCTGTCTAGGTAGTGTTCATTCTATTATAACTTATAAGTTTCGATACAAACCCGTGGATTTTTGTATCTAAGAAAAAGTATTGTACTAGATTTTTTTACTTAATAAACTACCTGTGAAAAACCTAACACATACAAACTAAGTAGTGATTATATATCTAGCGCCAATAAAGAAAACGTATAAAGATCATGCCATCTCGCTTGCTCAACTAAATGTTTTCAAGCAAAGGGAAAAACATTCAAAAGTCTTTGTATTTGCTAACGTAAGTTATATATTAGTAGGTAGTGTTCATATTCTATAGCTAAATTTAGCCAATCTTAGCTAAATTTAGCTTTGCTTATTATCCCTGCGAACTTTTGATTTGACATTAAATATCAACTAATATACCCCTTAAAAATTTAACAATGCATTACAACAACTGGGTTAGTAGGTAGCGTCATTTATTTTTGCTTGCTTCTCTTCTGCACCATTGATTTTGACAGTTTTATTCGACGACTTTGTGGCCATTTTAGGGTCCGATCCCATACACACTCGCACAACGGGAGTTTGGTTTGTTTGGAAATGGAAAGGTGATTATCTGACTGTGAGAGTCAAATGTAGCTTGTAAAATAAATTGGTACATATTGGATGTTGCATGATTAAAAAGTAATATTACAATAAACAATTACAGCATGTTATACAATTGTTGGTTTAATTTTTTTAGTGTAAAAGTTTCCATGTTTACCTTCCGTCTCCATCATCAGACCCTGGATACGTACCACCACAGTACGTATCTATGTATGTAATTTTGTGATACGTGACAAAACAAATAAGCGCATACTAGATAGTGCATATTCAGAAGATCCCTAAGCTGTCTTATGTCTCATCAGAACATCTCCGTCAGTCGCCGAAATTAGAAGAGTGCACCAAGTTAGAATCTAACCGCATGATGGTAAATAATATCAGTTGAAATAATAATTTTGGTAAAAATATCTTTCCATAAAAGGGTTTTGCAGTGCTTAAAAACCCGCCTTTTTAACCAATATGTACTGCCCACCATGACCTATGGTGCCAAAACATGGACTCTCACCGATGGGTCTGTGCACAAAATTAGAGTTGCACAGAGAGCCATGGAGAGATCCATGCTCGGCATCAAACTCCAAGACCGAGTTCGCAACACTGAAATCCGTCGACGAATGAAAGTTTGTGATGCCGGGTTTGCAGTGATGCATTTGAAATGGAGCTGGGCAGGACACGTGGTTAGGCGAAATGATGGCAGGTGGAGTAAAGCAATTACAGAGTGGTGGCCGAGAACTGGCAAGCGAGGAGTGGGTCATCCGGCAGCGAGGTGGGTTGACGACATCATCAAATCAAAGTCGCAGCTCCTACCTGGACAAGGACTACACAAGATCGACGCAGATGGCACATGCAGAGGGAGGCCTATACCCAACAGTGGGATAAGAAGGGCTGTGGATGATGAAAAGGGTTTTCACCTTCTTATATTCAAAATATCCATTTGTAAAGTTGGCTGAAATTGCATTGTGTCCAAATTATCAATTTTGAACACAGCCCATATAATTAATTTTATAATACCTAATTGTAATTCTACGTCCAATTACAAAATTCCTAGCGATTAAACTAGCAAATTGTTGCAGAACAATCAAAATCTGCTTATTAAAATTGTTCAACTCACCCCAAAGTTAAATCACTCATAGCAAATGTTTCAAACAAACAGTATCTCAATTTCAAACAAAAAATACTTGATGAATGTAGAATGTATTTATTTACTACGTACGTAGTTTAAAATATCGCAAGTTCTAGTTTTTTATATCTTTCGGCTTACTAGTGTTATGGGAAAGCTGATTTGTACGACTCATATTAATTGTTAGCAGCTGCCTGGAAAACTCCAGTATAATCAGCATTAATAATTTAGCACGTAACGCAAAATAAAAAATCGCTATCGGCGCACTAAGATCTAAACCTAAACTCTGAGAAGGAACACATCATTCCATGTGTGTTTAATTCCATACCAGCGAAACTACTGAAGTAGATATTATTATATTTTTTTACACCACACAGCTAAAAATTTGACGTGTAACCACACCAGTTTGCGACACTGTGGCCCAAAGTGTACGAGTAGCATGCCTAGACTGGAATCATTGAATAAATAAACCATTAAGGCTTTATAGCCCAGTCTCAGAGCATTACTACGTTGATGACAAAGCTGCCTTTGACACAGGAACACACCACGTTTCTATTAGGTGTTAGATTTGATTTAAAAAACAGAAATTGCAATAGTATGAACCTTTTACTCAAATTTATGATTTTGATTTATTTTCAATCAATACTTGCAATTGATCTACTGCCGCCACTGTGTCCTACAGACGAGCCATTAATATTTATCCAAAAACGCGTGTCACAGACGAGTGCACACATTTATGTCCTTTTGTGATCGTGTGGCCACACTACATTACCCCGCGAATACACGGGCTTTAATTAATAAAACGAATCGCTGGCGATGCGAATGTATCATTATTATCGTGTATGAATTGTTGACGGATTTTTAATGCGACAGCGGCTGACAAGGCTACCATCATGGCATACTTGCATAGCAAATTCGTGATCTTTTCAGAGCCAATTTGCCACTAACACAATATTTTTATTGTATTAAAACTCATATATAAAAGAAAACCTTTATATTGTTACGGTCATATTTTCTGTTACACACTATCACATATTAAAAAGGATATTCCGTTAAATGTTCATTGCAACCATTGAACATACTGGTGGGTACAATTCTTCTCCATCTTAACAAATTTAATTAAAATTAAATAAATCCTTTGACAGATTGTCTGAGTGATTCTCAGGTTCAACTACCACAGAGTATGTGATGTTAGTATAAATGTTTGAACAATTACTCATTTACCAGTACATTAGGTACCAATATCAAATAAAACATCATATAGGCAGAGTAATTATAAATATATTTATACAGTATAACGTCTTCCTTTTACCGGTTTTGATGACAGACACCATGTATTGCTTTTAATTCTTCGTATGAGCTATTAAGTGGCCGAGAGTTTTCAAGACATCCAAAAGCCTCAATCTTTACTTAAAAGAATAACGGCTGGGACCTACAATTTAACATGTTATCCGATCCACGGTAGTGCCCTGATGAAAATGCCACTTTTTAAAAACAGTCTTGTGCATCGACCGTTGCTTACCTAACTACCTTAACTTCGATGATTGCGTCAGATCACCTTAGTTAGCCGAGCTACAGGCGCTACCTTTATTATTGTATCTAGTTGTATGTGGTTTACGCACAAATTTGGGTTTCAAAATTCTATTGCAGATACAGAAGTGAATTGTACGGGCCTAACCTTCAATACTATAATACCTTTTAATAATATGTACGAGTACTAAACCAATCCAGTAACGTGATATCAACGTAACGGCAAGATGAACCAATCTATAAGTGATTAAGACTGAATTTGGGTACTTGGATCTAGAAAATCTACGAAAATAAACGGTATACATTCTATATTCATTAAAAGCTTTAAAATAATATGGACTTTAAAATATCAGTAATGGAAGCAAGTCATAAACAATTTTGAAAAATAAAAATAAACAATTTTCTCGCAATTTTACAACTTGATGTACTGCCTCCGCTAAAACTCCGCCCACAAACAAAATCGTACACGAAATTAACCCACAGTATAAATTAAAGCCTATTGTTTCTAACTAGGGAATGATTTGGTCGGATTTAAACACACGGCCTTTGTTTGGAATGTCTAATCTAGTAGGTACATTTTGCATTTGTTCGTTTCACAAATGCCGAGTAAATTGCAAAGTAATTTTTTAATGAAGAATAGGCTTACATATGACCGCAGCTTACTGTGGTCTAAGATGAAACACGCTTGCCTTGAAGGAACTTATTTACTCTAGATTTGAAGACCCCCAAATTCTACAAGTTCTTAAGCTTCGCGATTCTCACTATGAAAGTCGAAGCAAAACGCTTTGAGCGATTCTTCGGAACTTAAAAGTGAATCGGTAATATAAGGAGTAATTAGAAATTCATACACAAAATTACTCGCAGGGAAATGGGAAATCCGTTTGATCGTGAAAGCATATATGTTAACAAAATTAATTTTAGGAAACCCCCGACGCATCATTTTAAATCCAAGGTCCATCTTTTTATGTGATACTCATATTGAGGCATAATTTTATAAATCTAAAGCCAATTTTCATAAAACATAGCTAAAAACAATTTCGAACACACTTCAAACAGAAAAACTAAACAGGCTCACTCATACATGGCAAACTTATAACGGCCCGTCCTTTTTGCGTCAGGACTTATAAAGGTAAATTTTACTTCTATTACCTGATTAACAAGCTCGTGTAGACACTGTAAGTGTCAAATTTATATAATTTATTCGTCCGTATAATGGATAACACTTATCTAACTACATTTTATTCCCCAGAAACTAAACTTGGTAGCTTTTAAACCCCATTAAAATTAACCCTCGATCCACCCTAACACACAAAGTATCATGTCCACTAAATAGTTTTGGACCTCTCGCGCCTGAATCGCCTTTTAAACGTCACATCAAACTTCATCAAACGGCTCCTCAAAACAAAAGTTATAAACGCCCATAGGGTTGTCGGTTTAGTAAACATTCGTTCAGGGCTGGCCCTTCATAATAAACCTTTAACCTCGAGCCACGAAATGTCACTGCAGGGAAACCAAAGGGTTTATGTGTCTTTGATAAAAATAAGTGCAGAGATAGGCTTCTTAGTGTAATATTGAATTATTTACACATGATACGTATTTCTTAAGCTTAGAATTTTTTAAAAAATATCTAAAATAAAAATTTACTTATTTGAAAAACTAAAATTGTATGAGTCATCATAAACTCATAAAATTAAGACTTAGCAAACTGTATAATATTAATGAAACATATGAAGTATTTTTACAAATTATATATATTAAAGTTTATTTTTCATTATTTATCTACTGGATATGGTCTTGCGACTTTAGTTAGTTGATTAGTGTACAGTTCTACAGTCTATACGTTCCCAATGGGACTTGGGGCCTTATCTTACGTGGAGGAGGACAAGGACAGAGATATAGGTCCATATATATTCCACCACGCTGGCCAAGTGTGGGTTGGCGGTTGACACACATCTCCGGATTTTGAAGTTCTCTAACATTTCGGTTTCGTCACGATGTTTTCCTTCCCCGTGAATACAACTATGTGAAAACTTATAATTCCTTATATACAAAATCTGTACGTAGTCGATGTATCTTCGTTAAAGCTACATCATTGGTCGCGCAAGCCTCCCTGACAGCTATAAAGATGTTGGTTTCGCAAAGAAAATATAGGGTCCGGGCCAAGTCGGGGGTCAACTCTGATGCAATTCGCTTTTACGAGGGTCGTCCGTGAGATTTGGATGTCATGATTATTAAACCTTACGTAGGTATATATATAGGTCTACCTTGGTATTATATATAGATGTGTAGGTATAAGGTAGAAGACGTAATAGGAAAAGGACATACCAAGGAACGAACCAATGAAACGTCAAATAACAGTGAGATAGATACGAGTAACTCCTAATTACAATTTGAAAAAACATTCTAAGAAAATGAAATTTACATTTAAGAAAGAAAGAAAGAAAATTATTCATTATTCGGTATACATTTAGGTATTCGGGTGACTGACATACTTGCATAAAATGTGCTTTTTCTCTTAATTTTATATGAAGTTTAATAAAAAACTCATGTGTTGTTAAGTGCTGGCAGCCTAATATGCAGTAAACCATGAGGAAACTGGTTGTATTTGGAAGGGCATACAGAAGCAAGTTAGTAGAGAATTCCACTCTGATATGGATAAAAATTTGTAGTCTAAAGGTTTCGAGATGATATTTTTTATATATAGTAAATTATATTAAGAGGTTCAAATATTTTGCAATACAAGGGGTAAATTAAGGCGGAGATACTAATGATGATTTATTAATATATCTACATTTAATTTCAGAAGCTTTTATAATAGCGGCTGGTGGACAGAACAAATGACCACCGAGCTGGCGCTTACCGCGACCAACGCTTTAGTTTAGTCATTCAGCGTGGTAATGACGCCAGCATACTAAGTACCTTCTCACGGACACTGACTTAGGTTTAGTATATCATTTATAAGTTAGGTTTTAATTTTAATATTAGTGTATTTTTTCCTTTTGAAATGTATATGTTCTTTATGTTATATTTTATTTTGACTGTGTGTTTTTGATAAAATAAATATATTTTTTGACTGAATATTTGTTTTTATTTGGTAGAATACGCTATAAAAAGCATAACTATTTTTCATTTATACTATCGATACCAGGAAGAAAACAAGATAAATCTTCTACGAAAGATACAATAAGTGAAGTCCCTCGAGCTAACTAATTTACGGTTAATTAATTAAACCAGTACTTGATTAGTTAGATATTATCAAATTATTTGCATCAACGCCTCTTTGTTTGGCTTAGCCCTGGTTTACCCTAATTAATACTAAGTAAACATTAGATTTGGACTATTATAGACCATTTACAATATTATATGATTTTAAATTTAAATTCTTAATAGCCATTGCCAACTTAATATTTGTAAATTTAGGAAATATCTTAGAAGTTCCAAACTTTCGTACAAAACGCTTTGCGTCGACTTTTATTGTTAGGACTGCGAAGCTTTGGAACTCACTACCTGAGTCTCTGTTTCCTGAGAGGTATCATCCCGGGGCCTTCAAAAGTAGAGTTAATAGGTATCTTCTAGGTAAGCGTGCCACACCGTAGACTGCAGTGCAGCTTAACATCAGGCTAACTGTAGTCAAACGCTAACCTATCATGGAAAAAAAAAAAAAAAAGCTAAAGACAAGTATACAAAGCTTTTATATTTCTTTATTTGATACTTCCGTTAATGTGTTTTTTGCTATAGTACTTGCTTACAAAATTATATGAGATAAAGATATAACTTTAAATTTAAACTATAGTTAATATAAAGTCACATTTTACACAAGATAATTTAATTAAGTTAGTTACCTTGTACAAACGGAACTTTTTTAAAAGTTGTGTAATTTAATAAATGGTTTCATTTACGTGGTGCTAGTACAGTTTGTACTACTACTTACCTTTCATTACAATGAATGACGGAATTGAAGACGCCTTCTCCTACTTTACAATCCACCTTCGGGTGTTCTTAGACCGCCATCTTGTGGTGAGCAAAATAACTAAGATATCATATATTATAGTGCTGCCATTTGCCGGCAAACCCACGAACTTTTAATCACAGTTAAACTTAAACCCACACGGTTCCAGTTTTACGTATTAATTTGCACATTTAACATAGATGACGCTAGTAGGGTATTGAAGAATAAACTTACTCTTATTTTTTTCTCAAATCATTTATAAATTAATACAACGTAAAAACACAAAAAATGGGGAAATCAATTTATTTTTCATATTTATTTACAAATATATTTTTATAAAACTTCTGAAATAACTAAATTAAAGTAACTTTAAAAAACATTATACATAAAAACTAAATCATCTTAAAATAAAACAAAGTATAAGTTCGAAATTAATTGTGTGTATACTTAGAATATTCTTTATCAAAAAATATAGATTCAGTAGGTTTCCCTCAGTTTTTATTTACAAAATCCGAGGATAACATTCTGAAAATATAAATTCAAACTTTCTATAATTATATTCTTTACATATAATATATTTTTTATAGTATCCCTGTAGGTACTTAATAAAGGTTTATATTTATTTTATATTATATGCTATTAGATTTTTTTCCTCCTGTTGAAAGTGTACACATTTAAATATTATTTAAACAATTTTGAGTATAACATTGCTACCCAATAAGAAATACAAGAAATGCTAACTTTTCAGTGAGTATCAAGAATAAGCTAAGGTGATTTCATAAATTAATGTCACGAAATTAATTATTAATACTTAACATTCCTAGTTCTTTCTAAAAAACCTAAATATATCTATCTATACCTACGTATTACTACTTTAGTCAAGATTCTCATACATTTTTAGACGCATTAGCGACCCTTTGTGTCGTAGCTTTCGTGTCAAAGCTTTTCAAGAACTTTTCAACAGAATCGCCGACATTTTGAACAATACTCATGCCGAGTTTTACTTTAAATTCAAGCATTCTTTTCAAAAAGGAAAAAATGCTATTAATTTCGTGTAATGGCGGGTAGGTTACTACTTCAGGAATGAAAGGCGTGGGTTTAACAGTTGTAGTGTCTTTAGGCTCGATCACAGGAGACGGGGATGGTGGCATCGTTGAAGTTGTTTCTGATTTCAACTCAGTAGTGGTCTCAGTCATCATATTCCTAAACTGGGTCGTAGTTTCTGATTTGTTCTCTTTGACAATAGAACTCGATGCGTCAGTTGAAGTGAAAACTTCGTAAATTTTGAACGTTTTCGGGGTTGATTCTACGTCACTTGAAGCTTCAGTTGTTGATTTTCTGTCGTCGTTTACAGGAATACTGGAAACGCTTTCAATTATTTCGTTTTTGATAGTTGTTGCCTCTGCTTCAGTTTTGGTTGATTCTGCTGGCGATGCGTATACAGTAAATACATCTTCAGGCTTAGAAGGTATTGGCAAATCACTTACAGATGGTACTGCCTCAGTGATAGGTGCCAATTTACGCAACGGAACGACGTAGGAGTCATCAATTTCATTGCTAATAAATATGTCTTTATTTTCTTTCTCGTTCCTTAAAATTTCTTCAAGTGAACTTGAAATACTGCGCTTCCCTAATGTATTGCGCTTTTTCCTGTTTAGTTTTCTGGGGCCGTGTTCTGGAACTACCGCAGGTGTGGCGCTCTCTGATAGTTCTTTTGGAACATTTCCTACGACAAACTTGTTTTCGTCTAGTTCGTTACTTGTACTTGATGTTTCCACATATCTGTCATCATTTTCTTGGCCATCATTGTTTGATCCAAGATAAAGAGAAGTTGGAGCGTAAGTGACGGGGGTGTTCGTTGTTTCGCTGTAAAACTGACCTTCAAATGGATAGACAGGTTTAAAATCTGACTCAGCAGGAGAAGGCTTCACGCCGTAAACAACGGAGTTAGATGAATCGCTTCCATATGAGATCCCTGATGAAGATGGGCCTGTATGGGGGGCAGCATAAATCGGTTCTACAGCTGGCTGCTGAAAGGGTGCATAAGAAGTAGGCAGTTTGTCAAAATTGAATTTTCCTTCTGTTGTATACGCATGTCTGGTCTCGTAATGTGGGCTGTAACTTACGGGCTTAGGGTAAATAACGCCGTGTGCAATACCAGTCTTTTGTTGCGGATAACGAGTGTTGTAATTAGGCTCATATTTTGTAGCAACTTGACGATATCTCAAATCTTGTTCTTTTTTGGCTGGGTATCTGTTAATGTAGGCTGTTTGACCAGCATAAGGATTGAGTTTGTTCTTGGCATGTGTAGGCATTCCAGCTAATACTGTTCCAAGCATTTCTTCTTCGGCTTGACCATTCCCATCGTTTGCATAATCTTCAGCGTTGTTTTTGTAAATGTCGTCTTTCTTATCAACTTCAAAAGTTCTTCTTACGGGAGTTGAGAACGGATAGAAGAAGTAACTCGCAATACCAACAATACTCGCTAGTCCTAAAACTCCTACACCCACAGAAGGCATAACTTCTCTAGAAAAGTAGTTATACAGCTGTGAAGTAATAGCACCTTGCACAGCTTGAGGTTTTTTGCCGGGTTTCGCAGATTTAGTCTTGTTACTTACTTTATTTTCAGAAACACTGGTGTCTTCAGCAGGCTTCGGCTTAGTGGTTTTGCGTTTTTTAGTCTTGTTCTTCTTTTTCGATGAACTACGTTTCGGTTTTTTTGTGGTCACAGGCGGTGTACTTACTTCAAGCTCAATTTCTTGTTCCTTTGCTTCCGTGGGTAGTAAGGCAGAATCAATATAGACCGGTTCTTCGGTAGTAGTGCTTATTTTATGTTTGTTCTTGTTTTTCTTTTTTGTTTTCGTGCTAGTTTTGATGGCAACTGTAGAACTTGATTTAGTAGGCGGAGTTTTGGTAGTTTCAGCTTTAACAGTTGTTTCAGTTGATGGCGCAGTAACACTTACTTCTTTTGGAGGTTTTGGAGTTGGTGTAGATTTTGTTTTCTGGGTATTGGACGACTCTTTTTGTTTATTTTCGTCAGAAGTAACTGGACGTTTTGTTGTAGATTTATTATTTTGGGGTTTTTTATTCTTATTTTTAGGTATTACTGGTTTTGGCTTTTTTGTATTATCAATTTTTGGAGATTCTGTGGACACAGTAGTATTTTCTTTGCTCACAGGACTGCTCACTAACACCCAAGTGGAAATACCTTCATTAGTGGTCGTCGAATCGTTATCAGGTACATTGTTTTCAGTTTCCAGTTCTTCCATTGTAATTGGCACTGCTTCACCAGCATGTTCATTTTCCGCCGGCTCATTTCCATCGTCATTTCTAGTTTTGATTTTATGTTTAACTTGACTCTTCACCTTGGGTGGCACTCTTGTATCAATAACTACAGTATTTTCGCTTGTGATATTAGGCTTATCAAGCAATTGATTTGCGACAAGTTTGATAGATTCTCGAATTGGAATTTTATTTTTCACATTTCTTGATGTTTCTAATATAGGCGTTGATGCTGTAGTTGCAAGAGTTTCTTCCGGTTTCCCAACTGCTTCGGTTTCTTTGGTAGGGGTCGTTGAACTGAAAATAGAAAATAAGATAATTTTAAGTCAATAATAATAGAAAATAGAAAGAAAAAATTATACAAAAAACTATAGGTCAATAATTATTATCCTAGACAAAATATTTATAAAACGCAATTATTCCAATGTAAATAAGGATGGGTAAAGCTATTCAATATTAAATACACATTTAAATTGTTGCATATTCTTTATTGAATATCTTTTTGCAAATAATACTTGGGTATATTTGTTAATGTTTGTATTGTCGAGATTAACTATTAATATATTATTATAATAAATAAGTAAAGAACCAAAAATATCAATAGAAAATTGTTAATCAAATTTATTAATTAGTATTAAACTGAACATCGAAAAGTAATTATTATAAATATTCATATATAGGTATAAAATTCACACGAATAATAATTATGTATCTAAGTTATGTAAAGGTACTATAATTATACATATTTATGATTTTATACGTTCTGATCTGTAAAGTAACTTAGACTTCACAAAACTTAATACAACAAAAATCTTCAGAATTTTGTTTATATATATCGAATAATACTGTCGTTAAGTAATGTAATAAGTAGTCATAAAAAATGGTCTACAGTCATTAAATTATGCTTATGGAAATATCAGGAATTGCAGTGAGTTGTGTATGACTAATTATAACACGCAAATAATATTTTAACAAAACAATTGGTGTTATTCATCTCAATCAAAATCAATTTCTTTTTTTTTCTTTTTTTTATAGATATTTCGATGTCATGATGAGGGGTTTAGTGTGTGCTATTAGGACGCATTATTAATCACTTATTTTCTATGACTTATTATTACTACTTTTATTATAAGCAAATAATAAATAATTATAATAAAAGTTTACAGAATGTGTTATTTTATTTTTCATTACATTAATAGAGTAGTATGATGTAAATTTATTAATTCATCATCATGTGTCTTTATACATCTTCTTTAGATTATTTAAGCAGCGTCCGTCAATTGTTTATTAATTCATAAACATACAAGCCTGGTATAACGCAATGCTATGAAGATCAAAAATACATTATGTTTTCATAAAAATCTTATATATGAGTTTCGGTTATTTACATGTATGTCAAACATAACAATATTTTTTAACAAAATTAAATAATAATTTAGTTAAATAATATAACTAAATTGTTTATTTAACTCGCATTTGCCAGGCATTGCGTCTTTTTCTTTTAATATTAGTATTTTGTGTAAAACTAAGTGTTTTAAACCAAATCTTTTCTTTAATAGCTTCTGCAGCGCTTAGTAACCAGTTTTTAACTTTAACTACCATAGATGTTTTTGAATAAGAATTATTTTCTGAACTACTTCTCGGTAAAGGTGGTCTCCACCTTCTGTTTTCTGGGAAAGAATGTAAATGCCAGGTTTTAATAGTGTCATCCCAATGCCAGTAAGGCCTGTATACATGAATGACTTTAGGAGCCTCTCTACCAAGTGGTAAGAACCAAGGAGTGATTAAAGCAGCCAACCCTGACCCAGCAAACATCAGAGCAATTGGCGCCAAAAATAAGGGAAATAAGCCAATTGTAAAGGGATTAACACTAGCTAGCCATCCCATAACGTTAATAACAGGACGAAAAAAATGCACCAAAGATGAGAAACTGAAGATATCATCATCATCTTTGTGTGGTCGACCAGGTTTACTAAGAGCTGATATTGGTGACGATGGGGAAAATACACCTCCGGGTTCAGCACTTTCACTTTGTAAAGCGTTAGCTGCATTATAGTTAGCAAGTTCGGTGCCTTCGACGGAAGCGCTATCCCCTTGCTCTTGGTTTTCTACAGATCCAAAGTAGTCATTTCCAGCTAACTCTTCCCCGTCAGAATCTTCTCCTACAGGAATACCAAACGGATTCGGGAATAAACTATCTGTATCATCTTCCTCTTCTGACTCTATGACATTATTTTTATTCACAACATTTGTGTTTACAGCTATGTTCAAATCAGGACAAGCTTCTTTAGCTTGACCTTGGAAAGTGTTATTTAGAGTTAAGTATATGGTTGGACAGTCGCTATTGGAACCGCTATACTCTTCCGGCCGTATGATAATTTTCTCTGTGTAGGCTGACTCGGGTTGAAAGGTAGACACTTCATAATCACCGCCATAATTTGGTATAGAGTTCTGATAGTTGTAATTTAACGGTCTAGTTACTTGCACTGGTTTTTGAGTAGTTGTTTTCTTTGTTAGAGAGTTAGGAGTGTGCCATGGTTTTGGGTAACCAACATTTGTGATTACAGGCGTTGGGCTTGGACGTTTCGTGTACATGTAGCTTGATTGCGATGGATAGTTATCTACAATTTGAACGTTACTGGAGTAAACTTGAGCTTCATCAGTGAACTCGTTTTGGGGCTTATAAACTGAGGTAAAGTAATTTGAAGGTACACGTATTTTTGGAATAAGTTTGGTGTCTGAACTTTCTGTGCTTGTGTATTTTGTATCAAAAGTTGTATGATCAGTTTCATCTGAAGTCGAAGTTTCGTATGTAAAGTTTAAATCTTCTAATTTTGTTTCATCTGTCCATTTTGTTATAACCTTTCTAATAGCAGGTTTTCTTACGTCTTTTTCAAGTTTTATTTTAGTTTTTCCATTTAATTTTGTAGAAGGTTTACGTTTTCTCTCAGGATTAATTTTGTTTTTAGACATGTCCCTAATAACTACACTTTTTTTTAAGCGACTTGTTCTGTTTGAATTAGAGTCGGATTTGTGAATAAGAGTAGAATTTGAAATGCTAATATTTCCTATAGAAGTAATGACTATTGGAGTCTTAGAATTATTGTACCTTAAATTATAATAGTTAAATCTATACCTTAACACATCATCTGTAGTTACATCAGGTGCATTACTAGTCGCGGGTGCATCTTGGGGTCGCGCATGAACGTACTGACTAACTATAACTAATAATAAAACTAAAGTCCACTTTAAACAAACACTTTTTCGCCTCGTCATGTTCACCACGTCCTGTACCTGTAATAAAGAAAATTATAATTATTAGCAAACTAATGAATGAGAATAACATACTTCTCTTCAGAATTTCAAGCAAATAGCGGAAAAGACCGTTATAAAATGAAGCCTGCGATAGTAGACTTATAAATATGTTATACATTCTTGATGAGTAAATTAATTATAGATGCCGTTCATATTAACGGTAAACCCCTAAAAAGTAAATAATGAATGCTTAATTTGTCCCACCTAAAAGAAAACTCGTTTAGCTACTGAATAATAATAATATGTAAATAAAATAAAGAGTAAAAACAGATAAAGATCAATCCATAACCTATAACTACTAACATTGTCTATATTAAGCTAGTGGATTTTACATATTATGTATTTATTATAATTATTACTCATCCACACAAAGGACAAACTCATTTCAAAAATACTTATTCTTTGTTTTAAATTATTGTGGGTTTGTGGTCTTGATAAAAATGAGAAATCATTAACAGTGCATCAGGTATTGACAAATATTAAATATGCAAAGCTTATTATTCTTGCGGTTATAACCTTAGAAGGAAAAGGATGTGGGTAGAAGCTTTCACTTCGAATATTTAATTACTTCGACCAAACTCTGCAAAATATACAGCTTTTTAAAAAACAAAACATTATTCATGCTATTTTTACGCTTCAATTACTTCATATATCTTGTTAATTAACCGACTTCAAAAAGGAGGAGGTTATATATTCGACGTGTATGTATTTTTTTTTTTTTTTATGTATGTTCACCGATTTCTCAGCCATTTGTGGATCGATTCTCAAAATTCTTTTTTTAATTGAAAGAGTATGGTTCTGAATTGGTCCCATTGTCACCAAAACTGGTTCTGATGATGGACTCCTAGGGAAATCGAAGAAAAACCTAAAAAGTTAGGTTATTTTTACGCATGTAGAGAGATTCACGCTCGTTTGGCTGTACTGATATTCATGAAATTTGAGAAGAAAATAGGTAAGACTATGTGTTAACACACACGCTACTTTTTATCCCGAAAATAAATACAATTCCCGTGGGATGCACCAAATAACATATAAATCTTTTTAACTTCTTCACGCTCGAACGGTTATACTGACATTGATGAAATTTGGAATGAAGATAGGTTAGACTATGTGTTTACACATAGGCTACTTTTTATCCCGAAAATAATTATTGTTCCCGTGGGACGCACCAAATAACACATGACACACTGATTTCGCAAAAATTTGATATAGGGGGTAGACTAGACCTTGTATCACACGAAGGTTACTTTTTATCTTAAAAGTCATTGCTATTCCCGTGGGAAGCCCAAATAACTCGATAACCTATTTTACTTCTTCGCGCTCATACGGCAATACAGATTTCGCTCATAAAATCGGCAGCTTATAGTCTGGCTAACAAAAGTAATCTGACGCGAACATCGAGGCTTAGCAACGGCCCATGCGGCCAGTCTTTGGATGGGTGACCATGCACAAGACTTCCATAAAAAAATGTGATATTTTCGTCTGGGCATTACTGTGCTTCGAATAACACGTTAATTTGTTGGGCCTGGACCACTACTCTTAGTACAAGCAGGGGTCAAACTAAATCAGGGGCTTGAAAAACTCTCGACGCCAGAGCTTGGCCACTTGGGTCATACTTAGTGGAAGAAGGAACTGTAAATTTGATATATTAATAGACAAGACCCACGAACGGATAAGGAAAATATTTACGCGCTCGCTTCGCTAGGAGTTATCCCGCTTCGTTCAAATTTCCCCCAGGATGTTCTGGGCTTATGACACTCCAAATATTATATAATTTGTGCTGCTTTGGACTTCAAACGGTTCGAACAAATACGGTGAAAATTTTCGCGCTCGCTTCGCTCGCGCATAGCTCGCTTCGCTCGCATCCAGCTCGCTTCGCTCGCAATTGGTTCTAGTACGTTTTGACACAACAAACATTATGTGATTTGTGCTGCTTTGGACTTCTTTATGCTCAAACGGTTGGAACAAATACGGTGAAAATTTTCGCGCTCACTTCGCTCGCGCATAGCTCGCTTCGCTCGCATCTACCTCTTTTTGCTCACACTTGGTTCTAGTACGTTTTGACACAACAAACATTTTGTAATTTGTGCTGCTTTGGACTTCTTTATGTTCAAACGGTTCGAACAATTACGGTGAAAATTTTTCGCGCTCGCTTTGCTCGCAATTGGTACAAGTACGTTTTGACACAACAAACATTATGAAATTTGTGCTGCTTTGGACTTTTTTATGCTCAAACGGTTGGGAGAAATACGGTGAAAATTTTCGCGCTCGCTTCGCTCGCATTCATCTCTTTTCGCTCGCACTTGGTTCAAGTACGTTTTGACACAACAAACATTATGTGATTTGTGCTGCTTTGGACTTCTTTATGCTCAAACGGTTGGAACAAATACGGTGAAAATTTTCGCGCTCGCTTCGCTCGCGTATAGCTCGCTTCGCTCGCATCCAGCTCGATTTGCTCCCAATTGGTTGCCTGCCTGGCACACGCCAAATTTTTTCATCGTGAAGTTTATTTGGCTCTCCATAGCTAAAACTTAAACAAAATATCATTACCAACCACTAAAAATGTAAAAATAAAATTGTTTTAAAAAACAAACAACCGACTTCAAAAACACAACTAAAAAGGGAAAAATAATTTTAAGCCTAAATCAAATCAAGAATATATAAATAGATTAGGAGAGTTTATTTCATGTACTTATAAAAACTATTTGCAATTTTTAGTAATCCTGTATTCTTGAAGTCGGTGCCATCTAATAAGAAAAAATTAATGTTTGTTAAAAAAAACTATTTTCAATTGTCTTTCTTTGCTGGCACCGACTCCAAGAACACAGGATTAGTAAAAGTTGCAAATAGTTTTTATAAGTACATGAAATAAACTCTCCTAATCTATTTATATATTCTTGATTTGATTTAGGCTTAAAATTATTTTTCCCTTTTTAGTTGTGTTTTTGAAGTCGGTTGTTTGTTTTTTAAAACAATTTTATTTCTTAAAGTTTATCCGTATCTGACTCATGGTAAAAGGAAAGTTAAGCATACATCGATGACTTCATAACAATATCTTCAGTGTTTTCCCCAACATTGCCACCGATGTATAATAAGTATAATCTTTATGCGAAGTTATCATCAGAGAGCGGATGAGGGTGAATGACCGCGCGGCCGTGACCATACTCTGGTGTTGTGGTATTTTTTATTTATGTATGGCATTACTGACCTGGTTTCGAACAGGCTTTTTAGGTTTTTGGGTTCCGTTACAACGACGGTCTGTTGGGAGTTTGAGGATTCTATATTAATTGTTAACAGGTTGGGATTCCTTTGGTCCTTTCGTTTCAAAAAACTGTTATATAAATGTGGGCTAAAATGTATTTTTTACCTGCATAGACATAGTTATTATTTTAAATGAATGATATTATATAATATTGGGAGATATTATGGACAATATCGAAGATATCTACTAAATTGTTAGCCCTAATTTTAACAGGTTTATCTAAATCTCATACATTAACTTTTTTACACGCTTTATATTAGCTTCACCTGTATGTTTGTATGTTTGTTTGTAACCGACTTCTTTGGGCGCGATTTTGACCCACTTTAAACGGCCAGATTTCATTGAAACTTTGTAGATTTATTGAGGACCGGTGACAATACACTAATTTGATAAAATTATTACATTTTTTGTATTTTTGTTTGTAACCGACTTCTTTTGGTGCGATTTGGACCCACTTAAAACAGCCAGTTACGCGTGTTTTTTTTAGTTTTTTTAAACTATTATTATTTAGTTTCAACCTAGTCTATTAAATTGCAGCGTAATATAATGCTGGCTCTATATTTAAGAAAAAAATACTTTTTTAACATGATTGCAAGAAAGTGGGGCAATGTGTAAAAATACATACAATAATTAGAAACAAAAATATAAAATCATAATAATATTTCATAAAATCTATTTATATATGTCGTTAAAATATGAAGTCAAGAATACTCAAGTATATTTGCATCACATCACAATCAGGTTTGAAAGTAGGTGAATGAGGCGAGGATGATGAGTGATAATGAATACCTTTAGCAGGATTTAAGGTAAATACATTATTTCCCCGTTATATTTAACGTTATCTGAACTACTAACAGCATACGAAGACTTTCTTTTTCTTATTAAGAAATATTCAGAATAATAAAAGTTGGAGATTCGGTAGATTGACCAAAGTAATAAGAATAGAAGTTCTTACAATAGCATTCTTAAACTTTGTAAACTAATATTAAACTTGATAAAAGTCAACAAACTATTTAATATTATTCTTAAGAACGTAGAACAAACCTTATATAACTTAGATGCCTTTGCCATAGTTAAGAGGCATATAGCTTTCCGTTATTTGTAAGTAACTATAATTACACCGCACTGAAAATTGTCACTAGTCAATCACTAGTAGCTGTGTGGATATAAGTAGATAGGCCTGTTACTCAGGCTAGTAATTTTGACAGAAGTCTAGGACATAAGTAGTCTTGTTTCCTGGTCATGCAGGTGCACATTATGTTTATGGTACATGACCGTAACATTCAACTTAATTGCAATGTGTAAGGTGCGTTGACTTGCTATGTTCTAAGTCAAAAGAACTTGGCGGAAGCAAGTGGCAAGTTAAAGATATTCGAGAACAAATAATATTCGTGTGATATTTACTAGTCAAAACATGTAATTACTTAAAGCGAATTTATTTTACACTTTAGTTTATTTATATTGCTGAACCATAGAAAAAATTATTACTAAGCTACAAGTATGATATAAGATACATATGAAACCAAACGAAGCGATAGGTTAAAATCACAAAGAAGTAAAAAAATAAGAAAATTTATAGAAATTTTTGTCTGAAATATAGAAAATATGAATTTGTATTTTTTTAAATAAATATATAACTGTTTCTTATTTTTCATTATAAATAAGCGATTAGGACACTAATTATCATCATTTCGAAAAATTAGATTCGCCTCTTTGTTAAGAATGTTAAGTACTTAGTATGGATCAGCTTCTCAAACACAGTTTTAAAATATCTGATTCGCCTAACATTCGCTGCAGCCCATCACGCGGCCGGCGCCGACCAATGATTATTTATGTTAATGATATAACTGGCGAGTGCATGCGCGTGCGCCTCGGCATTCGTTCCCATTTCTACCCGTGTTCTGGTTTTTACTAGAACCTGCGCGTCAAAACTTTCCAACTTCGCCGTATTAAGATTTTGAGGAAAACCCAAAGCCTTGAATTAAATTAATCATTGTATGTGGTTAAGACAATAGGATTTATTAATTAACGTTATTATTTTATACAAAAAAGATATACATTAAAGCAAACAAAAGAATAAGTAGACATCTTTTATAATATTGTGATCATGATAAAACTTTGTCTAGCTATTTTGGGCTTAGAAGAATATTCAAGATCTAGCCTGGCTAAGCGATTTAGCTCACTATTCTTAAGTGAACCACTGTATATCTGTATACCTATAATAAATCAGCCCGCTGTATATGTTCTTATATATATACAATTTCCATGTCACAATGTTAGTTACCGCGTTACTCCTCCGTAACGGTTTGACCGATTTTTACCAATTTTTTTATGTATATTCAGTAGGTCTGAGAATCAGCTACTATTTTTTTTTCATACACCTAAATGATAATCAATTATAGTGTTTTTATCTGTACTTAAGCAAGGTAAAGCAACGTTTGCTGGGTCAACTAGTAAGCCACTGCAGAGTAAGGCTTATTGTCCCTCCACTTATGTTTGTCTTGGGCAACGGTCTTCCAGTCTGGGTTGTGCGCCACTAACGCGAAGTAAATCATTAGCTGCTCTCTACAGTAACACTATAAATACACTTGTCATATAAATGTGACTTATTTGTGGCTATCGTATTGGCGTATTCAGATATGACTGCAGACACAATAACCACACTGAAACTACTTCAAATCATCTCTCCTAAATTCTAAAGGCTGATTAATGATGATGAAGATGATATAAAAAGCTTAATAGGTGTGGTACCGATGGATTAACTTATTAAATTAATTAATGGAAGACGACGCATTGCAATTTTGTATTAGGTAATAAAACTTTCAAAACTAACAAATTAACCGTGGAATGACGCAATGCAACCTAAATCATACATTCCTTGCCATCGAACGGAGTATAAGCAAGACATTAGCCACCATAATAGATAGCTTCGGACACATGTCATGACAATTTGCGCGCAATACCGTTGGTTCATCGCTGGCGGAAACACTTTCCACTTTACGAGTATGACACTTTATGCTTGAAAACATTCATGGTTTTAGGGTTCCGCAGACAAGTCATCATTAAGTGACTGATTTTTTATCATTATTACATCATAACCAGCTTTATTACAGTCTAAGGACTAGCACAGGACCAGAAACTTCGTTATTTTTATTGTGTACCTGTACTTTTACGTAAATAAATATTTTTTTTGTATTTTATGTTATCTGCTTATAGATAAAGGCTATTATTTCCCATGGCACATCACACGGGCCTGGTTTTACGATACTCTTAAGTAACCTTTACCTGCTAACTTCTTCAACTCTAAAAAAAATATTGTCAATCATATATGTGTGTATAAATTAAAGCATTTTATTATACTTAAATCAATTGATCGTGTATTGTATCCCATGATGAACAAAAAAAGCACAGGTCATGTGTTTAAATAATATGTTACAGAAGCCCTTTATAAAAAAGTAAACCACTTAAATTCTGCCACTGATATAAATAAAACTGCAGAACCCCAGACGTATGAGTCTAATTCGCGCTTGATTGAAATTTATGTAACAATCACTTCAATAAGGGATTTTAATGAACACCAAAAGAAAAGGTTACAATCTATATTGAGGGCATACATGTTGAAACTTTACATCATTACAACTTAGAGTATACTCGGAGACATTCGACGTACATCTTCAAAACGAAATTGCGCAATCGGTTATATATTTATCTATCTATATCGTCTATTTATGGATTGTATCATTTTCATCCTGAAAAGACTCTTTGATTGTAGAAGTAAAGTTTTTTGTATAATAATAATAATAATTTTAGCAGATGTTCACAAGTGATTGACACATTTTTTAACTAGGTATAGCTACTATACCTTATTATTCTTAGCTAATATAAAAAGAGAAATACAAATCATCATAGAAGTAATCATCATAATTACGGAATCAAGCAAATTCTTACTATGAAATCCAATCTATGTCATGTTATTGTCTAAAGCTATAAAAGTACCGTTGCTGCCACATTCTGCCCGCGATTGGCACGGATGGCCAAAAACGAAGACGTTTTGTCCAATAACCGACTCACCTTTTGAAATGAACGATGACTATTGTATTGTTTTTGTAAATTTGGGTCAGCCTCAGCACGATAGTGAAATTTCATTTTTCAATGTCAATGTTTTTGAAAATATTTTGCGCATGGCCTTGCATTTTTTGTGATGAAGAATGGAGAAAGAATACCCTATGTGTGAGTTTTGCATAATAGAAGAGAGTCGGTACAAGTAGTTTAGTTTTGTTTGCTATGAAATAAACTCAAATAAAATATATAAACCACCATGTCTTCTCCAACAATCATTGTGTTGCTTATAAAGACATTTTGAATTTGCATTTTATACTCATGTTTAATGTGAAAATTCACAAAGAAATGAAAATTGAATAAGAATTTTATTACATAATGTATATGGATAGTCGCAGACAGAATATGCCACACCAATAACTAAATGCATTTCAATCAATACTGCTCTCACCGTACATAAAACACTTTATAAATCTAATCAATAAATAAAATGATGAACTTTGAAATGTTTCCTTTCTTGACACGAATAATGATATCGAGCTTTCTCAACATGATACAGAAAGTCCTGATTTGCAACACCTACTTCGAAGTACTAATGAAAGTGCCCTTAGAGCTTTGTGCTAACGACGCAGCGAAAGTAACCTTAATACTTGAAACACAACACTACCCACGGACTCGAGGTGAAAATACGTACAAATAATTTGCACCGCGAGGCATGAACAAATGTTGACAATATTATAAATACTGTCATACAAAAATAGAAATATAGCAATAGTTATGAAAAAATTGCATAATTTGTATTACATGTCATTGTAACAACTTATTCAGTTGATTATACCTACTAGTGAATTCAATTATATTTGAGCTTCGTTTAATAGTGTTGGTGGTGGTCGATATAGACCGTAAGTAGTATTATACTTATAGATAGAAACTTCGTAGTTATTTAAGTTACCCAAAAAGGGATTTTTATTTTAATATTTGATAAAGGTACCTAGTCAATTTTAGTTGGTCATCAAAATCATTGATCTTCTGTATGTTTCAAGGTTTGTTTTCTTCTTATATATATACCTACACATGATTGTTGTAACGCTTAATAAGTAAAGTTTTGATTTTGATTTGAAATGATTTGATATGACGATTTAATAATGGGTGACACAGGCAACAAGCTATAAAGAAAAAAGTATTAAGCAGAATGCCATGGGATAGGTCAGATGTTATACTCTCCTTAGTAAAAACGGTACTTATAGTAATTTGCAATATTTTTCCTACGTTACGACGAGTTTAGTGAGCTCACGCTAAACACTATCAACTATGTGCTAATGAAGGTTACAGACCTCATATTCTCAAATACTAAGATAGAGATCGAAAAGAAGCGATATTGGAAAATCAATTTATAAAATTCAACGAAAATATTTCATCACAAGAACTTTACAAAAACTTTTAATTTTAATTAACTTTTTTACTCAACAATCATTTTTAAATTTTTGTTGCTTTTTATAGTCTAGTCAACAAGTGCCTTTTTGGTAAACTTTTTTCAGCAGTCTCCGAAAATTATGATTGAGGTGTCATTCGATTCGGAATGGCATCTAGATAGTTTTCGAAAAACAATGAAGTTCCGCAAATACAAAAAAAAAATAAAAAAAAAAATAAAGTTTTTGACCACGGATTATTGTTTATTGATCTGTCCTGTAGGCACCTGAATTTTTTCCTCTAATAATATTTATTCATTCAAGGTCCGAGGAACGAATAAATATTATTGAAACTTATTAAATATGAAAATTTAAATTTGTATTTTTTTTTATTTGCGGAACTTCATTGTTTTTCGAAAACTATCTAGATGCCATTCCGAATCGAATGACACCTCAATCATAATTTTCGGAGACTGCTGAAAGTTGACCAGAAAGGCACTTGTTGACTAGACTATTATACTAAGTTTTCTGAACATATAAATATTATTATTTTAATCTTTAACGGCCATTATTTTTATAAATTATTATATTCTTTTATGAAACTTGCACTTAATAATATTTTTGTTGCTTAGACTTAGACAGAACATTTAATTAAAAAATATAAAATTTTATTTATTATCATGTGTAATTAAAATAATTATGTGCAATTCTTTATATACTCGTTACCTACATTATTTAACACGTTACATTAATTTGTATGCAAGATGCATACAAATTAAATGTAATGTAATCTTAAGTATATTTATTAACAGCCTAATAATTTCCTTCATTTTGATGTCTTCATCAAAGAGCTTGTCTTCACTTTTCACATCGTATATGAAGCATGAAAGAATGCCGAAATGCTGAACGTTGCATAAAAATGCTGCTTGAACAGTGTATCGAGATAATGAGACCAATGTAATTATAATTAGTATTTCAGGCTTTGGTTCTTATAAAACATGATTTAAGACTCGTCTTTAATTCCAGTGGAATTCTCATATTTTTTGCTAAATAAAATTATTGCATATATTTACAACTTAAGTAATGTGTTTGAAAATCATAATAATGCTATGGGTAATTATTACTGACAGCTGATAATTATTAGTTACAGATAACGCTAAAGAAATTCAAAACACACAAAGTTAAAAAATATCAGTACCAGAATGCATACAAATGACTCATCTATAACTTTTTTTGAGATTTTTTTTCGTATATTACGAGTAATTAACTTAATTAGCGCTTTTTATTAATTTAAATTTTACAAGATTACTAAAGGTTCTTCTGCAATCCAGAATCCAGCCTGAATCCTGATTCAAAAGGGAACACTAAACAATAAATAGTTAAAAAATAATATAACTCACCGTTACTATATAAAAACTTCACTTCACGATAAAGAACGTACGCACGATCTGTTTAAGACAGACCGACCGACTGACGAGTTGGCTTGCTAACGGTGTTCTGTGCCACTTCGCTAACCGTGCTTGTGTTAGTCTGCTTCGGAAGAAGACAGTAACTGGAACCAGTTCTTGGATTGTAGAGAGAGAGTGCGAGTTACTGGTAACTGTCGGGAATGGGTGAGACTAATATTGGGAAAGGATCAACAAATGATCGTGTCGGGACGTTTCTCCGAAGGAATGAATATTATTTAGTTGACTTTACTTGACCTACATGAGTTTATGACTAAACAACCTATAACCTAACAACTATAAATGCACTTACTATTTAAAATATAGAAAAATATCTAAACTTAAATTCAAATGAAACATTGCAAAAGAATATCAAATATTACATTTAAAAATATTTTACTATTTTAAAGGAGTAATGCAGACAGTATTTGTACAAAGAGAAGTTATTGTATGTTCTTTCGTAACAAAAAAGTGAAAAAATATATAATATATTATAAATATTGTCAAAAAAAATACTTCCATAAAATGGCAGGAAAATTTTCCAAAAAATAATTTAAATAAATAATAACAAAAAATATTTCTAGGTTGACTAGTTTTAAAGGTACGATAGTACAGTCGCAAATTATAAAATAAAACAATAGAGCGGTGAAAATCTTAAAATCCATTACTTATAAGTACTATATCCGTACTTATAGTTCCACGGGTCAAAGAAATTCTAAATCCAACAATTAAAATCTAATAAGTGTCACTTTTTAAGATTTTATTTTTAATTAATTTAGTTAGTTGTAAAAATTTACGGAAAGCTTATGTATGACTTCTAGTCATGCAAGAAGAAAGGCCTTTGCTCAGCATTGATCAATTTGGTCGAAGGTACTGATGACGTTTAAATTTTACTGTAATACTCATATGTGCTAGTAACTAAGCTATAACTAAGTGACCAACTAACTACGAGTATATCTCACACAACGTTGGCCAAAGAAACGCAGGATAGTTTTGTTTTACACAACACAGCTTGGCATTCGACTATTTAATCATATTTTAAGTATATCGGCACTACACTCTAAGTGCTTACAGGGCTGTATTTACGACCAATTGTTAGCTTCCCTAGTCAACCTGACCTACATCAACAAAAGACAAGTTAAGCATTTGGATACTTTCTTATTTATTTTAGATTTAGGACATAGGGCCTTGTGTATTTTTTTAATTCGATACAGCAAAAACTAGCTAATAAATATATTATAACATTAACATTACAGTATTCATTTTAGATTTAATGCAATTATTTGCTATCTTAATTTTGAAGCGTAATATGAACATCTTAAAATGTCTCAGCAAAAACCAATAACGTTGCATATTTTTTTTCCAATATAGGTACTAGAAATACTTCAAAGCACTAGAGCATTAATTAGCACAACATTATTAGCCGCCATCTATTATATTTTCGCTGAACTGATCAATCATCAGTACCTATGTTTTGATGTGTTGTGTACCACAAAAGCGCGCCATCTAGTGAAATGCTCGTAAACTTCCATGTGGTGAAGTGGCAACTAATGTTACTATTCACTACAAGATGTCGCTGCTATATTCTAGAATACATTCACCTGAATTTTATATTTTTAATCAGGTAAGCAGTATTAAAAATAAATCTATATTTGTGCAAAATGCCTTTAATCAATGTGATGGAATACCTACACACGTTACATTATGCGAAAGTATATAAAGCAATGAAAGCGAATAAAATCAAATGGACATAAACTTTCCCACAACAATAAAATAAATGTTAGCGGACAATCTATTTGAACGTGTCAATTTTCCGTAAAATTTTACTATTCTATTCAAACAAAAAGGTTTGCTCACTTATTTTAGCTTATTGGACTTTTTTTACATTTGGTTTTTGTGTACAATAAATAATTTTGTATTGCATTGTATTGCATTAAATACTTTGAACTTATGGATATCGCTTTTAGTCAGAACAGATGCTTATCATTATTATGCAGTAGAGTTGTAATATTTTTTTTAATTCGAAGCGAAAACAGGCCAGACGGGCGTGCGACAGCCTTTCGTCCCGTAGGTCGTGGGTTCGATTCCCGCTAATAAGCTTCAGCTTTCGGTGAAAGAAAACATCGTGAAGATACTATAGCATGGTGGTAGGGTATTTTTTAATGCTTGACTGGCACCCACTAGAAGAAAAATCTGTTGCCGAGCACCTAATGCTATGTTCTAGCAGCCTCCTTGACCGGCAAACAAGGCTTGCTCCACCTTAGGCTAGAGTGTCCGGGACCCGTGAAGTTAAGCGCCCTGCTGGTCAAATGCCTAGCTGTGAATGTAACGTGCAAAAAACATACTATGGTAATCAAGTTAAATCACTCTAACAAAAACTAATATTGCACGCGCGTATTTTTTTGACTATATTTGCAGCATTCTTGGTTAGTTGATAGGTCTTCATACACTGATAAAAGTTTTTCCGTCTTCTAAAATAACGGATGTAACTTTTTTACCTTACTTGGGTAAGTAAGAGCCAAGTAACTTTTTTCTCTCCGCATAATAAGATTCAGAGAAGGGCGTAAAGTTTTTACTCTGTCGACGTAAACATGGCCCTTTTTGTGGAAAACAAAGTCTTTTATTTGATAAGTTAAAGAAAGTGGCTGATTATATCGATGTTATGGTACGATCAATACAAATCGCATTGACTGATCAAAGCCATGACTCTGTGATGAAAACAACACTTACTAACACAGTAAGCGGTGGACTAGATTTTGGTTATATTTGTAAAGTATGTTTTACATCATGGTCAACAAGATTTCATAACCTCATAAATTCCTCATAAATCTTCACAACACTAAATGACCAATAATCATAATGAAATGGTTAAAATTAGTGAATTTAATTAGTCAGTCTAGTCTATTAGCTACAGAAAATTTGTACTTGTTTTTTGTTCAGAAAAAACAATAAAAATAAAATACTTTGTAAATATTATTCTTAAATAATGTGTAAATTTACTTTTATCATTATAGTCTCTCTTCTAGTTTTGTCAAAAAAGTAATTACAATAGTATATTATATTAAATACGAGTATTATGATATTTGTGTGTTGTAACAACATGCGTGATTATTTTTTGAGAACCATACTCATTCTTACAAGTATAACGTTTCGATGACTTTAATACTAACAAGCTCGCAGTAAAAAAAAAAACCTCCGACTTTTTGTTAAAACGGCCGTATTTCTATTATACCAGTCAAGCCCTTTTATTTGATATTGAGGAAGTTTTCAAAAATATGTATTCCGTGATTTTGTGATGACAGCGATTTTGGATTGATTTGATACAGCACAGCTAAATACTTCCGGCTAATATATACTTCAAATAATCAGTTTATCCGTTACAGTTACTCATAAACACATGGACACGTAGAACTTATAACATCCCGTCGTCACGTCAGGGATTAAATCTTATAAGTTTCGTTATTTAATTCGTTCCCTAAATCAGACTCTTAGTTAATTTCAACATCATATTAACAAACATACCACCATATATTATATGTTGGCAGCAACCTTAGGCTGTAGTTATAAATAGCGGAAGAGGAAATGACATGACTTATTTAATTTCAAGAAAGTGAAATTTGCATGTCGGACTTGCTGGCTATCGTTAATTTAAACTAAGCTTACATATAAGCAGCATTTTAATGTTACAGTTATTTTGTGAGAATAAGTAAAGAGAGTGTTTGTTAACTAATTGGCCATCCTAAGCTCAATGTGTTGCAAATTACGTATATATTATTTACTTATTGTATTGCGAATTCCAAGTTGCACATAACACTAACCTGGAATCTTCATTAGTTCCACTCAAGGTCTTCAATATCTTCCATCTGATCCATCCCATCTGCATTCGTACTGCTTTCCTTTATGCCATAACCATTTTCGTCACGGAATCAAATCATTTCTTCGATAAAAGCATTTTTTACTTCATCAAAATAAAATGTCTCTATTACCGAATCATTTTTTGTATAACCTTTGCAAAGGTTACGCAGATACAAATTTACTACAGCAACTGCTATGTGGATATAGCCTTTATTTTCTTAGGCTTAAATATCTAAATTGTGTGCTTTTATATTTCCAACTGCTGATATATAACTCTATGATTATCTGTTTTATGTTACTGTATTGCCGAGGATGACTTCTGCTTTCTTTCCAATACCCATAGAGCATCAAGATGATTACATTCAATGTCTATTTGATGGTCTATTACTCAACATTGCTGTATGGAGATTGCTTCTCTTATAATAATTTAGGTGTTCATTTTATAAGGAACACATGTCTTACAAGCATTTTTACGTGCCGTTAAATAGATGATGTACTTTGAAGCGGTGATCTTATTTAGAATTTAACGACGTGATCGGCTTTTCCTCTCGATTTCTGTTTTTATTTCGGCCCACAAAGTTTGTTTGTAAATGTTGAAGTCTTATGTAACTCTTATTAAACGTTACATACGATATATCTGTAATGACGGTATATCTGTAATGCCATCTAAGTTTCAATTTCTCATCGTAATCATTCCAACGATAGTCGTCTCTCTTCTTTATGTATCATTTTAATTGGCTTTTTGAAGTGATAAATATCAGTTACATTATACTGCGAAGCAAGTTAATGCCGTATGTAGAAATTCGGTGATGGATATCAACGTCCAGGTATTTCTTTCGCTTTAATTCCATTAAGGGTGACTCGTGATGACTCGTGATTGTATACTGGAAGTAAAAGAGAACATGATAGTGAGAGCAATGTAATTAACAAGACAAGTTAATTCTAGTCGTCTCAGCTGTATATAGGAGAACATGTAAATGGCAAGCACAGATACAGGGAATAAAGATGTACTAAATTCTTAGTATATGACATTATAATAGAAGCGTTATCCAAGGTACTTCGAATAGGTGAAAAACCTCTTACTGATCTTTAAATAACCATCAGATTGGTCACATATTTGAAACAATTACTTCAACAGCTATCTCACATCAAGTGTAATCACGTACTGAAGCCATAAAATAAATAACGACGATTGCGACAAAAACGTGTGTAGAGCAATTTTACTTTCTGTCTTTCTTTTCTCAGTAAATGTGGGAATTGTATTTATTACAGTACCTGATGCATGTGATGTACGCAGAAGGCGTCAACATTTTGCCATTGTTGGCAAAATATGTGAATTTATCGATGTGAAACAATGCCTCGTTTGGAGAGCAATTTATGGAGCCAGCTTACAGCAATAGCTTAGATTTTGCGAAAGCTTGTTTTATCTTAACTATCATCTAGCAAGATAAATTCAACTATCTAGGAAAGGAAATGGGCATGAAACACACAGACAGTATCAAAATAAATGATGATTATTTGATTCAGGCGTGACTAGAACATTTGTGGAATAAAATTTCGCAAGCCAGTGATAATGTGCTTGTCATTTGCAAAGGAAACTGCGTGTGACACTGAATTATAAAATAAAAACTTAAAGCATAATTTGTAATTAATACTCGCATTTTCGAAAACACGTATGCCCACGTAATTATGGTTTGTTTCTGACTATATGGGTTTAACCTATGTATTGTGTATTTACTATAGGAATAAGGTACAATGAATACTTAGATATACAAATATCAATACTACATTTTGAAGCTCAAAGGAACGCATCTATGAACATATATCTAATCACATTTTTATCAGAAGCTGTGTGTATAGTAAAAAAACAATTAAAAAATTCAATTCAATCAGCAAATGGCCCGTGATGCTATCGTACCTTCTAAAGACTTCAAAGTATCCATTCACCCTATCAATGTTTTCAAACATCCAAGTCTCAGCTGCCTCAATGTCGTGACTAACTCTGCTCACTTTTGATTTCTTAAAATGATTAAATCCAACCTGGATTCTACGTAAGTCGTGCGTAAAACGTCCTCAATGTATGAGCATGAGATTTTAAATACAACGAAGAAAGTATATTAGCAGAAACGAGACAAACAATTTATGAATTGAGAAATGACATTAAGACTCTTGAATAAAATATATACTAGATCTCGGTAGCGTATGATAATTTTTTGCTTGAATGTGATAATTATAGAGTACCTAACAAGGTTTGGTATAGTCCAAACTCTGCCATATGCTAATTTAATTGAATTTATGCATAGTGCAGGACACAGTGCAGCACTGGCCTAGAAATATGCAACTTTCACGGGACTACAATGGGTTGAATACGGAACACAAGAATACATTGATATTATATTAGATCCTTTAGCTTAGTCAAATAAATGTAAAAAGGATATGACTATCACAGGACACGTGTGGAAAGCTGAATTCGATTTTTTATACAACTTTATCTGTAGTTTTTCAGTCCCTTCAATGTTTCTTGATTTTTTCGAAGAAGACAAAGAATACATATGAACTTAATAATAAAATAAACTAAACACAAATTTAATATTGATTATACAGATAACTTGCTTGAAAAGATTATTTGTCGCTAAATTCGGTTTAATAACTAAGTATTGTATGTTTGCGGACAAGATAGAATAAGTTTTTAAGTATTATGAAGTGCGTCTAACATTGTAACTTAAAATACTTACTGAAATCAAACGAAAACACAAATCAAGGTTACTAAGATAAATCCGGGTACTCAGATCATCTCGTCATCAATCATAATCAATTGAAAAATATCTCGGAAGTTTTCTTTTCCATATCAAAATTGAAACTGTACAACTAAACAATTACCAGTATCATACAATCTTTAGAAAAATCTGCATACCCATCATCTTCACAGTTCGTTAGACGCTATAATTTTAATAAAGTCTTGTATCTTTTGTTATTATCTAAGAAATTATTAGAGAACTTTTACATATTAAAAGAAGATTTTATTAATTCAACGGTGTAATGGTTTCTCATTACACCGTAGAATTAACGAACACGCCGATGTAAAAAATTACTACGACGCAATATTGACCAAAATTTAACTATGTTAATTATTTTTAATTATTGGCAGGGCAAATTGTACCCGTTCGGGTTGATAAAAAAATTAGTATATTTCACAAATTTTTGTTCTAAATCTCGCGATATTTTAAAATGTTAGTTTTAAATAACAAAAACTTAGTGATTGCAATAATATGAATGCTTATTTCTTAGATGATAGAACATCAACTTATGATCATGATCTCGCTTGTTGAATCAGCTTGCTTACCTGTTTCATCCGTAAATTTCACATAACTAATAATTATTATTCTAGTAAAAAGTTGTGGCTTGTTTATAAGTTACTGATTAAAACATCAACCGCGTTATAATTATGTTATAATCTATTTTTTTTTCATATTAACGAATGATGCAAACCTGCCTTGCAGTGCTCGATGACACTGCTAGGTTAGTTATTGAGCTACGAGTGATTTTTTTCTACCAGCTTACCAAAATTAGATTGTAACAAAGCTTAATAAATAACACGGAGGATGATGATGTAGCTTGTATATACCAGCTAAGTATTGTCAAGCCTCTTGTGTTTAGGATTACAAACGTAGGCGCGTCACTGAACTTTAATTTTACCAACAAAGCTAGTGACAAACATGTCACCAGTCTCTACCGAACTAGTTCCATGTGAGTGCACTAGATCGTCATCTCATAATAGCTGCAATTTCAACTAACAATTACTGTCCCGGTTTACTTGCCTTACCCTTGTTAGGTTCCATTATTTGTTATCTCTTTTTTCCAAAATGTACGATTATATCAGGAATTACAGGATGATCAGTCTAATTATAAGTGACATGTTTTCATTATTTTGAATGAAATGCTTAAAGAAAGTAAAAAAAATAATAATTGAAATCACACATTAGGCATTTGTATAGTAATTAAGTAATTAATCCTTTTAAATTCTTTGATGATCATAAAAATATATTTTTGAATTTATTCACCATGACTAATAAATTCTTGAGTTAATTTTATCAGATAAAAATTTAGTGGTTGACAATTTTTTTTTTGATGCGTAGATTAAAATTGAATTTAAATAATATTAAGACAAGTGGTTTAAATTTCTACAAAAAGTAAAAACTACACAAAATCAACTTACGCTGCGATGAAACTCCAACTTTGCAACCAAATTCAACATCAGCTTGTCGAAAATTCTTCAAAGTTCAAATAATCACAAAATAATCTTCACCATCGAACTTGTCACTAGATTCAAGACGACGACTGTTCTGCTTGATTCTTGACAGAGTAATGCTGGCTGGCACCGACATTATGTGATTATACCTTGACGCTTCTAGCCAGAGGAAAAGCAACAGTATCTTCATAAGATAAAGCATAAATTGCCCTGGTGGACATTGATGTGGCATATGCGTTAGTAAAAGTGAAGAAAAACTGTTTGTTTTGCTGTTTTTGCTGAACTTTGATTTTCATTGGTGATCTTTAGAAATATTACCATGACTGGGTTCCCATAACGTTTACTTCAATTTGATCTTTTATAAAGAAAATCTTGAATAAACTATATAACTTCATCGTCAATTCTAGTGTATGTAGACAACGGAAGGCCGATGTTCAGAAGTGGGCTTTAACAGGCTGAAAAATAAAATACATTCTAAGGTAAGTATGTACAGCTATACATTAAAAAATATTTTATTATATTATTAGATAATTATTGCATAGTGGTAGGGCCTTTTTGTAGTGCTCGCTTGGCTAGCAATTAACATCAAGTTGAAATTTGTCGTCATGCATCTACCGGTATGTGCCGGCAGCTTCCTTGAGAGACAGATATTCCAGACTAGGCTTGCTCCATCCTACGCCAGAGTGGTGCTGCTTGTGTAGTTACACGCCCTGCTAGTCAAACAAAAGATAAGAAATAATGAGCCAAGTGCGAGCGCACAAAAAGTTCTATGCCATTATCTATAAATATCGACAAAAATCAAAACAGTAGGGATCGTTGACGGTGCGGCAAGAATTAAGTTACAGTTAAAAACAACTTCAAAAAATTTCAACAGTAATTAAAAAAATAACCATTGCTGAAAACTGCAGTAGGTCCAAAGAACATTTTAAGCCCCACACAGGTCGATCGATCTGACTCTTAAATTATTCAGACTGGTTAAGTGTTTAAATTTTGATCCAGGTCGATGACAGGTACCGATATTTAGAACAAAATAAACTTGTGATGTTACCTTTTTTTTATATCAAGGAAAAATGCCCCTAAATCTCTTTATTACACTTAGAAAGGTACTAACGCTTATACACACACACACACACACACATATATAATAATGTACTTCTCTCTGATTTAAATCCCCAGATAGGACTATAGCCCCATGAGACGTGAGTTTCTTATCAGTTTCATTCCCGGGTCAAAACGTTTCTTGAATAACAATCTACTTTCGCAATTTCGTATGCAGTTTTTTTCACTTTCACGAAAACAATGACAGTGTGTTTAATGCAAGAATGAATTCTATTAGGTTTAGTTACTAGTTTTGTTTATTAGAACCAAATGTAAATAAATGACAAACATTAAAATAAATTTATTTTATGATCTCATTACACGCAATCAGCGGCAACACTGAAGAAATCCAGATTGATTATTTTTTGCGCCATCTAGTGAGGAACCGCTGAACTATCATAACGTACGCACTGCTATGGTCAGTGCATAGCAGCTAATGATTTTAGTTTGACGTATTATAGCTAGAGGGCGCTATTTCAAATCATCTTCCAGTTTGGTGCTATCGGGATTATTTCATAGAACGTCTCTATTATGTTTTCAACAATAGAGGTAAATAAAAAAAACATGTTATTGGCACAACTGAAATCAAAGATTATGAATACTACAGATAAGAAGCGTGTTCCACGTTTTGAAACAATTTACCCTTGTTTGTTGTGTAAAATGAAACTACAACTACCACGAAATTGTTCCACACGTTGGCACATTTTGTTCCAAAGAAACCATAGATATCGGCCTCTTTCTTATTAAACCTTCTTGACAGAAACACAAAAACCGTAATACTGTGTATTACGTCAATTTCTAACTACAAAAGTTCTGTTAATGTGTATATTTTATCTGCTAGCTTGTTTAATAAATAAATGCTACGTCATTTTTTGCATATACGTTTAGTAACTAAAGACTTTTACGCGTGAAACAAATAGATTGTATTTTTGACGTAGTATTGGCTACACCGGTATCTTCAGTAAAGTGCTGAGTACCAACCGGTTGAAATATAACCATTATTCATTTCCGTTCTGATTCAAATAACTCTTTCGTTTTCCCGAAACATTCTCGTTTTTTTATCTTTACCTTCTGCACCAACGAACATTCCAATTTTTTTACTTTGTCCACAAAAAGTAACGTGACAGACTTCACAAAGAAGACATTATCTTATGTTGGAAAAGTGAACGTTCCCATTGTATTTTTTGCGCTTTCCTTACCCCTAACCAAAGACGAATCATTTGTATTTTGTTAGTCTATGCCCTAACATATTTTTTTTTACAAATGTACAAAACCACATAGGATATTTATTTTTAGTTTCATCCATAAACAAAAAATATAATTCAATATCACTGGTTCTATCAAAGCCGTACTTCAACCAAAATTTAACCAACGAAACCAAAAACCAAACGAAAACAGTATTGTGTTTAATCGTATTGGAAAAAGCTTGTAAACGAACATTAGCTACTTTTTTTACACAGGACAGCTAGGGATTTGACCAGCAGTACGTGTAACCACGTGACGCAAGGAGCGTGTATTGTCTGGAATATATAGCAATCAAGAAGGCTGCTAAAACATCATTGGTTGTTTGGTGACAGATTTTTCAGCTTGAGGGTGGTAGCTAGCTAAACGCGTATTAAAAAATGCTCTACCACTATGCTAGGTATATAAATATTCTTGAACAGTATTTACCAAAAGAAGGAGAACACAGGTTTTTAGTAATGTATGTATCGTTGATGTACTAAAGATTTTACTTTTAAAGATTCTGTTAGCTATTTTTTGCAAACAAAATAAACTTTAGCAGTGGAGGCCCTTCTTTTTTGGGAGGACCTTTGTGAGAAGCACACACATCCGTCAAGCAGTAAGCACTAGGTACTATGTTCTGGAATGACGTCTAATTAAAATTGTCTTTCGGGCAATTATAATTAGGGTCTGATATAAACTCTGTGAAGTGCTGAGTTTTGTAATTAAAAACTCTTATCATCAGGCTAGCCATCATTCATCCAGTCACTAAACGTTACTACCTACTCGTACTACTGAAATTATTGACATAAAAATTTATGGAAGCTATTTTAGATTTGAAATTTGTCACAGAGCATTATGCTACCAGTCAAGCCCGTTTACTTGATATCCATATTAAGGAAGTACCTACTTAGAAAAAATAATGTATATTTTGTAGCGGCGGCCATTTTGAACCGATTTACATGCTGAATTTAACGCCCGAAACAGATTGAGTCAGAATCGGTTCACCCGCACACACATACAATCACACATTTACATAGATATGACAAAACTCATAACATCCCGACGTTTTTAAGTCGAGCGTTAAAAAAGTTTAAAAAATCAAAGACTTCAGATAACTCAAAGTTTTATAAAATAAACCGATTTCCGTGTGAAAACCAGCCAGAGTCCTATGGACAGGATAGGCTTATGGTGAAATTACTGTAATCCCCCGTGAGCTCTCTGTAATAGGTGGCTTCATTAACTGCCGAGAGCTTAGCTCCTCAGACTGCATCTCTCACACAAACACACAGATAAAGGAAAAATTGTGGAACGACGACGGTCTGCGTACATTTAGTAAAGGGATATCTCTACGGACAAATGTGTCGGAGTACGGCAGTCCAACGGTCATGCGTTGTATACCTTTTTTAACACGCGTTTGCGCGTAACCACACGTATCAGCAATAGTGAGGTTTTAAGTGGAGCTTGCTTAGTCTGAAATAACTGGATCTTAGGAAGGCATTCGGAACACGCCATTGGGTGCTTGCCGACAGATAATAAGGTGGACGGTTTTAAGCGCGTAAATAACTTCGTTTGCGCAATTCAGTTTGAGCGTTGTGGTTGGTAAAGGGTTGTGACGATGACACAGACGTCACACATTTGTTTATTGACCGGACGATTGAACAATGTTGGCATTAACCAAATATAATTTCATATATTCTTGTGTGCATGTTGGTACTCGCGAATAGGCCAGTTTTAAGCCAATATTCATAAACTAGTAGCTCGAACTATCAGGAACATCTTAGTCAGATATTTGTCACACTTCACTGCGTGCTATCACACTACATTACATCACATCTCATCATACTATATATTTAAGTTTGTAAGTGCTATTCGTTACCCTTTCTAGTAAAACGGGAGCTTATAATTTACATTAACACATAAACTTATAATCTCTGATAACTTGACTCTTACTTTCTTTCTTAACGCTGCTTAGCTATTAGTAAGTATAGTATTGTCTCAATGTAGCATCATTATGTTTTCTGCGCCTTTTCTGTATTTTATTTAGTCTGCAGTTCCAAAGCGAGGACTTGTATTGGAGCTTTTGTAGGATAGAAAAAACTCTTCAAAGCGTTATTTTGTTGCTGAATTTTACGGACTTAAAAGTATATTAAAAAAATATATATATAAATGTATCAATTAGCAATTTCAATCAATTGGGCTGATACTTTAGATGTTCGACAAGAATTATTATACGAACGAGCGAATGGCTCGGCTGATAATAAGCAGTTAGGATCGCTTAAATACTTATTAAATATATACAGAATAGTCAGTAAGTATACATATATAGTAAGTGTATATAATATACCAATATTAGAAGGACTATGTTTATTCTCTTTGTGAAGAGCCTAATATCATTAAAAACCGAAACAAACCGCGTATCCACTTATAACACCCCCTGTTTTCTCAAGCGGCTGAAAGATCCCGCACACAGTACATAACAAAAGAAAAACATTTTCACGAGCCCCTAATCTAATCCTCTGAAATAATTTCCCTTCAAATTTCCATACACACACAAATCAAACGAACAAAACGCGCGATTTTCGACTTTAAAATCAAGTGCTTAAGTTGTAAAATTGACAGATTGACACGTCATTACGGATACATGGATGAGCGTGAGTGATTTATTGCTCGTTGCCTTTGGAAATTGGTCTCTATGTTAAGGGCGATAAGGTGGTTAGTTTCTTTCGGCGATTGTTAAGGAAACGCATTCCCGGGGCTCGAGTCGAGTCTCAAATAATCGATAGCTGACGTCTGGCTCGCCCCCTCCCCCCGCGCCCCGCGCAGGTGCTCGCCCGATCATATCCTGGGTTAAGGTACATTTCCCTCACGATTCGCTGGTCGTCAAGAGAGAGTTACAATTTAAATTCTTGATATCCCAGCTCTCAAGAAGCCCTGCAACAATTACTTGTCTTCAAGTTATATATTATGTCATTTGCATGCACAAATAAAATTGTTTTAAAAAACAAACAACCGACTTCAAAAACACAACTAAAAAGGGAAAAATAATTTTAAGCCTAAATCAAATCAAGAATATATAAATAGAATAGGAGAGTTTATTTCATGTACTTATAAAAAACTATTTGCAATTTTTACTAATCCTGTATTCCTGGAGTCGGTGCCAGCAAAGAAAGACAATTGAAAATAGTTTTAATTTGTTCTTATTAGATGGCACCGACTTCAAGAATACAGGATTACTAAAAATTGCAAATAGTTTTTTATAAGTACATGAAATAAACTCTCCTATTCTATTTATATATTCTTGATTTGATTTAGGCTTAAAATTATTTTTCCCTTTTTAGTTGTGTTTTTGAAGTCGGTTGTTTGTTTTTTAAAACAATTTTATTTTTACATTTTTAGTGGTTGGTAATGATATTTTGTTTAAGTTTTAGCTATGGAGAGCCAAATAAACTTCACGATGAAAAAATTTGGCGTGTGCCAAGCAGGCAACCAATTGGGAGCAAATCGAGCTGGATGCGAGCGAAGCGAGCGCGAAAATTTTCACCGTATTTGTTCCAACCGTTTGAGCATAAAGAGGCGGATGCGAGCGAAGCGAGCTACGCGCGAGCGAAAATTTTCACCGTATTTGTTCCAACCGTTTGAGCATTAAGAAGTCCAAAGCAGCACAAATTACATAATGTTTGTTGTGCTAAAACTTACTAGAACCAAGTGCGAGCGAAAAGAGGCGGATGCGAGCGAAGCGAGCTACGCGCGAGCGAAAATGTTCACCGTATTTGTTCCAACCGTTTGAGCATAAAGAAGTCCAAAGCAGCACAAATTACATAATGTTTGTTGTGTCAAAACGTACTAGAACCAATTGCAAGCGAAGCGAGCTGGATGCGAGCGGAGCGAGCTATGCGCGAGCGAAGCGAGCGCGAAAATTTTCACCGTATTTGTTCAAGCCGTTTGAGCATAAAGAAGTCCAAAGCAGCACAAATAATTTTATTATATTTGGAGTGTCATACGCCCAAAACATCCTGGGGGAAAATCGAACGAAGCGGGATAACTCCTAGCGAAGCGAGCGCGTAAATATTTTCCTTATCCGTTCGAGGGCCTTGTCTATTAATATATCAAATTTTACAGTTCCTTCTTCCACTAAGTATGACCCAAGTGGCCAAACTCTGGCGTCGAGAGTTTTTCAAGCCCCTGATTTAGTTTGACCCCTGCTTGTACTAAGAGTAGTGGTCCAGGCCCAACAAATTAACGTGTTATCCGAAGCACAGTAACGCCCAGATGAAAATATCATATTTTTTTATGGAAGTCTTGTGGTTCCCCATCTCATGGTTACCCATCCAAAGACTGGCCGCATGGGCCGTTGCTTAGCCTCGATGTTCTTGTCAGATTACTTTTGTTAGCCAGGCTGCTAATTTTATGAGCGAAATCTGTATTGCCGTATGAGCGCGAAGAAGTAAAATAGGTTATCCAGTTATTTGGGCTTCCCACGGGAATAGCAATGACTTTTAAGATAAAAAGTAACCTTCGTGTTATACAAGGTCTAGTCTACCCCCTATATCAAATTTTAGCGAAATCAGTGTGTCATGTGTTATTTGGTGCATCCCACGGGAACAATAATTATTTTCGGGATAAAAAGTAGCCTATGTGTAAATACAAAGTCTAACCTATCTTCATTCCAAATTTCATCAATGTCAGTACAACCGTTCGAGCGTGAAGAATTTAAAAAGATTTATATGTTATTTAGTGCATCCCACGGGAATAGTATTTATTTTCGGGATAAAAAGTAGCGTATGTGTTAACACATAGTCTTACCTATTTTCTTCTCAAATTTCATGAATATCAGTACAGCCAAACGAGTTAGAATCTCTCTTCATGCGTAAAAATAACCTAACTTTTTAGGTTTTTCTTCGATTTCCCTAGGAGTCCATCATCAGAACCAGTTTTGGTGACAATGGGACCAATTCAGAACCATACTCTTTCAATTAAAAAAAGAATTTTGAGAATCGATCCACAAATGGCTGAGAAATCGGTGAACATACATAAAAAAAAAAAAATACATACACGTCGAATATATAACCTCCTCCTTTTTGAAGTCGGTTAAAAAAAGTGTGATCTTCGTGTAAAAATCCTAATGCCCAGGATCCTCAAAATCCACAATGGTACGGAACCTTTCGTGTGTGAGTCTGACTAGCACTAGACCAATTATTTTTAGACAAAGTGAATTTGAGAGTTATTATTTTATTTTACCTTTAGTGAATATTATTTCTCTCTGATACAGTGTTGTAGTAAAGGTGGTGGAAAGTAACGGAATACAAATCATTTATTTACCTGAACCAAAAATATTAAAGAAAGATAATGTAGAAAAATGTCGCAACATCAGAACTGCACCTGTGCACGTTGCAGACGGGCGTCTAACAAGCTCGCGCATCAACGAACTCCACGTGTTGCGTACAGTAATTGGTCCAGCAGCTGCGTCTGCATTGTTTCACAACTAACTCGGAGCGGTGACGCGTCGTTGGTTCAAGCCGCTCGTCTGTTGCGATTTCAAGGAATAGGTAATACTGTAGTCTAAAACTACGCACATAATATTCAACATAAATTTAGGTTTACTGGTTTCAATGCTTTAAGAGGTTTGGGTTAAGGGAAGAGAATATATTATGTAAATTAATAGACTAACAAATAATGTGTAACGATATAAATTACTGTGAAAAACTGCTTACCAATACTCAGAGTTCGCTGTTCGTATTAATAGAGGAACGTATGAGACGAACATAGCGGCTGACTAAGGTGATCTGACGCTATCTGTGAAGTGAAGCAACGATTAATACGGCAGTTTTTGGATACGTGAATATGTGATTAGAATAAGTGGTATTTTTTTATGTGTTTGCTTAAGTGATATTTACATCCCCTACATTTTCTGGGATCGATGACGGGGGAAATTGTAGGTTCCGGCTGCAGGAATGATTTTACCAAGCCTAGCTAGCAAGCTAGGCTTGGTAAAATAATTCCTTGAGCCATGCATATCAATGCTCGTTAGGCAAAAACCCGTCTTAGACTCTAGAGCTCGGCCGTTTAGTTTAAAAACCTTACCTACCTTACTTTATGGTTTATAACAACAACAGTGAGCAAAGAACCTCACATTTGTAAAAATTTTTGCTCGTATAAACAAGCTTTTTATACTTACCTGTATGTGAAACTATTATGAAAACCTTTCATAACCTTTCTATTACCTTTAGGTACCTAAGTAAAATCCACTTCTACAAATATGTAGGTTTGTCCACTACTTACATGTCAAGAAAACATACTTAGATTCGCCCACGTAGAAACCCAAAATATTTCCCAAATAAGATAAGCAGAGAAACAGAAAATATATTTCTCCCAAATAAAAGAAGACAGCATATAACGTTCCAGAGTTATTATAACGACACGTTTCGTAAAAGTGCGAAATAAACGGAAAAAATAACACTTCCACGAATTTTATTGTGTCGCCCTTATTCGTGGAGGTAGAGTTTACGTGCTGCCAGCTGGGAACATTCTACGAACGTTTACTGAAAATACGTGCTTAGTGCTTAGCTAAATCTGGAATGAGAACGACTGGAAATGATTATGTCAGTTATTACTTAAAATAAAATACATAATACGAGTAATGTTTCTCTTTAGAGATTTTAAAAATTACCTTAGAATATATTTTTAGTTATCAATTTTGAAACTGTATTTAAGCATTTGGATTCAACATGAAACCGTCTTCCGTCGAAAAGACGATGATGATTATTGATTTAATTATTTATATTAATGCTGAAGTCATTGTTGGTGTTTCAGATAATTATTTATTCTTGGTACTATTTTACCTGTTAATAATCTGTAGGTACATATACATACATTATTTGTAGTAAAAAATCTTTATTCCTACGATGTTTTGTCTAAAATCTACATAAAAAGCCATGAAGGAAGAGGGTAGTGCTCCATAATTCTGAATTATAGCCGATAAAGGTCACGGACATTGGCTAGGATACCAGACCTAACTGGATATAACCGGATATAACTGAATATAAGGAAATAACCGGATATAAGCGGCTGGCTGTAAAACTCCTTCATTGCAAATAGGCTGTAAAGAACTGCGCATGCGACGGATGTTCATAGACAAGGTAGAACAGATGCGAATACTTTCATTGGGCGCAAAATTTTAAATGTAATGTTAATTTATACCTTGACCTTTACGTTAATTTCCTCAGATGAAAAATCCGCTAGTTTTGTCAGACTCATTGAGAGCCAGTTATTCCGGACTAGTGTGCTCCACCTTAGTCTGAGTAGTGCTGTAGATAAAAAACAAAACAAAAATATGAATTTTTGTCTATAACTAACTGCGCCTCGCGGTGCTCAGTGATAACAATCGATGACAAAAGTAGCCTATGTGTTAATCGTGTAAGCTATCTCGAAACTTATTGTGAACTAATAACAGTGTAAATATATTTCTTAGATACTATTATTATCTTATATATAAAATTCTCGTGTCACAATGTTAGTCTCGATACTCCTCCGAAACGGCTTGACCGATTCCTCTGAAATTTGGTAAGCATATTAGGTAGGTCTGAGAATCGGCTAACATCTATTTTTCACACCCCTAAATAATAAGGGTGGTCCACCCCTCAATTTTTTTTACATTTTTTTGACAAATTTTTATTTTTTAATTTTTTTATGATACGATATTCAAAAATACATACAACCCAAAATTTTTATTTTTTTATCATCAACCCCTATTTTTTTATTGCCATTTTAGTAAATTTCCGTGTCACAGTGTTTGTTACCGCACTCCTCCGAAACGGATTGACTGATCTTTACCAAATTTCATATTCGTATTCAGTAGGTATGTGAATCGGCTACTGTGTAACGTTTTTACCCCTAAGTGATAAGGGTTGTTAACCCTTAAATATATTTTTTATTTTTTCGACGAATTTTTTTATTTGAATTTTATATAAAATGGCATTAAAAAATACATACAACTCTAAATTTTTACTTTTTTATCATCAATCCCTATTTTTATATGGCCATTTTAGTAAATTTCCGTGTCACAGTGTTTGTTACCGCACTCCTCCGAAACGGATTGACTGATCTTTACCAAATTTCATATTCGTATTCAGTAGGTATGTGAATCGGCTACTGTGTAACGTTTTTACCCCTAAGTGATAAGGGTTGTTAACCCTTAAATATATTTTTTATTTTTTCGACGAATTTTTTTATTTGAATTTTATATAAAATGGCATTAAAAATACATACAACCCTAAATTTTTACTTGTAAGTCGCTTTATTGCATAACCTCTCCTGCACATGACTGTTGTAAAAAAATGTAATTTCATCTGTGCGCTACTGTGGATCGGATTATACGTTAAATTGTAGGTCCTCTTAGCACAAACAGTCGTTAAACTATGGCAGGGGCTTGAAAAACTCTCGACAACATAACTTGATCACTTAGTTCTTACGTAGAAGAAGCTATAAAATTTGATGTACTAATAAACTAGACCCCGAACGTATGAGCAAAAAATTTTCAACAAATATGATGATGACACTACAAATATCGTGTAATTTGTTCTGTTTTGGACTTCTTTATGCTCAAACGGCTCGAACAAATATGCTAAAAATTTTCGCGCTCGCTTTGCTCGCGCATAGCTCGCTGCGCTCACATCCAGCTCGCTTTGCTCGCGATTGGTCCTAGGACGTTTTGGGTCATAGCTTACGACACTACAAATATTATGTTATTTGTTTTGCTTTGGACTTCTTTATGCTCAAACGGCTCGAACAAATATTATGCTAAAAATTTTCGCGCTCGCTTCGCTCGCGCATAGCTCGCTGCGCTCGCTGCGCTCGCTTCGCTCGCAATTGGTCCTTGGACTTTTGGGTCATAGCTTACGACACTACAAATATTATGTAATTTGTTCTGCTTTGGACTTCATTATACTCAAGCGGCTCGAACAAATATGCTAAAAATTTTCGCGCTCGCTTCGCTCGCGCATAGCTCGCTACGCTCGCATCCGGCTCGCTTCGCTCGCGATTGGTCCTAGGACGTTTTGGGTCATAGCTCACGACACTACAAATATTATGTAATTTGTTCTGCTTTGAACTTCTGTATGCTCAAACGGCTCGAACAAATATGATAAAAATTTTCGCGCTCGCTTCGCTCGCGCATAGCTCGCTACGCTCGTATCCGACTCGCTTCGCTCGCGATTGGTCATAGGACGTTTTGGGTCATAGCTTACGACACTACGAATATTATGTAATTTGTTCTGCTTTGGACTTCTTTATGCTCAAACGGCTCGAACAAATATTATGCTAAAAATTTTCGCGCTCGCTTCGCTCGCGCATAGCTCGCGAGCTCGCATCCAGCTCGCTTCGCTTGCGATTGGTCCTTAGACGTTTTGGGTCATACCTTAAGACACTACAAATATTATGTAATTTGTTTGGTAACGGCTCGAACGGAAGCGCTAAAAAATTTTAATACCTATAATTTTAGAAAAATATCATTACGTACTAATCTTAAAAATTTTACAATGAAATTGTATTATACAAATAACAGACTTCAAAATCATACCTACATTTATAAATTCTAAATGTAACTAAAAAGTGAAAAATAATTTTATGCCTACACATAAGTACCACGGAAGACTTTATTTGAATAACTTATAAACATGCTTTTTTCAATTTTTATTTATCCTCTATTCTTGGCGTCGGTGCCATCTAAGAAGAACAAATTAACGTTTGTTAAAATAAACACTATTAAATAGATATGATTGAACATAATATTTTTTGGCGTTTGTTACTTTTATATTCCCTTAACGTTTGTTCATGGCGCTCCATACCCATTTCACGCATATACCATATACACACTTATAATAAGTAAGTAACATTTTTATTATACTAGAATTTGTCTAGAAACTAGAATAAAAATAATTAATAAGGCAAAACAACGTTTGCCGGGTCAGCTAGTATTTTATAAAAAATATCTATCCCTCTTTTTCGTCATAATCTTTGCTAGACTTCCCCTAGGCCGGCTGTATCCCCAGGCTTGAATAAGAAAGGGTAGTTTTACAACGCACGGGGGAAAACTTTACGTGTTAGGGATGAGTTCCACCCCTTATTTGGGGTTGGTAGGCACTGATGGCCACTGCGAAATGGACTCACGTTTCTAGGAATTTTCAGCTTTTGTGAGTAGTTGAAGTAGTTATACAGATAGTAAAGAGCAGGTACTTGTGAAACGAGCGTAATAACAACTCTTTTCACGTAATAAAACCTAGCTCTGAACGTGATGTTTTTGTGAACAATTGTTCCATGATTTGTGGAGTTCATGCTCTGAAAATTCCACAAATGTTTTTGGCTGATGTTTGGCGATTGACTCATAAGAGCTTATGCTCGCGGTTTTGCTCGCAAACAACTTTTTCGTCTGAGGTTAGTGGCTATGAAGCAGTCGTTAAGCTAAGTCAGTTAGTCTGACTTAGCTTAACGACTGCTTCTACATAAGACTAACTTATCTACAAGTTAAAGTGAAAATGCCGCTTCTGAAACGACAGTCTTAGCATTGTCACTTATTCAAACTCTATCCGACTTAAGCTCGATAATCAACATGTTTCTGCTTAGAAAATAAATCAAAAAAATACGTAAAAATCTATTTTCATTAGAAAACCACGTGTCAAATTTGAAGTATCAAGACCAAGTGGTTTCGGGTGTGTGTTGTTACACCCTCCGTCATTTTTCGATGTTGTCTGATAAAAATAATCGGAATAACGACAAAATTGATCCGAGTGAACTATGATATCAACAGCTATCCTAGTACACTCTTATAAAGCTATTCCTACGAGTCCACTCGGTCCGAGCTGGCTCTGATCGTGTCAACGCGGCTTAACTGGTCCCCATAGCGCGTACTCATACCTGACTACACACCTTCTTTGAAATAAGAAAAGTTTAAACTTTAGGTACATTCAGAGTCCAATTCTAAATCCAGTACATTACCTTGAGATAAGACTAAGTGTAGTAATCCCCGGGATTGATGGGTGCGATTTAGCACTGCTCTCGGCTCAGATTAAATGAAATCTCTCCGGATACCGACCTACTTACTTAGTTGGCTTTATTTTACTTTTATTTACTTACTTTTCGTGAAAAAGTGAGAGTGCTTTTTAGGCTGTACTGACTTAACTTCATACTTAACTAACATACTGCGATAATAAATAATAAAAATAATACTTATTCAAATTACGTGATCAAGTATAAGTAAAGATCTTAAAACACAAATCTCTCCGGATACCGAACTACTGAATTGGCTTTTTTTTACTTTTAATTACTAACTTTTCGTAAGAAAGTTTAAGGTTTTTGAAATATTTTTACTAAATTTTTGGCGTCTATTCCAATGATCAAATTATTATTCTAATGATCAATAATATTTTTTTACATAAAAGTGCTATAAAATTAAATTTTCTGGCATGTGGAAGCAAATGTTACAGTTAAATATAAATTATAATTAAATCCTCATTAGATCAATTTATCCAAACCTTGCCAACTCATAAATCGTTAAATATTATTTGACCCCTTTGATCGCTCGATCCGGGGTACTTGCATTTTATGTAGGGTCTTACAGGCCCTTACTAGCCTTCCTATTAGGACCACTTAGGCCAATCACGGCAAAGGGTCGTGAGGTTAAGTTGTGTTGTCATCGTTATAAAGCAAGTACTTTTTCTTGGCTTTTTTAGGCATAAGCCTATAAAAATAGTTTTTAGGGTAGTAGTATTTTTTCTTATATAATAAAAGCAAAAGAGTGTGTGTCATTGTCTAACTCTTCACGTTCAAACGAATTTTTGACTAAATTAAATTTGCTATGAAAATAGCTAACTCTCTAGAATTCCACTAAAGCTACTTATACTAGAAGTTATAATATTTTTTTTTGTGAAATACTGAAATTAATTGTATGTAAGCTAGCTAAAAACAACTTAAAGCATAAAATATCTCAAGTTGATAGTTTATTCAAACGTACGCCTTTGATTATGAATATGCTGTTCCTACGTTAAAGAACCAATACGATCTTTGTATTTTACATTTTCAATAAATACTCTTCTAATTATTATTTACTATAATTAATTAAATTCAAATACATATAAATAATCACTCTTCTAATTCAAGTATTTATTTACTTAGTACCATAATTAACAAAATTAACTTTAGTAAGTAATTAAGCACCTGAAACTCCAATTTTTCAGGCTCAAAATTTCGCAAATCCCCGATAATTTTCGCCAGTACTTACTGAGTATCTGAAAATATTTCCGTGTCGGCGCCGATCCCATAATTTCAGGGCGTCTTCCGCAAAATGTTTAAAAAATACCTCCCCCTCCCCCACTACCCCCACAATAAAAGCGGTATTTCAAACACGTCGGGTAATAAACTTGGAAGTCGCTCTCAACCTTATGCGGAGACTTACCAATGGGGAGATAGGATTTATTAAATAAAAATGGTTTTATGAAAAAAATCGGGCTAAACGGTTCTGATAGATATATTGTTACGATTGATCATTTCATAATATCTATTTAATGTTTTTACTCAATACAGCCAAGGTATTTGACCAGCAGTGCGCAACCACACAAGTGAGCAACACTCTGGTTTAGAGGGAGTATGCTTAGTCATGAATAACTGGCTCTCAAGAAGGCTTCCAGAAAACACCAAATAAAATAAAAGGAAATACATTATTTTCAGAAAATTCTGCTCAAGTATAATGCTGCATTTTTTTACGTCATTAATTCTCTATCCTACAAATGATCTCATTAGTTTAATGTTTTAAGGCAACAATTGCACTAAATTATATTATTTTGTTTAAAATAACTAAAACGTAAATGTTTTCTTTTATGTTTCTTGCGTATTATTTTTTCTTTGTTGTTCGTGTCCAAAATAAATGATTCTTTCTTTCTTTTTTCTTACTTTCAAAACAAAAAAAAATTCGTGATATAGTTTTCGGCATTAAAATATCAGCGCGAGGCGTCCTGTCTATAATGTTGAGGGTCCTCAACCAGCATAACTTCCACCTGGCCGGTATGCGGCAATATTTCTCGGGCGAGCAAAATGTAATTAATCAAAAAGTTAGCAGAATCCTCCCCCGCTAGCTGTCATCCCGTGACCCGCCGTCACACGCCGCGCCCAGTGACGCCGCTACTACACTGCCGGACACATTAATAGCACATATATTACCTACTTAGTCAGGTCATAAGTTCTGTCACACAATAAAAACTTTTGAATTTAGAATGCTGGCCACGAAAAAGTGTAATGAATTCGAATTTCGAATTTTTCATGAACATAAAAATATGTACTTTTTAGAATTTTCCTCATTTTAAATATGGAGTGGACACTTAAAAAATACAGTGTCGTAAGTACTTAAGTATAATATTGTTGACAAAAATTATATGTGACTAGCAGAAGTTTGGATACTCGTATGATTGTTAGAGGTAGATTAGTTAGATATTTTTTTGATTTCACACACTTATTATTACATAAAATTATTAGCAAAAGAAACTTAAAACTAGTGACGAACATGGCGGCCTTATCACTAAAAGTGATATAATATATATCTTCCAAGTAACCAGAGGAAAATAAAACAAGACCCCTCGTATAACAAAAAATAATAAATATACATAATACATAATACTATATAATACAGTGTGTATCATACTTTAAATTACATAGGTATACCTACTAAAATACAATTATGGTACCCTCCGTGCACGTGCCCAACTCGCACTTGTCCTCTTGATATACGATATATACTATATACGATCTTATTTTTTCCTTTATAACACTATTACTGGTAATTACTTCTCTGAGATACGTTCTTTTAACTTGCACCAAAATTGATTTAGTAAAATGGTATAATTAAAACTTCCTGTCAAGTTGCAAACATTGGCATGCATTGTAAAGCAAAGAAGTTATGTTATTTGTTATTGTAATAACGGTTTTGTTTTCGTTGCGTTGACAATTTTGAACAAAAATCATTTTGGCAAACGTAAATAACTTAATTACCTACTCTTTCCGTGGCTTATTTAACACAATTTTTTAAAAGAAAAACGTTGTTGCGGTCGTTTTAAGCCAAACTCAAAAAGAAAAAACCAGTCAAATATAAGTTAGTCTCGAGTACGCAGGGTTCTGTGGTATCGTATATAATTACGATAAAATACATATTTATTTTGTGTAAAAATCCCTTTAGTGTCTATTTTATATATTAAAAAAAATATTCTGCGTATATTTCGAGTGCTAACTAGTTACCGCGAAATAAAAAAAGTAATGCCTTTAAATATATTTATTTTGATTCGGTAATGCTATTATAAATTATTATTATTAATGATAATGATAATATCTTTAATGTTTAATACCTAGACAATATTCCAGTCATTAATGTATCTATTGTTGTTACTTTTTATTTTGTGTTGTACCTTTATTTGCCCAATAAAGAGTTCATCTATCTATCTATCTCTATCTATCTAATTTTAAATGAATTAAATTAAAAGAATATCTAATCTAAAAAAACCAGTGCCAGTGGGAAGAGTACCTAAAATGTCAGACGAAGTACATCAATAATTAATTATTATTAATTATTGATAATATTAGTTATGCTGTATTGTTGTTAAAACAGCAACAGAAATGCATCATCTTTGACAGACAGACGGATAGCAGTCTTAGTAATAGGGTCTTGTACCGTAAAATAATAAGGGGTCTTCAAATCTAGGGTAAATAAAACATAAAACATAAAAATAAATTTCTCTAAATAAGGATTTTACAATATTAATAAGTAGGAACTAGACTAACTTACTAAATATCGCTGCTTGTTTGAGCTGCCACCAAACCCGAACTGAGTAACATTACTCGTATATCTTCACAAACAAGCAGTACCTAATAAAAATAAGCAATAAAAGTGTTTTTGTGTACATTAGTTTTGAGGCGAAGCTCTTACAATATTAGGTTCCTACTTACTCGTAAGATATTACGAATAGGTTCCTTCTAGACAAGCTTGTTACATCTTAGACCACAGTAAAGCTTAACATCAGGCAAGCTGCGGTCTAAACGTGAGCGTATTCATCATTAAAAAAAAACAAACATATCGCACACCTATCTCAAACGTCCCGAATATCATGTTACGTTGAAATAAATCCTGTTCTAAACAAGCTTTCTTCAAAACTTGAGCGTTATTCGATATTAGTTCAGTTTTGTTCATTCCCAATCGAATTGCAGAAACAACTTGAGGGATTTTCACATTACTTGATACTTGCTATTTGATACTTTTGTGTTTACTTTTTGTGTCAGTAAAGTAGTTTTATTTTGGCTGGTTAACCCCATACTAAACAAGGTCTAGTGTAACTATCTAGTGTGTATTATGATTGCTGACACAACTGATACATATCTACACCAATATATAAAGAGGAAAAGTATGATTTTTTTGTTTGTTTATTTGTTTTCGCAAATAGGCTCCGAAACTACTGGACCGATTTGAAAAATTCTTTCACCATTTGGAAGCTACATTATCCCTGAGTAACATAGGTTATATTTTATTTATCTTTGCAATGTAGATTATTTTATAGCCCGTGCGAAGCCGGGACGATCTGCTAGTATGAAATATATTCATACATAATACTTTATATTGATACATATTATTTATCACCCAGACTGACAGTAAGCAAATTTAGTTAATCTTAAAAATGTTGGTCGTGCTGGGAATCGAACTCTGAACTCTCGGGTTGGCAGTTCGACATAGTCACCATGTAATGGTAACCGAAAAACGAAGTCGTCAAATTCTGTAAATTGATGTGTAAATATGTGAAGGGTGGCTGAAGTAGTATATATTTTACAATCGTAGTAGCATAAGTTTAAGCATAAGCCCTCTATACATTCCCACTGCTGAGACTAGGGCTTTTTTTTTCATTAAAAGTACGTAGTAAATGGTAAGAAACAATGCTTTATATTTAATCCTTAATAAGTATTGTAATTTTACCAGAAAACTGGCTACCCGAATATATGTTAGTTTAGTTTAATGATAAACTCTCAAAAACCATTTTCTTCCGCAATTTCATTTCGCTTTAGTAGCGTAGAATGGTGCGATGTCTTTGCCTACCTAATATTTTTGCCTATGATTACGCAGCAACTATTTAGTAATCTGTGGCTAAGAACAGTTTCATGATTCTTCAAAAAACTGTACCAAAAAAAAATCTTTTTCAGCTATTTTACATGGTCGAAAGTGGTTCATTAAATTAAACAATTCTCAAAGCAGCTCTTAAACTTGGGTAAATTATTTAAAACATCAGCATAAACTTCAAACCTTCAATATTCAAGTTCCAGGAATAAGTTTCAAGACATCCTCTCGTGCCAAATTCAGTAAATTTGACAAGACTTTGATTTCGCAAAGAAACAAGTTTCTAATTTTGCTTAACTTTTGATTTTGTATTCTTAATTCTTGAATAAGGTTTACATATATACAATCTGCTTTTATAGATAAATAAATATTAGGACACTTTTCACACACAGCTAGTTATATTAGAAATAAAACACACACACTAGAAATAGTTCAGTATGGGGATACTGAACTATTTCTAGTTTGTATTATGGTTGCGAACACAACTGTTATACTACATATACATACATACATATTAGTCCCACAGCCAACAAATTTAGTTAAGCACAAAGATGTTGGCCGTGCCGGGAATCGAACCAGGAACCTTCTGATTAGCAGTCCGGCCTTAAACCTAAGCAGCAACCAAAACAACAATGTAACTTTAACGAGGTAGTCAAAGTATACTTACATACATAGAAGTGACTTTAATTTTTTTCACGCTTAGTGCGGCTGGCTCCCGTAGGTCATGGGTTCGATCCATTCCAATGAGCTTGAGCTTTCGGTGAAGAGGAACATCGTGAGGAAACCATAGCAGTTATTCCAGACTGATATAGGTTCTACGCTCTGCTGGTCAAATACCTGGATGGTTTCCTCACGATGTTTCTAATCTTTGAAAACAATACAAAAATCCTCTACAGTACACATTTTATTAAAGACAATATAAAATTAATCAAAGTTGTCGAGCTAGAAAAGCAATAATATAAATAAAATAAATAATATTGTATCTATATTTACTGCACTTTTATTTAAAGTCAACTTCAGTCAGTCGTTTTATTTGACTATTATGATAGAGATTAAAACATTTCGATTTAGTTTTTCTGTGATTTTTTTATCTATGTACGAGTATGACAAATTACTGATTCTGAAACAAACTACTGAATTGAATTATGTTACCTCAAGTCATGACATAAATAAAGAAAGAAAATAAAGATAATTATAAAAATAAAATATACTTAGAAACATAACTTCTTCCACCGCTAGTAAAAGTCCATTTTTCATGTGTAAGGGTGGGAAAACAGCAGTTTTCGACTGCGAATAATCGTCTGCCCTTCAACAGATGTAAGCGACGGAACTCATATTAATTTAGGTTCCGTAGGGTGACTGGACAAACAAACTGACCCTTTCCTTTGTTATTGTTATTTTCCCGTTTAGCCACTCATGTGGGATTAGAGTGTGGAGATATAGAAAACTGCCAGTAAAGGGGCTGCTAATAGTGTTTCTAAATATTATGACATTCGTTTCCGGGGTGTGAATATACAGCCAAACTTAATTTAAATGTAGTCATTGTGTATTATTTGTGTTAATCTAATGGCCTGTGCATTTCTAAGGCGATTTATTATACAGACAGTTATGTGCTAGATTCCCTCAACTTAAATAAAACTTCAAAATGTATATCAAAGGTTTGGTAGTAGTTTTTAAATACATATTATTAATTTTTTTTCCGGGACGTGACTATACAGCCAAACTAAATTTAAATGTACTCATTGTTTATTAATTTATGTTTGTTAATTATTGTTAATTTGTTTGTTAATAATGTTTGTTAATTTGAATAAAACTTCAAAATGTATATCAGTTTGGTAGTAGTTTTTTTCTCGACAAATACGAGTAAAACCACGGGACGTAGGAAGTAAAAAATATTACAGGCAAGACGACTTTCGCCTAACATAAAAGCCCTTAGCGGATATCTTTCATCAATATTTAATATGGCCCACAATAGAAAGGGCCACAATGGCCCATGGGCCATGGTGCACGTAATGTGATTCCATACTTCTGACGTCCGGCGACACAATATCAAAATCCTATTACGTCCGCCGGTGAAATGTGGTTATTCTAAGGAACGAGAATAAAACGAATAGTATTTTATGTTTTATACCCCTGCATTTTGTTACTTAGCTTTGCCTCACGGATAATTTACATTTTTAGACTTAAGAAACTGCATTTATTACCTAAGCAGCGATTACTCTAAAAAATATTGGAAATCTTAAATTGGGGGACGGAAGTTGCTCTTTAAATTGATAAAGGCATTCCATGTTTTACATAATAAGCAGGTTTTAATATATAAAGTTAATCGCTTCTAAGTCTTTACATCATTCAGTCATCACATTCTATAACTAGAAGAATAAACTAAGCGCAAGCCAAAATTAAAATAGAAACGAACATGCTAAAAAAATACAGAAATATAAAAACGCGCCTAAATATATTATGCCAAGACGAGACCATTTATGTTTTGGACTGTCAAAAATATTTTAAATGTAATGTACATTATCATTTTATTCTATAACAACCTCGGTGGCTGAATGGTTACCATGCCGAACTGCCAACCAGAGGGTCCCAGGTTCGATTCTCACGGCCACAGCCACAGCTAACATCTTTGTGATGAACAAAATTTTTTTGCCTGTTGGTTTGGCGTTGAATACGCCAAGTATACTGAAGTATACAGTTGTGTTAGCGACCATAAAACAAACTATAAATGGTTTAGTATGATGCTAACCAGCCGTGTGTGAAATGGGTCCATATACACTCATATTTATAAATATTTTCATTTTATTCTCGTTTCTCTTTATAGAATCGGTTTTCTATCAGGCATTTACAGGACAAAACCTCCCCAATCCCTGTGGTTCGCAGCGCGGAGGCTTCATTCAGAAGGAGTAATAATAGACCATAATGGACGAAACGTAGCCTATTGCCTACTATCTATAGAGGTTTTGATTATTTGGGTAACTACAAATCTATATAAATAATAATGCAGCTAAGCTAACTCAAACTTTGCTGTCTATGCTTCGATTATTTACAATGTTTAAAACTACGAGTAGATATATGAAGGTTAAAAGTGACTGTCATCTAATGTGATAGCAGCCCAAATGAAAATTCACCGAATTTGGATCTTCCTTTCCTCTTTAGCCATACACAGCTAGATTAGTAAAATTGTAACTTTGCAAATCTTCTTCTTCTTCTTTTTCTTTACCTTATTCCACTTACTTAGGTGGGGTCGGCACAGCAAATCTTCTTCTTCCACTCTCCTCTATTAGACGTCATCTCCACACTCAATCCTTTCTCTCTCATTCACACACTCCATCCATGTCTTTTTCGGGCGGCCTCTTGCTCTTCTTCCTTGCACTGCCATTTCCATACATCTCCTAGTGACATGCATCTCCTCTCTGCAAATGTTTACTCGAAATACGTTTTCGAGTTTAAATCTTAATTTGTTAATATTTATACAAAAATACACACAAAACATGGTCTTTTACACTTAGCGATGGCACCTTTAAATTCAATCAAACGTGCGTCGTTGCGTACACAATTGCGGGCAAATCCCGTAATCAATTCGTTAGAGGGCGGCGTTAGGGCGGCGTTATAACGGCGTTAGAATGTGGGCTTAGGCGGCTCGCGACTAGCTGGAGGGGCTTAATTGAAACTTAGTCGCGGGTAGGGTGACCATGAAACTAAATGTTATGAAAATATACATTTAATTCTATTCATTTTGAGGTATAACATTAGTTGTTTAGCGCGGAAATGCTGCTACTAGAGACAATATATGCAAGATAGTGGGATATGGATAGAGACGAGATATCACGCCTTGGGAGGTACCTACATATATCCAGTTGTGGACGCAGATATGCTGATGATCATAATTTGAATGTATATATAAATGTCTATATTTATTTCTTTGTTTCTTACTAAGTAGCGATGATGATATCATTGTTTCAAATTGTAAAATGTATAATTCTACTGAGAGTCGTGACGCCGCAGAATTTCCTCATTGGGAGAGTTCTCTTGAGTAACTATTGTCGCGGTGCATTGCGTCTTACTAAAATAGTCTGCACAAAGAATGGTGAGCCTACACACACAGAACGGTTGTGTCGACAAGTTATTTCGTGGATTAGCGAGCTTGTTCTCCACTCCCGGGTGAGAGTTCTCGGAGGGTGTTTTAAGAACACAACGTCTCTTGTGTTCGTAGGAGACCCTCTCGCAACTTTGTGAAAGAGGTTGCAAATATTTATTTGCAACCTCTTTTTGCCCAGTATTTAAAAAAATCTAATATATCAACTTCTCAATTTCATTAGATTTGAAATCTAAAGTAACAAATGGTTTCAATCTCATATAAATGCTTGTTACGATTTTATACCGTGTCAGGAATATCACACATAAAACATATGTGTTATTTCATGAATTTTAAAATGTATAGAATTAATAACATACTCAGTTTTTTTATCAGATGGGCATTAGAGGGGCCGTAACCAAACGAATTAGTGACACTTCGACCTAAGTAACAGCATGCCTAGTCCGGAATAATTGAAATAAAGGAGGCAGCGGTAACATACTGTCAAGAGGTTTGCCACAAATATTTCAAATTGAGGGTGGTTGCTTCCTAGACAAGCTTAAGAAGTTTTACCATCATCTAAAAAAAACAAACCAAAATTAAAACAATAGGACTAATTTAATATCTATATCTAATCATGAAAACAATAACATAATTAATGTAAAACTATAACTAATCCAAAATTGATTGATTTGATTTTGTAAATACTTTATTGACATAATTATTATAACATGTATGTTCAGCGTTATTATTCTACACAACATTAACATAATATACTAGGTTTTTACTAGGTAAACAGCGCCTTTTAAAAACTTAATCCAAAATTAATTAATGTAAAACTATATCTAATCTAAAAAACCAATGCCAGCGGGAAGGGTACCCAAAATGCCAGCCAAGTTGCTTCTTTACATAGCAACGCTATACAAAACAATAGGTAGTTAAATAAGTCAATAAGTTGACAGAACAGTTTATCAACTAGAAGCTTAAAAGGAAATCGACAGTTTCCACACGCGGATACAATTTACTGAGAGCTCGCAGTTCACTAGTCGGGTTTGCATGAACTATTTGCAGATAATTGTATTTGTTTATGTGGGGAGTTTAATAAAAGTGAAAGATAGTCTTATTTCGGTGATGGAAGCTGCATCGTAGATCCGAGTGTCGTTGACTCGTGGGCAGAGTCTGGTCAGATGCCTATCTATACTGCGTAAAAAGTACCTAAGCATAGCTAAGCAACTTACTATACGTTCCCACTGCTGGGACTCGGGGCCTCCTCTCGAGGGAGATATAGGCCATAATCCACCAAGCTGGCCAAGTGCAGGTTGGCGCATGACACACTTCTTCGGATATTGTGGTCCTCAAACATGCCGCGTCATGTTTTCTCACGATGTTTTCTTCACCGTCAAGCGAGCACAAACCCATATATAACTTATAAAGCCAGTCATTGGTGTAAGGGCCGTCTGATTGATAAGCAGACGTTATTACCACCGAGCCACACTCGCTTTTTAAAAAGTAAGCTAAAACAAAAAAGTAATAATAAAAAAAGCTGTTACTGGGTAAAATATACACAAAAATGTATATTTGCTTAAACTTATACAACAAAACTTTTTTTTAATACGCTTAACCGTTTATGCGTGAACTGAAAGTAATATGGATGTGTGTGCATGTCTTGTGTGTATATCTGTGGCATCTTCAAAAAGTACGTACTTAAACAACTTAAATAAATAAAATAACTTTAATAATAAATTCTAGAAAATTATATAACAGTTTTTATATAGGTTTAACAGTTTATGCGTGAACTGAAAGTAATATGGATGTGTGTATGTCTTATGTGTATATCTGTGGCATCTTTAAAAAGTGCGTTACTTTAACAACTTAAATTACTTATTATTATTTTTTATAAGAATTTATTATTAAGTAACAAATACAATTTGAAACTAATGGACTAAAACAAGTGTATGAATTGTTTTATTTCCAATCAATTTAAACTCTATCGTCGAACAAAGTAAATTCTACTCTCAAAGTTCAGTAATTACTCGATAGGAATTTGTTTTAGCCGATATTAAAAATACCTCTTGCGAAACATTTAATTTAAACTGAAACATTTTGTACAACACAGTAGCTAATAAACGATTTAAACAAGGAATATTGTTTGTGCAGATGGTCAAGTCAGAACACAAGCATAAGAACGGAAACCGACCAGGAACATACACAAATAAAATAACTTATAGAATATTAGTAAACCTAAAACAGATCACCAAAATGGTATTATTTCAGGTGGGAGAGGCTAAGGGTAATTTCATTGTATTAAGTTTGATTTATTAAAGTATACTACATTCTCTACTACACTCTTTGTCTAGTTTTAGTCATAGTTGGACGATTTTGTGGTCTATGAAATGACAATGCTAAAATCATAGACGTATACTTATGACGTTTAGTTGTTTGCTCAAGTAAACAATATAAAAATACAATAAAACAGTTAATTATTATTATAACTATTCTGCTCTCTGTTCGTTAAGCTTATGGTTATCATAAGATAAACTCATCCATAAACGAGTATAAAACCACTAGAGTCCATCTCTTAGTCTCGAAGGATTTGATTTGCATATGCGCAATACAACTAGGCATTTGACCAGCAGGGCTTTATATTATAAAGTTTCTATCTGCAACTTCATAATCCACAAAATGTTTTAAAATGTCTGTAATTAAACCGAGGGATTCAATTAAGGGCTATCTAAGAGGAGCGAAGTAAAGTTTAGGCGTAAGAAAGATATTGACGTTTGTAGAGTTTGCAGATGAATTGGCTTGGACCAGTTTGATTGCTCCTAATAAACGATGATTGGGAGTTTGTAATTAATTTTGTTTTACATTGTTCGGTGGGTGCTATGTAGGTTTATTTTGTAGATATAATTAAGAGGCATCTCTTTTCTACAGTCACAAATAAAATTTTTTTTTTGTATTTTTTTTTTATCCTTGATAGGCTTGCGTTTGAATACAGCTAGCATGATGTTATTAAGCTGCGCTTTAGTCTAGTCGGTGTAGCACGCTTACCTAGAAGATACCTAGAAGTATCTTCCTTTTAACACTACTTTTGAAGACTCCCGGATGATACCTCTCTGGAAACAGAGATTAACCGACAGACAAACTAGCAACCTTACGTCGGTGCTCTAGGCTTTGAAGCTTGGCCTTCGCAACGCAAGAATTGCCGATGACCTTTTCCATTACATAATAATTTTATGTTTGTAGCGTGTTTAAAATAAAAATATCTTAATGGTTTTATTTATTTAACCCGCTTTGTAACCAACACTTAAAGAAAAAAAATCTACCACGCTCTAAATACAGAATGACATCTTGCAACCTCAGCTTCAATTATCACATCATTATTTAAATAGAATCCAGCCTCCCGAGGGACGTAAGCGTTCACAATCACAGATGTAAATGACAAGGTGATGCAATAATCTATCGCACCAAGAGAGAAGTGACGAGATTTTACACGCACTAGGTTTGAAAATCGCTTCGTGTAACCAGCCTGTTTCATCTTAATGTTTCAAAAGATATATGTAAGAAAAAACCCTAATACTGAACATATCTTAATATCCTTCAATCTTATATGAATTTAATTATCTCATGATGACAAATACTTTTCAGTGGGGAATTTTTATGCAAGTCAAAAGTACTTACTTTTGACTTGCATAAAAATTCTATTGTTCCATACAATTATTTACCATTTACAATTATTTTTATTCTTTTATTTTTTTGTTCATTAACCGGGTTGAATTATAATGATGATAGTCATTTTATGGTTAGATATTGTGAATAAGTTATTTAATAATTAAGTGCATAAGAGTCAAATGAGCTTCTAAATGGCCTCAGAAAAGGTTTTTTTTTTCCACACAAAACGCTGAGTAAATCATCTGAAACAGATGTACAGGCCAATGATGATACCATAAGCTTATAAGTCGCTTCACTGGTCTACAGTGGTTTTGTTGCCTTTGATATGATGATGATTTTGGGTCCGTTTATACACACAATTCGTGAAAATATCAATAATTTTGTAAGATTTGCTCGGATTTTTTTCAACAAATGACTGAACAATTTAATTTTGACGATACGTAAATCGAATTTTAAGAAATGAGCATATTTAATTCTTTTACAAATATATTCGTAATCTGGGCATTTAAAAACGTAAAAGTTTGCGATGATAAACAGGGCAACAAAAAAAAATTATTTTTTGCAGAGCTGTGAAAAAAGAAACATAAATTACAATAAACTTGTTTTCTGTTTGGGTGTTTCTTTTTTAACAAATTTATGTTTCTTTTTTCACGGTCAAACAAATTAATACTCCTTGTTAAGTTTTAATACTCATTATTAAGTCACACTTAAATTTTTAAGGTACTTTAATTATAACCTGTGAATAACAATGCTGTAGTAGCAGCATCTTGTTTTTTCTTAGGGGAAATATTGCGACGTTTTCTCAACAGAGTGCGTGAAAAAATAAGTGTCATTTCTAATTGGACGGAACGTACATTTGCATATAGATTGCATTGCACCCCTCCCCCTTCCTCTCCCTTTCTTGCCTCCTCTTTCAGATATTTTCTCAAGCTCTTTGAATATTCCATCTTCTTGAGTGTTACCCACACCGGTGCCCTTGAGATTCGTACTCACTTATCTAACATGCAAAGAAATGTTCTAGGTTTTTGAACATTTTTAAATATAATATATGGAAAGAAACAAACAGATCCAATTTATATCATACCTTAATTGATAACTGCCTATTAAGCAAAGAGGGAGGGATTGTCATTAATTAACATTTTTATTCATTCTGATTTTGAAGTACTTAAACATTCTTTTTTTTTACATACTGGGCTTGTGCTCGCATTTTGTAAACGATATTGTGATCTATGGTGTAGTGCGCTTGTCTAGAAGAAACCGGTACCCTCTTGCCTTGAAAACAGCTAGATTATAGTTATGACCTTTGCGCATCGCATAATGAAAATGGAGGCAAACCGCTTAGTCTATATGAATAAATAGTTTACGATAGGATTATATTACTATAAGCAGCCCACTGTACGTTCCCACTGCTGGGACTCGGGGCCTTCTCTAACGAAGAGAGAGATATAGGCCATAATCCACCACGCTGGCCAAGTGCGGGTTGGCAGATGACACACGTCTTCGGATATTGTGATGCTCAAACATCCTCACAATATTTTCCTTCACCGTAAAGCGAGTGCAAATTTACACATAATTTGAAAAACAAGACAAACTTTCGTACAAAACGCTTTGCGTCGACCTTTATTGTTAGGACTGCGAAACTTCGGAACTCACTACCTGAGTCTCTGTTTCCTGAGAGGTATCATCCGGGGGCCTTCAAAAGTAGAGTTAATAGATATCTTCTAGGTAAGCGTGCCACACCGTAGACTGCAGTGCAGCTTAACATCAGGCTAGCTGTAGTCAAACGCTAACCTATCAAGGATAAAAAAGGGCCGGGATCGAACCAGGAGCCGTCTGATTAAAAAGCAGACGTTATTACCACCGAGCCACACTCGCTTTTTATGATAGAATATAAATATATTATTCGATTCGACCTAAAAGCCCACAAGCTACCAGCTAGTTTCCGTAAACTCTGTTCCTCAAACCTAATAAAGTTATATCAATTCTCCCCAACGTGGCCCAAAAGTCAAATACAACAATCGAATTGTCAAACACTGATTGGCCAAGTGCAATCATCCCTTGGGCCGAAAATCACACAATTAGAGAAACCCTGAACATCAATTAGATTAGGACCTAAACAAACATGGAATCAACAAAATCTTTGCGGTTAGGGACACGCTCCACTGAAAGATAGGACGTGTACCTACGACGCCATGAGCAGAACTGTTGTAGAGTGGTCGGGTTTTTGAGGCTTGGGATCCTGTGACCACACATTCCTGCTATTTTCTTGACAGGTCGGCTATTTTGGCTCTTTTTAGCCGCCTTCGTTATTATTAAATTGAATAGCTAGTGGGTTCACATATAAAGTTGTTTTAGATTCACGTTTTGATATATACTAAGATTTCTTAGATATGCAAACCCATTTATCGATGATAATGACTGAAATACGTTTTAGAACATTTTGTTTGTTTTATCGGCTTAATGCTAGAATCTTTGTGTTTTTGCCACAGAGGTCTTAAACTATTGGTATAATGTATATGAGTTTTATTTAGAGAACAGAGGTAATATCTAAGTATTCATTCTAAGACTTTCATGGCTAATTTTTAATTCTGGAAATGCAAAAACTTCAGGATACGACGCTCTTCTACATAATATACATTACAATAGTAGAAAGCAACCTTTACCCCAAAGTGACTGAAAGCTAATATACTACAGTAACAACAAGAGGGTTCCGTTTGCTCAAGCCCTTGGGTTTATCTTTGGCAATTTAATTGCTATGTTATTTGTTTAGCTATTCGTACGATTACAACATAATATGGCCTTATCAGCTTAGCAAATTAGCTTTCCTGAAACGTCATCTTGCTGGGAATAGCTTGCGTGTTGTTTAATAAATTAATAAATATTAGGACACATTTCACACACGGCTGGTTAACCCCATACTAAACCATTTCTAGTTCGTATAATGGTTGCTAACACAACTGATTTACAACATATACATACATTCATAGTTTACCTATATACATATTCAACACCCAGACCGACAACCAACAAATTTAGTTCAACACAAAGATGTTGGCCGTGCCGGGAATCGAACCCGGAACTTTCTGATTGGCAGTCATGTATGGTAACCATTACGCCAACGAGATCGTTTTATTGATAAATGTATATGAATATATTCTTTATTAAAATTTTGAATACGGGTTAAAGTTATTAATTCCAAAGTACACTTTGAGTATACTTTAGAATGAGTAATGTAGTAGTACATACAGGTAGAGACAGCAAGGCTTTGTGAAGCCCAATATCCCTGAGCAGACAAGATAGAGAGAGCATCTAAACAAACTATGCTGCGTTCAAATGGGGCAGTACATTGCTTGGAAATAGGTCTAAAATAAGACAAACTACTAGAAAATTCACTTGTTCAAATTAATACGTAAAATAAGTAAAAAATGTTTTTTACGAACGGAACATTTTAGTACTAACTACAGTTAACCGTTTTACAACGTTAGACAACACTTTGCCTGATGGCTACGCTATATTCTAATGAACGATGTATATACGCTTGTCCTAGATGATACCTATTTACTCTACTTTTGAAGATCTGCGGGTAATACTTCTCAGGGTTCCCTGTTTCCTAGGTTTTAGGTTTATAAACTCAGGTGTCCGCTCGGAATGCGGACAGCGGCTTGGGCGGGGGAGCAGCGGCAATGCGCGAAGCGGTCCTGCATCCCTGCCCCCGTCGTGAGATGGGACACCGTGAGGTTGTAGTCGGTAGTGATGGTCCCTCTGGCCTGCGAGCCCGACGTACCCCGCCCGCCTCGTCCAGGCCTGTGGCGGGAGATGTGTAAATGCATTTCCTCACGAAAAAATAAAAAAAAAGGTTTTAGGTTTATAAACTCAATTAGGGAGATCCAAATGTTCGCAGTCCTCACATTAACGGTCAGAGGAAATAATACCAGCATAGACAAAGAATATCTAATATACCTTATCTGTGGTAGTAGGTACCTAATTATTTGCTCCTTTTGTGCACGTAGGCTTATTTTATATTAATAAGAAATTTTATATATGTATTTTTATGGTGTGCACAATAAATAATCTTCTTTCTTTAACTAGAACTTAAACTATCCTAATCTAACCGCGCCTAGAACCGAGAACAAAGTGATTGTAGGAAGCGCCCACCACCCGTTACGTTGGCTTAATTTCTTCGCAGGCTTTCGAAAAATAAAGCTTGTCGGATAAAACCTAGCCTAATAGAAGCTCATAAAAGTCGAGCACCTCAGTTATTGGATTTTGATAGTATTGGCAGAGACAGAATACAAAGGTCGCCTTTTGCAGAATGTTAATGTAAAAGTATGTATGCATGTTCAGAATTAAATTTTGATTTTTTTCCTATACCTCACGACACAACTTTTTAGTGTATTTTTAATCTTTATTCTTTTATAAAAAATAATTCTTTATTCTTTATTATTAATAACACTTTCTTACTACAGACTACTGTATTAGTTCGCAGTGGTGAATAAAAATGCCTTAATTTTTACTGAAGAGACTTTGACATCGCTTAAAACTAGTTATTATAACTTAGTTTAAAAAAATAATGTAATGCAATATAGTATTACGTTCTGTTGTTCTTGTTAAATCAAGCCGCTTCTACTGTTGCTAATCTTTTTGATAATCGTTTCAAATAACAATAATGGTGCTACTGTTATCCATAAAAAATACAATATAGTTAAAAAACAAAAACTCCAGAAGTATTATATCGATAGTTTTCAATAAAATGAAGTCAAATGATTCTATTTTTCTGTAAACTTAGTCACTGACTTGTAATTCATAGTGTAGTCTATTGGTTCACTTGATATATTGCCGAGACGTCGGTAAATGTTATTTTTCAATATTAAAATGCGCCTTAATAGCTATTAAATGTGGAGATAATAATAAAGATAAAAAGCTCAGATATTGCATTATCAAGTAGGTAGATATAATTATGCTATTTGTATTCTTATCTTGCCGATTTTCACGGGTAAAATTGCATGGCAATAATAGTTATTTATATTCTGCCTACGTCTTTCTTTCATCTCACGATATATATTTTAAGTAGATGTCTGTTGGTAGATAACGACCATTTTTAAATACTAACGGTTTACACATTTTACGATTCATTATCATTTGTTGTGTGTTTTTTTTTTGGTGAGAATTTCCCTCAAATGAGTAAGTTGACTTCAACCCTATTTACTAGCACATTTTAGTACATTTTACTTTAGTGATAAAAAAAATATAAATTGTTGTCGAATAATGAGCATATGAAGTTTCAGCACCAATCGAATAATTGAGCAAAATGTAAGTTCGCGAGATGTACCTTTTTAGAACAACTGGTATTTTCAAAGAAATGCTGAAACATTTTCTAGATTAAACTTAATCTCACAGTTGAGTTTACCCATCTAGAACATCCCAACTCATCAAAACTCCACTTCTCCCCTATCTTGTAATTCCCACTTTATCATCGTATTTTTGTAAGGCAGTGTTTCTGCGAACGGGTTTCGGCAACATTATTTCAAGCAGGGTGCAAAATAATATCTTTATACATATTATTTCTTTTGAAGAATTTGCCGACAAATGAACAAAAGACAAACACGAAAGCAAGCATCACCCATAAAACCCATCTGCGTCTGCAAGTCACGTGTGCTCTGGTTACCGTCGGCCCTCGAGGTCAAGAGAAGGCTTTTATAGCCATTGCGGAGTTGACAAAATCCATAATATTGCTTAATTATCATCTGCTACAAATGTAGGTCAATGATTGTTTCATTGATATAATTATGTTTGGTATATATCAAAGTAATATCCTGTGTAAAGATTTTTTTTGCCAATACTAATGACACACGTGTTTGGCCATTGTCATTATGACAAGAAAACTCCTAAGATCTGAAGAAGAGCGTTTCAAGACCGTATCGTACAAACTATGGCCGTGCTACAAGCGTATTACGACCGGATATGTTGTGGAGGCCATATACCACGAAATAATTGAACGAGCAGAATCTTATATAAAAAAAAATGTGTTGGTATTTATGAACGGCATCGTTGGTCAACGTTAGTAACCAATTCACCAATCGTTTTGGGTATTTACATTCACACACGGCTGGTTGTATTGGATCCATAATATGGGCCATAGGTGCTCCGTAGAAACGTCTCATGAAAACAGCGCTGAAAACAATAGTTACCGTTGCCGAAACAACAACTAACAAGTCCGTGGAGTTCCCGGCGGATTCCCGTCACGTCCTCGTCCCGAGTAAACAAGGTGATAATCTATAGGTTCCTGTCTAGTCACTTTATTACGTCTATTTAGGATTGTATTACTTAGGACCCGAAACCTCCGTTAAGCACAGAGGCAGGTCGCCGGGGGGGTTTTAGTGGGTACAAATCCCACGTAACCTGGCTGCGCCCCATCGTAGTCAGGTATCTTGTTGAAGATTTCCCCCTTGTCAACAAAAAAAAGGATAGTATTACTTAGTAGGCATGGGACAACCGGGTGGTCCACATTTTTTTACTGTAGAAGCCGATTTAGCCAATCATAGTCCATCTTTGCAATCTACATAAGTGTTGCTTTCGGTAAGTCTTTAACTACGAAACTTCAAAGTTGAAAATCGCATAGCATTCATTTTTATACGAGATAATTCCAATGTTCAAGACTAGATGTTTTTGAGAGAAAACTTACTTACGGGCAGATCTTTATTATGCCTAAGATTTATAAATTGATATTAGTATAAAATGTTGTTGCATTTCAAAAGCTAACCGGACATGACTCATGAGTCTATGTTTTTCGAGATATGTGGTAACCTTCAGTTTTTTCTGTTATTTGTGACATAACATGACTAATTCATATCATAAATTTTATAGCCAAGGTGATCAGACGAAATAATCAAATTTATACACAACAATTCTTTTATTGTTAAAAGAATTTCAACGGACTTTATAGGATTTTGTTATTTACTTTGTGAATTTATTTTTTGTCCAAAGGTCGCTTTAATGTTGATAATAGGACCACAAATAATCAGATAGAGTAAATTGTTATAACTGAATACAAAATAATTAACATATACCCAGAGAACCAAACACACTTGAATGTATTGGTTTAATTGAACTTCAATTAAACCAATACAATGATGGTTGAATTGTTTACAAATTAATTCAAATTTCCATGAAACCTATCCTTACAATAGATCAAAGGATTACAACCAAATCAACATTGAACTGAGCAATTATCAGCATAATTATATCACAATCGTTACAAATCAAAATAGCCCTTATTACGCCTAAATAGAATATAAAATGGCGTATCTCACTCTTCCTCATACAAAATAGCGCTCTTTTGACAGGTACAGCTTAAGGTAATATAGAACTTATGCTTTCCCAAATAAAAGCAATATACGTGTGAGACAGGTAAAATAGTTTTCTTAAGATGTTATTTAACGAAAGGTGGGCACGCTTAGATCTGTTTCTTCGTGTTTGGCACAAGGTTAGAGAATTTTAACGTTTGACAAAATACTATTATTGTTATACTCGAGTCAGTAAAAAACACATTTGAAAGTTCATGTCCTCTGTCATGTCTCTCACGTAACATATACACTATTTAATATTGTACATAGTAATAAACCTACTTAGTCTCTAGCGTGTTATCAATATGAGACTTATCATAAAGCTTTCAATAAAAAATCAATCACATTTGCACCCATCACTATCGTATAACTTCATCAAAATCGGACCACTTGTTTTGTAGATAAATGCTTAGCCAAAATATTAGTTTGCACAAACAAACATTCTCGCACATACTATACAGATATTCGTTCCATCGCCGGTAAAAACGCAAAAAATAAAGATTTGAAGAATAATACATTAAAATTAACAGCGTTAGTTCTACGAATTTTAAAATCGTACAAATTTACTAGAAACAATAAAAATTGAGACTCGTGATAAACAATATAAGTATAATTTAGATTTTTTTTTCAGAAACAGATAAACGCTATTTGCAATCATTTGTTTTTTTTATAAATTCATATTATTATATTATCTTCAAGCTCGTATATAAAGGAGCATAAGAAAGAGGGTGTAGCTGTGAGTAAATGTAGGCTGATGATACTTTGCTTAAGAATGTTGAGTAGATATAGATATTAAATTAACAACATACTTTGTATTATATTAATACTATTGAATTATACGTATTAATTATAATACTAAACGTTCTGTAGCGCCTGTAGCTCGGCAAACTAAGGTGATCTGACGCAATCATCGACGTTAATCTACGGCAATGTGGACAGTCTTTGGATAGGAAACCATGCACTAGACTATCTTTTAAAAAGTTTCATTTTCATTTGAGCAGCCTTTTCATATAGTTAAGCCAAGTCAAAAGCTTTCGGGCGGCTTGAAAACTCTCGACACCAGAGCTGGGCCACTTAGCTCACACGAAGAAGAACGAGTTGTAGTATTTAACATACTTCTCTTCTATTTTGCACCACTCAACAATTCCATAGCAAAACTAACCGGAGTAAGGCCGGTGGCATATCAAAGGCTCTATTTCACAAGTTCGGTGAACTTCCCTAACTTTGGGGAAGTTCGCTTAGGGCGAATTTTTTCCCGATTAGTTCGTACCCCGTAATGAATAGGCCTGATCAGTTCCCTAACTTTTTTAATTTGTCCGAAGCTTCATCAGTGACTTGGATGTCGGGAGAACTTGGGATTTCCTTTTTATATAAATACTTGGGGGAGTCTCAGTTTTATGCTTCCTTTGAAAAATAGTACGTTTTTAGTTACCGATTCATTTGTGTACTTTTAAACATCCTTCTACAGGGGTTACTGGCAGGAATAATAATTTATTTCAATCCTAGTACTAACGTATCGAACTGTACTAACGTAGCGACTACGTAAGAGTTACGAACATGAACATACGTACATACATATATATCGGCCAAGCTCTGGTCCAGGTCCTGCTGTTTGCGTTGTTCGATAAAATAATAACGAAAAAAATATATATAATTTTATTTCTAATTTACAATACAATAATCTTAACAAATTTCATCAAATACAACATTCATAGATACAAATTAGTTATTAGTTGTACATGTCAAAAATAAAAATCAGTAATTAAGTCTATAAAGACAACGACAAAACCTCTCGCCCAAACGTACCCAGACTGGCAGCATTTTCTCGCTGAATCGCGAGAGAAATTTGCTGGAAAAAAATGAACTACATAATATTTTTCCTTTGCCTATATTCTGTGTGTTTTGTGCATTATTCGCCCAAAAAGGTTTGTAACAAACATTTTTTTATCTCGATCGTTTACATTAGCGGCACCGGAAGCGCCTCAGCCTCTGTGGAGTTGGCAGCGCCGCCGGAAATGAAAGTCTGTTTGTCTTCCTCCATGGCAAGTGGCAACCTACCTGACGAATTTCCGCTTGTTAGTTTTGTTCCTTTATAGAGTTTATAATTGGCTTGTATGGATGAAATAGATAATAATATGATGAGTTAACTAGGTATATACTAATACCTAGTTTCTATTTGATTTTACATACAGTAGAAACTCAATTATCCGGCTCTTAGTTATACGGATTCGCGATTATCCGGACTATAGGACAAATGTCCAATCTCTCAATGAAGCATGACCGTGTCGGACGGAACTAGCATCACCCCGCCCGCGCCGGTTTCTCATAGGAAAATAAAAAAAAACTCAATTTTCCTCATACTTTCGATTATCCGGTTTTTCGATTATCCGAATGCTTAACGACTACAATTAGTCCGGTTAATCGAGTTTCTACTGTAGTTTTTTTTGTAACTTGATAAGTTTTTTATGATAAGAAAAAAGAGGTAGAGTGTCCTTATTATTTATTTACGATGAAACAACTCAACCTTATAATAAAAAATATTATTATTTTATTATTTATTTACGGAGAAACCGACGTCCCTCATTTGCTAGATGGCATAGAAATACCTATAATAGAACGCTTAAGACGCGCATTTTGGATTAGCCAAACTGTCCTCATTACCACTATTTGACCTCACAATATCCTTTTTATCTACAGGAGATGATAACATAACTAAGTCCTTCGATTAACACATGTCTACTGTTAATCCCGGATAAAGGCAGGTACCACCGCGCGGCAGAGCCTATCCAATCATATGATTTATTTAACCAATTTTATTGACAATTAAAAAAAATATTAACAGGAAATTTATTTTGTTTTTAAACTACATAGATAGCCTTGTGAGGCGTGTATTGCTTCGTCCAACGTACAGCATGGTTCAGGAGAAAATAGGTGTACCTAATAATAAGCATAGATAACTTTACTTAGATTTAAAAAAACAACAACAAAGAGTGTGTGTTTTTATTTAGTAGTATGTAATCTATTAATTTGTTGTTTTTATTTAATTTACTTAAATTGAATTGATTTTAATTATTTATTATGTATGACAAGGCCCCTTTTTTACAGTTGAGAAATATTATTGTAATTATGACGATTCCAATTTGAAGTTTAGTATTATTAGTGAAATGTTATATCTATGTGACTTATTGGAAAATATATGTCATTCATTAATTTATCTGTTAAAATGAAACCACAAAATAAGTGCCACAAACGTGCTTTATTGAATAAAAACATTTGAAAATTGTTCATTTATATATGTACTTACTTACAACAAGAAAAGCGAGTTAGGATTCTGCTCCCTATTCACAGAGTTGATATCTTTGTTGAAATTCATCGTATATATTATGATAAGCGACAGAAGAAAGCAGTAACAAATTATATAGCTGAGGATAGGTTTATCACATTGAGACAAACAGGTTTTGTTTTATGCGTTAAAATCTGCTATTCCAAAAAAACTTCACTTAAAATGTATGAAACAGCTTATTTTTGTCAATTTCTAAAAGTAGTCGAACAAAAATTATTTGCATAGATACGAAGGCCCTTAGCACGTTGAGTTGTGTAAATGTATTTTCGACTGTTATCTAAAGATGTGTTTAGAAAATTGTATATATGTACCGTTATATTTGTTTCACTAAGTCTTAAGGCAAATAAAATATTTTAATAACAATACAAAAATACATTTAATCAACTCAAAGTACAAAGGGCTTTCGGACACATATCGTAAACGTATCCAAAAGCGTAACACTGCATCGTATTATAATTACGCGTTACTTTGCAAGCGGACTTATTTAAACATGTAAAACTCGATGAAAAAAACATTTAAGAGTTCACTTTCTCACACTCGCACTCATAGGATTATGCAATGTAGGGGACACAAAAAAAACTTCTCTCTCTCTCTCTGTTTTCTTCTTATTACGATACACGTGTGTGTGAAATCCATTAGTTCATGATTATCACTAAACTCAACCATTTTAGTTATTCACTTCTGTCGCTTATTGAAAACAAACAAAATTTCCAATTAAATCTATACATTGAACTAACTACATTACAAGGCTCAGCACATTCAGAGCACATTTAAAAACAAATAAAACCCACATTTTAACTAACACTTACAAAATTATACTTTCCGGATAGAAGAGAAAAAATAAACAAAAAATTGAGAACCACGCAAATGGCACCTATGGCAAGTATCTTAACTAATAATCACTGGTTACAATGTTATAACACACGTTGTACAATGGTACCACCACGCGGTAAACGGTAAAAACCTACCTACATGTATTAAGTTTTTGCTAAGGAGCACATCGGCAAAACCTTACTTATTATTTTTACCGTAACAAACCTATCATACATAAAATAAACTAAAATTGTTATTCGAACATGGTACAGTGAGGCATTTGACTGGCGGGGAGTGTGGCCAAACGAGTTAGCGACACTTTGACCCGGGGTGGAGCATACCTAGTCTGGACTAACTGGCTCGCAAGGAAGCTACCAGAACATACCATTAGGTGTTTGGCGATAGATTTTTCAACGTGAATGGTTACTAGCCACTATTTTCTCAAATTTTTTATTTTATTTATAGCAATCAAACTATACATTCAAGGTTTTGCCTATGTACGCATCTTAAAAACAATACTTGTAAAAATAATAATTTTGACACAAATGGTAATCAAATATTAAACATTATTCTATCCGGAAAGGTCACAAAAATTAAACCATCTTTGATCAATTAATTGCATAGTAACTATCAAAGCAATGTGATAACCGACCAAAAAATAATGGCTTTGACATTAATTACCCTTGAACTATATAAGAATGTATTACTTTTAGAAAACACATCACACATTTTAGGATATTTTTCATACTTATTATAGTAAAATTCCTTAAAATAGCTTAAGCTATTTACATGTTATTAAATTTTAGGTATATTTTTCTTTATGGCCATTATGATTTAGGTATAAGTCGCTTATAACCTAATACATGGATGATTAAATTCGCTTTTCACCAATATCATATTCGTATTTTGAATAAAACATTTCACAAACCTAAAGGCAAGGCAAAAGACAAGAAATGTATTGTTTTTTTACCAGGTAAGCGCGCTCAACCGTAGAATATATTACTTAACATTAGCTAAATTATGATCAAGCGCAAACCTATGAAATGTCAATAAAATCTCATCAATACATAAGAAATTTCCAAATTTGCTTCTAACATTAAGGTGTACAAAACATATACACATTTAATAAAGTATTTTGTATTACGGTTATTTAGTTAAATCTCCTTAGGAAACTGCAAAAAAGACCTTGACTTAATAGTATATATTTCATTTGTTTTAGGTACGTAACTGAGATAAATTATTAGTTTATTTCTTTGTATATTCTTAATATGCTGTAAGTAAACTGATCAAACTTGCCTTTAAGTGAAGTTTGATCAATAAACGATTGTTCTATGTTTGACGAAGAGATGTATTCAAACAATTCTCTTTTTTTACACATTACAGCCAGAGGCATGACTATTAAGACAAGCGACATCTGGACCAAGGTGAAGTATCTGAGATTACTGGCTTTCAAAAAGGCTACCGGAATACACTGTTTGGTTCTCGGCGACAGATTTTACCACTTCAGGGTAGTAACCACCCTAATCAAATACAGAACAATCTCAGCATTTTGTAAAGTTGCTCTCTCAGTTACTCTATCCCTGCTCATTCAAAACGTTTAAGCTACATAATGTCAAAGGCCTTGTAATCTTAAAGAGACAATTTCCTTTAATAGTAATCTTATTTATCTACTATTTGGAAAGTTTCGACTCATTTTCTTACAATGTTTATAAATGAAAGGAACTATAAAGAAATACAATAACTAAAAAAGTTTTATACGCACCTGGCACCAAACATGAACTTACACCATATTTTATAAGCCCATTTTTACCTCAATTGTTAACAAAAAAAAGCAATTGACATGTCTACGTATTCATAGTAACTGAAGAGCTGTATATAGTTTTCTCAGCTTCCTCAAACATATTGTACATTATTCAAACACGATTGAAGCATCACAAACGCAGTTACGTAACTACAAAATGACAAACTTAACTAAATTATTTTTTTACACAAAAAATAACAACTTACTTTTTAAGCTTAAAATTAATCACAATTATCTCACGCTTTGCAAATTACATTTTGTTTTTAAAGTAGATGACAATGAAGTAACTATTGCACAAAGAATTCTCGCTTCAGACTTAAAGAAAAATGTGGAATACGAATAACCCAATAACAATTCTTTATTTATTTAAAAGCTCTTGAATATTGTTTAAGATTCTTTATATAGTTTAAGAAAATCATAGTAATATTCAGTTCGTCAAATCTGCATATTCTATTTAACTAACTGTTGAAGACGACGACTTTTCACTTCGAGTCTCGCCCTGAATTCCAGATGATGCTATTTAACATTACTCTTGAACAATCCACTTATTTCTATTTCAGAATTCCAATCACGGTATTCTGGTACAATTCAATATTTAAGAATTCAAAGTTCGAAGCGAGAGAATCTGATTAAATAGAAGGTGAATCGTGGTAAAAGTGAGTGATAGGAATTCGCAATTTGCCTATTATTTTTATTGTCACGAGGGATTTCTTCTATCATTATAAAAAGGGATAAGCGCAAGACTCCTTATTCTAATTTAATCATATTTTGACTTATACGTCACAGCACGTTTTGATAAACACGTATAGATATTGGGCTCGGCATTCACAATACCCCTTGTCACAGTTTTAAAAGTACGCCATCAAACAATACCCACTAAATAGAAAGAAAATACAGATTCTGGTACTAACTCTACAGTTCCAATATAATCTGATAAAACTAAGACTATTAGTAATGCGTATTTCCTCATGTGTGAAAAGGCAGTATACAAATATATGTCAAATTAGTCATGATTTGACATAAGAGGTAAGTTAAAAAAAAATTGGACATTAGTTTTAGATTTTCTATATTTACACTACCCAATATGATCAATCACATCCATTTCCTGTATTAAAAACTGGTTGTAATTATTTCATATACACAACAATCACTTCAATTATAATAAAGTCACAAAAGGACAAGGGGAGATAGTTTGGTTCAAACACCGCGAACTTTTGCCATAAACTTCAGCTCTATATAATATCCCATAGCATTCGTATTATAACTATTTCACATTCTTCACAATTGCTGGACAATTGTACTCTAACATATTTGCTTTAGTTTAAAGTAAATAGTGCTCTTAGCACAAAATAATCGAGAATAATCACTCGATATGTCAAATAAAACGGGTAACAAAAAACTTACGCCTATTTTTTTTAAAGATAAGATGTACTTTACCAACGCACCTTTATCCGAGTGCAATCACTTAAGTATCAAAAACTAGGACATCAAGAACCGGTTCCTTCATGAGACTGAAACCGGGTAGCCGGTTTCAGAAAATAACCAGTTTTCCATGCCCTATAGGCAGGCTCCTAGAAGGCTCCAGAAATCTATTATTTTGATCCCGTTTTGTTAATAGGTAAATTATTCAAAAGGTAATTCATTTATATTATCCTAAGGTATTTTTGCAACACATCGTCAGAATAAATCAAACACAACCAGACGTGGACGGGTTTCATTATAATGTGCAAACAGTAATTGGTTATAGTTTATGACAAACTCATAAAAACTTCATGTAGGTATCTCACTACCAATAAATGTAACTATTTCTACGAAACCATAACAGGCGATCTAGACAAGCGGCATTCGCTTCAAGTAACGTTTAAATCAGCTATCGTCATATATTGACGTCGTTTTAGACGTGAAATGAAGTATATTGTCGACAGGACTTTTCGATAGCTTACATCAGTCCCATACATTTCACGTCGTTTGACGATTAGCGAATAGAAACCAATGCCGCTTGTCTCGGGGGAAGAATGTGCAGAACCACCAGTGAATTTCGCTTTCTATATAGTTTATACCAAATTTCACAAATTTTACGAGCTTATATATAATTTGCGTATTTTATCAATTTTGATTCGAAACTTTGGTGGCGTGCCTTGGCTTAGTATACCGAATAATGATAGTAAATAATAGTTCAATCTCACACAGTACTTTTACGATATATGTATGCTAGTAATAAAATATAAGACAAAGTTTTAGACAAGACTTGCCAGTATATATGTATGAATATTATACTATTATTGCAATGACACATTTCTTATACAATTCCTGACCACAATTTAACAATTAAATAGTGTTTCTTTCGAAGTAACCAATATACATACGAGCAGTTTGTATAGCTTAGGAAGGTATAATATTCATGTAAGTAAAGTAATATTATACCTACGTAATGTATAATAGTCCATACAATGGGAAAATTCATGACTCATTAACTGACCTTGTGTCAACGTTCATTGACTCTCAGAAAACAAAGATTTACCTATTTATTCAATTTTATAGAAAACGCAAATAATCTTAAAATGTTACGGAATTGCAACGGAATCCATAATTGATAATAATTTTACTTTTTAAAAAGTTTTAATAGTTATATTTTTATTATACAGACAATTGAATTCATGTAAGTGTTTAATATTTGCAAATTCAACATTTTAAAGTTATATTTTTATTATGAAGTTAATTGCATTCATGTAAGTTTTGAATATTTGCAAAAACCATAGTTCTTAAGTCCACATCTAGTTTAAAACTATGTACAAAAATGCATTGTCAACTTAGAAACAATTTAAAATATGTGACGTAACAAATTAATATTTATGTACCTTATTAAGTTGACTATGAGGTATACATGAATACTAGCATAAGTTATACAAACATTGATAAATCGTCACATTGATGAAGAATGTATTACTACATCGTTACATATTCTATGCAGTGATAAATTACAGAAATGATTGAGTGCAAAAAAATAACAGTAACCGTGTTACATAGACACAAATAAACTTATTTAACATAACATATTAAGAAATATATGACTAATATTATCGTCATTATATATATATATATTATATAATATTAACAGTTACTGAAGATATTATTTTTATATTAAGTGAATTTTCCAGACACAACCAAAGACCTAGAAAACAATTTCATTTCTAATACAACAAAATTGTTAATCGCAAAAATGCACTCAATCATTGGAACTAAAGAAAAAAAAAACACTAAACATAAAACAGAGTGTATTCAATGTTAATCATGTTTCACTAGATTTTATTATATATTACCAAAAATAACTTAGAACCGCGTAGAAGAAATTGAACTGAATAAGAGTTGATGCAATGAAGAATAGGTGGAGGATCAGGAACCGCACATTGTCTTGTCTAACTCGCCTGGTTACATGAGGCGCGTCCCCTTTCGTAGGGAACTTACCGGTGCGGTAGAACTCTTCAAGCATTTTGTCTTTTTCAATAAAGCGATCGTAGAGCCACTGAGTCATGCCTTCTGTGTCCGATGGCACCTGTAATGAAGAAAAGTAGTATTCATACAAAGCCACGTCAGGCGGTGCGGGAGTGAGCTATGCTCGGTGGCTGTAGTAGCAGGTAACGGGGCCACAGACCTGAACTGGTGTTGACCTGACTTATGGCCTCAGACCAGAGTTTGTCCGGCGTCCATAACACACGGTCCTCGAGGTGAGTGCGGTGCTTTGCGGTGGGAAACAACCCACGAGGAGCATCGCGAGCTTGTCGAGGTGGGCGGGACTATGGTTTATTGTGAAAAGCAGAACCACGTGTCGAACTTTCCAGTGAAGAGGCCACATTCGTTCTGGATTCGAGCCCGACATACCCTTCCCGAGTATAGTGGAGATATACGTGGAGATACATTTATATAAAATATATAAACGTTTTGCCTCGCGTAAAAATTGCAGTTATTGTAAGAATTACCTCATTGGCAGGGTACAGTCTGTAGTGTAGATGCGTAGTACAAGGTTCCCGGAAGCCGCAGACGACGTCATACAGATGGAGCGGCACACGGTTGGGATAGGCGATGGTGACGTCGAGAATCCATTCTATATTGTCGCCTACTTGGTTGTCCACGATCATTTTTATGCTGCGGTTGGAGTTGTTATCTGAAATAGAGAACATTCTTGAATTAAATGTTTTTAATGTTGAATAGGCTCGCGCTTCACCACAGCTCGCCTGATGTTAAGCTTTACCGTCGTCTATCTACGATATGTATAAATAGCATGCTTTCTAATTCGCATTTTCTAAGTCCGTTATCATTTTAGTCCATATTTTCCTGTTGAAGGAATTTTAATTGATATTTAGAGAATGATTTTGATAATGGCAGTCAAAAAGATGTACCAGCAAATCAGGATTGTTCTTCGTTCATTCTAGGATCTTGAATGGGTTGGATAGGTCAGTAGCAAGAATGGCACATAATTATCATGTTGGAAATCGTGTCAGGTATGTTCTTTTTGGTGTTACCTAGGCATATCTGACACTGGATAAAACCCAGTTGAGTACTATAACAGCAGTCGTATTTGTGAATCTCCATAGACATGCAATCATCAATATTCAGTGCGTACAAAATAAAAGTACGCAATTACGTAAAAACACCATTGAGTAGGTATTCAGGTTAGAACCAACTCGTCACAAGCTAAACGTTCATAACCTCTCCGACTGATTGGACTATTTCATTGCAATGAAGTGCACAATGTTTAGTAAAATTTACCTTTTGATTGTGATTAGTGGAAGTAACATATATGGAAGCAACATATCAAGTAAGTTATGATTAATATACCGCCATAAATTATAACCGTTAATGACAGACTGACTGATCTATCAACGCATAAGTTAAACAGTTGGATCTAGACAAATAACTTTGGCATGTAGGGCCCTTGTCAAAAAAAATTTTTAGATCATTAATAATGTATTTTAACTGTTAATCGGTAAGCATTCATTTCATTCAATCCAGATCAAAAATTTAAAAGGGCACCAAATTTAAACACTTTACATTTTGATTTTACTTTATTGTTATAATAAAATTAATTTGTAATGAATGTAACTAAGACCTTGGATATTTAATTAATCCAATTAGCTTTGTATTAAAACATACTTTATAAAACATGAGCTACTTTTTTTACCTAACACGGGTAACACCGCAGAGCCCGCCTAGTTTTACCACAACCAGCATATCCTCGATGCAAATTATATGCATAATGACATGCAGCTAGATGTGAACCAACTCATTTGCTGATGTCTGATACTAGTAAATACCAATACCAATTGAAAACTAAAGTATTTTAAAAAGTATATTAAAAAGTATTTAAATTATTTAAAATGATTCTTGAACAAGTGGAACAATATCATACGACAAAGTATAATTGTCTTGAAATAACTATGTTGTTGTTTCGTGGCCAATAATAAATTTTTTTTACAGGCATCGGTGTAACAAATGAAAAAAACAAAGATGTAACAAAAATGAATCCTATAAATAAGACAGCCAACTATAACATGTTACAACTAGACGATACAGGTTAGTTTACTGATACAATATAGAGTAGATACAAGCATTCGGTGGATAATGACACTACTTGGTAGAGTGAGTGAGAGAAATTTGTTCATAATTTTAATCATTGGCTTTGATTAAAAAATCTTTCTAGCTTAACATATAACAGTACATATTATAGTATATCTTGTTATTTATCATTAAAAAAAGAACATAACATTTTCAGAAATCCCCAAAATCGACGACCGTTTCTTGTCAGAAGATGTAATATCACGGAGTTGGGTCAATAACTGGGACCATATTATAGAAGTGAAACAAAGAATAATATCTACAGATTTGCATGAAAATGATGTACGAAGCAAACATCTTCTAAATTTCGATCCAGATAACAATGATGTTGGAATCGAAGATAGGTAAAATCAGTCATTAGAAAAAGAAGACAAAATAAAATCTCCAATATACATTAAACTCCACCGACAATTGGCTCATTTTGAAAGTCAAAGTGCTGCATCAAGGTTGCATTATGTAAATTTTAAATTATTTGTACTGATATATCTTATTTTTTAATAAAGCTACAAAATATTACAAAGTCACTGTGTTATTGCGTTTATAAGCGAAACATACAATTATTTGAAATTTCTGTTCAACAATTTAAGATCTATATTTAAACAATAGAAGCGGTTGCAAAGAATGTATGTGAACACCACAGAAGTAATCTCTGCCAAAAAAACGTTGATGATTATTTTTCTGCTTTGATATAATTATTTCTCAGTGTATGAGTCAACTCGTGCGCAATCCGCGTGAAGCTGTGTCCGAGACACGCCAAACGAAGCGCGACCGCCAACCCAGACGGATGTTTATTAAACATTTAAATTAAATAACATCTTTATACCTAAAACTTTAACATTCAATTCGCAGACATCAAACATATTTGTTAAAGTTGAACTTCATAGTGTTCCTATTGTAACAACTGCGTTATTTTGAATTTGTACGTGAAGTGTTTAGTTGAGTGAACTGTCCAGTTAGTTTACCGTATGTTGATAAAAATGAATAATGTGAAAATGTTTTTTGCGGTTTTATTCATCTTGTCAAGTGTATGCTGTCTGCCACAAGGTGATAGAAGTAAGTGTTGTTGAATTGTATTTTTGTATTGTTAATTTGTAGTAGCACTCGCTACATTAAAGTTTATTTTTAGCTACGAGAACATACAAATGATGAAGGTTATAATTATAATCAAATCACTAAAAAAATCTTTGTTACCAGGTTTGAATGATCAAATTTTGGATCTTTATGGGCCACATAAAGGAGAACAAATGAAGCATCATACGGGGATTCCCCATCCGCCACCAAACATTCTTCATCATCATGATGCTACTGGTACTCATCCGATCAAAATAGATCCAGCAGGTTTGTTTTAACAAATAACACTAAATCAAGTGAGGAAAGTTTCAATTCCAAGCACAGATTGAAGAATCATAGTCTAATACATTTATTGCTTCATTATGGTTTAAAGTTTACACTTAAAAGTAAGTATCGCATGAGTGAGCTGGTTTATTTACATGAAAAAATGTGTCATTGTCTTTTAGATATTTTGTCAATTTCGTAAAATCATTTTTGGAAAAAAGGGTGTTTTAATTTATTATCTAATCTATTCGTCTAGTTTCGTAACTAGTTTCCGCCGTTAGCCGTCACTGCAATGGAGTTTGCAGACGTAATTTTTAATGAATGCATCTTAAATTAATTTTTAATTAGGGTTTTAAAACCTTACTAGAGTAACTGTAAGATTAATTGGAAAAGTGGAACCGTAAATAGGCCAATTTTCTAGTGACGTCATTCACCGCTAAATGTCGTCTGCATTATACGGTACCTTAGGAAACCAAAGTAATAAATATGTATATGTTCCTAATATTTTGTATTGACAAGGTGCATATTTCTCTTTACAGTATTGGAGATGGTGTTTGGAAGCTACCCAAGGACAATGCCTGTTGAAACACCATCACAACTGGTAGATAATAAAACTAATCGTCACGAGAAACCAAAGGCGATGAACAACAGTGAAAGTAAGCATTTTTTAATGATACATAGGTTCACGTTTGGCCGAAGCTTGCCTGAGCTTTACTGTGGTCTAAGATGTAACTCGCTTATTCCAATCTTTTTAATATAAACTCAAGTATCAACTCTTCTGCATGTTATAATACTCACGTTTATTTATAAACAAAATACTGGTTTCCGCAGCGGGTAAAACCATGTTGAGCCACGGCCATGCGATTTATTATGTAGGTATAATTATGTAGGTATTTATATACGAGTAAACAAAATATAGTGTTTCGGTGTGCCGGATGACACGGGTTCGCATCTTGTTGCACGTGATATTTTCTAATACTTTTTTTTATCTATAAGATAGCCGCAGTTGGAGAAGTAAAACGAGGGGTCATCACTTGTCATGTTAGTGTCTGAAATGCCTCACTGGTCGCGTTAGAGCCGGAAAAAGCAAACGTAATCTTTTCGGCTTTTTCTATTACGCATATTAGACTCGCGCTTGACCACAACTCATTTGATGTTAAGTGACATTGCAGTCTAAGATGGAGCGCGCTTGCCTAGAAGAAACCAGTTCACTCTCGCCTTGAAGACAGTAAGGTTGTAGTTCATTAGGTGCAGGGTTTCCGGCAAGGAGTTACACAGTTTAACCTTCTGTACTATAAACAAGCGAATCGCTTATCGCAGTTTCGGCATTTCCCCCGTAGTCGATGCTTCGTAGCAGTCTCCCTGCTATAGCAGTGGTAAAGGCATTTGGCTCGGTATGCAAGAAGTCATATAAATCGGAAGGACCCCAGTCGTTATTAAAAAAGTGCTTAAAATCTAAATAGTATAACATTTTATTTTGTATAAATCGATTGAGTTGCAAAGCGAAAGAATTTCGATACATAATTATGACATACATTTTTTATTTTATTATTTTAACGAAACGTTATTCTAAACATTTCAATACACGATGTCGTTTATGAATCATATTTCCAATGTCTAGATTACGGAATTGACCATGATAACGAAACAAAACAAAAGTTTAAAACTTGTTTTTCAAGCAATCAATCAGAATTAAATGATTCATAGCTTAATTTGTTTAACTGTTATCGTTTGCTTACAGACGTAAGAGACGGTATCATTTTTCGTGAGACTAAACCGGATTTAGAAAGGACTAGTGATGGTGCAGGTTAGTTTCTTTTATAACCTTTTTCAAGAATTTATTCATTAAATAGAATTCAAATACTAACATAAAAAAGCCTCATTTACTAACATCTTTATTTTCTATTTAACTTAATCATAATTAAACCAAACCAAGTTTTCTTACAATAATCCATTATTAGGTAAATCAAGTTAAATAAACAAAAAAATATCTAATTGAGCGAGCGATGCGTTTCTGCAACAACTGGACAAATATGTTTATTCATATGTTGATATTCGCGTAAAACCTAATATTATATTATATACATAAATATTTTAAAATACAGCGTTGAAATTACATTCCCACTGAAAAATCCTTTTCTTTTTATTTCAGTACCATTTAGCTTGGATGATCGACTTTTATCACGAACGTTATTAGAAGGACAATTCCATGGCAACCTCAAAGAAAACGAAACAACGTCACCAGTTTCACAACCTACAACTTCCAAGATCAATGAACCTCATGACGCTCAAAATGAATCAGTAAACTCGAATCACATTACTGACGAAGACTCAAAATTAGACGCAAAAAATAAAAACGAAGAAGCGGATACATACAAAACTGATCCTTTCAATCCGAGAATCAAACCAAATTTGTATGAAGTCAACAACGAACATAACGAGATAGATTCCGGAGCTCGCGGATCTGTACAAAACCCAACTATAAGGTTACTGCATGTCCTCATACCTCCCACTTCAGATAATAGAAAACCAGAAGAACCTCCAACAAAGACAGAAGACAAGTTTAATTCAAAATCTTTACCTAATCATGCTTCGTCAAGAAACTTTGCATCAATTTTCTTATATATTACAATTTTAATATACATAATTCATTTAGGATAGTCTTACAATGTATTAGGAAGATGTTTTAAATACTAAGACACTTGATATGTCTTTAGGATGTCTTGAATCTAAAAAAGTGTTACTTGATCCTTTTTTACGTTCCTAGGCTAACATTTTTATTGCTCAATGTGCTTTTAGCAAAATGTACAATATTAGTGAGAAATATTTGCAAATCTGAATTGTATTTGATTTAGAATAAAATAGAAATAGTATTTAGAAGTAAGCAATTACATATGTAAATATTTTTAAGGGTTCCGTACGAACGGGACCCCATTAATGAGACTTCACTGTCCGTCCGTCTGTCTATCCATCTGTCACCCCGCTGTATTTTGCGAACCGTGATAGCTGGAGAGTTAAAATATTCTCAAATTATTTATTTCTGTTGCCGCTATATCAACAAATATTGAAAACAGAATAAAAAAATATATTTTAGGAGGTTTCCCATAAACTATATTTTTGCATTTTTTTTATAGACAATGGTACGGAACCCTTCATACGCGGGCCCGCATCGCACTTGGGCAATTATTTTTTATTTATAATTTTTGCTTTTAATGTTGTGTTGGCAGCATTATGAATATACTCGTATTTACAAATGTTGTACAATTTACTGTTTTTTTTTTATTATTTATGCTGATCATGTATAAAGTTATTGGAATTTAACTTAAAGTAACATGTACCCTTTTTTCTCCTTGTCATCATAAAGCCATCAGAAACATTCAGATTATGGCCTAAATATATATCTCTCCTAGGGAGTGAAGACCACGAGTTTCAGCGGCCGACCACGATGAGATAAAGTGTGTGTGTGTGTGTTTGTTGTTTGTTTTTTACTAATGATACAGTATAATTCAATAATAGTTGACGTTAGGCTGGAATAGCCTGACGTCAACTAACAAAATGGTTTAAACAGAACAAGACCATCCTAAAAACTCTCAACACCGGAGATCTCAGATCCTCGTAGAACGCTAAAAATCCTCTTTTTTACTCGTAACAGCAAGGCTATTGATTAGCAACAGTCTGGACCAAGATGAAGCATGCCTAGTCTGGAATAGTTTGCTCTCAATGAGCTGTCAGAATTATCATCTTGAGGGTGGTTGGCACGAGAAAATACTTTACCATTATTCTATGGTTTCTTTCACTAGAAGCTCGAGTTCATTGCCGGGGATCGAACCCATGACATTTGGGACACTAGACTGCCGCACTCCCGACTGATCTGTCGTCGCTTCGAAACTAAATACATTGTAACGTGTAAGTCAAAATGATTACTGTATATTATAGGTACCTTTCTTGACATCCTTATCTTTGGAGGTGCTGGCGCCTTGATCTGATCTGTGAGGCCCGATCTCTTCCATGATGACTTTGAGGGCACCAGCTCGAGGTAACGACACGTATTCCAGTTTAGGCAGGTTGTTCTTCTCGGCGAATCTGTGAAATCAACGTAACACGTAATGGCGATGTAAAGTACATACTCTTGAATTTACAGATCTTCGTTATATATATATATATATATATATTTAAACGGTAAAAAATAGTTCAAAACCTGTCTAAAAAGCAACTCTAACAATATTTATACAATTTTTTTGTACCAATCAGACTCATGAATAAGCGTCTAAAACTCGTTTAAAAAATCTAAAATTATTTTTTTTCTCAACCAGTTTTACGAGTGAGTATATATATTTTAAGAGATGGTCTTTAGACAGTTTCTAAGCTATTTTTTTTCGTTTATTATTTATAACAAAAACACGGCGAATTCAATTTTGCCCTTGTTGTCGCCTTAAACTTTTTTTACTCTAAATAGGTCAGCGTTTGACCACAATTTACCTGATGGTAAGTGACAATACAATACAATATTACTTTATTGCACACCAAATACAAAAAAAAAACAATTTTACATAACAGACAAAAAAAACAGAGGATGACATTGAGGTTTACGGTGTATCGCGCTTACCTAGTATGAAACCGGTTCAGTGTCCTTAAACAGACGCAAGAGTTGTGCCAAAATGGTAACTTACTCTGATAGAAAGAGGCGTAATTTTGATATCCTACTAACTTTGTAATTGTGTTTATATTCAAAATTATAAAAGAAGAAAATTTATGACATAATATTATCTTTAGTCTAAGTTTTCAATTTGTTACATTTTTATTTTTATCAAATAAAATACCAAAAAAGTTTATTCTCATAAACTTGTATAAATTTATAAATTTTGTTATAATTTGAGCTCATTCAAATGAATTTAGGTGATTTAGGAAAAGAAGAAAAGGTTGGTAGAGATAGCTCTAGATTATAAGGCCACCGTGTGTCATATTGTACATATTTTTCGTGTTTTCTTTGTCCTGATTATTTGAGCGTGAGTTTACCTAAACAATCAAGACACACAAGAGTGTCTATCTAAAACAAGTCTAAGCGACTGTTGTTTATACCAACAAATAAGCACTATGAATATTTTATTACTATCTGTATGGGTATTTTCCGTCCGAGATGAATCATCGTCAAATCGCAATATTCTTATGCTTGAATATAATATTTACGAGTATAACTATTTTTGAATCAACTGGAGGTCAACTTGAGACAGAATGTTACCTCGAATATTAATAATCAAACTATTGAAATTGCTTAATGCTGACGCTTATGATAACAAGTATAAATTAAAATTTTAGAAATCTCACGACACCAACGTGGATCAGAATTTTGTCAAAGTGTATTTATTATACGTATTCTATCAAACAACCACTTTTATTTGAGCCCATATTAAGATACTGGTTAATAAATGTCACCCACCATTTTGTGGCGTCGGCCATATTTGTTGTATTTTCAACAAACATATCCAACCTTTCTCAACTAGATATATCTTTGAAACAAAAATCTTAATCAAAATCGGTACATTCGTTTGAGAGCTACGATGCCACAAACTAGCAGACAGACTGACACACACACATACCCCGGCGTATTGGCATCGGGAGTTTAAAAACAGGCAAAGTAATAGTAGCATTATTTCTAATATTCATTACATTACATCACAATTATTAGTTTATTAGTTTCAATCGACACAAGGAAAACTCCGTGATAATATTCACAGACACAGTAGGTACTAAGTAACTAGTTTTGTAAAGTCTCTTTGCATAGTCTGTGGAATTTTATATAATACACATACTTATATATTTGTACGCATGACGTATGTACCTATAAATGTTTCCAACCATAACCTACTCTATGATTTACTAGCTGCATCCTGCAGTTTTGCCCGCGTTAATTCAGGGTTAGGAAGTATCGTAATGTATCGTCTAGGGCGTTATATATGAGTATGTAGCTAACACGTTAGATAAACACGTCATATACTTTTTTACTCCATATCAAATTGGTCCAGCCGAGTTTTTTTTTGTTCTTAATAGGCATTTGACCAGCAAGGTGTGTAACTACACGAATCAGCAACACTCCGGATTAAGGTAGGTCATGCTTGAGTCTGGAATAACTGGCATTTAAAGAGACCACCGGAAAACACTTTTAGGAGCTTCGCGATAAATTTTTCTACTTGAGGGTTGGTAGCCAGGCGAGCACTAGAAAATGCGCAACAAATTGATATTTGTAGAATAATAGAATGATTAAATTTAGTGATAAAATCCGCGAGTGTGGGTCGGTGGTAAAAACATCTGCTTTTCTTTCAGACGGTCCCTGGTTCGAATCCCGGCCCTACACCATGACTTGTTTTTCAAGTTACGTGTGGATTTGCACACGCTTTACGGTAAAGGAAAATATCGTGAGGAAATCGACACGTTTGGAGGACTGCAATATCCGACGACGTGTGTCATTCACCAACCCACACTTGGCTAGCGTGGTGGATTATGGCCTGTGTCTCTCTCATCGAGTCCCAGCAGTGGGAACGTAAAGTGGGTTGCTTATGCTATGCTTATAATAATATGAGATGTGATTTTATTTTATGTATCAGGTGAATATTATTTTTCTTAAAAAAATAAACAGGTGTATGTATATTTGCCTCACCTTTGGCTAACCTCTCTCCGCTTATGCAGGAAGCCTCCTTCAGGGAAGAGTACCATGAACTGCCGACTGAGCGGCATGTACCACCGGTGGATGTGCTGGCGCAGCTCCTCTAAAGACTGCTCGCGTTTACTCTTGCCCTGCAAAATAGGAAAAATCGTCTTTTAAAAAGACAAATATGCACCATCGAATTAACCCACTGGTGGGTGCAAAGGTCACGGCCCAATAATACGTCTGCAACGCTCACCGCTTTTAGATTAGCTTTCAATTTTTGCAATATTTTCGTTTGCTTAATAATTATAGTATTACAAGGGCATATAAAATATAATAGCAATGAACTTTTGTTCCATGACTTTTGGAAATTCCCCAAAAAGCTGTTCCATAAAACAAGTAAGTTAAATTGCAAAAAAATGTTTGGAGAAACAGATAAAAATAGTTGTTTGCCTTGAAGTACTAGAGCCATCCTTTTTTGTTTTTGGCGCGTAAACTCACGATTTAACGACACTATGGCTTAAGGTAGAGAATGCCTAGTCTGGAATAACAGGCTCTCAAAGAGGCTGCCGGAACACACTGTTAAGTGTTTGGCGACAGATTTTGCAACTTAATGGTGGTTGATAGCCAGACGAGCACAAGAAATGCCACCATATCATGGTCACTTCACAATGTTTTCCTCCACCGAAAGCTCTAGCTCATGGGTAGGGATTGAACCCACAACCTTAGAGCGTTAGATGGCCGCACGCCCGACTGAGCTGTCATCACTTACAGTAAACAAGAACATACCTATTATTCTATGTTTACATTACATTCGTTTTCCGCGTACATTTCCAAGTAATGATCTTCGTCTAGGTTCAAAGTAGAGTAACATCAGAACCCTCGTAAGACCACTTCCCCGCTCAACTCTGACATGTTCGAGGAACCCTATTAACCGTCTGTCCGCACCAGGGAGCCCTGAGAGACGGCCGATTAGCAATTATAGTAAAACTTTAACTGGAGGATAGTGGTCATAGAGTACATATGGTAGAGGGACTATCTCGTCGCAATACAATAATAATGTTCGTAATTTAATAGTAATTTTTGTGTCGGTTGAGATTAAGAGTGGAGGCCATTTTTATTGTCAGTGGCATCAATTACGAATGGTTTTTTTTCAGACTTGGCACGCTTGTGTTGATGACTTCACTGGCTAACAATCTGCCGCCATCGTACAAGAACCAGTTTGATCTGATTTAGTCTGAACTTTAACCGAATGAATTTTACGATTAGTATCAATAGTTTCTGGTTATTTTTATTCGATAAAAAAAGACTTTCGTATGACTACAATGTGACTTTATTTATCTTATTCATTAGTTATCTAAAATAAAATGCAAGTGTGGCTCGAGTTACCACCGGATGATAACGTCTGCTTTTCAATCGGACAGCCCCTTGTTCGATCCGGGCGGATCGTACAAGGGGCCGTCTTTGGTGTAGACCAATGACTTGTTTTTCAAGTAATATTTGCACTCGCTTTACGGCGAAGGAAAACATCGTGAGGAAACCGACACGTTTGAGGACTGCACTATCCGAAGACGTTTTGTCATCCGCTAACCTGCACTTGGCTAGCGTGGTAGTTTATGGCCTATATGTAACTCTCTCCTAATGAGAGAAGGATCCGAGTCCGCTCAGTGGGAACGTATAGTGGGCTAATTATGCTATTAGTTATCTATGTGTTATCAAGTCTAAGGTAAGCGCTGAGCGGGTTCGGCGCTCGCCGGATTGCGATCCGTGAGAGACCTCACGATCTAAGTACATCTCCATTACACTATCTGCTTCTTCGTCGTGTCGATGGTACGCAATTAAAATTAGTACTAAACTAAGTATTAATTTATACTACTAACTACTTAATTTTTGTTACTTAGGTTTTATTTATTTTTTAATTTTAATTTAATTTGTTTCTTTTTTACTATCACTTCTCTCCATCGCACTATAATATATATAAATAGTATACATAATTATATTGCGACAATAAGGGATACATTTGAAAGTTCATCTCCTTTTGCTCACTCTCGTTTGGTTATGAAAGTGCGAGAGCATCAACTTCCAAATGTTTTTTTATAATGTTTTGGATAACTGTTGCTCGGCTAGCTAAGGTGTTCTGACACGATCACCGAAGCTAAGCAACGATCAATGCAGACGGTGTTCGGATGGATGACCATGCACAAAGTTGTAGTTTTTCAAGTGACATTTTCAACTGGGTGCTACCGTGGGTGAAATGACACGTTAAATTTTAGGTCCTGGTTGATTGTCTTAGTACAAGCAGTCGTTAAGCCAAGTCAGAGACTTTCGGGCGGCTTGAAAACTCTCGACACCAGAGCTTGGTAACTTAGCTCACACGACGAAAAAGACGAAATTGCATAAGGTGACCACGGAATTTAAGCCGCGGTCGATGCGGTCAGTATTTGGATGGGTGTCCATGATAAATGATTACGTGGCATTCGTCATACAACGGAGAAGCACCTCGCGACCGTTCGGTCGTTAGTGTTGTTCAAAAGTCCTGTCGATCCGCGCCGGGATCGCGGCCACAGCGCTGCGGGTCAACGAACTCGTGGGAAGCTTTCAAATACCTAATACATATACATGTTACTGGTAACTAATGGAAAACGTATTGAAGGAGGCTTCAGTAAGACTAGACAGACAACATTAGTTCAAAGACTTTGGAAATTAGCAAACAAATGATTTGTTCCATAAAAAACGTTTGTTGGTTTCACGCTCTGACGCTCTTTTCCAGAAGAACCGGTTCATACGTGCCTTAAAAACAGCTTTATTATAGTTTTCAGAGAACAGGGAGTCAGGCAAAGGACCATGCTCCTCGACAGTTTGCACAATGAAGGTGGAGATTTCTAAGATAATACTCAAATACAAATCTTTGCAAATCTTTAAAGATTTTGCTGGCAGTACAAACTTATAAAAAAAAAATATTTTATTTATCAAACTATTACATTTTATTATTTTTACTTGAAAAATACCAATAAGTTGATTTAAATATGATAGATAATTTAAAAATCCAACATATTTCCTCGTTCAAGTAGGAATCTACAGAGTAAATTAAATTAAATGTGACTTTTATTATTTGATTATTCCTGAATAGTTTACTGACATACTTTGAGATGGTCTTCTGTGTCAGGTGCTATGTCTCCCAGGTAATTAGCGCTACATTTTGCGAGAACAGCACGCGTAGACTCAAGCTAAGCTTATACTTGCGGGACAGTAAAATGGCACATCTATTTTTTGTAAAGAAAAAAAGTCGAGTTAATTTACCAATGCCGCCATGCTTAACTCATAACTAACTTTATATAAATTAAGTGGCCATAATTATGTCTGATCTCGAGAGTTTCAAGTTGCTTTAAATACTTTTGACATGACATAGGTTTTGCTGTACTGAGCCAAACCTCACTCGTAACTAAACTTCACATATATATAGATTTATCTCACTTATCGATATTTTTTACATGAGGATAAACCTCACATGTAAACAAACCTCACGAGTAGATAAAACTAACCTCACGTGTTTCAGCTGTGCAAGAAAGTTTACTGTTAAAACGTGAGGATGCACCAGTAAACAGCGCAATAAGAAATGGACAAAATAAACAAAACCTGCATAATACAAATATAAATCAAATACAAATCATTTATTGATAACACCAAAGTTACAATGTAAAAAAAATTTACATAAAAAAAAAGTAAACATCATTTAACATCACTGTAAGAGTCAACGACCATAATCTATAATTTTACGGTAAAATTTACAAATATTAGGACATATTAGGACTTTTGAACGATTTTTTGAAATAGAAATAGCTTTAGCTATTTATAAAGCAATTTTGGAATAAAAAATGTGACGCACAACGTGTGCACAACAAAGCAAAATGTCAAAAGATTTATAGTAAATATGAGAACCACACATGACGTAAAAATAGAAGAAGAAACACATCAGAAACTGGAAAATTACGTGTATCATTTATCATTTACATGTCATCATTTCCTTATAATCGTCAGGAACGGGAAAAATATTAAGGTTATTTTGTAGTTCTATAAAAATATATTACTATTAATATTTTTAAATTTAATTAAATTTTGTAGTTCTCATTCTTCATTGGCATTCGAAAAAAAAATTAACCATAACAAACAAATATTGCACAGTAATCGAAAGAAACAAAATATAACAAACATTTAATTTTCATTATAAGAATTTAAAATAATTATTATTTGTCTTGTCTTAGTTACGTAACAGAAAAAGGTTAGAATTTAACTTCCCGATTTTGTAATCGCAGGTTGTGGTACTTTTGTGCACTTGGCCCTCAGTAACATTTCTATTGCGTTAATCGACTATTTTGTGCCAGATGGTGTACCGGTTAGTAAGATTTTTCTCTTATCTCAATGCTGGCGTAACGAGGCGAAACTTGCCCGACTCTCCCCTCGTTAGAGCTTCTTGGACATTCGTTACTTTTTTCTTTTAACGAATTTTCCGTTAAGCGACGTACGCTTTGCCACGGTTAGTTTCGGTGTAGTTTTAATACGTTTTCTTTTTACTTTAAGTAAGGCACCTAAAATATTCTGTTCAATTTTTATACCTCACAAACTAATATAAGCCATATTTTGTAATTTAACGTTAATAAATGCGACCGTCATGTACCCCATATAATTATTTTATCTATTGTCACACAACTAAGCCACTGAAAGGATTCCTATCTAGATTACATAGACTGACGCATGCGTAAAGCAGAATTTTTTCAAAATTAATCCCTTCTAAAAAACTGCGAAAAAAGTTAATATAGGTACAAAAATGCGATACCTAAATATGTTCGTCTGTAATTAATGTCAGTATAAATACTCTAACCCGCGTTTTTAACATCATCAAAGACTAATTTAATTTGATTACGCAAACTGCATTTTTACATAAAAAGTATTTTTCTTCTTCGTATGTGCTAAATGGCCAAGCTCTTGTGACGAGAGTTTTCAAGCCGCCCGAAGGCCTCTGACTTGACTTAACAACTGCTTGTAATAAGACTAACTGCCGGGACCTACAATGTAACGTGTCATCCAATCCACGGTAGCGCCCAGATGAAAATATCATTTTAAAAATTACAGTTCTAAGCATGGTCACCCATCCAATCACCGCGCCAGATCACCTTAGCCAGCCGAGCTACAAGCGCTACATGAGTAATGACAGTTTTCAACTAAGATTCTGAATAAAAATATCGGGCTACAGTTTAACCAGGATAAACGAGAGTAATGCTGGGCAAAGCTAGTTCCTTCATAAATACTGCAGAAGTACCGTCCCCCAATATTCCCTTTCTTATTCTCCATACGGTTCCGTATATTTTATTTCGCATACTGCTGCGACACCGGCCGTATTTACATAGCGTTTTGTTTAGGGGATCGTGGTCAAGCTTGTTTACAATACACGACTCGATGATGAAAAAATAAAACTGTTGCATATAATAACTGATACAAGTTTCAATATACAGTTAAGTTAATCTTGGGAATAAGTTTAAACTTTATAAATTATTTGATAGTACCTAGTTGACCGGTTTTTTTTTTATATGACATTTTCTAAAAATGATTCCTAGTTAGATCGATTTATCGCCCCCGAAACCCTCTATATACTAAATTTCATGAAAAACGTTGGAGCCGATTCCGAGATTCCAATTATATATATATACAAGAATTGCTAATTTAAAGATTTAAGATTTGTTATTATTGAGTTTAATTTGATCTAGGTTTCATCAAGATTGGTTTAAAATTACTACACAAGTATGCCTCTACATAAGTACTAACATTTAAACATACAGCACATTACTTGCGGAGGCAAATTTATCCAGATGATAAAGAGGCGTTCGTTCAGTCATTTCGAAGTTTAATCTGACACCAAGCACTTAGAGGTGTGTATAGGTAGCTTCATTAAGAGCCAATGATTTCTGACTAATAATGCTCCATTTTTGGCTAGAATGCCACTCGACTCCTGTGATTATACGGCCAACAAGTCAAATGCCTAATGTTTTTTTTTGTAACTATTGTGTAAAAAATTGTTACAACTAAAAACCATAGCTTAGAACCAGAATTCGAATTTTACCATTGAGGGTTCATTATTAATCGAAAGTTGTATAACTAGAATCAATAAAAAACAATAAAGTTACTCATTAATTTGTACAAGTGAGAGGACATGAACGTTCAGATGCTACCTTTATTGAATTAAGTAAGATTCGAAGCTGTTTGTCATGAAATTATTAAATAATACAATTGAAAAATCAAGCAAGACACACCGGGGAAGGTAAAACAAAAAGAGGAAGACCGCAGAAACGGTGGGATGATGACATCAAAGAGGTGGCAAGAGAGAAACAGAGTAGCCACAGAAAAGACAGAGCGGAAAAGGTTAGAAGAAGTCTTTGCCGATTGGCAAACGATCTGAAAAAAAATATCAAATAGCAGACTGTTAGTTTAAACTTTTATTTGTGTTGTTTGAATTAGTTATAGATGCAGGTACGAGTATGTATAGATCTGAATAAAATACTATATTATTATTATAGTCCATTAAAAATGTCAAGATCGTATGTCGTGTCGTGTCCAGTAAATGGCATGGTATATCGGCAGAACCGGGAAAATAAGTATCAATAAGTATCCGAAGCGAGCGACGCATAATGCGATGAGACTAAAGAAGAGCACCCATGTTTAATACCACCTCTATAAGTACATATATACAGTATGACTGTCATAATATGTGGGATTATATTATAGTAATAAAGAAGAATGAAGGAAACTAACTTCGTTTTGGTATCTTAAACCTATAAAGAAATATATTTATAGAGAAATCATTTCAAAGATCGCTTTCTCTTGCTCGAGCTTGTGAGAGGAGAATAACTTTTAAATGTTTTCTTTATTGACTCGTGTTATACACTCACACGATAATATAAAATATACATACATAAATGTACTATATTATTTCTTACGATGTTTTCCTTCATCGTAAAGCGAGTGCAAATCCACACATAACTAGAAAAACGAGTCATTGGTGTAAGGCTGGGATCGAACCGGGAGCCGTCTGATGGAAAAACAGACGTTATTACCACAAAGGTACACTCGCTTTTTTTGTTTAGAAAATATTTATTCTGTGGCAAAATGTCTGAGCAGGCTTATGACGTCATCAGCAGCTTGCGGATAATGGGAGCGTTGTAACGTTTCATTAATGCACATTCCCTTACTTGTAAAATTTTTAACGCCTTATTTTGACGTATAAAGTTTAAGGCAATAGTTAATAAATCGACATAGAAAATAATAAACCTCCCTTAGCGCTGTGTTTTATTTAACACAAAATAACCTAAAAACTCGTCAGAAATGCGAAATAAAAATTATCCGCCCATCCAAAATAAATCCATTGATCAAAGAGCCGGTCCCGAAATTTAGGAAAGCACGCGTTTCCTTACCAATTCAATTATAAAATTCTCGGCGGCTGATAATTCTACCGCAAAAAGTTCAACAACAGTACAAAATAACACAGAACACCGAATCATTTTTCATCTACTCGTATGTGAAGTGAACAAGTTCTGCATATGTTTAAGCCACGTAAAGAGTTTTCATTAGGACTGTCACACCTGCTTTGTCTGGTTGTATTCAGTCCTACTATTATGTATATGTACATACACATTGACACTTACTATTACAAACACAACATATGCGTGCATATTACCTGTAACCTATGTTTAGCATATCATTAAGATTTTTATATTTATTTTTTAAATTTAAAACTTGTTTTAGTTTGGATTTAAATACTTACTTACTTTTTTTTCTTTTTTCAAAAGATGTTGACTAAAGTCTCAAATAACTATGTTTGCAAATCTAAATATAACTTATTAGTACTTTGATGAATAGAGTAATATAAACTAACTTTGTATTCCCAATTTTCAAAATTTTATTGTTTATTTTCCGAACAACTTGTAAATTGATTAATTATATTTTAGTTTTGAAATCTGACATATGTATATGGATAGATTATTTTTTTTGGGAAAAGACATTGGCTTCCAATATACAGTTTATACAACTAGTTTGGAAGCCTTTGTATTCCCTAAAATTTTGTTGATTTTTATTTACTATGTCAAATAAAGATATTTCGTATTTTTATTTTGTATTATTATAGTTATTTGTTTTATATTTGCCATTGCTAAAGTATTTTTATACGAAACCTAGGTATTTGACCAGCTGAGTTAAAGACACTCTGGCAGAAAGTTAACAATGCGTAGGCTGGAATTACTTGCTATCAAGGAAGCTGCCGAAACACATTGTTAAGTGGTTGGCTACAGATTTGTCAATAGTTAATCAGAAGTGAGCACTATAGAACGCTCTAACACCATGCAAAAAGTTTTTTAGTTGTAAAATTTGGATAAATATTTTTTTCAACAGATAATAATAATAAAAAATTAAGCAATATCGCAATGAAATTTAGGTCCACTTATTTGAAACCATAAAAAACTGTGATCAGTAAAAACTGATTAATTTTTATCGAATATAGAATACGAGTATATTAGATTAAAGGACGATGACTTGACTTACTGTCAGTATTTTACTACACCTTACTGTAGTAAAATAGATACAAAATGCCTACACGCTTGGCAGAATCTTCGCAATGCAAATTAGGGAGTTAAAAGTGACGAAGCGAAAGCACCACGTTCATATTAAGGGTTCCGTACCGCTGTGGAAAAGTTGCTGGAGAAAGTTTAAATCAGAGAGATAGGTAACTCGAAAAGGAAACACTTGAGGCATGACTTGAGGGATTGTAATAGATCATTAAAGCACAGTTATGTTCACAAAGTGGTATTTAATATTAGGTACGTATATGTTTATTAGGTACTAGCAGAACGTCCCGGCTTCGCACGCGCCATAAAATAATCTAAATTGCAAGGAGGAACAAAATATAGCCTATGTTACTCAGGGACAATGTAGCTTCCCAACAACGGTGAAAGAATTTTTTAAATCGGTTCAGTAGTTTCGGAGCCTATTTGCGTCAAACAAACAAACAAAAAATTAAACCGTTCCTCTTTATTATAATAGTACAGATAGAGAGACAAGATAGTGTTAGGTATGTATACTTGTATATTAGTATTAAATTAGCAGTAACATCTACAATATGATGTCAGTATTACTGAAAGAAATTAAATGCGGCGCGTAATTTGTTGGGTAAGCGATACTCTTGACTGAGGTGGAACATGCCTAGTTTGGACATCCAGTCCCTCAAGGAGGCTACCGAAACATACCATTAGGTGCTTGGTGACAGATTTTTTTACTTGAGCCAGTCGAGCACTAGTCACTCCTGTACTGTACTCAATACAATCCATAAAAAAATGAGATTGACAATAAATACAAAATATTATATTTATGATGCTAGTAGCTGACCCGGCAAACATTTTGTTGCCTTAAAAAATAGATAGTAGCCGTAAGCCGCCGCTTAAAAAATAGTAGTTCTCAGACCTACTGAATACGCATATAAAATTTGGTAAACATCGGTTAAGCCGTTTCGGAGGAGTACGGTAACTAACATTGTGACATGGAAATTTTATACATAGACTAGCTGACCCGGCAAACGTTGTTTTGCCTTATTAATTATTTTGATTCTAGTTTCTAGACAAATTCTAGTATAATAAAAATGTTACTTACTTATTATAAGTGTGTATGGAATATGCGTGAAATGGGTATGGAGCGCCATGAACAAACGTTACGGGAATATAAAAGTAACAAACGCCAAAAATATTATGTTCAATCATATTTTTTTTAATAGTGTTTATTTAAACAAACATTAAAATTTGTTCTTCTTAGACGACACCGACGCCAAGAATACAGGATAAATAAAAATTGAAAATAGCATTTTTATAAGTTAATCAAATAAAGTGTGCGATGGTACTTATGTGTAGGCAAAAATATTTTTTACTTTTTAGATACAGTTAGAATTTATAAATGTAGGTATGATTTTGAAGTCTGTTAATTGTATAATACAATTTCATTGTAAAATTTTAAAAGTTAGTAGGTAATGATATTTTTCTAAAGTTTAAGGTATTCCAAATTTTTTAGCGATTCCGTTCGAGCCGTTACCAAACAAATTACATAATATTTGTAGTGTCATAAGCTATGACCCAAAACGTCATAGGATCAATCGCAAGCGAAGCAAGCCCTATGCGAGCGTAGCGAGTATTGTGCGAGCGAAGCGAGCGCGAAATTTTTTAGCATATTTGTTCGAGCCGCTTGAGCATAAAGATGTCCAAAACAGAACAAATTACATAATATTTGTAGTGTCGTGAGCTATGACCCAAAACGTCCTAGGACCAATCGCGAGCGAAGCGAGCCGGATGCGAGCGTAGCGAGCTATGCGCAAGCTAAGCGAGCGCGAAAATTTTTTGCATATTTGTTCGAGCCGTTGGAGCATAAAGAAGTCCAAAACAGAACAAATTACATAATATTTGTAGTGTCGTAAGCTATGACCCAAAACGTCCTAGGACCAATCGCGAGCGCAGTGAGCCGGAAGCGAGCGCAGCGAGCTATGTGCGAGCGAAGCGAGCTCGAAAATTTTTTGCATATTTGTTCGAGCCGCGTGGGCATAATGAAGTCCAAAGCAGAACAAATTACTTAATATTCGTTGTGTCGTAAGCTATGGCCCAAAACGTCCTAGGACCAATCGCGAGCGATGCGAGCCGGATGCGAGCGCAGCGAGCTATGCGCGAGCGAAGCGAGCTATGCGCGAGCGAAGCGAGCGCGAAAATTTTTAGCATATTTGTTCGAGCCGTTTGAGCATAAAGAAGTCCAAAGCAGAACAAATTACATAATATTTGTAGTGTCATCATCATATTTGTTGAAAATTTTTTGCTCATACGTTCGGGGTCTAGTTTATTAGTACATCAAATTTTAAAGCTTCTTCTACGTAAGAACTAAGTGATCAAGTTGTCGAGAGTTTTTCAAGCCCCTGCCTTAGTTTAACGACTGTTTGTGCTAAGAGGACCTACAATTTAACGTATAATCCGATCCACAGTAGCGCACAGATGAAAATACATTTTTTTACAACAGTCATGTGCAGGAGAGGTTATGCAATAAAGCGACTTACACGCGGGTGGAGCCGCGGTTAAGTTAATAAGAGAGTTACATTGATATAGCAAAATGATAATTGTTAACAATATTACTACATACGATACATAAACAATAACGAAGGTCGAAATTTGTGTAAACAGTGAGAGAAATCTGTGAAGAAGAATTTTGTGAGTAAAACAGGAGACCGACTTCGGTCTATGGCATAGTGTGGCATTTCACTCACCAGTAAAGTAAAGGCGCGGCAAATTTTAATTATTTAAGATTGGTAATAATACTAAGCATATGTATATCAGGTTAAATTTTGATAGTTATTTTCTTCAAAAAAAATAAAATTTACCTGAAGTACAGTTAGATACTATATTTGATCAGTTATCAAGCGAGATGAAAAAATGAATAAAATACTAAAATGGCCATAAAAAATTGGGAATGATGATAAAAAAGTAAAAAAAATAGGGTTGTATGTATTTTTTAATGCCACTTAATACAAAAATAAAATGAAAAAATTCGTCGAATAAATAAAAAGAAAATTAAGGGTGATCAACCCTTATCACTTAGGGGTATAAAAAATAGATAGTAGCCGATTCTCTGACCTACTGAATACGTATATGAAATTTGGTACAGATCAGTCAAACCGTTTCGGAGGAGTGCGGTAACAAACACTGTGACACGGAAATTTACTAAAATGGCCATAAAAAATAGGGGTTGATGATAAAAAAGCAAAAATTTTGGGTTGTATGTATTTTTTAATGCCACTTTATATAAAATTCAAATAAAAAAATTCGTCGAAAAAACAAAAAAATATATTTAAGGGTGAACAACCCTTATCACTTGGGGTAAAAACGTTACACGTTGGCCGATTCTCATGCCTACTGAATACGTATATGAATTTTGGTAATGATCAGTCAAGCCGTTTCGGAGGAGTACGGTAACAAACACTGTAACACGGAAATTTACTAAACTGGCCATAAAAAAATAGGGGTTGATGTTAAATAATCAAAAATTTAGGATTGTATGTAGTTTTTAATGCTTCTTCATATAAAATTCAAATAAAAAAAAAACGGCGAAAAAATAAAAAAATATATTTAAGGGTGAACAACCCTTATCACTTAAGGGTAAAAACGTTCCACGTTGGCCGATTCTCATACCTATTGAATACGCATATGAAATTTGGTAATGATCAGTCAAGCCGTTTCGGAGGAGTTCGGTAACAAACACTGTGACACGGAAATTTTATATATAAGATATTAGAAGATAGCAGATTAAGCGCATTAAGCTTAAGCAAGGAACACACTTGTAGTTTTCAACGGAAACTAACACCTAGAAATTCTACCTTGCCTATTACCTTGCCTGTTCAAAATCGATTCGACCGCCAATCTATCATAGTGCCCACAAACACCATATAGTTCCACAGACCTGTCGACTTATCACCCAACTGTTCCGTCGACACATGACCGGAAATAAGGCTGGGTGCACACCACATATACCACGTGCTTCGTTCCCGAGTATCAAGCACGTGTTTAATATGCGGGAGTGTCCAATGGGCTTCAAACGATGGTATGTTGTCATTTGACACCATATTGACACCGTAGCGCCTGTAGTTCGGCTACTGATGTCACTGATGCCTGAGATACAGTTTAGTTACTAGTTCAGGCATATTAAAAATTAAAGAATACTCATTGTATATTAATTACAGTTGGTACATCAGTTGGTAACTTTTTTCAGTTTTAAACACATTTTTTTAGTATTATTAAGATGTTTATTCTTTTTAGTATTTGAATTGTCCTTTTGAATATGTACAGTTTTAAACAGTGATAACAATAGGGTGCATTTATAATGTAACTGTTTTGTATATCCATTTGGTGCAAATAAATGATTTATTATTATTATTATTATAGCTAAATTGATCTGACACGATCATCGAAGTAAAGCAACGGTCGATGCGGACAGTGTTTGGATGGGTGACCTTGCACAAGACTGTCGTTTTGCAAGTGGCATTTTCACCTGGGCACTACCGTGTGTCGGATGACACGTTAAATTGTAGGTCCCGCCTGTTCGTCTTAGTACAAACATATAAAATTTGGTAAAAATCGGTCAAGCCATTTCGGAGGAGTACGGTAACTAACATTGGAAATTTTATATATAAGAAGATATATATATTTCATTATATTTATTTATAACATATTTTCCAAGCCTTAAATTCATAACACAGCCAACATATAAGTAAAACAAACATGCATCATAGTCATTTAACTTGCTAATTGACTTAGCAAGCCAATTATGACGGAGATCCCCCAGAGTACCCAGTGCCCGCACCGCGTGCGGTCGCTGACACATTTGCATATCATTGTGCGCACGCGCCGCCCGTGACGTGCTCACACGTACTTGTGGGAAACTGTGACGTCAGCAACCATGATAGACAAAGCACTCAAGTCGGGTAGGACACTTTTTTATACTACACTATTGATACTCGTATAATTGGACTAAAAGAAAAGATAGATAGATAGATAGATTAACACTTAATTAAAACACATACTAAAAATAATTACAGAAATAAAAAAAAGGTATTTAAACTAGTGCCTTAATTGGCGACATTATCGCTAAAAGCGATCTCTTCCAGGCAACCAATTCCTAGAACGTACACATAGAAAGAGAGAAGAGGTGTTATAATCAAAAGGCTCTTTAATGATTTCAAGTATAACTCAAAAATCGTTTGACGACCTCGTTGGTGTAATGGTTACCATGCTGGATTGCCAATCAGAAGGTTTCGGGTTCGATTCCCGGCACGGTCAACTTCTTTGTGCTTAACTTAATTTGTTTGATGTGGGTCTGGGTGTTAAATATGTATCTATATAAAATATGTATATACATAATTATGTATGTGATCAGTTGAGTTAGCTTTCATAACATCAACTAGAAATGGTTCAGTATGGGGTTAACCAGCCGTGTGTGAAATGAGTCCTATTTATTATTATATATAATATAATACTAAATTTTTAATCCTAATCTTAGGAATATTCATTACTAGCTAATATTAATCCAAGATATTGGGTACTAATACACCAAATAAGAGCAAAATCAGTGCAGCCGTTTTAGCAAGAAGAAGAAACAAACATATACACACACGTGTGCTTTTATAATATTGGTAGGTTGTTTCTTTACTTTCCTACATACATACTTACATTCTTATACACCATTCCTTCAAGTGTGAGTCCTTCTATAAGATACATATAACGACGTGTAAAAGAAGATACTCGTCGTATTTAACTATATTTACCTGTTAATTTAGCAAAAATTTAAATTAAAATAAATGCGAATAAAAACTTTCTGTCTGTTCACGTGATACATAATAAATTGAAATGTAAAGATGTGTCATAAAATTAACACCACGTCCACCATTAATTAAATTAACATGTTAAACTGCAGTAAAATTACAAGAGTGTTTAATTATAAAGCGTGTACTTCACTGCCGGAAGTAAGGGTCGGTGCACACCGCACGTGCGATGCGTGACACGCCCGTGCACTCGTTGTCTTACGAGCTTTATTTTTATGAGCAATTTGTTGGAACTTTTGTTAACGCTATATAATGTGGAATGAAACTGTGTAGAATAAGCTTTAGCATTAAAATGTGAACGGCAAAATAAATAATATTAAAACTAACTGAGGGCCGTGGCTGTGCCGTGTGAATAACTAACACCTGTTATTATTTAAGTTAAAAAATACGATTAGCTTAAGTGTCCATTTGGGGTCTAATATATATGTCTTTACAAATTTTATCAAAATCAGAACAAACTTTTGAGCGTGAGAGTGTATAACAAACATAGACATTTGCGCAAACTTTCGTTTTTATAATAAATATAATGAAAACGTAAGGAATGAAACAATAATGAACCATCTTGAACCGTTTATAGTTGTTTCTCCATAAATGTGCACAATGCTCGCACCACTAAACAGTAGTAATAAAAAAGGAAACTAAACCCAACAAGAAAAAAATTACAAAACAATAGTATCTAATACACTCAAAATTCACAAATACAGTTCAAACACCATGTAACCTCACTCGATTTAACGACAGACTCTGTAAAGCGTCGAAATCAATGTTTTAGTAGGTTTAGCTTGTATTCCATATAATGATTCACTATCTCCATTTAACGACCACTTTCTATAACGCCATAAAAGTCACAGTCCGTTCAGTGACGTTACATGGAGTTTACACTGTAATAGTAAACAATATATTTATTTATTTGTTTAAAATAAAAATAATACAAAATATTCATTTCTACGTTTAATACAGGTCTTAAAGGTTTAAAGTTATTTTTAGTTACTTTGTTCAAGGCCCAAAGTCTCGTACAAACGGAATGATAACCCCCTATCACGGTCAAACGATCCCCTTCCCGCCCGCCACCGGTCCAATATTCACCAAACATTGCATTTAAATTGCTTTCCAAATTAATTTCATCATAATAATTATCGTCCAATTTCGATGTGGCACTTTGAGCACTCACTGCACAGTGGTTTTAATTTAAGCACTGGCAATATTGGTGAGCATTTAATTTCTTTTGAGGGAAAATGTAATAAATGATTTTGAGTTATATATTTATATTTAAATTTTATCTATCATCTGGTAACTGTATGTTAATGTATACTTTTGAAGTTCTATAAAGTTTTCATTCAACTTCGTTTTCTTTTTAGGGTCTGGTTTTAAAAAGAAAGTACCATAAATGTTCATGGTAAAATAATAATACACTTGGGCACGATACTAATCTAACTATAAGCTATGTACATTTGCTTTGTGTCTGTTTCTCCCTTATTTTCTTTAACACAACTCTTATTCATAGATATTTTATAATTTCATTGACATTCGTTAGTAATAAATAATAAAACTAATTTTGTATAAGCTAAATGACTCAGCTCTGGTGTAGAGATAGGTTTTTAAGCTGGTCAAGACCCAAGCCAGAAGCCCAACTATAACCTTTAACCCAACTTAAGGGCAGCTTGTACTAAAAAAAAAACAGAAAATTAAATAAGATGCCTGGGAGAGCTTAGACAATTGTTAGCTGACATTAAATAATCTGTTATTAAATAATTAGATATTATCAACTAAGAAAGTTCTAGTTTAACCTATTTATGATTAAACTATCTTGTATTAGTAAGATCGGCGCAATGAAACACACAACGAGCGGTATACAACTGATTTATTCTTAAGATGGCGGCGGGCAGCAAATATGAAACTACCCGCAATATTTCACAATATTTACTTTTTACAGCTCGGCATTTGACTAGCAGGGCGTGTAACTACACGAGTCAGTGACACTCTGGCCTAAGATGGAGCATGCCTAGTCTTGAGAGCAAGGTATTCCACCTTGCCCTCAAGGAGGCTGATGTAACAAACTAACTGTATACTTAAACCCAAAATATAATCGTCCATTCATAAAACGACTGTTTGCGACAAATTAACTGTATACTTAAACCCAAAATATAATCGTCCATTCATAAAAAATAAAAATCGCCATGACCCACATTTTTACCTTATTTAATATCGTTAAGTAAATAAGATAAGTCTTGTCAAAACGAGATGAGCTAAAAATACTTTAAATCAAAATATGTACGCTGCCGAGAGAGGACCGCAGGTAGATAACGCGAGTAATTTCAATCCGCAGCCGCGACTCCGCGCCGACGCAAATGTGGATGGACACTACTGATAACACAAACTAGTAGCGATAGCAAATAAAATAACCAAATAATTAATTAAGAAAAAATATACAATTACTACATAAGAGAAAATAACTTCATATACCAATACTCTTATTATATCGAATCGAAGGTTGACAACCCTTACTTCTTTACGTTAAAATGAATACGGCTAAATCAAATTTGAAAAAATTTGATATGAAAATAGAGCAAACTATACATTAGTTTGATTCTGGATTGTATGTGGACAATCCAGATTCTGGAAACCCCTGAGTAGCTACTACGAGCTACTTGTAAACGGGTAGGTACGTGATTGTTATTTGTGTTCAACAAATTGTGAACAACAACAACATTGTGTTCAATCAATTGTTGATCTTTTGGCTCATTTATGTATATCTTGTAAGAATATACATATGTATACATTTTAAAGTGCATGCGTAATTAAATAAGTGCGAGCAAGAGGGACAAACTTTCAGATAATAAATTTATTTAGCGAGTTTTTTTATATTTTGTTTTTAAACATTTAACTGAGAGTATTTAAAAATATTATTGCTTACCAATTCTATGATAGGTTAAAATTGTATTTAGCTAGTTGTGTTTGCGGACCGTACCTCACAATCGCGTATCAATACCGTCGCATCGTTTCAACGGCATCGCTAATGCATCGGACAGTAATTTCGCTACCTGTGTATGGAATCATTGTAGCAACGCACTACGACACGAAAATGATTATTAATACTCGTATATTCATTGTAAAACAAACAAACGCTTAAACACTCATAGCTTATACACAAACTCTCGAACTCCTTTTATTGTATAGACGTAACGGCACAACTCATATTTGTAAAGTTTTACAGCGAAAGTTGAAATTTTTAGGCTCAATTTTAAAGTAATCCAAATATTTTCAGGAGTAAAATTGCGAGACGAACTATGTATTTGAATTCATTAAAATATGTTCTTATTCAGCTTCATTTTTAATTGAAATACCTATTATTTTACAAATAATACACTAGATATATATATATATATATATATACGAGGGTGAATCAAAAAGTTCTTAGAAGTGCATATATATGAAACTTTTTTGGATCAAGTTCGGTATTCAAATTAAAGAGTGTATATCACACTATATTTATGCAGACTGTCACTTGTTTTTGTCAGTTCGTTCGCATGTAATAAATTTTTTTGTACAACGAGTTGCTAAAAAGTTAAAATTATGGATAAAAGTGAGTTCCATGCGATGATAAAATATCTCAGTTTGAAATAAATGTCTACGAAGGAAATTTTTTTGGACATTCAGCAGACATTAGGGGGTGATGCTGTACCCTATTCTACGGTTGCGTACTGGGTGGCTGAATTTAAAAGAGGTAGATCAAGCTGTAAAGATGACCCGCGTTCTGGGCGGCCTTCAACCTCCATTACAGAAGAAAATGTCAAAAAGGTTGAGAATCTGGTTTTAGAAGACAGAAGAATTACTATAAAACATATAGCTGAGATCCTAAAGCTATCTTTTGGTAGCGTTCAACCAATTTTAATTGATTCACTGGGGTTCAAAAAAGTGTCTGCAAGATGGGTGCCACGAATGTTAACCGACGAAAACAAAAAGCGACATTTGGGAATTTCCAAGCGTAATCTCGAAATGTTCCAGCGTGATTCGGATAATTTTTGCCGTCGTCTTGTCACCATGGATGAAACGTGGGTCCAATCCATTGTAATCCTGAAACTAAAAGACAAAGCATGTCTTGGATACGACCATCCTCTCCATCCATTAAGAAATTTCGAGTTTCTCCTGCCGCTGGCAAAGTTATGGCCTCTGTGTTCTGGGATAGTGAAGGAATCCTTTTTATTGATTACATGCCAAAAGGCCAGACGATTACTGGACCCTATTATGCAAATTTAATCCCGAAAGTGCGTGAAGCGATTAAAGAAAAACGTCGTGGAAAACTGTCGTTGGGCGTGTTGTTCCTTCAAGATAACGCTCCTGCTCATCGATCGGAAGTTGCGCTCAACGCAATCCGCTGTGCTGACTTCATTCTCCTTGACCACCCACCATATTCTCCGGATTTAGCCCCAAGTGATTTTCACTTATTTCCAAAATTAAAAGAGGAAATTCGTGGAACAAAATTTCACGATAATGACGCGGTTACAGCTGCCGTAGAGGACTTTTTCGAGAGTCAAGAAAATATTTTTTTTCACAAGGAATAAGGAAATTAGAAACGCGTTATTCTAAATGCATTGCATTGCAGGGAGATTATGTAGAAAAATAAAATATTATTATTTAAATCTTTGCATTTTTTAATATTGATTCCAATAATTTTTTGATTCACCCTCGTATATATAATAGTGTTTTTTTACTATTTACAGCTAAGAATTTGAGCAGCTCGTAACCACACGAATTAGTGACACTCCGGCCTAAGGTGGAGCATGCCTAGTCTATAATAACTGGTTGTACGGAGGCTGCTGAAACACGCTGTTAGGTGCTTAGCGACAAATTTTTCAACTTAAGGGTGGTTGTAGCCAGCCGAGCACTAGAGAATGCTCGACCGCCATGCTATGGTTTGATCACATTACACACATAGCCAGTTAACTGATATAAAAACACAGCAACTATAACTATATTATTGCAGACGACCTCGTTGGCGTAAAATTTACCATGCCGGACTGCCTTAACATAGTGAATATAGAGCTTATCGGAATGAAATTCAACGCACATGGATTTAGCTCCGAGATTAGTATTTGTCCGGCTGCATGCCGGATTCCTGAGAACTGTAATAGTTTCAAACGTTTCACTACGATAATTCGACCTGTAGCCAATAGAATATGTAAACGATGATAGGCTGAGGTTTCCTTTGATAAATACTTAGTAAGGCAGGTTGCGATAAAAGGTGTCCACACATTACGAATGCACCATTTTAACTAGCCGACCGCGTAATTATTTGACAACCTCGTTGGCTGAATGGTTATCATGCCGGACTGCCAATCAAAAGGTTCCGGGTTCGATTCCCAGCACGGTCAACATCTTTGTGCTAAACTACATTTGTTGGGTGTCGGTCTGGGTGTTAAATTTGTATCTATATAAAGTATGTATGTATGTATATGTAGTGTACAAAAAAAAAAAAATCACACAAGTATGTGTAACTCTGATCTAAGGTTAAGCATGCCTGTTCCGGAATAACTGGCTCTCAAGGAGGATACCAGAACATACTGTTAGGTATTTAGCGACACATTTTTTAACTTCAGAGTGGTTGCTAGCCAGGTGAGCACTAGAAAATGCTCTTTCACCATGCTGTGGTTTTCCAAAAATGCTTCCCTTCACCGAAACTTCGAGCTGATTGGGGGGATCCAACCCACGACTTATAAGACGTACTGAGCTGACTGACTGAGCTATCATCGATTTTTTTTTTACTAGTATTGGGCTTGCGCTTGACCGCAATTCACCTGATGGTAAGCGAGATTGCAATCTAAGGTGGAGCGCGCTTGCCCAGAAGAAACCGGTTCACTCTTGCCTTGAAAACCGCTAGATTATAGTTATCGGGGAACAGAGAATAGATACAATATACAAATATTAACATCGTCACAAATTATATAACTTAAATTTAATTTAAATTAACCTAAAATAAATTTGTTCAAACTTGTCTTCAAACCATTCAGTTTACAAAGTTCTGAGCATCGTATTCTTGATATCCAAAGACAAGTTTACGGGAAATGAAGAGCGCAAAGTTCTTTCCAATTTGTTTCCAAGTTCCCAGTTCAGGGCGCGGCGAGGCGAGGCAGCGCCAACAAGCAAGATGCACAAGATCGAGCCAACTATGTAGAAATCCACAAAGTTTTCAAACTCTGCGGAAATTAACCGAGTCGCGGTGTGGTTTACTTTTAACGACATATTTTAAAATTGTTATAGATGTACCACAACATCTGACGCAATGGCCGTAGAACAGGTATGCCAGCAACCCAAGTCTGTTCTCCGTTACTTCAAAAAGCTCAGGTGGCTTGGGAAGGCTAGTAAGGAGAAGTGCACAAAACGGACAACCCGCATGATAACAATGCAGGTTTGATTCCCCCCATCAAAGAATAAGAATATGAAAATAGAAATAAAAACCCTCGTTGATTGGTTAATAGACATATGATCACCCGTAGTTTCATTCATTCAAAGATTGCTTGAAAATTCAACTGACATTATAAATGGAAAAACAGTTGTGTAAGCGTTGGTGTGTTTGGTTGTCACGCTCCTACGATTGAATCGATTTCTTTGTTTTTCTTATGAATTTTCAAGTCCTAGAAGACTAGATTTTGTCTAAATATTGTGAAGCTGCCCCTTAAAAGTTTTGTGTTTGTTATCAGTAACCTTGTATTATATATTCACTTTAAACTTATTTTCTAAAACAAATTCCCAAAGCAACAATTATTACAAAACGCGCGTTTAGTTTCCCTCTACCACGCGTTTATTGTGTCAACAAAATCGGAACAAAAACAACAGTCCTGTTCATTGTGCTAACTTGTCCATCAAACTTGATCATTAATAAGTTTGAACAGTTGTTTATATCTATAGCGAGTTGAACAAAACGTTCCTCTTGTGTTTCCGCTCTAAATAATCGTTTGCCATTAAAGATTCCATTGACTTCAGTATCATACCTTTTAAATGTAAATAAGGGACGTTTAATTGAAATACGATTTACCCAGACAAAGGTGGCGTCATAATCTAGACGAACGTGACACAAACTGGGCCACCAAAGCTGAAGACCGTACTGTCTGGAAGGAAGGAAGAGAGGCCTTTGCCCAGCAGTGAGACACAATGGGCTGAAAATAATTTTAATTTATTATAAGTACTATTTTGATGGGATATTTTGTATTTTACTATTGCATACAATGAAATGAAAAAATAACTACTCAAAAATTAAAAAAAACAAAACCTTACAAGTAGTAAATAAAATTTAAGTCAGTTTCAGTGGGTAAGGTGTCTATTATGCCGGCGGCATTACCTCGCTGGATCGCCAAACTTAAGCGTTGGCCGAGGTAAGCGCCAGCTCTATGAGCTATTATCAACTACCACACAATAATATTATGTGTTGATTGGCGATCTTCTTTTTTCTTCGTATTAGCTAAGAGGCCAAGCTCTGGTGTGTATAGAAGCCGCCAAAACTAGCTACTGACTTTAAGCTACTGACTTGACTGAACGATTGCTTGTACTTAGACAAACACCTGAGACCTAAAATTGTATGTGCCATTCGATCCACAGTAGCGCTCAGATTGAAATACTATTTTTTTAATTTAAGTGTCATATTTTTGGATGAATACCCGTCCTAAGATTGTCCGCATCGACCGTATGATTAACTTTGTTAATCGTTTTAGATTATCCTAGTTAACCAAGCTACGGGCGCTACAATACTATCATAAGAAAACCGTTCTTCTATCAAATATGTTGATAATCATAATATTTACTCAAAAGCAAGGTGAACTAACCGTCCAGATAAAATATGTGTAAATGCTTTAATGAAAGCTTGAGTACTGACTTAATAAATATCGTGTCATGATTTAACATTGAATAGCTGATTGCTAAGTTTTGGGCGAATCGGTTCAATTTCAACCATTTCAGCTTTAATGGCGGTCGGAAAACGGTGAGAGAATTGTCAGTTCCATTTTCAAACCTCCCAGTTTACATCCGTCTCTTTCGCTTTAATACAGTAATTAATATGAGTGAACAAGACAGAGATAACGGGATCGTTTGAATATCAGTTGTTTCTATGATTGTGTGTAAATTAAGGTAATATTGCGCTTTGTGGGCATTTTCATGTTGTAATAAATGATATCACTTCACAATTGTTTAAAATAATGTTTTCCTGTTGTATACCATTTGACGTAACGAACTATTATATTTTCTGCAATCTCTTCAAAACAATTATTTTTTGAAACCACGAAGTTCAAATGTTTTTTTTATTGTTTAAAGGAATAGTTAAGACTTATTTTACAGTCAGACTGCTTAGACAAGTATCTACAGGCGTCGTGCAATGTTTGGAATGACATAATCGATTTAAAAGACCTATCGACAGTTTACGTCACTGTGATAAATTTTATGTCATTTGACGATATCGAATTGAAGCGATACCTGAAGCCATAGATATGAAACGTATTATAAAAAGCGCATTCCACGTTTTGGAACAATTAATCCTTGTTTGTTGTGTTAAATGACACTACAAATACCACGTTTTTTTATTGCGTTTGCGTTTGACTACTGATACCTCTCAGGAAACAGAGACTCAGGTACAGAGTTCCACAGCGTCGCTGTCCTCACAATGAAGGTTGACGCAAAGCGTTTTGTACGAAAGTTTGGAACTTCAACTCTGTATATACTCTCGGTGTCTCTTCACTCACTCTCTGCTCGTTCTGTAGTAGAACTGAGAAGGTGGAATCAAATTATGAACCAAAGAAACCATAGATAAGAGCCTTTCCCTTACTAAACCTGCTTGCCTGAAGCGGTGGCAACTTGTCAAGGTCCTTTAGAACTGTAAACACGAGGTTCCGTTCTAAGGCCAGACGTTTTGACAAAGCTATTCCATCAAATTCAGATTCGGCTGTTATTTATTTTATTTTAAGACATTTCATGATGATCCAACAATATTCTTAGAGACATCTAGTATCCACAAATTAAAATACAAGTTGCGCCTTGCAGTGTTACCTACGCGATGTGTTAATCCGTAGTATTTGACAAAAAGAAGTTAGACTAGGTGTTAATCCCATATCTAACCTATAATCGCAAGCAACCATAATACAAACTAGAAATTGTTTAGTATGGGAATGGGCTAAGCGCTGAGCTGTCTGTGAAAAAAATACACACACATACACACATTAAGATAACATAATCTTATCTAGAATAATAATAATAAACATATTTCGTCCATTTATTTTCTTTTTCTTTCATCCCTCCCTCCCACCTTTCTCCCCTTGATTCCTTCATTACGAGCAGTAAGCGGGATGACCGCGCCGTGACTGGCAAGATGTTACTCCCCGTACATTAGTACTCGTTAACTCGGATGAAGAGCTAGCTCGCTCGTCACGAACCATATTGGACATAATATTGATTGATTGGCCTAGTGTTTTAGACGCTGTAAAAAAGTTGGATTCGTCGGATAAGATAAGGCTATTTAACCTCATAATTTTTTAACCAAATCTAAATCCTTAGATAAAGTAAAATGGAAGAATCACACCTATAGAAGAAAACTTGAAACATGTTTGTACTTCCGCTGTGATCAAACACCACAAGTCACACGAACACACACAAGATAATCAATCAAGATCACAGCAGAAGGACACTTAATATTACAGATTTTCTTTTATCGACAATGGATTTCTGCAAAGTAACGCCTGAGTCTATAGGCTGTTAGCTCTATTGCAGTAGTGTGCAAATACTACTAAATTCCACTTTTTATCTCTCGACGCAAGAACAACGGTTATAAGTTTGACATGCGCGTCAATGTATAATATGTGAGTATGTGGATAGGACCGATTTCTATTATTTTGTTTGAAAGGTATTTTAGTCGAGAGTATCTTAGCTATGTTTGATGAAAATACATATTTTTTTACAACTGCCTCATGTATCTTATGAAAAAGTTCGATAAGCAAAATCCATATAATATGATAATTTAAAATCGTAGATGGCCGACAACACAGAATATTAAATCGATAGTTTTCTCAATGTTCAAAAATACACTTGAAGACATTGTTTAGTTGTCTTGTTAAGTTACTGAGCAATGTAATAATTATAAGAACTAAGTAATGAATAATAATCTCAGACTTTACTACTTATTATTAAATGTTTATTTGTTAATTGTTTTACAATGTAAAACAAACACAGCATAACAACAAGCACCGTTTCGACTAACATCGGTAAAAAGATCTAGTACACATTACCTTATGTAGTATGTATAGTTTAAATAATTATTTAAATAGTCAATGTGTGCACAATTAACAATTTTTCTTTCTTTCTTCTTCTCTTCTTGAAAAAGGCCAGTTTCTTCCCACGTAAGTTCAGAAAGTAAGCAAATGCGTCAACTCAATGGAATTGCAAACACCATTAATTCGCACAAATGATGTTCCGATCGGTGCCAGTCGGTGTGGGATCGATATTAGCCTAGGAGTGGTCAAGGACAAAGACTTTATGTGCTAATACTATGTTTACTCGTAGGAAATTTCCTTCAAGACAATGTAGGTTGTATTCCGAACGCTGGGGCCGGGATCTTAGTACATTGAAACCAATGAAGATCGGCTTGGAAGAAGACCAAATTTCGGCTGCCTGGCGAGAGGCTACTGCTGACCGGGGTTTGTGAAGACGTTTGGGAAAACCTTTGTCCAGGGCTGTGTATGAGATATAATATATATTTGTATAGTAAGTCCACATCCAATATTCCCCTTACACTACAATTAAAATATGTTTATTTTATTACAACATCAAATTTATAATAAACAAGAAATCACAAAAAAATGCTCGGTACTTAAGTTACTTGAAATAATTAGTAGTAAAATACAGTAAACTAGACCAAAATCAAAGCTAGATTAATGTCGTTTCTACGACCAAATACTAACAAAAGATATCCGGAATAATGCATTAATGTTTTTAATAAGGTAGGTAAATATAAAGATATAGAAAAAAGTATAAGATAGAATATAAAGCACGAATCAGAAATGTTTTCCACCTATACTATCAAAAACTTCTCCCACTGCAACAGAATACAAACAGGAGTAACATCGCATTTACAGAACTAAACTCTCGTAAATGCAACACTATACTAAAAGTTACTCTGAAAGCAACTTCATGCAATTCAATGGAGCACTCCAAATTACCGAATACGTTGACTTTCCTGGTGAAAAAAATCTAACAACAACCGAAATAACTTAAGCCCTTGCCTTCACTGTAGCTTGTTTAAGACGGGGGTCTGGTTGCAGTAGTCGGCGTACAGGGGAGGGTTTCGGCAACAATATCGCAATTTATCAAACGAACTACATTGTCGTTTCCCCTCACCGTCGAAGCTGCTGTCTCTGTACTATTACTCGCATCTACATGGCAAGTTGGACAGGGCCAGATGTAGGCAGAGATGAGGTGCAAATTATTCGCACTAATCTAATCCTTATATTGATAGCTAAATTCTTGTAGTACCTAGTAGTTAGTTGGTATAACCATTTGTCTTCTAGATGTGCTACGTGGTGTTAATAGTGTAATAATATTTTCAGGATTTATGGATCTTGCAACATGGATCTATAATTGGAATAGGAAATGGGCAAGTACACAATTTTATTAAGCGCTACAAGTGACAAAGAATCCATAATCATAAATATAGTCATAAATACAGCTGATCCATAATATACAAATGAATCCATAATCATAAATACAGCTGTTGAAAATATCATTTATTTATCTTCTTATATATAACATTTACATGTCACAATGTTAGTTACGTATTCCTCCGATTTTTACCAAATTTTATACGCGTATTCAGTAGGTCTAAGAGTCGGCTACTATCTATTTTTCATACTCCTAAGTGAGGCAAAACAACGTTTGCTGGGTCAGCTAGTCTATCTATAAATATACAATTATCGTATTAGTTCACTCCAACAGAATGCAAGAGTACAATTATTATTCAAATGTTAACAATATACATAAGTAACGATAATAGTGTTGAAGATCTGAACAGCCTTACACACGAAAACAAAGCATTTCACTATTATGGCAATTACTCACTTATTATTATTATTCTTATTCACTCTCCAGATATAAATTTAAAATTGTTAGCATTGAAGGAAAGTCCGCTATCGCACCCCCGCTCGCGCCGGATTCGACCCCCGAAACATCACAGGTGATGCTTTTTATTAAATTTTTCGTGAGCTCCGACGTGAATCAAAATTAATTTCACCTTGTTTGCTTCGTTTCGCTATTTGTTTACACGAATTTACTGACGCGTAGTGGCTTTAAATTTAACAAAAAGTTTAATTAAATGCCCTCCAGACTAAAGGGGCTTATTTGCTCGCGTAACTTTTAATAACTAGCGGGTTCATTTTTTCGAAATGAAACTATAAATTTGAATGAAGCCGCTCTTATTAACGTTTCAGCGTTATGAGAATGTGACTACGCTATTTTATTAACTTAAAAAAGATTTGGGGCTAACGGAACGTTTGTTTTAAATTTTTGGGGGCCATGCGGGCTAAGTCAACGCGCGTTTTGATTAACAACCATATAACGCGCATTAGTTAGTACAAAGTTTTAGCTGAAACCACTTGTTGTTTTCATTTGTTCACTTATGCCTTAAAATAAGAAGACAACAAATATAACCACAAATACAGCCTCACTTGCTTAACAACATAAAACTCCTTATCTCCAACATTGCTTTCAAAATTCGCGCCCTGATTTTGATGAATACAGTTTCCGACGTCAAAATTTGTCACATCTCTTCAAGTTTCCAATCTGTCGCTTTGTTCGGGTGGCTCATTAATATTGCTTACGACCTAGGAGAAAATCACTGGATATGATATCTGCCTCCCTGAAGCCGGAGCTCAAGGCAACGGCATTAACCGCTATGGCAGCTAATTTTGCGGTCTAGTCTCAAAAATTAATTTTGCCACATAACCAAAAAACCACAACAAACCAACTAAAACTTATGACACAGCAAATAGCATTCTGAAATTAAAATTTGAGCTCTAAATATTAATACTAAGAGAAGAGCCTGATCAGTATTTCTTGGCTTTCATACAAATATCAAAGAAAATAATATAGGAAATGTATGACAATAATCTGGAATTATAGGACTGACAAGAAAAATCTGAAGAAATGTATTTACGAGCACTAGTCCGCATAAATAGTGGGTTTTATAACTTTTCATGCTCTATCACAATAAATATTGGCTCTTAACCATAAAGTATCCTCTCCGAAGGTATTTTTATTGTGTTGCCACTTGCCAAATCTAGCAGATTGCCCAACGCAGAGAAATTACCGATCGTCCTGAAGCGGGTCTGTAATCAGTCACCGTCAGCCCACATGGTGATCGCGAGGACCGCGGGCCATTTTCTTTGTCTCACTTCCAACGCTAATTTGTACCAAAGTTCTGCGTGAACGCGTCTTTTGTACGGCGCAAGGGATGATCTGACGCCCACGAGCAGTTATAAATTATATTATAAAGGCCAAATTTTTATTTATAAAAATGCATGTCTTTGTTTCTTTTTACACTCTGGCGGCTGTACCAATTGAGATGAAATTAGGCATGGACTTAGCTTATAGCTTTTAGCTATAGCTTTTATGGACTTAGCTATAGCTTTTAATCGGACTTAGCAATAAGCTAAGTCCATACCTAATTTAAATATTTAAAAAGGATAAAAAATGTAAAAAGGGTAAGAAAACTAATATTTAAGTAATCGATAACTAGCATTATAATTGAGTAAATGGAAGTGGATGAGAACCATTATAATTGTTTACAAACTATCAATATGTGAGTCAGGTTGAGATAAGGAAGAAATGAAACATTGAATGCTGTGCGAATTTGTACCAGTAAGGAAAAGTAAATAAGAAGCCGATAATTCGATTTGCAAAAAAATATGTAGTGTATAAATTATACAATTTTGTATATTACATTTCTTTTTCGAAAGATACAAGTACTTTTAAACGTTACATCATCATTTATATTTTCACTTTTCCTCAATAGCTGGAGTCAGCACAGCATACTTTCTTATTTCATTTCACACCTACCTTACACACACACACACACACACTTACATACGTTACGTATAACAAACAATATTTCAAAAATATACTTCTTTATGTCTCGTTTTGATAAACAAGTATTTGCGATCCGTGGTTCACTTTAACTTCATAATAACAAAGACCTGATAGAATCTATTTTTATCTAACTTAAATATTAAAATTTTAATAGAGTCAGCTTTAAAACAATTCCAAACTTCACCATCTATTGAAAAATCTTTTAAACTAGTCTGCATCTCTGAAGTTCGCTTTTCTTTTTCAATTACAAAGTTTTTTGACTTTAAGACTGCTTGAGAGAGCGTGCTTTCAAAGTTATTATTAAAAAGGTTATTAGAAGGGTTTCGTCTCTAGGTTTCGCAGCTTATAACTTGAACCAGCCGTAAGGCTGAATACACACAATAAGGAAGACGCCGGGAGGTGTCGGTCTCTCGGGGTTCCACAAGGGGTCGCGCTTGGGCCCTCTCCTTTGATAATTTATTATTGAAACCTCGCCTTTATACCTTCCTTTTGTAATATTGTCGTCTTTCGTAGCTTATTTGTTCCGCGATTGTAATTTGTGTAATTATTTTTCCTCTCCGTATCTGTGATTGACTTTTTCGTTTTGCGTTGTCCTAATTGCTTTGGTCGTATTATCCTTTTTAAAAGATAAGTCCAAGCACAAGAGCAATACAAAACCATTTCCGTAATTTCAAACAGGATTTGTTTACCTCATTCCCTTTATTAGGAGTCAATAAAGCTATTGCATGATGATAGAGTAATTTTAATTACTTGCCTGGGTAAAAAGGGTAGTTGCTAAACTACCCTCAAGAAAAATGTTTCACCAAACGCCTAACGGTGTAATCCAGCAGTCTTCTTCAGACCCAGTTAATTCAGACTAGACATAGTCCACCTTAAGCTGGAGTGTCGAGTGGTTACGTAACCAGCTATTCTATTGCTTAGCTGTAAAGAGTAAAAAATATAGCCGAAAATAGCTTAATTGAAATTTTGTACACAAAGGAAACTGGCAATATTGTACACACATTATTATTCTATACCGTTACGAGATTTTGTATATTGTATGTAATAACATTAAGGAAAGCAATCACAAGAGAGGCATCAGAGGTAACGTTCGTAAGTCCCGCTTTGACGCAAACCCTATAACATTTTCTTTATCGACTTTCTCATCAAATTCTCACAAAGTTATAACATCACAATATTTTCCATTATTTCTGTCGTAAATATTATCGTTTATTTGAAAATTCCAGTTTATGATCGCACGGTATTTGTGTTATTTAGCGCTCCCACCCCGTTTTCTATTGAGATAGGAAATATTTAATAAAAACCGATTTTCTTGAAAATTCTCGACGATTTTTCCGTTCCGTAGGACTCGAAGTTATTGTCTGTAGTCTTACAGAGGGATTACCAAGAGATTGTTAGAACCATCTTGAGAGCATGTAGTCAGAATATCAGGTGTCAAATCTTCAACTATGTTCATGATTTATACATTTTTAATGTTAGAATACTTTCTATTTGGGCTGACCGTGTAAAGAAGGCAAAAACAAATTTTAAACAGTTCTTTTAGACTCCACCGCACCCGCATATGTTAAACCATCTTAAATTATTTTTATGACTTGGCTCTGGTGCGAATAATTTTTTTACTTACTTACAAAGGCGTGTGACATGTAATATTCCTTATTATCAATATATGAACTATAAGGCGTCTGTCACGGTTCCATAACATCTGTACAAAAAATTGAATAAAAAAGCCTTTTTTTTGGACACACTTCACACACGGCTGGTTAGCCCCATACTGAACCATTTCTAGTTCGTATTATGATTGCTAACACAACTGATATACTACATATATATACATACATATTATATATAAATACATATTTAACACCCAGGACCACAGCCAACAAATTTAGATAAGCACAAAGATGTTGTCGCCATGTCATTAAAATGTATAATTGATCTATTTTGTTCGTAATATTGATTAAGTTGTTTAACTCTTAAAGACAAAGAACTCGTCTTTGCACAAGTGCCTATTATAATTTACATAACAATTCATACACGTTTCATTAACAAAATACTGATAGCAATCTAAATATTAATAATACCCAACCCTAATCCTCTACACGATCAAAATAATTATTCTAAGCCCGAAGCACAAGCCGACTAGCAAGCAAGTATCATCTTAATCCAATTAAGTGAACTAATAAATAACTTGAAATTTAATTAAGCAACTATACACATTCGACTGGAATTTACGTCGCAAATTAACAGTGAACGAATTTTAACCCTAAGTTTACTCGTAGTTAGCAACTGACTAATCTTATTAAGAGCATCGTCGATAAAATCAGGAACTTATTGAATATTAAAGATAGTTTTAACTCCGCCGAGTCGGCAGAATCCAGTTTGAAAACGCTTAAATACAGTGTTAGTGAAATCTGTCTGATCGGCGGAAAGTTTTCAGATGAGCTGTTGCGTGAGCTTGTTAGAGTTTGAAGATCGTTTCTCAACAAAGATAATGTACCTACATTACTATTCCATTGTATCCTTAAACATTCTGTTTCACAATCGAGGTACATTTCAAATCAATGCCCTTTTTTCTAAATACAATAAATACAGAATCATGAAAAAAAAACCACTCGTAATTTTTAGTTATTATTATTCATCTCAATATTCGTCTCAAAAACAACCAAAATATCAATTAATTCTCTCCTCGTCTGCGTTTGTTTTTTTGGTATGTGTTAAGTAGTTTAGATCTGGTGTCGAGGGTTTATAAATGTCATCCGACCCACGGTAGCGCCCAGATGAAAATGCCACTTTTTAAAAGACATTCTTGTGCATGATCCATCTAAAACTGTCCATACGGACCGTTGCTTGACCTCAATGATTGTTACAGATTGCCATAGTTAGCCGAGCTACAGATGCTACTTGTTTTAGAAATAAATAAATGATTGATGATGATGAAGCTATTTTTTATACAACATGTTTATTCTTCCGCTTACAATCACTCTAGTATTTTAAAAGATTTTACTTTTATTTTTTTTTTATTTTTTGATCATTTTTACTGCATTGCCAATTTAAAGCACCTCACAGGTACAAGTATATAAATAAAGCGCGTCAGGTTCCGTGAGGTCACGGCCGGAAGCGAAGGGGCCCCGACCCCCTGGAGGCCTTGTACCCCCTGGGGCCCTGCACCCCCGCAGGGGACATTCCACGTCTCGAAGCAATGGCCCTTTTATCTGTAATGACCCTCACGGGTGGATGTTTAAGGTAATGATTGGTTTTGATTTCACCTTTATTTTAGGACAAAGAGAGTCTTTCAAAGACGTGCGGGTACTTTCCTTAATTAGAAAGCTGTTTTGTAGAAATAAATTTGGGGGAAAGCTTGTGTCTTTTGAGGATTACTTGTCTATAAGAAATGTCTTTACGGTTTCCTTGATGAACAGATTTAATTAGTGAAACTAGTGGCGCCCGGCGGTGTGACTTGCAGTAACAACGAATAGAAATATTCAAAATCAAATTCATTTCTTTCAGGTACAACTATGATAATCTATAATATATCTTATATATAAAATTTCCGTGTCACAGTGTTTGTTACCGTACTCCTCTGAAACGGCTTGACTGATCTTTACCAAATTTCATATGCGTATTCAGTAGGTCTGAGAATCGGCTACTGTATATTTAGAAATAATTATTAAGGCAAAACAAAGTTTGCCGGGTCAGCTAGTAATATATAGTATGAAGTCAGCCCTTATAAATATACATTGGTATATGTATTAACAACAAACAAACTTTTGCGCTTGTTATTATAATATGATGTTAAGTATAACTTTTAATTCGACTTCCCAGAAAAGAGGATACCCTCAATTCGTCTGTGTTTGTTTGTTTGGGTTTGTTACATTATAATTCCGTTATTGATGACCTAATATTATTTAAAGAATCTTAAATTTTTTCGAATTGCAAAACGAAAAACATCTACATAAAATATATCAAAATTTGATATTTATTTCAATAAATTTGAGTCGATAATTCAATGATTATTTATACAATATTTCTTTGTCAGATTAAGAAAATACAGTACTTAGTAAGAATGGTATTTTTAGGTAAAGCAAATTCATGGCACGTAACGTAACAAGAAGCACGATTTGTTGTGAGATGTTTATAATAATATAAATTGAGATCATAATAAATTGTTCCCAAACTCATTAACGCAAAAGCACATAACACCTAAAAGCTTTTTGCACAAAAGCCCACGGAAAGCTCGAGGAACATTAAGTTAGGCACATAATGAAGTAATTGTAAGGACCGGATTCATTACCTAGCATTGACCTCTGCTTTACGAGGCCAAAATAAAAACCTTAAAAAGTCCAGAGAAATATCAACTTTAATACCGAGTTTATAAGGGTCATAAAACAGTGGACATGTCCAGGAAAAATGTAAATAATTTCTGGGATGGAATAAATAATGTAAAATACCCTAACTTGGCCGCTAAAATTTAATCCCGTTGCGCTTAATAGCGATCCGTGGGTCTTAGAGAGGATCGGGTCTTAAATAAATCCTGATCAAATTTGGATAAAAATAAGCATTTCGGAAATGTTCGCTGTGAAAACAGTCGCTAAATGTAATTTTAACGGCAAAGCTGGTTAACTGGTCCGTGTAAATACAACTTTGATTTCCTTTTAAATGGAAAAGGTACGAGAAATTAAATTCGTTTGATGAAAGGAGGCAAAGTAACCCTTCGAGGTTTAAATCGTCCGCCTTCATTCTGGTCTGAATGGGTGCTGCCTTACGACTTGTGTGGACTATGAAATAATGGGGCTGAGGTGCTCTGCTGGCGACAAGCGTAGACGGACAGCAATAACCGAAGAATACATTTCATTTTATAGAACACATTTTGAGGAGTGCGTAACGAAGTTGCATAATATTTATACCACCATTTTCGTACAGAACGAGCAGAAACTCAGCAAAGATATATAGTAGATGTAGGTACAGTCGAAGTTCCAATGTATCGCACACATCAATTTGCTTTGATTTTCCTTGTGATGACTGCACAATTTAGGAATTACTTTCCTGAGTATCTGTTTCCTGAGAAGTGCCATCTGGGGATCTTCGTATCTAGAGTTAATAGGTATTTTTAGGTAAGCGTATACATCGTAGACCAGGGTGTTGCTTAACATCAGTCAAGCTGTGGTCTAACGCAGACCTAACAGTTGTAAAGAAATTACGAGGAGCTTAAAAAGCTATTTTAATAATTACTATTTTTAATAGGCCTTGTCACAAAAACTACTATTAACTTGTATTGTACTCGTATGGTATCAATATTATAAACTATAAACTATGGGGTCTGCGTACGATGGTCGCAGATGACATTAGAGAAAGGCCTTAGCTTAGCAGTGAGAAAAGAAAAAGGGATGAACATAAAGTCCTGTTTAATCATATACACAAACTGATTAATCCATAAAATCCATATTCAAAGACAGCGTAGCTGTTTCGTAGCACTTGCTACGAACTGCGACGACGAAATGATTCATGTTTTACTATCAAAATTGATAGTAATGTCGAAAATATTTTCGGTACATATTTTCAATATTGTGCTTAAATCCTTTTAACTTAAAGCAAAATATGTATGTAAGCTCATCAATTAAAAATTAAGTAAGCTCAAGCATTAATATTAACAATTTAGTAATGTAAAATGACAATTAGGAATGTGAGTATAACTCTCATTTAAAATACCAGTAAGTATGTAAATTAACACGATGTTTTGATTGGACGATGAGAAATATTTTATTATTATTTTAACATCACGTAATGCAAACAAATAAAGATTCTTTAATTTTTACCTTACAAAGCGAAAATAAATGGGGTATGACCCGTCCATCCTACAATCCACCCACTAGAAATTTGTGTAAATTTATATTAGTTTGTCTGCCTACCTGCGCCCTGTCATACGCGCAGGACGTCACCGCCAGTCGCAACAGAATACCAGCGCTGGCATTTGCTAAGTTGCGACTGTGTTGCGGCAAACTATGTTTTCTTGTTTTTAATTTATACAATTGTTTTAGGTTTTGTGCTTGCCGAAATAAAAATTAGATATTATTTTTCTTTCCAATACAGTAAATATTTCAAATCATCCATTTATAATGAATTTCCGCGTATATGCAACGCGATCCTAAAGATTTTCTGTAATATCCCGCTTCCCGCGACCACTGCGCCCTCCTGAAGAAGGCACTGTATAAAATAAAAGGCTCCATCACCACGCAGATCACGTAGGGCTCGTTTTGAGTAGCCCCGCACAATATTAGGCCGAAATGGCGGCGGTTTTTTAACTTATTATTGCCCCGAAAACCCATTTTGTCTGTTCCTGTAATAAAACGAGGCCTTTTATGGTACAATTATGGGTTGTTATTAGATTGCGCAAGTTCTTCTGTCTGTCTATGGGTCGTGATCGGTAGAGGGTAGTAATCTAATGTTAGTTTACATATCTCTAGATGTCAGAGTTATTTGAGATATACAGGATAACTGGTAACGTCAGAAATCCATGTCAATTAGAGCGACTTTAAAACTCTCTAAGCTGGAGCTTGGTTTACTTAGCTCATACGAAGAAATATATCAATAATTGATTACTTACAGTTCTTACTTAAAGCGTTGTCAGCTCAATCGGGCGTGCGGGGCTACCTTAAGCCTACGTGACCTACAGGGCGTAAGGCATATGCACGCCTGACTGCATTCGATCCGCGCCTATGAGCTTAAGCTTGGTGAACGAAAACATCGTGAGGAAACCAATAACATATTGGTAAGCCATTTGCTAGTACACGTCACTAGCATTTACCCTCAAAGATGTGTTCTGGCAGCCTTTATGAGAGCCAGATAATCCACACTAAGCAGACTCTACCATAGACCAGAGAGTCACTGACTGGTATGGTTACGCGCCCTACTGATCAAATCCCTAGCATAAGCAGCCCACTATACGTTCCCACTGCTGGGACTTGGGGACTTCTCTCACTAGGAGAGAGATATAGGCCATTATCCACCACGCTGGCCAAGTGCGAGTTGGCGGATGACACACGTCTTCAGATATTGCAGTCCTCAAACATGCCGGTTTCCTCACGATGTTTTCATTCACCGTAAAGCGAGTGCAAATCTACACATAGCTTGAAAAACAAGTCATTGGTGTAGGGGTGGGATCAAACCAGGGGCCGTCTGGTGGAAGAATAGACGTTATTACCACCGAGCCACACTTGCTTTTTCAATCTGATGATCAAATTGTGTAATGTAATGTTTTAAAAAAAAGTTACCCATATTCTATCACCATCGAAAAAACAGCGATTTTTCCAACCATAAAGCTCTGACACATCAATACCAGTCGATCAGAACACTACACCTGTACAAGTCTCAAATCTGGAAAGCGTCGAGGACAGAAATCGTTGGAAATCTGTAAACGTAGTCTGGTATAAAGGCGTTACAACAAAGCAGCGACGCGGGCCGAGAGCAATCTCGTTACGTCGCCGGAAATTAATGTTTCCTTTCGATACATTTTCGAAGAGTTATTGTATCCAATACACTATGCTTGGATGTCGCGCGAAATGACGTCAATGGAACACCTTTACTTGATACTTTTTTAATACAGACTTCTAACGCCGGGCAGAGAGACTCGATTATATGTAACAATCGACGAAACGAATCTCATTTATAAGGTCCCGTGCCTAAAACATGCTCGAGGAATAAGACTAAGACTTCACTATCCATCTGTCTGTACATATATCTATTTGTCTGTCCGTCAACAAACATGTTTTTTTTATTACTTTTTTCTATAATGACAATTTTAAGACGCTTGAAATATTCACATATTATTTATTTCTAAATTATTCTAACATATAAATAAATATTAGAGGGGGCTTCCATACAAAAACAAACTAATTTTATTGCCATTTTTCAATCGACAATGCAGCCCTACAGAAATGACATGTTTTTAAAGCTCATAAAGTGAAAGAAAACATTGTGAGGAACCCATATACTTCGTGGACCACAAAATCTGAAGACATATTTCATCGGCCAACCTGCACTTGGCCAGCGTGTTGGGTCTTTACTTCTATCATTGCTCACAAAGATTTGATGGAAATTTTCCAGTTTTTCTCTCAGAGAAGGAGCAGTGGAACAAATAGTGAGCTGATGTATTTTTTTTATGGAAAGTCCTACACAAAAAGTTTGTTAAATTTTTTCCAACGCAACATTTCCATCAATCACACTCAATCACAACCCGCGGAGTCCCAACTAAGAAGGTGCGAGAAAAACTGGAATATTTCCATCAAATCTTTGTGAGGGTTTGAACTTTTAGACGATATTGTGATCGTAACCATCTGCTCAATTTTCCGACCCGACGGATGATTAATTAAACCAACTTCTACTCTTCTCTTTGCCTTTACATTTTGCCTTTTCATTTCAAACCTTATGAAGCTGAGAATAGGAGATATTTTCCGTTAAATGATAATCAGTGTTTCGGCCAAAAAGAGAAGTGTTACGATTATCGATTGCACCTGATACAGGATCCTAATAAAACCCAGTTCGATGAGCCTTTCATGTTCACTGAAGCTTGAAAATAATACAATAAAAAGTAAAGTGAACTTTTAATGGGCTGAAACAAAAGGCGCCGTGTGAACTCCCCCATTACAGATTGTGAAAAGGGTGTCAGGTCTTGTACAAAACAGCAAGATTGCGAGCTATTTTCAGAAAAAAATAAACTAGTAAAATTCATTGCGACATTATTTTTAAGCCAATTTCAGAAGTCATGAACCAATTGTCAATAAAAAATATAATTATTATTAGGTATAGCTCGGCTAGCTAAGGTGATCTGACGCGATCATCGAAGCTAAGTAACGGTGGATGCGGACCATGTTGATGTGTTTGGATGGGTGACCATGCACAAAACTGTCTTTTTTCAAGTGGCATTTTCATCTGGACGCTACCGAGGGTCGGATGACACGTTAAATTGTAGGTCCCAGCTGTAAGTCACTTAGTACAAGCAGTCGTTAAGCCAGGCCAAGGCCGTCGGGCGGCTTGAAAACTCTCGACACCAGAGCTTGATCACTAAGCTCATACCATGAAGACAAAGATTAGATATCTTTTAGTTTATAATAGAAAAAAAAATATAAATAAAAAAATATAATGTCAATTTACAAATGTAAATTTAAATTTCAGAATGTCAATTTCGTAACTTAATTGTACAAAATTTCCAATTCCCATTACGTCAGAATACTTTAGAGACCGACGCCAAAAAAACATGTTGCTCGCAAAAACACGATTCCCGTTAAACATGCCATTGTTCTGGGAAAAAACGCGAGCGCAAACAGCATTAGCATCATAAACAATAACAAGGTGAGTCGGGAAAACAAGTGGCCAGATTATACTCTACTGCAGGCGTCAAGTTTGTAACACTCGGGTGGTAGCTGAGGTAGAATACGGCAGCAATTACGTGATTTTACATTTCACTCATTTTATTAAGTGTAATCAAGCCGGGTTGGTGGAAAATTGAAATTTTAAACAGATTTTAGCTATCAATCAACTTGGTACTCACAAATTTTGTAAAAGTCAATGAAAAGAAAAAAACTTTTTTTTTATGATGTGGCCAATCTTACGTCACAGTTACAATCTATGTTTTGCACTCGGAAAAGTCATTAAATACTAAACGCTAAAGTAGAAATTTGCATAGCATTCTCTTATTAAACTATTAACACATTAAATCTTATGTTTAAAACTAGATGTCGTGTTAAGTAGAAGACGTACGCATTGACAGATTTTTTTTCCTGAGATGTCAAAAATTTGCGTGATTGCTTTCGTATTTCAGCACGACATAGCCATAGACCATGTTTTTTCCTGATGTACGATATCATTTTTTTTCTGTACAAACGATCATTCGTTTCCCCTTAAAGAAACTAATGTATTAAGACTAACAGCTAGCCTAGATATCATTCAACCCATGGAAACGCTAAGGTGCGAATGCCCCGTAGCCTTTTTGTGTGGGTCACCCATCAAAAAACCGACGACCATAGACGGTTACTTTTATATAACAATCGCGTTATTAAAACTTACTTAAAGGAGCTATAAACGCTTTATTTTATAAAAAAAAAACTTAATACATATGTACTACTTTATGTGGGATTTATGTAATTTTTGGCCAAGTATTATACAGTTATACGTACAGACATAGTAGTTGTGTTTGCCTTTAGCATTAAAAGTTTACATACTCGTAGTTAAATTCATAAGCTCGAGCGTAGACTGAACACGTGAACCGATTTTTTTCGAATAGGTTTCGCATTAAATTCAGCGCATCAAGCGTTTTCGAAGGCTTAACTACACAGAGGATTTATTTTAAAATTATATTTAAAATTTATCGATACTACACAAGCGTTCATATAATTATATTTTTTTTATTCATGATAGGCTTGCGTTTAACCACAACTCACCTAAAAGTGACAGTGAGGTCTCAGATAAAGTGCGCTTGCCTAGAAGAAACCGGTAAAAAAAGCAATCCTCTAAAAATATCTCGCTCAATAATCAATCGCTTTCCTTTTTATTAAGAGTGTAACTTTTTTTAAATGATGTAATAGTATTCCCAAAGACAGAAACCAAAAAAAAAACAAAATAAAAAGGAACTCGAATAACCTAATTTATTTTAAATCCAAACTGGGTAGTAACTGTTGAACCACAAAACGCATCCGCATGTTATCAAATCGTATCTATTTTTAAATGCCACCGGAGCCCGTCTATCTGTCTAGTCTATGACCCCTACAACTAGGGGAGGGGAGGTGAGGCGGAGGCGAGACGCGGGCCGGCGGGGAGGCACAGAGGGGAAATACCTGCGCCGGGCGAACCGAACGCTAGCGCGCGTCAGTATTGATTATTCTCTCCCAGGGCGTTCACTTTCTCCACTGTTTTAACACGAGCAATGAAAATGTTTTTATTGCCGACGTTACCCGATTCTCCCCTGAACAAATAAAAAAAAAATTGGAAAACAAAAGAATAAACGGTCAAACACTCCTAATGCCCGATTATTTATTTCGCACGGCCGCTTATTTGACGATGACGAATTACGATTTTGTTGTTTTTTTGTTTGGCGAGTTCGTCTTTCAAATTTTTTTCGGTCGCGATGTAAATTTTTCCGTCAGATTTGTTTGAGCGGTGTTTGTGAGCGATTATGATGGTTGTTTGTTCTTCCATTGTAACGAGTGTTTGGCTTCTGTTTTTCGCGTTCCGATTTTTATTGAACTTTTTTTATGAATTATGAATGATCGGTCGACGACCTGTTGAATTTGTTTTAACTATTAGTCATGTCGAATCCAATAATATCCTAGTAATAAAAATGTTTGTCAAAATAATGCCATCCATCAGACAACAATATCCATAGCTGATAGTAGAAACATATTTGACTATAAAGCCAGGTCCTTCTCTTTTAGAAGTAGTTACAATAGTTAGAAATTATTAGAAACTATTTTATGCTATATTTGAAATTAAAAAGGTCTTGTTTGGCCTCTTTGTACAAATTGACGAAATCCTTAGAAACCTATTTGGAAAGAAGATAAATTAAAGAAGAGGAAGAAAAGAGCTTATTAAAGCCTTTACAGATCAAATTAAAGAGGCACATGCGGACGTTAAACCAAGAGGCCTTTGGCTGGCTTGAAAACTCTCACCAACCAGAGTTCTGTACTTAGCTCATACAAACGAAACAATGATAAATTAAAATTTCAGAAAACTTATAATTTTAACAGAAGCCGCCAACATCTTGGATGTGAAATCTACTGACAGAGCATCATTTGATTGAGTTTTAAATGTGTTGGGAGTTATAAAAAAAAATTACCGCCATATTGTGGCGACGGCCATCTTTCCATCAAACACAGCTAAGATTCGGGCACTACAATGCCACAGGCAGACACTTGTAGACACGTTAAACGTAACACCCCGTCGTTTTTACTTCGAGGGTTAAAAAAAAAGAAAAAGGCGGCCATCCTTAGCCGATTTTCAATGCGATCAAACTGGCTAAGAACACTCCCATTCTGGAACTACGATGACATTGTCACGTCAAACTTATAAGGTACCGTCGGGTTTTTGTTAGGAGTTAGAAAAGAAGAAAAATAAATCCTCATAGGTATTGAATGTAGTCAACGTACAGCAGAGGTAGAGCTACCGCACGTACGAACTACGGAGGCAATGTTCAATCACTCGGAAGTTTCCAACTATAAACTATAACATCCTAAACTCGAAGTAAGCGGATAGACAAACCGACAACACAATATGTATAGCATGACATATATATAGATGCATAGATATACAGGCTTACTTATAGTTAACGTTAAAGGTGGTTTTAGTTTATTTAGAAAAACTACTTTTTGTCTTACATCTTTTGGAAATTAGCAAAAAAGTTCCATATATTTCCTCTTCTTAACTGACTTAAAACTGTATTTTTTGTTTTTTACCCAAGAACTCTTGTTAACCGACTTATTTTCTTAAATTGCTTTGAATTTCTATTAGTTTATTGTAATAGATAAACTTCCAGCACGACCCCATAAAAGTTAGCTCAAATTGTTTCACTGTAGACATTTTTCTAATTGTTCAATTATTGAAAACAGATCATTTTTCCGAAAATCTCCAAAAGATTATTCTAGATCTATTACAAAAGCGGCCTGTCTAGATATACTAAAGCTACTCTTTAGCAAAGCTTTCTGTTCGTTACCAGTAACCCCGTACACATGCGTAGAAGACTCAAAGCTGCTTACATCAAACTCTGATAAATGTCAGAACTAGTTTAAACATAAGCTTCCAGTCTGTAGACACGTAGAGGTACAGGTAAAGCTATACCAATTAAAACTTAGTCCATATATACAGTATGTTTGTTACTTCTTTGAACTAAAACGGCTAAACCGATTTAGTTTGTGTAGTAAGCATAGGTACCATCAATATGACACAGACCACTTTTAATCCCGCATTAACGTAGTTAATAGGTAAAGTAGCCAGTGTTTTCTATACGTCACATTTCACAGAGTATGTGACTGAATTACACGACATACGAGTTATTATTCCCGCCGCCTTTTTGTAAAGATACTAAATATACACACTACGCGTTTTGCCTCCACCTTCATTGCACGAACCACCAAGGTGTGCAGAGTTTTATGCTAAACGCCCTATTTCCCAAAAACGATTATCTAGAGGTTACCAAAGCACGATTAGATCAGTTTTTTCTGGGGAAGCGCGCTTTTACCTTAGATCACAATGTCGCTTACCATCAGTTGTATTAAAATTAAGCGCAAGCCTAAGAAGAAACAATCGCAAAACATAGGCCGCAGTTGATAATTTGACCTTTCAACATTCACACAGATAATACGAGTAGTTATGGAGTAAGCAACATACATGAAGATCTCATTGGTGTAAAGGTTAACATACCGGACTGCCAACCAGAGGGTCCCAGTTGCGATTCCCGACACGGGCAACATCTTTTTTCACGAAATTAATTTTTTGACCGTCGGTCCGAGTGATGAATATGTATCGATATAAAGTATTTATGTACTTGTATGTGTATGTAGTTAATCAGTTGTGTTAACAACCATAATACAAGCTAGAAATGATTTAGTATGGGGCTAACCAGCCGTGTGTGTAATGTGTTCTAATATTTATTTACTTACGGTTAACACACAGCCGAACGTTCTACCCTTTGCCATGAAAAAAACTTATAGGGAATTGGATACCTCGTCACCGGTAGAATAATGTGAAGAAACAGATTCGAGCGGAAGTTTGTCTTGTTCACAAGTTAAATTAGTTCCTTGATTGCTTCGCAACAATGCGGTTTTAGCCTTAAGGTAAGTAATCGAAGAATTTATCGGTTAAATAACTTATTGAGTGAAGGAATTTGCGGTTTTCAGTATCAATTAAATTAGGCGATTTGGTCGGAGTTTGTTGTGGGGACTCTGGATCAAATTAATTGTCTTAAATTGATATTAGGCTTAAGATAAAAAAATATCACTACATTTCCATATGGGACTTATACTTACAGTAAAAAAAATATTTATTTTATTTTATTTTTTATTTCATTGAATAAGGCTTGTCAATAGCGAATACAATAATTCACGTACTTATTTTCTAAATTTGATGTGGTTTTACAGTTAATTGATTCACTTGTTAAAATTATTAACTACGTAAGTTAGATTATACTGACATCAAAAACGTTTCGAATTTTCTCTGAGTTGAACTTTTTGTCCCGGACTATCGCGGGTAACATAGCGGGGCGCAGCTAGTATTAAAATGTTATACAAAAAAAATGTAATAAATATTTATATCTATATGCATTTATGTTTGCAACCCTTACACTTTATAACGGCTGAAAAAATTGAGATGAAATTTGATTTACTGGTAGCAGGTATTCTGGACTATTACAAAAATACATAAGTTATTTTAACCTAAGTCAACACAGAGTTGACAATAGCTCATATAATTAAAATCATGTGCTAATTAAAACCGTACATTCAACTATAAAGCCGACTACGCGCGCCCTAATCCTCACCTTAATAATTACAGAACGCGTACTTACAACACATTCACATTAAAAACGGTCCAAATTACAATTTACCGGTTACTTTGAGCCCTTTTAGTAATAAAATAAGCCGAATGTATGAAGATAAGGGATGGTCTTCACTAACACAAGATTATTTATGACAGAGGGAAATAAGTAGCTAAATTAGTTAGGATGTATGAATATATATTTTGTTAGATTTATGGATAAGTGATTCTGAAGTGTGAATATGATACTTAAAAAATGCATATTTATAGGCTTATCTTTAAGCAATAAATATGCATTGATACATTATACAACGGTTGTATTTAGTTGTGTTTGATAAGAAGCTGCTAAAGATAAAGCCACAAAGTAACGGATTACATTTTGTTTTACAACTTTCTCAATTTGAGTATCACATTAAAAAGCTTGACAAATAGAATACATACATCATTTCATAATGAAGATGGCCCCACAAAGTGTTCTGTTGTTTTTTTCAAATTTCTAATGTACACGTCTTTTTGTGTCGAGTTTTGCAGCCGCCCGAAGACCTCTGACGTGACTTAACTGCTTGTACTAAGATTAACAGCCGGGACCTACAATTGAATGTATCATCAGATCAAAAGTAGCACCCAGATCAAACTACCACTTAAAAACGACAGTCTTGTGTATGGTCACCCATCCAAACACGGTCCGCATCGACCGTTGCTTAGCACCTTAGCTAGCCGAGCTAGAGGCCCTACGCTAATTATACATGTTTATATGTGCTATGTGGTAATACTCGTATCGTAACCTCACTGCAAAAAAAACAATAGACAAAACCTACATAGTGTGAGGACCTTCTTTTATTTTGATGTGGCTTTCTCAGCATATATCTTGATAAGTGTGCACTACCCGTTAAGGGCGGCGTAGTAAAGGTCGGTAGAGAGGCCATTCATTAAAACTTACTACAATAGAGCGGGATAAGGGTGTAATTCAATAAGCCACTCGACCTTAAGGCCGTCTATGATTAATGGACGTTTTAAACCGAATATATTCGAAATAGATACATGCAGTAAATTAGTTATGTGAGGGTTAACCGCTTAGTTTTATTACAGTTCTGGTTATACTGAATTATTTAGGCACGGTTAATGGAATAATTCAAAAGTTAAATCGTGAAATTTTAATGAGGATCTGTTTGTTAGTTAAGAGGTCATACGAAGTTAAGGAAAAGAAAATAAAATCAGACAAAGGCTAACTATTAGGTAAACTTGACGCTTGTAATATGTCCTAACCCGTTGGACTCTTCTTGACAAGTGTGACAGTTTGTTCGGTCAAATATATATTATGCTTTAAGATAACAGTTTCATAAGTACAAAAATACAATATACATAAGTTGAATATATAAAACAATTACTTAAAGATAATTGTCTAAAATTACAAATTCAAATGGTACATAGAGAAGTTAAATTTGAAATGAACATAGTTTGTTACAAGTACTGAAAGCAATTTGAAATGTACAAACATTTTAAGCTCGAAAATACTCTCATACCATCTCATCATAAAGCACATACGCGGTCCAACTTTCAAAATGGCTCCACCGTTTGAATCGTAACTTAGCAAACTTCATTCCAACAAGGCTTCTACTGAAACGCAGAGTATAGAAACCATAGAGAATAAGTTTTGTTCACGTAGCTTACAATAAGATAAGTACTTTGAAAGGTAGATGTTGTTTTCGTTTGAAAATTTACGCGCCAGCGTTTTAGTTTATCAATTATGATTTTAAATACGTTGCTGATTTTATAATTTAAATATTTTTTTGCTTTTAAATTTTATTTGACTTCAAGTGTGATCAGTACAGTATGTACGATTCCCCTACATTTCTATCATTTGAAATCTCATTTTTATCAGTATTTTAGAAAAAAAAATAGTAGGTAGTATTTAAAAACACATTGACAAGTGCTCCACTTAATTTAGTAATCCATTATTTTTCACATGTGCTGTTTAAGTCACAATAATTGAGTAATGGTTTAAAAATGTTGTTCTAATATAATACTGCTCTGTAGATTATCTACTCCCCGATTTAGAGACAAGTAGACATCCTGTGACAGAGTTGATGTAACTTTTGTAATTGGTTTAGCATATTAATTTCGGTTAAAGCCCATAGGACGGTCGTGCCTGAAGTTAGTCGCTCAAAGGTCTCAAATACGGATATTGATTAGTGAAGTTTATTAAATTAAATTAGTACCATATAAAATAAAACCAATCAAGAATTTATTAATTTGTTTATACGAGCATACAATTGCAGGCAGCAGAAGCAGAATTCACCGCGTGTAAGAGACGTGGCCTATGCTTAGCTGTGTGCAGTTATGAGCTGACAATGATAATCATAATGACGGCAATACTTTTGAATAAAACCATTTACTTATTTAATAATAGTTTATTTATTTGAATAAAAAAATAATATACAAATGTTTGATCTACAGCATGTCAATGTGAGAAAGGCAGCTTAAAAATGACATATTTTTATTTTGTATTATTAGGAATAAACTAACAAAGCGTAACGCTAATTAGAAAGTGTAAGTAAAATAAACAGTAAAGTATCAAAATTCTCGTCAATAAGCCGCCAAAATCCTTGTCAAGTCGGTAATATTCTGCAACGAATTTAAACAAGAGAAAAGCACGTACAACACTAATCTCACTCTCTGAACATTATAAATACTATTACTTAATAGTGATGGGACGAAACGTCTTTACGTTTATTTTTATAATTTATTTTATCAGAACCAAACACAGGTGGATATCAAGATTTTGATTGATAACTACGTCACAACATATATAGAGGTGTAAATGTCGAAAATGATATAAATGGACTGTGTGAAAGAGAGAGAAAGGAGTGTTAAGATGACAGCTAATTGAGGAAAGCGCTAGAGCAAAGCCGCTTTGCTGATCCCAATTAACGCAATAGATAAAATAAAAAAGGAAATGACAATGAGTTTTAGTGTTGATTTTCAAATAATATCCACAGATAAGAAATAAAATAAAAAGAAAAAATCAGCTCTGCCACTTTTTCTAACCGAAGCTCTCAGCGACCGTAAAATTTCCGCATTCAAAATAAGTATCCAAGTTTTAACTAAGTGCATAATCTTTAACAAGTTCCGGTAGCAAGGACCGGCATAAACCTGGCGGCGGATTATGACCGGATTTTACTACATCCATATCACTAGGTACCTCCCGCGCCTTTCGTCTGCGAAATCCCACAGGGATCCTAGAACCCGCCCGCAATTTTGCCCCAACCAAACTATCCCACATTTAATCCCCTTCATCTCCCCCCTCCGTAAGAAAGGTTTTTATTATCCTATGACGAAACAATTCGTACGAAAGTAGGCCTATTTGGCTTTTATCGCGGCCGATTATAGAGGGGATACAGGTTAAATTATCTGAGGATGGATAAAATTTTATTCTGTTATGTGTGTTAGGCTAGCTTGGGAGATAAAATATGTTTGTATGAAGCGTACAATAAAAATATTATATAAGATATATATTGGTATGAATATAGGCTTAATTGGGTAGCAAATGAAAGTTGTGATACTAAATTGGACAACTATAAAGCTCACTTACATATTACTATCTGTGGCTTGCGGTGTTAATATAAATCCAGTATAAAAGCATCCGTATTAGTGCAGGTACCATATTATCGCCATACAAAATTTTAACATGATTGATTCAGCCGTTTGAGCGAGAAGAAATAACTAATATGTATATGTACATTCTCACATATTAACAGGCAATCTTTCGCATTTATAATATTAATGTGGAAAATATATAAAATAATGTTCATATAGAGCCAAAATAAATCAGATCTTTTAAATACCTCAAAATTATTAACATTGTATACTAACATAACACAGCATATTAATTTAAGGCACACATGCACAATTTGAGCAGAATTAACCAGTTTTTACTATCTTAAGAGTATATTTGAACCTAGCGTAATAATAATAAAACAAAAAAATAAAAACGTACTTTTTAGCAAACATTTGTTTCAATATATTTATTCCGCAAACAATCTGCAATTGAACTCGGTAACTACCTAATTGTATACACAAGGTACGATAATGATACAAGGCGCGATAATGATGCAAGGTGTTCAAATAAGCGTATAACGAAACGTCGCGTACATCAAAACAATAAAAGCATTGATCTGCAAAAACGGAATCACCCACGTCTTTATAGGAACTTTTTACGCCAAATTATTTGGCTCACGTATTTCGCACGTCCCACTATACGCAGTATACTTTTAAACAGTACATAAGACTGTGTATTTTTTAAATAAAATATTTATGCTTATGTGACGTCGCGGTAGTTTGTATTATATCAATTTTTATCAACGGTTAAAATCGTCATTAATTGTGAATATTTTAATAATAAATACTATAAGTTAGATCAAATTTTTAATAACAGGAGCTGTCTGTTCTGTCATTACTGTTTTGTCCATTTGTGATAAATAAATAAATAATAATCAAGCTTAAAACGACGGGAGCTAAATATGGTCGAAACGAATGAATCGAAGTTTTTGATTTTGATTATTATTAAATAAACTATAAGAACCCGATTAGTTTTTGGTAAGTGCGCAAAAATTTTGGCCGCAATATAGTACACCACATAGAAAATATACTCATACTTTATCCGTTTTTTTTTTTGGTAAAAGATCACCTGGTCACGGTGTAATAAATACTCATTCCTTTGTGGTTTACATAAGAAATAATATATAATATGTTTAATACCATTGACTGCTAAAAAAAACATTCAAACACAGTACTGTTTTCCACGAACGTTACAGGTGGAGCCAGTACACACCTCGGCAATATTTTTCCGTCAACGCGGCATTTATATGATAATGCGAGACTCGGATGGCGTTCGAAACTGATCCGGGGAGTTCCGATGAGTTCCGAAAATTCCCGAAGTAGTATCGTAAATCTAATTTCTCGCCCACCTCATATTTGCCGCGGCGATGCGCCACAGAAACGAGGAGAACAGTGCTTTAAGTCTCTAGTGGGATATCTTATGCATTTTACTACAAATACAAATTATTTATTGATAACACTAAAGTTACAAGTCAAATAATATGATATCATTGCAAAAGTATGTGATATGTATCCATGTCAATTTTCAATTATATTCTAGTAATATAATATCATTACAATAGTATATGATATTAATCAAAATGTCAATTTTCATTACTAATTCTAGTATCTAATATAATATCAATACAAAAGTATATGATATGAATCAAATGACAATTTTCAAATTTAGATAATCATTTATATTGTACAAAGTTTTATCTAATAGTCTAGTCTTAAAACTGGCGGTGGAAGGTGCATCCCGGACAGCCGCAGGTACGCGGTTGTAGATCGCGGGCCCCAACACGTAAACGGACCTATCCAATTTCACAAGTCGATGTACCGGCGTTTTCAGTTGCTAACTACTGGATAGTTTAATAAGAATGTCTTATCTTTGTCTTACTACTACTTACTTAGGTAAGCGCGCTTCACCGAAGGCCTCAATGTCACTTACCATCAGGTGAATTTGTGGTCAAGCGCTGACCTATTTAGAGTAAAAAAACTCAACTAGCGTTTTTAGTGTTTACTGTAGTACTTATAACTTTACTTCCAAGAAGAATACATTTTTAAATATACCACATTGCATAGGTTCAGGGCATGGAGTCACTATAATAATACTTCACAACACAAGACTTGTCTTACAGTGAAGCCCATGGTACACTTTATAGTTGTACGATAAAATTTACGTTAATTTTGTAAAAAATAGTCTATTATGTTATTGTACACCATTTTGATTGGCTTTCATACTGGTTTTTATTGTTTATTATTATTATTTAACTAATCCATAAATTAAATTTGATTATTTGTAAAGTAATTGAAAAAATAACCCTGTTTTTAATCTTTTACATTAAATGTACATAATAATGTTTTTGGTTTTCGGTACATTATCGGCCTAAATCAATATCATACTTATTTTTCTTTTGTACATTTAGTAGTTTCGACATGAAAAAAAATTACCAAAATAATCGTCTAAAATTTAAACATTACCTGATAATTCAAAATTCAAATTCAAACCAACATCTCAATATACTAATTGCTTGGTTTATAAACTGTATTAAAATGAAAAATAAAATAAAAAGAAATCATTTCTTGCCAAAAAATTCACAAATATGACCTCATGGCGCATATTGAAATTATTGAGACCAGGATTTCATTTTTATATTTTTTCCTAACTATGTATGTTTCTACATGAGCTACCTATTTCGCTTTTCACCAACGTGAAACTATTGTATATGTGAAAGTATTTGTTCATGCATACAGTTGTCTCAGCCCGCGGCCCTTTCATCCCGATATTACAAACAGGGACAAGTGATCGACAAGTTTCTGAATCTTTATTGATAATATTGAGAGCTTCTAAACATTTCACAATATGTTAGGCCACGGCGTTTGATCTTCGGCAATACAAAAAACTTGGTTTATTTTTTTACAAGATTTTTTTGATTGGATGGAATGCAACGGATTGCCTCCTACTATATTTCCTGAGAAATATAACTTGGGCTTTTTTCAAGGCGAGAGTGAACATATTTCTTCTGGATCGACGTGCTTCATATTCGGCCACGGCTTCGCTTACCATCAAGCAAGTTGATCACCAAGCTTAGATCTATGTAATTTAAAAAAAAATATTTGTAATGAAAATATAAAAGTTTTTTTTTCATTTTCATCGTCGCAAATCCGAGTATATCATCAAAAAGTAAAATTAAACAAATACAAATAGTTTTGAGAGAAAAAAAAAGGAAAACCCTTATCTTAGTCCGTAATTTTTGCGTCAATAGTTTAAAACTGAGATAAATAATAGAAGTTTAATGTCTATCTATTATATATATTTATTATTTACTAGCTGCGCCCCGCAGTCTTAACCGCGTTAGTCTGGGATAAGGAAAAAAGTAGCCTACGTGCTAATCCAGGGTCTAAGCTATCTACATACGAAATTTCATCAAGTTCAGTTCAACCGTTTAAGCGTGAAGAAGTAACAAACATACACACACACATACTTTCGAATTTACTCGTATTATATAAATAGGTTATAAATAGAATTCAGAACGAAACAAAAATTGTTAAAATAGGTGTTTTTTTACGTAGCAAATTCTTTCAATTAATCAATGGAAATTACTCATAAATCATCTTATTTAACTAGCAAATAATGGTACATGTCAAATTATTACACATATATTATTTACGCGTGTACGTTTGTACATCTCCGGTATCCTGTAGCACCGCAGATCAGCAAACGTGTTGATTATGCAAAGGTAATTGCACTGGACTTGAGAGTATGTGCTCTGTAATTATATGTAGTAAGATCATCTCGGTTCAGAACACATGACACCGTATTGGCTAATTAATAGGGCAATTGAGCTAATTGCCATACGTTATATATGAAGATGTATAGATAACTACACACCTGTGTACCTTTACACCTATAACTCAGTTCGATAAATAACAAAAATAAAGCTTTTGAAATTTCGCCTCTTTCTCACTCTTATTTGGTCATGAAAGCGAGAAGACATCAACTGCTAAATATTTTCTATATGGACACGAGTTATTTATAAACATATAATATATCTATATGTAAACAATATATATACATATTTAAATATGTGTAGCGCCTGTAGCTCGGCTGACTATGATGATTTGCCGCGATCATTCAGGTTACGACAACGGTCGCCGGTCGCTGCGGACAGTCCTCGGACCTTGCACAAGACTGCTTTTTAAAAAGTGTCATTTTTACCTGAGTGCTACCGTTGATCGGATAACACGTTAACTTGTAGGTCCTAGTGTTGTAGTGTTAGTCTTAGTACTAGACTAATGTAAATTTAAATGGTAAGATGTTGAACTTGTATTCAAATACCATCTAAAATTATGTCGTAGTACCAACACTAAACTTACAAGAAATGGGTCAAAACTAGCCTTACTCCGAACCAGCGGTAAACTTATAGCGGGCCGCATAAATAAAATAGCCGAATATAATAAAAGCGGGCCGTATTACCATAAACTGTGAAACAAAGTAGTTCAGGGTAACCTTCGGAATGGAAACGCATAGTTTGTTATTTTATTCGGAAGTAAGGTTATGAACACACTTCATCTATAAGTATAATATACTCGTAACTTCATTAATTTTCCGCTTACTTATACTAAAACTACTAGTAGTTATCTATACGTCTATACCAATATATAAAAAGGTTTTTTTTTAATTATAACCAACATAATAATGATATAAAACACGCAACTAAAAGTCCAGGGGGAGAGAAAAGGGTGTTCAAAATGCTGGCAGCATTGGAAGAGTTTGTTTTTTTGATTGTTTGACGTGAATAGGCTCCGAAACTACAGACCGATTTAAAATATTCTTTCACCGTTGGGAAGCTACATTATCCCTGAGTAACATAGGCTATATTTTGTTTTTCATTGCAACTTAGATTATTTTACAAAAAAGTATTAGTATTAAAGCCGGGACGATCAGCTAGTACGTTGTATAGCTACACCCTGTGGCGTTACCCGCGTTAATATTGTATAAAACGTGTCTTATTTCTAAATCCAGAGTCTAACTTATCTCCATACCAAATTTCATAGAACCAAAGATACTAAATCAGTTCAGCAGTTTGAGCGTGAAGAAGTTAGTATTTTTTTTATATTAGGACACATTCCACACACGGCTGGTTAACCCCATACTGAACCATTTCTAGTTCGTGTTATGGTAGCTAACACAGCTGATATACTACATATACATACATACATATTTTATATAGATACATATTTAGACCCAGACCCACAGCCAACAAATTTAGTTAAGCACAAAGATGTTGGCCGGGCCGGGAATCGAACCCGGAACCTTCTGATTGACAGGCCGGCATGGTAACCTTTACGCCAACGAGGTCGTCAACATACTACACAACTACACTACATTTACACAACTAAACTAACTGTCACAAAAACCCCAAAAATAAATTATAGTTAATAAATTACTAGCTATTAGTTAGTACAAGCAGTACTAGCAGTCTTTAAGCCAAGTCAGAGGCCTTCGGGCGGCTTAAAAACTCTCGTCACTAGAGCTTTGCCACTTAGCTCATATGAAAAAAAATATGACCAAATAGATATAGTAGGAATGAAATAAAGCTACATTTTATAGACGCTTCTCAAGCAAAAATGTCCGAATGCGGTCGCACCTTTATAAGGGCTATTATCCTTAACTTTCATAAGAGCCTACTGAGGGACCAAGTGGATAAAAAGATTTTGAATTTGAAAGAATCTTGACACAATAGGAGCACTTTTACGGCTAGACGGCTAAGTACGGAATACATTTAGTTATTTGAAGAAGAAAAATGTTGTCAGGCTTTTTCCCAGTACAAGGAAAATCTGTCTTCACAAAAGACATTATAACATATCTCGTTTGGAGAAACTGAGTCAACTTGGAAACATACTTAAGTACAATAATGGTACAGCGCCTTTAGCTCGGCTGACTAAAGTGATCTGACGCGATCATCAAGGTTAAGCAACGGTCGGTGCGGACAGTCTTTGGATGGGTCTCCATGCACAATACTGTCTTTCAGTTTTAAAAAGTGGCATTTTAATCTGGGCGCTACCGTGGGCCGAATGACATGTTAAATTGTAGGTTCCGGCTATTAGTGTAAATACAAGCAGTCGTTAAGTCGAGTCAGAGACCTTTGGGCGGCTTGAAAACTCAGCCAGATACAAGAGCTTGGCCACTTAGCTCATACGAAGAATAAGAAGATTATTAAATCAAAATACTGGAAATATTTAAATTTGATTCAGTTAGTTATTACAATAAATGTATTAATTTACTAATGTTTTCATTAGTAACTCACAAAAGAAGTGGTATTGGAAAATAAATGACAGTCTATATTAAAGTAACTATAAAACACAATAATGTGTTTGGCATTGGTTTCATTTTATCATAAAATTTTAAAAACTTTGAATATGGAACGTTGTTTATTCCAACTAAAGTGACCACTGGATATATGGTGAGTATTTTGTTTGTATGATTTCACAAACATTATCAAAGGAAGGCTTTATTATTTAAACGGTTAAGTATTTGTGTAGTTTCAAAATTGAAAAGACTTAAATATGAAAGAACTGTATTAATTTTTCTTAATACAAACAAGTGTTTAAGAACTCCATAAAACTTATTTTCAGTAAATATTTTAACAAAATTGTTAGTACTAATATAATAAAGAGATACATTTTTGTTCAAACTATTGGACTGATTTAAAAATTTCTTTCAACGTTCAGATGCTGCAGAGTCATCAAAAAACAGAGGTTGTTTTACATTGACAAAATATCAAATTTTTACTGAATATACTTACTTAGATATTAACAATTACGCAAAGGAAAAAAGTTTTTTTTTAATAAACGAAAATTTTGTAGATCCGTTTCTTCAATGTCTTTAACAAGATCCATTGACGACCTGTTATTTCATAGCCCGTGTGAAGCTGGGACTTAATATAACTCTATATTTAGTCAATTACTTTAAAATTAAAAGAGAAAAAATAAAATCGAACAAACGTTAATTCTTTGATAGCTGCAGAATAACTTATCAAAACGACAAAATTAGAAACAAATTCAAGAATCGAGTATCAAGTAAGCCACATAAAAACGCTGTGTCACATAACCCTCGCAAACTTGACGTAAAAACCAGCCCGTAGCATCGAAAAACAAAACTCATCTAAGCAATACTCTCTCAAAACACACACTGACGTAGAAAGCTTGTAAATAACAACAAAGAATAAGAGAGAAAAAGATGGGTAAATAATAAAAAAGGGAATGACGCACGACGCTGGCCGAAGCGGAAAAAACGCACGGAAAATTACCAGTTGACAGAGGTACGGGAGCGGAAACTGGCTTGTTGCATGCTACAGTTCATACATTCACAGTAAGAATTGAACCTAGGTGTTGGATACAAAATGAGTGGAATGTATGAAGTTCTGACTCTCACAAGGAAAAATGCGATACTTAGATTAGGGCCAAGTACCTTCCATCCACGACGCCACTTCCTGGGACAACTCCTCACGTCTGGCGGCAGCTTGGTGGGTAACAATCGTCAACAAAGCCTAAGCTCTTTGTATTAAGTTCAGAACAGTATTCACAGTACACGGCACTGTTAAAATCCAAACGTGAAGCGACGCGCGACACTAATTTGGAGATATTCTTGAGTAGCTATGTACTACAGTACGCGCTGTTTAACTCCCATACGATTCCAGAGCGATTGCCTCGGTCCGTTAAGCGCGGACTTCAGGTTTTTGTAGCACTACCCACATTTCGTATGTATTCCTTGATGATTATCGCATACGAGGGGAAAACTGATCAAGGTCACACACAACCTACGGTTAAACACACACTAAGGCAGGCCGTCAAACTAAATAGTGGTAAATTGCACTGCTTTATTATGATGATATGTATAGTTGTTGCTTAGCATAATTTCTATAGTTTTTTCCCTTATATAGTTTCTCCAAATATATTTTTCAGTTTTAGCTGGTATCGTAATCTTTCTAGTTTAGTTTGCGCTGAAACATTTTATTAGATTCTCATTCACAGCTGTCGTGATTTAAATGAGATATAGCTTTAAGTCTATTTGCGATTGATGGACGTCAGCTTAAAAGAATAATTCTCATAATAAAGCCCAACAAAAAGTTTGGAATATAATGCGAAAAGTGTATTTAACGGAATTAGCCAAAAATCTTTTAAAAACAATTTCATTCCAATTAACAAATTAAAACACTGTTGAAATTTACCATCTACTTTCCTTTTTACCCTGTGTCAACACGGAAGATACGAAGCACATCTCACTGAAGACCCAAAAAAAGGGTTTCGGTTCAAAAAAGGCTCCGAAAGTAGACGAATGCGAAGCAAAGGGCCATAAATTATATTAAATGCCAAATTAATTAAAATATCAGCCGGCAGAAACAGTAAAGCCCTTTTTTCGCAAAAAAAGTGTAATATAAAATTCATACTTTGATTTAAGAGGGCCTAGTTAAGTATCGTGTAGATAAATTATAGCTTCAGGGGTTCCGGAGGGTTACGCAATACTCTTAAACTGAGCTGCTAAGTACCTTTTTGGGCTAAGATATAATACTTACCGTACTTTGGGATAAGTCCTAAGTCTGTATATCTTGAAAATTTGAGAGGGTGAATAATAATGAAGATGAAAGAGGTTCAAGGCTAGCAAAACTGGTATATAGAATGTATATGTGTATCTTAGGAAGCTACTCGAATTTCACATGAGCCTTGGTAAAACTTTTCGAAAATACAATAAACTAGGATGACAAAGATTGGTTTGGCGAACTATGTTATGAAAAATATAAAAACCAAATACTTAGGCATTTCTCTCCCATATCAGCATAAGCATCCAATTCAATAAGTAATACTGCTAGCATGTTTGTAGTTTGGTAGTGGTTATAGGATATTATATAGGATATTATTATAGTTTATACTAAGTTTTATTATTATATTATTGTAATAGTAAATTAGGTAACCTATAACATTTCGCAATGCATGTATCACTATAATATCAAAGGCAACATACACCATAAAAACTGCAGCCAAGTCAGCCATACCTTGGCCCGCACCAATCTTAGTAAAAACCCATTAACCTCAGCTACCGTCCCATTAAGCATTGTAAATCAATCACCATGAAATCCCGTGACACCAATATCTCGGGATCTGCCGTGACCCACTATTGTCCTGCTACGACACTTGGAGCGTAACATACGAGCGATCTAAACTGTATATTGAAATCACTAATTTGAAAAGTTCATTTAGTATGTATTCGTTTCATTTTTTATTGCCCACTTTTTCCTTTAGGTCTAAATAGGATAAAATAGATTCTAAGTGAATTCACTAGAAAATTTTGCAGCATCGGAATTTGTCTCTACTCTCTAATTCAATCTTTTTTTTACGCTTAATAGGCTTGCGCTTGACCACAACTCGCCTGATGTTAAGTGATATTGCAGTCTAAGATGAAACGCGCTTGCCTAGAAGAAACCGGTTCACTCTCACCTTGAAGACAGTAAGGTAGTAGTTCAGTGGGAACAGGGATTCCGGCAAGGAGTTCCATAGTTTGGCCGTCCGTACTATAAACGTGGAAGCGAATCGCTTAGTACGCGTTTTCGGCATTTCCACTGTATATCGGTGTCTCCTAGCAGTCTCCCTGCTTGTTCGACAATCTTACCTGACTCAGATAATATTATAAAAATTTAACATTATTTAAAACTTTTACCCTTATTTTTGTGCAAACCTACGAAGCACTGGGGACTGTATGGTGGTAAATGTTCAAAATGGTAACTTTTTCGGAAAGTTTTTGATGGGCACGTTTGGGCGGGTGGCTTAATTTTGTCTCTAAAATTTTAATTTTTTTAGTTTACTAAATTTTCGTTTTTTTCTATGCTTTGTAAATATTATTCTTAAGTCCTGTAAAATATAATAAAAGTATCTTAGCTGTATTAAACGGCAATAAAATGTTCATACATACACAGATTAGATAAATTACTTAAGTTAATTTTTATTCCAGATTACCACGGGTCATAGAGTTGGTACAGACAGTTCATAAAGAAAAAGAACACTGCGTTTTGCCTGCTCGTCTGTCTCGCTCTAATGACGCCGAGTCTCGTAAAATCCGACAAACGGGACATTTATTGCGATCGCATCGTTAATCGATAACTGTTATATTTTAACAGCCTTATATCGATTGTAACGGTCGAGATTTGAACTCGGATAGCAGTTATTTGTTAAAAAAATTGGATGTGACATTTTATGGTTTGGTTTTTTTTTCACGGCTGGTTAACCCCATACTGAACCATTTCTTTCGTATTATGGTTGCTAGAACAGCTGATACATTACATATACATACATATTTAACACTCAGACCCACAGTCAACATAATATTTAGTTCTTATTTTTTATTTCGTGTGAACCACGTGGCTCAGCTTTAGTTTCTAGAGTTTTCAAAAACTATGACCGAATTTCCGAAACACTCAAATACAATTTAATTCTAAAATTTTAATGTCACGAACACATATCGAAGCCAGTTTATAAAACATTCGGAAACTCACGATGCGAGATGTGAAGTAATAAATAGCTACAGAGTGCTTCTTACAAAGAACTTGTCAAAAACATTGATCCTTTGATATAATCGCTATAGAATTACTTTGGGGACTTGTGTGTTTGTGCCAGTCGAGAATATATAGTTTTTATAAGTAATAACTTTTTGTATCATTCTTATCAGTACTCTAGCTTTGATGCCGACAAGTTTCCATCCGCTTTTAAGCCTCCGATATAATAATAAATAATAAATAAATAAATACCAGGACTCATTTCGCACACGGCTGGTTAACCCCATACTGAACCATCTCTAGTTCGTATTATGGTTGCTAATACAACTGATATACTACATATACATACATACATATTTTATATACATACATATTTAACACGCAGACCGACAGCCAACAAATTTAGTTCAGCACAAAGATAGTCGTCAGCCGTGCCGGGAATCGAACCCGAAACCTTCTGTTTGGCAGTCCGGCATGGTAACAATTACGCCAACGAAGTCGTCGATATGGCTACACAAAAAACAAACAAACTAACCTACTAACCACCCTGCCCTAATACCACATGACATTTCGTGTGGAACAGCGACAAATTTAACAACTTGTCATCATAAAATGTGTGCAGTATTTTTATTCAAAGCCTACGGAGTTTGCTACGAAATTAGCTCGTAGCACTCGTAGAGGGCTCGTAGCTCGCGTAGCGTGCTACGATGGTGCTACGGAAACCGGATGTAGCAGTGAATAATGACATGCAAGCTATACAAATAACGTATGCACTCAATACACAGAGCGTACACAGAATAGGGACCTACAGAAGTCAAGAAAAATAGCTTCATTTTTGTCATCTATGTTTTCAACTATTTCCGTGTGACTCAATTGGCATTTTTAAGTTTGTAGGCCGTGTGTAAATCTCACCGCTTTAGTGACTACTGTGCCTAGACAAAAAACAAGACATAAAAAAATCATAGTTTTTAAACCGATTTCAATCAGTAATCTTAAATAGATAACGAGAATCAAAACCGATTGTATTGACTTTACGCTTGAATAAATGCCATACATGGATTTTTTTTTAAAGAACTATGTTATCTAAAATCGGTAATCTTAAAAAGATAACGCGAATCAAAACCGATTGTATTGACTTTACGCTTAAATAAATGCCATACATAGAAAACTTAATTTTTTTTTATGAGCTAAGTGATCAGGCTCTGGCGTTAAGAGTTTTCAAACTATCTAAGACTTCTTACATAGCTTACGAAATTCTTTAAACAATTGACTTCTGCACTAAATATTTTGTGTAGAATATGCCACCATATATTAATATGATACGAGTACAAATAGGGGGGATGTGTATATAGATGGAGGAGTAGAGAAAGGAAGGGGGGAGGGAATGGGGAACAGGGGGATTCATTATAGCGCACTATTTTAATTAGCTACTTTACTCCTGCGTAGCTCAAACAAGCTGAGCAAAGCTTTAAGAGTATTTAATTTCTTTGTGTTTCTTGAATAATGAAGTGCGTTACTTGGAGAGAAACTCGTGAACAATAAGATTGTTTTGTTTCTCTCAGCGTAATTTATTTATTACACAATGTTGCTAGTACTCGTAAATAATTTGTTCGTAACATATTAATAACAAAACATATTTTAGGGATATTTCCTACTCATTCACGCGCCTAATGGCATTTAAATAAATGGCATAAGGAGTACATATTTTGCCGTAATGCGTAATTGTATATTTATATATATTTACCCAAATCACTTAACTTTTGTAGTAATAATCAGTTGCTATTATTGAAAGTAAATTTTGTCAAGAAATACATACACTATAAACTATAAACCCTGAAATAAAATTACAAAAAATGTGTAATCAATCTGTAGAAATTCCAATACTAAAATATAAAACCAACATTGAAAAACCTTAACAAAAATCTCGAAAGCAAAATTATATCTAACATTGAAAGATTTTAAGTCAAGCTTAGCTTTTGTCGATTTTCCGGAAATCGAAATACGACTTCGTCTCAATCGAAATTCAGTCTTAATTTTCCGTAATATGGTTCAAATTTGTACGACAGATTTGCTTCTAAAACGGGAATGGCCCTGAGGCGTTACTAGATATTGGCTCCGAAAGGTTTTTGCGTACAATTCTCGTTACGGCCGATGAATGATTAAAATGTATCGGTTTTCGAGTTTGACGTGTTGCGGGATGAAAAAACGTAGCACTCGTTTGATATATGATTTTTAACGCTTTTAATGTGATATTTGAGATATTTTTCTCGCAAATATGTAAACAAAATCACAGATATAAAGCTTAACACATACATACAAAGCCTTTCGGCAAGGAAAGCGGTTGCGATCGGAGAATTGTATTTTTTATAATAATCGAATCCAACTTGACTGACAGGGAATCGGGGCTATACCGCGCGGTGAATGTTAGAAGTTGGATACATGATAAAAAATTACAAAGAAATCCCGTCCGAATTGCGACCACACGCCTTGTTGTGGTGGGGGTGTGAAAATTTAATTTTTCAATTATAATATTTGTTATACAAAATACTTTCAATCGTATGATTTATCTTGAGTGTGAAGTCTATTTTTAAAACTATCATAAAAAGACTCCTCAAAAATAGGTCGAAACATAAATCATTTTAATAAATACACATTTAGTTTTACAATTAAATCAATTATACTCGAAAGACTTTAAAAGACATCACTGGTGACTCTTGCTCCGGAGCAATAGTCACCAGTGATGTCTCGAACTACGAGCACTTTAGATCGCTGCGCTAGAGGAGTAAGTCACTAGCATTTGTTTTTTTTTTTAATTGTCAATTGACTTAAGCTCGCGATGTAAATGTTAAACAGATAACAATATCAATGCACATACAGAATGATACGAGACAGCGATTGCTTTTTATTCACGAAGAGTTTCTACCGAACTGCAGCCGGAATATCTCGAATGGGAATTGTTTTTCCGAGCGATTAACGCGACTGCCAGCCAGACCGAGACATAATAGCTATTGACTGCTTGTAAATGTTTTTTTTTTTTCATGAATATACAAAAAAGGACGAAAATAAATGTATTGTGTACAGTGTTAATAGCACTGGTGTTCAGCGTTTTCAAGACACCACGAAGATCACTGACGTGCCCACCTTTTTTTTCAACATAATTCAGTTAATTATTTGCTTAAATAAGATCGCGTTTATCAATAATTCTAGACTAGACAAGGTTAGAGTTAGGTTTGTGTCACTTACTCGAGTGACGCGTAACAGCGCCCTGTTGATGGAATCTTGCCATAAAGTAAAAAAAAGTCTCCAATTTTGAATGAGGAAATGAATTATTTTATTATGAAAATAACTATATTTTATTACAATTTTAACTTTGTTGCAAATTGTTCTTTATAAAAAATAAAAACATAAAGAATACTTTATCTTTAATTACAGCGTGGAATTAAATCAGGTAAGAAGAGGACAAAAGCAAACCTAACAGATATAAAAAATGTAACTAAATAAAAAAGGAAAGTGCTATCAATAGCTAGTTAATCTATGGAGTTAGTGGACCGATTGACTATTATTGAAATTAGCTCGCCGCGCCTTGTCCAGTATACGAGTGTACGATACATGAAAGTACAATGTTTTTTTTTCTGTTAACGTTTAAAAATATTTTAGGCATTTAATATGAACAAAATTGGTAAAATCATTGTTGAGATATAAAGTATAAAGATTAATTACAAAAACTGAGTCATAATGAAACGAAGTGTCGAGAAAAAATATGAAACTAGATAAACTTAAATTTTTAGTTGAAATAACCTTATCTCTTTTTACCTTTTTGGTAATTTTAATTTTATCCATCTCAAAAAGTATATACATATATTATTTGAGCTTTACTTTGTAAAAATACTTTGATGAATAGAGCAGCTTCAAAATCGTATAATAATATGTTTTTGTAAAAATAAAAGATAATCTTCTATTATTACACATGTTACTCTTGCTTGACAAAAAAATATTCATGTTCTCTTTCATTCTCTATTATGTACAAAATGCAACAAATGAGCACTTCGCCCGAGTGTTGAAAAGTTTAACACATGTACTATTGGAAAAATACACAGCAAAATATACACAGGTATGTACACGCTTAATTTCACACAAATTAACTCGTATGACAGGGTCAGTTCCATTTAATAATAAAACCGACCAAGCGCAAGTAGGTCTCGCGTTTGAAGTGTTCCGTGTAAATCTATTTAAAAAATGCAAAGATAAACATGAGTACAATATGGGTAACTACTATTACTATTGTTTAAAGCGGCAACATAAATATATCATTAGTAAAATTTCAACTGTCTAGTTATCACGGTACTTGAGATACATCTCATAGTGACAGACAGACGTCCGGATAGCGGAGTCATAATCACAGGGTTCGTATTGTAGCCTCAGGATACGGAACCCTAGTAATGAATGAAGCGGCACTCAGCAATATTGCACCGGCCGATCCGTCGGTCCAATAATATTAAAAGCTAAGCGCAAACCCATCAATTCAGGGGCGCCATTAACAAAGGCAGCCATTAACGGGCGAACGTGGCTAGCTGTTATCGACGCGTTCCCAACGCGGCGTCAATATCGAGAGGACGAATAATGTATATCCAGCCTAGACAAGACACCCTTGACGGAGATTCGTTTCTAAAAATACAATTTTCATAATTCTCTTGTGAGCGCTACCGTAGGTCGGAAGCCACGTTAAATTGTAGATCCTGGCAGTTCCTTGTTTGCACAAGCAGTTGTTAAGTAGATTCCCTTGAAATTGATGATAGCACTTTTTATTTCAAATAATAAATTTAATATTAAGTCACTTGACTAAATATTAAAATTTAGTTTATTAAGTAATATAATTTATTAAGTGCACAAAACCGGAGCGCACGCAACGAATTTTAGAATTATTTATTAATATCTTTGAAATCTTGCACACTTATTCCTGTTTATATATGTCTTTTGCCTTGACTTCGATTTATTCGGGGCGTTTAGCTCCAGTGAGCGATCACCTCTAAAGTCACATAATGAGATGATGGTATTTTACTGTTTTAGATTAAGCTGATTTTAAATTTAGTAGGTATTAATTTAAGGTGGAATTTTCACTTTTATGAATGACAGTTAGGTAAGATGAGTTGAATTTTAGGTTCTTCATGAAACAAAAAAGATGTACTTATAGCATAACATAATTTTGACAATAAATTAATCTGAATTTGAATCAGTGTCATGTCCTCAAATTAACTCGTCCGCTCAACAAAGGTATAAAATTGCACTCCCGTAAAAGTTGGTTAGTGTTAGATTGAATTGCTCTGAATAGTTTAATTGAAAGCTCTAGCTACTACTGCGCTAGATTTTTGTTCGTGATTTGGAAAATACAAAATAGTAAATAAATGAGTTTTGCAGAACTCCAATGAACATACGCATTTTTATGCGACACTCAATCAAGATGGTTACTGACTTACTGTTAATTGACCTTGAGAGGAGGCCTATATCCAGCAGTGAGAGAACAAATGCTGACTATTTTTTTCCCATTGCAGATAGGCATTTTAACAGCGGGCCGCGTAACCACGCGAGTTAACGACTCTCAGATCTAAGGTGCTGCATGCCTAGTCTAGAATAACTGGCTTTCAAGGAGGCTGCCAGAACACACTTTTATGCTTAGCGGCAAATTTTTCAGCGAAAAAAGTTTGTTACTAGTCAGGCAAGAATTAGGAAATGCCCACCATGTACAATGATGATACTCGTAATAAAGTTTTAGGTGTCCACATATTCCAATATTGAAATAGATTGTTGCCAATTGTGGTCAGACAATAGACAATATGCGATTGAAACCACATAACGCAACTAGTCTAAACCATGTCACCGAGCATCGAGCGGCGGAGCGAGCGGCAATATCCGCTTTGACCACCATACATACTGTACTATGACATTGCAGAAACAAAGCTCGCGAGCATTGTATGGTAATAGAGCATTGAATAAATAAATGAATGAATGATTTACTGTCTTTAAAACTAGGTGCATACATAGTTGGTATTATATAAAATGTAACAAAAGTGAAAACTAACATTTTCTAGTGCTTGCCTAATAATTGATTGGTTAGCAAAAATAAAATAATTGCTAACCAATCAATCACTCTCAAGTTGAAAACCCTTCAAGCAAACACTTCTTGAAGTTTTTCGGTAGCCTCCTTATTTTTTAACGGTATATCACAAGTCATATCAATTTAAAAAGTATATATAGTAATATCAATTGACAGCTTTCTTTTAAGTTTTAATAGCAAATAATCAGAAATTAATTAAATAGATGAATGCATAAACTGTTTTGTTTCTTCAGATTACTATTACTTTAGAATAGAATAGAAGAATAGAATATAACTTTATTGTACAACCACAAACAAGAAAAATGTAAATATATAAAATTAAAAACTTAAACTTCTCTTGTCTGTGCGTCAGTGATGTCTGACATTAGCATACGCCAGACTGAGGTACGGAAAGCGCTACGCGATCTCGACGTGAATAAGGCCAGTGGTCCCGATGGTATTCCAGCTATAGTTCTGAGGACCTGTGCGCCTGAATTGACTCCTGTGTTGACACGTCTTTTTCGGCTTTCACTTGAGACTGGAAAAGTGCCGAGTTCTTGGAAGCTTGCTAACGTGCAGCCCTTGCCCAAAAAAGGTAGTCGTGCCGACCCTGCTAACTACCGGCCCATTTCAGTCACGTCCATACTCTGCAAGAGCATGGAACGTGTCTTGAACCGCAGGCTCCTGGCATACCTAGAAGCAAATGACCTCCTCAGCGACCGACAATATGGCTTTCGCCGGAATCGGTCTACTGGGGATCTTTTAGCGTATGCCACACACATCTGGAGTGAGGCTATTGAGAAGTACGGAGAAGCACTAGTGGTTTCTCTGGATATTTCCAAAGCCTTCGACAGGGTCTGGCACGATGGCCTTATTAGCAAGCTTTCCACATACGGCCTGCCCGCTGGTTTTTGTGGTTGGATATCGGACTTTTTGAGGGACAGATCTATACGAGTAGTCATTGATGGCTACTCGTCAGATCTAATGGCGATCAATGCCGGTGTCCCTCAAGGGTCCGTGCTCTCTGCGACATTATTTTTGCTGCATATTAACGATCTGTTAAAACCCGGTACCTTTGGGTATGCAGATGACAGCACTGTTGTAGAGAGCTACATGTCTACTGCACGAGCTAGTGCGGCCGAAATCCAGTGTCATAGGGAAGCCATGGTTGGGCGCTTGAACTTGGCTCTTCAGGCAGTCTCTGAATGGGGCGATGCCAATTTAGTCAAGTTCAATGCAGCCAAAACCCAAGCGTGTCTTTTCACCGCTAAGAAGAGGCCTTTCGACCTGGCCCCTTCTTTCCGAGGTGCAACCGTGCCGATTACCGACCGCCTAGAGCTTCTTGGCATAACTTTGTCGTCGACCCTGAATTTTGGTTCCTACATTGAGAATATGGCTCAAGTAGCAGCCAAAAAGCTGGGTATCCTCTCGAAGGTGCGAAAGTACTTCACGCCGGAACAGCTGCTTATATTATATCAGGCACAAGTTCGTTCGTGCATGGAGTACTGTTCGCACCTTTGGGACGGATCGGCAAAGTACCAGCTTCAGGCGTTGGAGACAATTGAACGGCGTGCTAAGAGGCTTATAGGCAACGAAAATCTTTGCAAGGCAAAGTTGCAGAGCCTGGAGCACCGCCGTATTGTTGCCAGTTTGTCGGTATTCTATCGGTTGCATTTCGGCGAGTGTGCGAATGAATTACATGAAGTAATTCCCCCCGCCCCCTTTCACTATCGGACGAGCAGGGAAACGCCAAGGCGGCATCGGTTTACAGTTGAGGTGCCTAAGGCACGCACTAAGCGTTATGCCTCCACCTTTGTTGTCCGAACCGCCAAACTTTGGAACTCCTTGCCGAATTCCCTGTTCCCCAATGACTATAATCTAGCGATTTTCAAGGCGAGAGTGAACCGGTTCCTTCTAGGTAAGCGCGTTTCACCGTAGACCTCAATGTCACTTACCATCAGGTGAATTGTGGTCAAGCGCTGACCTATTTAGTGTAAAAAAAAAAAAAAAAAAAAAAAAAAAAAAAAAAAAAAAAAAAAAAAAAAAGTAAAGTACAAGGGCGGCCTTATCACCTATGGTGATTTCTACCAGGCAACCGGGAATGGAAAAATAAAACATACAAAAGAAGGCAGTGGTACAAGTAAACAACATATAAAAATAAAATACATACAAACATAATAATGGAAGGAAAATAAATAATAATTAAGCAATGGAAAGAAAGTGACTAAATAACTGAGATTTGAAAATGTTTAGAGATTCGGCTTGCCTTATAGATAAAGGCAGAGCGTTCCACAGTCTAACAGCTCGTACAGTGAAAGAAGAGTAAAAGTATAAATTGGAGTGATCGAGTGTGTGAGGAAATTCTAGGATAAGAGATCGGGAAGGTCGCAAAGAAGAAGAGTGTGAAGGAGTCACAAAGGAAAGAGAATCTTTTAAGTAATGAGGGGTGGAAGGATAGAATAATATTTTATAAACCAGATGAAGAATATGAGTATTGCGGCGAAGTCGAATGGGCAACCATTTGAGCTTATTACGAAATTCAGAAATGTGGTCAAATTTGCGCAAGCCAAATATGAACCTAATGCAGAAATTTTGAAGACGCTCGAGCTTATCAAGCTGCTCTTCGGTTAAATCAAGATAGCAAGCGTCGGCATAGTCTAAGATAGGGAGTAAGAGAGATTTGACTAACTCAGTTTTGGTAGCAATAGGAAGAAAGTTACGTAACTTTCTGAGCGAAGCAGAAGACGCAAAAAGTTTTCGACTGATTTCGCTTATTTGCGCGCCCCATGACATTTGTCGATCCATTATGATTCCAAGATTTTTTTACGGTCTCACTAAAAGCTATAGGTACTCCATCAAAGATAACTTGTGGAAGGTGAGACCATTCAACCCTGGAAATCATGCGAGAACTACCAATCAAAATCGTCTTCGTTTTATTTGGATTTATTTTTAGGCCAAAAGAATTACTCCAGTCTTTAATTTGCTTCAAATCAGTGTTGGTTGTTTCAATGGCCATGTGAAGCTGTTCCAGAGATGCTTGAGTATAAATTTGTAAGTCATCTGCATAGAGGTGATAGGAAGAAGAGAGATTACGGGAGATAGAATTAATAAATAAAGCAAAAAGAAGAGGAGAAAGCACGCCGCCCTGTGGAACACCGGCAGAAGTACTACACCACGATGACAAAGAATCATCCACACGAATGCGTTGCCGGCGACCAAACAGGTAACTACGAAACCACTCAATTGCCGTTGGAGATATATTAAGAGAACGGAGAAACCCTAATAAAACATCAAAATCTACGTTGGTGAATGCATTGCTAAAATCTAGAAGGGTAAGAACAGTAAGATGACCCTTGCCCATTCCAGCTCTAATGTTGTCAGTAATATTCACCAAGGCAGTGACAGTACTGTGACCGGGGCGGAAGCCAGATTGATAAGGATTAAGAAGGTTGTATTTAGTGAGAAAGAAGGAAAGTTGTAGATGTACTAGTTTTTCAAGTACTTTCGAAAGGAAAGGAAGTATGGAAATGGGGCGATACTCAGAAAAGCACGAAGGATTAATTTTTTTAGGCAAAGGAATTATTTCAGCATCTTTCCAGATTTCTGGAAAGTTACCTGAAGAAACTGAAAAGTTTAAAATGTGTTGTACTATAGGGGTTATTTCATGAACTATGGCATAATCATTTTACGACTAACACCATCACATCCAACTGCATTGGATGAAATTGACTCTATAGTTCTCTTAACATCACAATCGGCAAAAGGTTTGAAATCAAAGACCTCTGTGTCGGGGGGTGAAATGGTTGAAAGATATTGTAAAGTGGCAGCTTTAACAGTTCCATCAAAATTAGAAGAAGAAGAGAAATGCTGATTTAATAGATTGGTATTTAATTTTTAGGAATAGAATCTAGACGAGACTTACCAACCCCCAAAGACCTAAGAAATTGCCAAACTTTGGCAGGATCTCCATTTTCCACGGAAGTATGAATGAAACGGCGTTGTGCATCCCTACACGCTCTATTGCAGATGTTACGACTAGTTATATACTTTTCTTTGTTATGCTCAGAGGGGCGACGCTTAAATTTACTCAGAGCAAATGATTTTTTACGCATAAGATGTCTTATCTCATCACTGAGCCATGGAGCAGGAGCATGCTTCATTTTGACCGCACGTACAGGAGCATGGATATCATATAGTTTTATTAAAATGCGATTGAATTCAGCGATTTTATCGTTCATGCTTAAAGCATTGACAACACCAGTCCAGTCGAGATCTCGGGCATCTATACGCAGCTTTTCAACATTCATGCTACCAAAACTGCGCTGCAAGAAAATTTTGGGTTTGCTTTTAGGCGGACGAATTTTATAGGAGAGACAAATCACATCGTGATGAGAAATGGAATCAGACGCAAACTGACTATGTTTAGCGACATGAAGAGAAGAAGAAACTAGTATAAGATCAAGAAGAGTGGGAGCAGAATTTGGTGGATGGTGAGTGGCGTTGAGAGGTAAAATAGATAGATTGCTCGCTAAAACTAAGGAATAATAATACTTTATGTTTCGAAAGTCTTTGATGTTATTCGTTAACACCATTCGCTATTTTAGATCGCCATAAAGGCATTAAGATAACAATACTGACCCTAGTATTAGAACCTTACAAACATACAAAGGGTTAACTCATAAGTATTCACTGAAAATCTCTCAATATACTGTGGGATACTAAAGAAACAGCTGTAAAGATAGCAGCATAGCCTAAGCATAGTAAAGACATATTATCAAATTATACGGAACAGTGTCTCTGTTTTATTTGGGGTTATTCATTGTACTTCCATTCCGCTAATTGATATCGGGTCTATTCCACGCAAACAAATTGAAATTCTAACAAAATTGTTAATTCAACTTACATTTTAATCAAAATGTTTCACCTCGACGTATGCTTTATTTTGTAAAGGAAATACATTTATAAATATAGATTAAATAACGAACAGAAAAATGCTTGCCCTGGTTTAATTCTGAGTATTACAAAAACATTTTAATACACCTGTCGAAGTTTGCGCGAAAATCGTGGTAGGTATATTTACTAACACTTTCCCGTTGTAGTAGACTTGAAACAGCGTTTGTGTACTTGCCGAAACTTAATCACTTCATATCAGAACATTACTTGACCAACTTTATTCATATTTGGAGAATCTTTTAAGAATATTGTACTAAATTGCTCTACAAAATATCACATTTTTTTACGTTTTTTGAGGGGTCAAAACCAAACAATAACCGCCAACCACTAAAAAAAATATTGGGATAGTACCTGTCTACCAAGATTTGTAGAGATTGGTTCAAAATTACGGCCCCTACGCGAGAACAAACATGCAAACAAATATATATATACAGACAGACAAAAGCAAAATTAGCCTAAGATTTCGCTCGCTTCACTCGGTCAATAACGCTTTACGCTTGAGTATACAAATTACTTCCACATCAAAACACAAACAAACAGCTTATTTAAATGTATCGTCATTCATTCTATAAAAACAAAGAAGATACATAATCCGAGTCAGAAAGTTTGGCGATAAATTAATGAAGTTCATTCAGGCGTAACTACCTACAATCTATGAAACACACCCTGTAGGGTCATAACGCACTGGGACACTGTGACAGTCAGTTATAATATTGAGACTGTGTAAATTCAATAGTTAATGTGAACCAGTGCTAAATAATATGTTATCGAATATCAGATATACGAGTAGGTTTTAAAATGTTAAAATATATCAAATAAACTATAAGGGAAATTTTTCCTAAACCGATCCGAAGGCCAATTAGTTTTTAAAAGACCTACTGTTGTTTATAAATAACTTACGCAGTGAAACTAAGAAATAAAAAAATAAACGAAATTTCAACATTTATCTTTCATGAAGCTTAAAGTAATCTGGTCTCAGTACATATTATGTGAACTAAGTAAAAGAGTTTTTGGTTTTGATAGCAGGTCTTAGACATGCCCTAAAGACGTGGCAACAGACGAAACTTTACAAGTTCCTTATAGTGCTACAAAACCCTTAAAAAGTGTATTATAAAATTTTAGGCTTTAAAAAAATATCATAATTTAGAGCACCAAAGTGCGTTGCAAGCCCTAAAGGGGGTGCTTCCTTCTAAATAATTACCCGGGAGCAGTTTTCGTAATAAATAATACTTATAAACTGATCCCGGCTCATATTCCTACTGGTAGCTTCTAAGCGCACATTTGGAAGGTTTATTGCCGGCATTCTTGAGCAGCGAACGCGTAATGACTCCTTTGTTAAGCGGGGAGAAAAAGTTACAGATAAATATACAATTATTATTTTAAAATAAAGTCTAAAAGTGTTTCTTTAATAATAATAATAATAATAATAAATTTTTATTTGCACAAAGTCTTAAAAAATAGTTTACATCGAGTTACTTAGAATATTTTCTTTACCTAGACACTATCTAAATTGGTTAGTAATATTTGACTTATGTACTTTTAGTGTAATAAACAATACATAGATTTAAAAAATCGAGAAATATTTTGTGTCACCGGCCATATTGAATTTAAAATTTAGCATAACATTGTACACTAAATATTTAAACACTGCAAAAAACTATGGTAATTAAATTAATGTTTTATGTCAAATAGAGTTATAATATACAGTTCTAAGCTAAAAGAGTTCACCCTTTTAGCTTAGAACTCCAGCGTACCAAGTTTTCTTCATGTTCTCTATGCCACGAAATTCATATTCAAGCGTTTCAAACACGTTTTACAAAATTACAAAATACTATTCCAATAATTCCAAAAATTTCTCTTCCTATTCAAATTCTTCTCAAGCCACAATTTCACCTAAGTAACCTTCCATATTCTCGCTTTGTACATAAACCATAGAGAACATAATTCGTTCACCAAACGACTGTAGAGAGGTTTAATATTTCCACGAAACGAGGTTACAACTCCACATTCTCTCCACGACTTTCGGAGCGTGAAATAAAAGCTCTGATATATAAAAGCTCATAAAAGTTTACATGAAGATGTTATTTAAGAAGGTCGGTACATATTTCTCACTAGAATGTGTAATATCTTAATATCTTATCTTAATATCTTAATTATGTAATATCTTAACAGACAATTTTAATACTTTTAAACGACTATTAATCACACGATGAGCCAATCATTAGTCTAATGGTGACCAGTATACTGCCCCATTTTCATTGGGATGAGAACCCTTTTCGATCACAAAACAACGAATCCCTTAACCGTGATCTTACTTATAATAGATAGGGTAGTAATAAAAGCTCCGACAAAAAAAGAAGAATTGTCCTTACTCAAAATATTAAATCTACTGCCTAAAATACTATCTTTCCGACTACTTTTGTCCGAATAAAAATGATGAAACGACCGAATGAGATACTGAAATCTTCGAAAAATAAACATGTTTGTTTATTGCGATAATACTTCTCTACCAGCATAAATAACGTTCTACTGAAAACTATGCTTTGTATTTTTTATCTTTAAATGCCTACTATTAATTCATAAATTACCTTTCATATTTCATAGACTGTGGTGCTATTTTAACTGTAACATTATACTGAAAATATTATTCTGAGTGGTTATACAGAAACTTATAAAAAATATAAAAATGTACTTGTAACAATAACTTTTACTTGCATCATATATCATGAATTTTACTTACCACTGGTATGCTTACCTATTTCAGGCGTTAAGAAGTTAGAACAACATTCAACTGAAAATACTATTCTACTAACCTAACCTAACCTAACCTATCTTGCAATAATAATAATAAGTTAATAATTAATGTAAATAATAACAAAAGGCATGGACCCAGGTGTCTATGGTGTGCAGAATAAATAAAAATAATAAAAAAACTAACCTAACCTAACCTAACTAATAGCAACAAAAACAGCCAAACGCGACCCGAACCCTATAGCACGGGCCGAACAGTTGAGGTATTTTCATCATTATTGCGAGTTAAAAAATAAATTTGATAACTAACAATAGAAATTAAAACAGTTCATGCAAGTTGTAAAGATATGATAATTTTGACAAAACCTCTGTTGTCGGTAACTTAGTAATTTCGTCGGAGGTTCAGTATTCTATTTGGAAGTTTAGTTTTGTTATTCGAAGATCCATTTTCTTTTAGGAAAAATAGTAATTTGAACATGTTCTTATTTGTTATTAAATTTGTCATTTTTATTCGTTTATGTTTTGGGTTTTTCGTCGGTAATTCATTATAACGCTGGTTAATTAGAATAATAGTCGGCCACAGATCGCTGGAGATTAATTTGTTTTTCGGAACCATTATTATTTCCCTAATAGATATATGGTCTTATCGAAAACACTACTGCTAAATTGTATTGTATAATACTTGCCCTTACGGTACCAGTGAAAGAGACCTACCACTAAAATATTTATTATATTGAATTTACTACTGATTTTTTGAAATTTGCTAGAAAAATAGAATTTTTCGAGTGTCAGCGAATGTTTGAATAGTCTAGTACTAAGGCGGCTAATAAAAGTTGCTTGTCTAGTCTAGTACTAAGGCAGGCCTTAAAAGATCTCGCGTTAGATAAATTTTAAAACGTAAATAAAATAAAAACAGATGCTTTTATAACATAACAATTCTCAGCCCTGAATTCACATGTTCTACTAAAAGCACGAAGTTTAACACGTATTTACCGGTTTTGTATCGGTTTTATACCGCATTTATTTGTACCGCTTTTATTTCAACATTTCCCATCGGATATAAATGTACGACAACGTTTAATGCGAGCACGATACATATCTCTCTTGTTTTCACATAAAACCTTATCGTTTACTGCAAAGCTTCGGGTTCGATTCCTGTATGCGAGACAGATTTTTAAACGATGAATTCTATCGTCTGTCTTTTGTTTGGTTGTTTCTGCATGTGTTGTATTTATAGACATATTTATAGCATTACACATACAGCAGAAATTCTATGTGGGGTAGCCACAAGTATGAAGACGCTTGCAGCTGCAGGAAATAAATACAAAGGATTTTTGAGACACGCGCCGTATACACAATACTTTAGTAAATATTTACGCAAACCTTAAAATTTAATTTAATTTTTTAATTGAATCAGCTCAATGATCCTTATTTATTTAGAAACAATCTTTCATCAAATATTTAATTTACTCTGCAAATATTTGGAGCTCAATTTTTAATTCAGTAAATAAACAAGCAAGGCAATCTTAATCAAATCAATTATTCCATATTTGTCTAGCACTTATTCTAACCCGAGAGTAAAGGTGGAGTCACACTCACAGATTACACTCCTAAGAATCCTGAAGGCAAGATTTTTTATATAAACCTTCTTGATAATAGTTTGGATACATCTTCATCTTCTTCAAGTGCTTCTCCACTACTGGAGGTTGGCCGTCAGCCTACTGAAGTTCGTTTTATCCTTTGCCAAGCGAAATAGTTTCTCAACGCTGGCAATTCCAGTCCACTCCCGTATATTTCGTAGCCACGACTTCTTTCTACGTCCAACGCGCCTTTTTCCTGCGATTTTGCCCATAACGAATAATAATACCCATGTTTTGGATACATAAATAGATGTAATAGAATCTGTGATATTACAGTAAATTTGATATATCTATAATTTTTGAGATCAAATATTCGAACTTTCATTAAAAATTGATTTGTAGGCTAGATATAAAAGTGAGTATTGTTTTTAATAAAAAAATATATAAAGCGTAATAAAAGGTCATTTATGGCATCAGAAAAATAAAGTTAATACCAAGCAATGTATCGATACAGACAACCGAACGAGCTACAAATGTACTAGATATAACTAAGCTAGCTTGATTAATTGCTACAATGGTTTTATTGTATTTTTTATTTGACATAAAGAATTCCGATTATCACAATAAGAAAATTATTTATTAAATCAGATACGGTAAAGACTCGATAATGTAGGCCAAGTATTTAATTTCTTTAACCTATACACCTAATAAACTTTCGCTAGTTACAGTTTTAACATACTAACGAGCATACGTGTTCTACAGTGTGGTTTACACCTTTACTCTAACCCCTTACACGCTACACGAGAAGACACTTGATTATACGCCGGCAAGATGACGTCACCAGGGTTGCCACCCTTGTTCACAAACAGTTGGCACACAACACCGCCGGATTTTCATATTATTAGCATAATCTCGCGCGTTCTCAGCTCGCCTCAGAGTTTACAATCGAATACGGACAGCCCTGAGGGACAATTTCTATATGTAGTTTAATAATTTACAATAACATACACCATACAACATATTGCCTTCAATTTTTTTTTACAATTTATTGCAAATACAACAATGAACGTTGCGCTGATAAATTAATCAATTACTTAATACTACATATCACTTATAAATAAATAAATTTATACTATTGAAAATATATCTTAAAATAACTGCCCTTGTCAATACAAGAGACAAAGTAACATGTGCTTATCAAGGGTGTTAGCTATGCCATGCCAAATTACATCGAAATCGGTTAAGCCGTTTTAGCGTTAATACGCAACAAACCTGCAGCTTTCTCTTTTATATTGTTAGTGAGATTAGAACATTTTTGTATACAATTATTCCTTTGTAACGCCTACTAAGGATTTTCCGACCAATGTATCACCCGATATCATCCGACAGCATTGTTAAATAAAAATCAAAATTTCTTTATTGCAGGCATTAAACCCATAATTAAAAATATTTTATAAGATACGAGTAAAATGATATACAATAATTTTATAAAATAACCAGTTAATATAATATAACCCAACAAACCGTGCGCGGAATAATTCAAATGAAAACTAAGTGGGCGGAAACTTAAAATATGGCCTACAAGGGTTGTGCCAAATTACAATTTGACTTAATTTGGCAAAATTACAAAGTAACATACCTCCGCGCCGGTGCGAATTTTACACCTCGACCCTAAGGCATGCAGACCACTGTCGGCGAGCTAGCGGTGAGCTATCAACTATTTTCTCGCTGAAGAAACAAAATAAAAATATTAAAAATTATGTCTGAATATGCCGACAAATAATAAACGTTAACGCCGAAAATGACATATACCGACAGATAATAAACGTACAACCTTTCTTCTTCTTCTTCGTATGAGCCAAGTGGCCAAGTTCTGGTGTCGCGAATATTCAAGCCACCCAAAGCCCTCTAACTTGGCTTAACGACTAGTACTAAAACTAAAAAACTAAAAGCCGGGACCGAAAATTTTACGTGTCACCCGGCCCACGGTATCGAACAGATAAAAGTGTCACTTTTTTGAAAGACAGTGTTAAGGTTTTTAATGAAGCTTTCGTCCGTTTAGACATATGACTCATGTTCTACGTACTTGTAAAATAATTTAGGAAATAAATCGCATCTTCGTGCAAAAAACTCGTCACCGCCAGGCAAAACCTGTTTCATTTCTCAGCAGCATCTATAACTACTCGTATTAACAATAAAACTCGCCTAGTGACACTCGCAAAGCGATGCTCGCTTGACGGTCAGCAGTAATTTGTCTATCAATACGATTCGTAGAGCGAGAGGCGTTATTTGCTCTCTCGCTCACTCGTTCTATACCCTAGCAAGACAGCCATAGAAACTAACTCGCTTTTCTCTCGCCAATTCGTCTCTAGTTTCTAACCCTTTTCGCTTTTCGCTCATCTTCGGCGGTGGAACAAGACCCTTAGAGGGAAAAGGGGGTGTTATAACTCTCCCCGCTACCCTTGTTACAAGCACTTTGGCAAATTAAAAAGTACAATATTACGCATAAAAAGCCCCGAGTACGTCAATTTGTAATTTAAGTCGTGTGTGATGGTTTTGACGTGATGTTGTTATCATGATTGTTTGTCACAAGTTAATATGTATGTACATGTTTAGTAGGGAACTTTAGTTGTTGTCATTTTAGTAAATAGGGTTTCATTTATTAAGGGTTTATTTTAGTATTAAGTGTGTCTTGTTGAGAGTTTGTTAAACTGGTTATTTGTAAAACCTCTTTTTGATACCGATTGGCTCGTTTTTAGGGTTCCGTAACCAAAAGTACAAACGAGACAATGTAGTTCCTAATTACTGTAGATTTAAAAACCACAAAACGGTTCTTCTTACAAAACAGAGACTCAGGTAAAGAGTTCCAATGCTTTCCAGTCCTCACAAGGAAGGTCAACTGTGTCAAAATTAATGTCTTTTCGCAAATTTTCTGCTTGGTTTATAAAGGAGATGGTGGATTTATTATATGCAACTCTAAAAATATATTCCGAAATCTCACTAATACTTATTACAAAGGCGAAAGTTTTTAAGTACAGTGTAAACTCTATATAACGACCCTGAAGGGAATGTGCATTTTATGGCGTTATGAGTGGTCGTTAAAAGGAGAGAACGTATCATTGTATAGAATACAAGCTAAGCCAACTAAAGCCAATTGATTTCAACGCTTTCGAGAGTTTGTCGTTAAATCGAGTGACGTTACGTGGAGTTTACATTTGTTACTTCTTCACGCTTGAACATCCATACCGATTTTCATTGAATTCGATATGATGACAGCTTTGGCTCTTGGATCATTATCATAATTTTTGCATTCTATTCGATTTGACTACCACATAGACTACAATTTATCTCGAATTACGCAACACAGCCTGCACAGCTAGTTTATCCTATAAAACACTGCAATAGGTAACTTTCTACCCAGTAAATAAAAATACATACGAGTATCACTCCCATAATATCTGCATCTCTCGGTGTACTTTATCAGGCAACTAATTGTTTCTCCGCCATTAATACTGCTTACCGCGTACAGGCGGTATGTTTAGATACGACACAGTTCTGCGGCTTACGACTTGCTTACGTGTGAAGTATGTAAACAGTGACGACGTAAGCGTTTCAATTACGTAAACCGTTAGTGTGGATACGGAAAACATATTATATTATCTGAATGTTTTCGAAAACATCAAGTTATGACGGAATCATAATAATCACAAAGAGTTTATTGGATGCTTACCTATTTTAAGGAGAGTATGTCATGTCAGTTTTTAGTAGCGCCTGTAGCTCGCCTAGCTAAGGTGATCTGACGCGATCATCGAAACTAACCTACGGTCGATGCGGACAGTCTTTGAATAGGTGACCATGCACAAGACTGTCGCTTTTCAAGGGCATTCTCATCTGGGCGCTAGCGTGGGTCGGATGACACGTTAACTCAGTACAAGCAGTCGTTAAGCCAAGTCAGAACCTTTCAGGCAGTTTGAAAACCCGACACCAGAGCTTGGCTACTTAGCTCATGCGAAGAAAAAGAAGAATGCCAGTTTTATAATAAAAAGAAATAGGAGTGCTTATAATTATGCATCGCTGTTTTTAAACTATTATGTGCGGTCAACAAAAAAATAAATAGTATAATAATAAATATCTAAATAATAAAGGAAAAAGTAGCCAATCAACGATCGAATTAACAACGAGGACGCAGATGCACATAGAACAATAATATTATAATATACCTACATATAAATAAGTACCTAGCTATATATTATATTCTCCGCCCACTTTTGTCACAATAAGAACTTTGCTTCTATTTCGGTAACCAGTTACCGCAACCAGCGTTCGTAACCAATCACATTAGCAAGATTGTAAATCTTTAATCTCCTTGGGCCTGTACTACTATCTTTTAAGCCTGGGGCTTGCAAATACTTATTCTTCTTCTTTAGGGTTCCATATCTAATGGTTACCAACCAGACTCTATTACGACTTCGATGTCCGTCGGTGTATCACCAAGCTAAATCTTATATCTAGACCGAGATAGCTAGATAGCTGATATTTTTTCATATTTAAATCATATTTCTGGGGTACAAAATTAGTGAACATAGACGGGGAAAAAACTCAATTTTGACGATGTCGTCAAAGCTGAATGTACGATACAGTTCCTGCATTGACGAGGTCTGCACAAAAGTGGCTCAGACAAACAAAGACTGGCGTATATCCATCCAACAGTTAAAAGTAGCAAGGTTGTAGAAGATGATTAAACGTATCATTTAAAAAATTAAAGCGTAAAATTTTGAGGCCCAACTGCTTAATTTCTTTAACTTTAAACAGTTCTGCAATTTACTTCTTTTTCGATAGTCCAAGAGTAGTTTATAAACACTGCCACCAAAATATGGCATGAAATGATAAAAACTGCCCAGGATAGAGGCAAATGGCATGAGAGGAGAGGAGCCAACACCCAGCAATGGGATAAAATCGGCTGTGGATGGTGATAGTGATGATGATGGTTATGATGATTTGGTTTATAATGGATATAATGATGTAAGTGGTAGTGACAATGATGTGGATGATAATGATGATAATGCTGACGTAGGTGATAATGGTGATGATGATTTGGTTTATAATGGTGATAATGATGTAAGTGGTAATGATGATGATGTGGATGATAATGGTGATGATGATTTGGTTTATAATGGTGATAATGATGTAAGTGGTAATGATGATGATGTGGATGATAATGTTGACGTAGGTGATAATGGTGATGATGATTTGGTTTATAATGGTGATAATGATGTAAGTGGTAATGATGATGATGTGGATGATAATGTTGACGTAGGTGATAATGGTGATGATGATTTGGTTTATAATGGTGATAATGATGTAAGTGGTAATGATGATGATGTGGATGATAATGTTGACGTAGGTGATAATGGTGATGATGATTTGGTTTATAATGGTGATAATGATGTAAGTGGTAATGACGATGATGTGGATGATAATGATGATGCTGACGTATGTGATAATGATGATGAAAAGATAAAAGTCGTAAACTGTTTCAAGTTAAGAAGATAGCAGTATAGCTAAAAAGTTTAATAGGAACCTTGTCGAAATAAATCGGCGCAGTCATTTCCTCGCAACTGATTCGAGTACAAATCGCTCGGATTGTGAATAATTCAGTACGTTGAAGTGGTTGAGCATCAGATATGTAGCCGTGTATTTTGTAGAGTTTTAAAGTAACGGCGAGATTTGTTGCTAAGATTTAGCGAAAAGTATTGGTTTAATTTACTAGTGTAGTTCAGACTGGATACTCTCTTAGTTTTGATTACATGATATCAATTTCATTAAGGAACGAAAAAGGTTTAAATTTCGTTAAACAGAATCTCGATCCATCGGTAGATCCATAGATATTTATTAAATTATTGTTATCTGACCTAAGACGCCCAGATTTGCCTAATTTTTAATTACATCTTATGCACGTTAACTAATCTAAAGAATGTCTGCATCGAACGTTGTTTAACTTTGGTAATCGTTTAAGATTTAATAACTTTAACTTTACTCAAGCTATAGGCACTAGATAAATAAATTGGGCAATAATGAATAATGATTATCAAAGCGTTTGTTTATTTATGAATCACACAAATATTGACAACAGTAACTTCCACGAACGATTGGAATAACTCATCATAGCGCGTACATTTGATCTCAAACTGTACAAAACTTGTAAAACCAACATTTCCATATCAAAGGGCGAATGAGCAATCAACGGGGAATCCTCCGCTCGGAAACGTGTGGTCATACTTGTATTAGGTACACCTCGGGTAAAGTAAACCCTAGATGTAACATGCAGAAAATTATCAATAACATAAATTTGAACTCCAAAAGAATAAAAAAATCACTATAATTATTTATGTTTATGCTTGTTTTTTTATAAACGATTAGGTTTGCGCTTGCCTACAACTCAGCAGATGTTAAATGATATTGCGGTCTGGGGTGGAGTGCGTTTGCCTAGAAGAAACCGGTTTCAGAGAGTGGCTATCTATGGTGCATTCAAATTTAGCAATGGTCAATGCGAATGGCCTCTAGACTGGAGTGAACTGGCATTTTTATCTGGGCGCTACCGGTGGTCGGGTGATAATTTAATTGTAAGTCCTGACTGTAAATCTTCATATAAGGTCGTTAAGCTAAGTCTAAGCCTTTTAGATGGGCTTAAAATAAAACGAAGAAGAAAAAACTGTTTTCATTCAGCCTTTTTGTGTTTCGTTTCAGCCAGAAAATTACACTAAAAAAATAAGGGTATTTTAATTTGTCAGTTCCAGTGGTTTTTTTTCCGAGATCAAAGTCTTTGTAAATATTTATAACATTCAAATTGACATCGCTGATTCTAAACCGAGTTTGTGATTGGTGAAAAACGAAGGGATGACAACCATCTATAATTCAACACTTTTAACATTTATAAAGGCTTATTTGTTTATATTTTTTAAACAAACAGGCCAAGACTTATTTATCCTTCGTAGAACTGTGTTAGGGTCCAACTCACCGGTATCTCTATCTATAAAACCACATCTACTTTAGAAAATAAGTGGATGCATTATTTTTTTTTTGCTATTGATAGATAACCCATATTCAATATAATAAAAAAAATTAATGTACCTGTATTTTTTTAATAAAATTGGGAGTTATAATATTCAATTAAAGCAACTAAACAATGCACCGTTTTAACCAAGTAAATTCATTGATGTTATTCAATGAATTTACTTGGTTAAAACGGTTCATCGATAATTATCGATAATTTTTTTATGAATAACTATTTTACAAACTTCTAGAAATCATTAAAAAAAATCCTAGATATCTTGGCATTAAATCACCAACCCAAACCAAGTCCTTACAAAGACTCGACACCGCTATCCCAAAACATCTGTATCCCACCGCAGGGTTGTCACTGCGATCAAATGACGTCCATTTACATGCAGCCGTCACTGGAATTAGGGCGCACCGGAGCATAGCTCTTGGAAATTAAGCCATCGGTTACCAACCCTATCTTGATGCTGATTGCTTCTAATTAAAGTAGATCTCTATTGTGTGTGATTAACAGCATTTGTATAATTTGTAATGAGGTGAAAAAATGCTCATATATACCAGCATTCCAGACTAGGCATACTCCACTTTTGGTCAGACTGTCGTTGACTCATGTGGTTTCAAGAATGCTGGCCAAATTATAAATAAAGCTGTAGTGAGTAAAAAATAAAGTGATTATGTATGTACTAATACTCAATTTTTGGATAATAAACCTTTTTATTTGTTTTTAGGGTACCGTACATAAAAGGTAAAAAAGGGACGTTATTACTAAGCCTCCATTGTCTGTCTGTCACCAAGCTGTATCTCAGAAAGCGTAATGGCTAGATTTGTGCTGTTTATTCAAAAGTGTTTTCAAAATGTATTGGCTATCACTAAAACGTGCATAAATTATAATTCAGATAATGTGTATTCACAGTATTCACTGTAGTATTCACAGAGGTTAAGTTTTTATAAATTAAAAACAAACTTAATGTCTGTGAATACTTAGGTACTACGAGTAAATATGAATGCAATAAGTTTTAAATGAGCAAACGTGCTTGCGAAATATTTTTTTAATTATGATGTAATATGTTAGGATAAAAGTACACTAACATTGTTTCTCCAAATATGTATATATGTATAAATAAAGGATTTTTGAAACTGAAACTGAAAATGGCAAGTTAACTGAAAAAAAAATATCTATAATGTATCTTTTTTCATATTAAGTCATAGAGAGTATAGCGCAATACTTATAGAGATGAGATCTTCATGTCAGGTTCCACTCGCTCCCGTGGCATGACAAATGAAGCGATCGCATGCGTGCGCCGGACGTCTGGGCCTGTCATATCTATGAGGGGTTACTGCTGGTGCGATCGAGATTTTGACAATTTATTAAGTAAGAGTAGTTAAATATTTTTTCCGTGATCAAAGTGTGCGTTTTTGTAATATTTGAATTGTCTATTTGCACGAAACAAACGGTCACACTTACTTAAAAAAAGTTGGATATACGTTTATATCCAAATTTTGTACAAACATATAATATGCCTTATGATAAAAGTTCACAATGTACAATTTGCCAGACCCGATTCTAAGCCGAGTTTGTAATTGGTGAATAAGACAATGGATGACAGTTCAACACTTTCACTCCAAATCAATCGAGAGTACTTTTATGATGCGAGTAAGTAAGATTTTTTAAGAAACGTTTTGATTTATTTAATATAATCAGTTGTTAAACCTTTCATTCACAAAATAATATATAGTTGCTTAGTGAGTCAGGGCGATAAGTTTTTAAGATGATGTGATTTATAATCTCGATACTAACTCTTGACAAAGTTTTAAATACTATTTTTGACAATATTTAAATAAAATTAAAATATGCTTCATTTTAACATTAAAAATATATTTTCTACTCTTTTGTATTTCCATGAATAGAATAGAATAGAATTTCTTTATTATCATAGTGATACATAATTATTACATTATATTTACATAATCATAACTATCATCAATATAGACTCGTCAGTATTTAATTCAATAATAATTTAATACATTAAATTAAAAGGAACTGCATAGGGGCTTTGTCAACAAGTAAATAATTATAAATAAAAAAAAAGTGAAATTATAAAATATCCTTATCCTATTATATGAATGCTCATGCTTATATGAATGAATATGAATGCGTATAATTTTATGGAGATAATGTATTTTTTCCGGAATGTGAAAATAGTAGCACCCTTTTACGTATGGCCTGCCGTTGTGGGCTTAATTACGTTGTTGTTTATTAAGCCCCGGATTTCAGAATGTCACTCCGTCCTTTTCACACTTGTATGAATGTTCGCTATGTGAGGGAGACACGATTATTATGCGACGATTTTTTCCATTCAAGTGTTAGGAAGTGTTGAGATGCTTTATCAAGGGGATGCAATGGACAGAATTTAAGGGGAGTTTCCTATTTATTGTTTTATTAAAAGGGTTAATTGTTGTCAAATAAATGTAACTATATTTACCCTTACGAACGTACTATATAATACACGCAAGTCACTTAAAGACATGTTTTTTTTTTAATTTTAATATGTCATCGCTTCACCACAATTCACCTGATGGTAAGTGATATTGAGGTCTACGGTGGATCGCGTTTACCTAGAAGGAACCGGTTCACTCTCGCCTTGAAAATCTCAAGATCACAGTCATTGGGGAACAGGGAATATTTTTAAAATTAACTAACAAAAAATATTTTTCCGATTTTTCCACATATTTAGTTGTAATATGCATGTTTGCTTTACGAGGAACCCTATAAATCAACACAGGAATTTACAAAGGTGACAGTAACATAATATTTTTCTGACAGACGTCATGTCAACCCATAAATCAATATTTGTGTAATATTTACCATCTATTTTCAAAATTACATACCCGTTGTTTGTTCGTGTAGATTTGTCAAGATGTAGGGTGGTGAAGCAGTAGTTTATCATTCACTTACCTGAAATCATAAAAATGAAATTTAATTCAATAATTCATCTATTTAAGGCAATAATTATGCATATAATTAATGAACTGGTCTATATAAAAATAATAATAATAATATTAAAAATTCCTCGTTATCGTTCTCTCATGAACTAAGTTACCAATTCTCTCATGAGCTAAGTTACCAATTTTCTCATGAGCTCAGTTACCAATTCTCTTATGAGTTAAGTTACCAATTCTCTCATGAGCTAAGTTACAAAGTCAAAGTTTTTTAAGTCGCCCGAAGGCTTCTGACTCGGCCTAACGACTATAATTGTGTGTACTAAGACTAACCGCCAGTACCTTAAATTTACCGTGTCAACCGCCCCACGGTCAGTTTTTAAATATAGCAGTCTTGTGCATGGTCACCCACCCAAAGTCTGTCCACATCGAACGTCGCTTACCTACAGGTGCTAATAAAATTGCGCTACACGTATTATAAGCTAGTAGGCTTTTCTATAAACCAAAGCATAATATAATCTGACACAGAAGTGTTACGCAGACATCTTCATGGAAAAGGGTAGCATAAGTAAACTCCAGACGCTCATAAGTAATGTAGGCACACGCGATAGATACACTGTGCGTCCGACGTACAAGCTTTTACTGGACTTAATTAAACCAGACTGTGTCAAAGAGTAGTTGGTGTAGAGAAGACTACATTGAATTTTTCCTGAACCAAAAACATGCTTATTGTAGTCAGTAGCCTTATTTAGTCTTAATCAAGCAATTTTGGATTTCTAAAAGCAATTAAGGTTTTAGTTGGAAATTTATCAAGTTGATGATTAAAAAGTTATGTCAGAGATGATATACAGCATATATTATATTTATATTAAAATGGAGCCCTTACCAAATTTTTAAAAATTTAGCAAACACTGTGATTCCCAGCAAAAACCAATATTTTTTTGAATATATGAAATGAATATGTCATAATCATCTCTAGCCCGTTTTTGCCAATTGTTCAATTATTGTAGAGGAGCCTAAACTCTCCAACACGGCACATAGTACGGTCTTCGACCAGTCTCCACCAGTTTTTTCCAGCACACAAAACGGCATCATTCATACATCATTTGATGGTCATTACAACGCTCTCCGTTTCTATCGTTTCGTATTTGTTCTACTACTTACAGCTAGGTACTTGGCCAACAGGGCGCGTAGCCACATAAGTTATCATAGAAATCGTAGAACTTTATTAACCTTTTTACATTGCGTTATATTCGGCACGTCAAATTTACATATCCATAATATTCGTCAACAATTAATTTGTCAATCGTACAATGGCTTAATAATATAATTAGTCATACAATGTCATAATAATAATATAATATAATATCAATTAATAAATATAAGTTAGCAACACTCTGGCCTGTTAAGCAAGTATAGTCTGGAATAACTGGCTCTCAAGAAGGCTACCTGAACAAACTGTTATGTGCGTCCAGTCTAGTACAATAATAAACCCTACCGCCTTACAAAATGCATGTAAATAAATATAAATAGATTAGAACACATTTCACACACGGCTGGTTAGCCCCATACTGAACCATTTCTAGTTCGTATTATGGTTACTAACACAACTGATATACTACATATACATACATACATATTATATAAAAATACATATTTAACACCCAGACACACAGCCAACAAATTTGTATAAGCACAAAGATGTTGACTGGGCCGGGAATCGAACCCGGAACCTTCTGATTAGCAGGCCGGCATGGTAACCTTTACGCCAACGAGGTTGTCTAAGCATGTATCAAGCAACATAAATTTATTCTCTTCTACACGTGTATTTAATCTTTAGCCAGTATTATGTTTATTACGTCCGCAACTACCCGAGCATTTCATATATGTTTCATCTAAGCGGGCGGCGCCGGGGGCGATCGGCTAGCGAAATTGTGTCATTTGCACGTAGAAGGGAGGAGTGATATAGGTGTAGCTTGGCCAGTGGTTCATATACTGTGGGGTATGATGTACAACGATATCGAACAGTAACTTATGTAATCTTTTGAGTATTTTTGATTTACCAAGGATTTTTACGGGGAATTTTGAGAAACCCTAAAAACACTGACTCTGGAAATGAGCTTTTTATGGTCTATAACTCTCTCCTAGTAAGAGAAGGCCCCGAGTCCCAGCAGTGGTCAAGGTATAGTGAGTTTTCAGTATTTACCAGTAAACAATCAGTGTTTAGCAGTAAATGTTCAGAAGAAAGTAAATCTTCAGAATGAATCAGTAAATAGCTAGTACTAATATAAAAATTATAAAATTACAAAAGAAAATCTACAAACTTAAACTTGCTGTAATATTTGATATTCGAGTTCAAAGTATTCAAATGTTTTCACCACACTACTATTTAGACAGTTAATAAATAAGCAATAATTTGTAGCGCCTGTAGCTCGGCTGGCTAAAGTGATCTCACACGATCATCGAAAAAAAGCAACGGTCGATGCGGACAGTGTTTGGATGGGGGACCAGGCACAAGACTGTCGTTTTTCAAATGTCATTTTTATCTGGGCACTACCGTGGGTTGGATGACACGTTAAATTGTAGGTCCCGGCTGTTAGCCCTAGTACAAGCAGTCGTTAAGACAAGTCAGAGGCCTTCGGGCGGCTTGAAAACTCTCGCCATCAGAGCTTGGCCACTTTGGTCATACGAAGAAAAAGAAGCAATAATAATACTTGAAACATAAAATCAAACAAAAATATCTTGACTAGATAGAAGACAAAATTAAATCAAGTAAAGAAAACAAGGCTTTCGATTCAAGAGTCAACATCTTCTGATGATGCCTTGTGGAAAGGCGAAACACGTGCAGAGTTAAGAATTTCCGGATTGTGATAGGTAACGTTAATCTTAATTAATATTAGTTAATTTATCTTAGTTAATTGATTTCAGTTAATTTTTCCTTTACTTGTCTTAATTTGGGTTTCGGATCACAGCGGAAGTACACTAAATATTTAATTTTGTCTTCTATTTACAGTGGATTTCCGCAAAGTAACGCCTGAGTCAATAAGTTAATATCTAAACTAATTACACTGGTCGACAGTGGTTTTGTTGCCTTTGATATGATGATGATTTTGGGTCTATTTATACACGCAATTCGTGAAAATGTCAATGATTTTGTAAGATCTGCTCGTGTTTTTTCAACAAATGACTGAAAATTAAAATTTTGACAATAAATAGTTCAAAATTCAATTTGTAGAAACGAGCAAATTTAGTGTTTTTACAAATATATTCGTAATCTGGGCACTTAAAAACGTAAGAATTTGCGATAATATCCAGGGCAACAAAAAAAATAGATTTTTTGTAGAGCTGTGTTATCGTAAATACGTTTCAGCAAGTTTAGCAGGGACGTTGCACAATGCGGCCTAATGAATGCATTCCGATGTGACGCGCCGCGCCCCGAGCGCAGTGTTGGCGTGACACGGGACAGCGGCCGTGCTTAGTGTGCACACAGCTTTATATTTCATGGGGGAGCCAAACATGCCGAGGGCTATCGGGAATTTATATCAATTTTTGGGATGATATTGTATTTTCGTTCCATATAACCCACGTTATAGATTCCGGTAGGTTGAAGTTTGTTGTTTTTATTTCGGTTACACCTTTTAACATATTTAAATCAAAAACACTGTAGATAATAATTAATAGATGTTAAGAATTTTAAAAGTACTTAGTTTTGAAGCGATGACAGTTCAGTCGCAAGTGCGGCTGCTTTACGTCCACAGGGTCATGAGTTCGATCCCCGCCAATGAATTTGAACTTTTGATGAAGGAAAAAATAACATCGTAAGGAAAGCTCGCTAGCTAGCAACCACTCTCAAGTTGAAAAATTTGTCTCCTAACACGGTGTATTTCGGCAGCTTCCTTGTGAGTTAGTATTTCCAGACTAGCCATGCTCCACGTTAGGTCAGGTTAGAGTGTTGCTAACCTGTGTAAGTTACGCGCCTTGCTAGTCAAAAGCCATGATGCAATGTGTAAAAAAAAACTAAGAAAATATTAAAAAAACATCTTCGATGAACAAGAAAAAGAAACAGCATCCGTTATTTCATCCTGACATAATACGTAACGAAACATGCACACAAATCAGCATAGAACGTAAAGGGACGCGCACACTCCCCATGCTCCGAATTAAACCGAATTCGACAGCTGGAAAAATTGCCTCAAAACTTGCTGGGGTGAAAACAATCTCATGGGAAAAGGATTCGAATGGACTCACGTATGCAATTTTTTCTGCTCAAATTAGCTTGCGTCTTTGACTTAAATAAAATGCGAAGTAGTAGAAGTAGTAGTATATTAATTTAAACCTTTTTTTCTATCCGTGATTTAAACTCTTTTTCTTTTGTGTGATTGAGTTCTGACAGAATTAGAACTACTTTAAAATTACATATCTCAAGAATTTCCATTCAAGCTTTATCTCTCTTTGTATATCAGAAAGCCGCGTTTATTATACCTTAACTACAGAAGCTTTAGATTTTTTTAGCCATGGCTGTTAAATAAAGCAATCTGCCATTTTTTTTTTCTACATATGAGCAACAAGGTTTCTATTTTTTTAAATACACACCAGACTGTCACAGAACAGTAAATGGCATGAAAGGAAAGAAACTTAATCCCAGGAGAGATAAAATACTGTGTACGATGAAAAGAACTCAATAAAAAATATCCCACCAAACACCTTACAATGTGTTCTGACAGACTCCTAGAGTACCAGGTGTTCCAGACTAGGTATGCTTCCCTTGAGACCTAAGAGTCACTCGTGACAATGTATCTCGTGTGATAACGCTGCTGCTGCATGCTGGTCAAAGAAAAAAAAACCTATGTTGCAATTCTTAACCTATGCTAAGCTATGTTGCAACTATCGTCTAAGATGCGCCGATATGGTTGCCCACGCGCATCCCACGTATAGAGAAGTCGCTTGTTCGTATTGATGAGTACACTTTCGATTGCCAATACGTTTGGTTTGTGCAATTGAGTGTTAGTAATCGAGCAAGTACTCGATTACTAAGTACCTACCTTTGCATAAAACAAAAGGTAACGCGATGAAGTTGAACCTAAAGTTGTTATTGAATATGTAGCATTATAACTCACAGTAAGATCTCAAAGTAGCGCCTATAGCTCGGCTAACTAAAGAGATCTGACAAGATCATCGACGTTAAGCAACGGTCTAAGCGGACAGTTTTTGAATTGGTGCTCATGCACAAGAATGTTGTTAAAAAAAGTGGCATTTCATGGGGGTGCTACCGTGAATCGGATGACACGTTAAATTACAGGTCCTAGCTTTATGTTTTAGTACGAGCAGTCGTTGAGGCTAGTCAGAGGCTTTCGGTCGGCTTGAAAGCTCTCAACACCAGAGCTCGGCTACTTAGCGCAAACAAATAACGGGTAAATGAAATTTATAAAGAGCTTTCAATATACTAGGTGGTCTCATATTGTTTTATATGTATGCATCTAAAACGGGTCCGTCACGATATTGCGAAAATTTTTGTTCGAAAAACGTAAGATCGACTGAACGTTAGTTCGAATTAACTTTGGTGCGAAACAACTTTATATCGAAAATCGCTGCTGCGAATGAACGTTAGTTCGAATTTACTTTTGTGCGAAATAAACAATATACAATTTACATTGTATCTGCATGTTTAGTAGTTGCATGTCGTGTAGCGCATTCAATATTTTATAACAATCAAAGTTAAATTGTACTTCCAATATTGTCATACTCTGCAAATATAATGCAAACAAATAAATAGTAAAAAATCTGTACAATTCCCTTGGTATTTGTAAACCTCTTCTTAGAGACGAGTACGGTCTCAAATTAAAACTTTCAACTTTTTGCACAAAAACATCTTTGTTTTGTTTCTGTCATTGACATAAATGCCTAAAATTCAATTTTGAGTTTCAACAACTTCGAAGAGGTTGAAGAGGTTGTTTTGTCCAATTTTCCTAAATTCTTGTTCTGGAAAACTTCTGTTATTCTTGTTTGCAAAAGGTTGCTTAATTTTTTCCTTTCAAACTGTCCCTTTGAGCGACATTTGTTATTTTCTACTTCGATTTGTGTTTATTATCCGACGATTGAATAAGAATAGAGCGGTTTTTGTGTTTAGTTACAAAATGAATTCAGTTCAATAGCAGACATAAATTGATAAATGCACATTGTTTCATAATGTGTTGAAGAAGTCTTTTTTGAATTTTCTGAAGAAGTCTATATATGTACGTTAATGTTACAATCTATGTTTAAGATTTTTTCATAAAACGTTACAAAATAATAAAATTTGTAGGTATTTAGTTTTAATGTTCAAAACAAAATCTCGTGTGGAAAGTCAATACATACTGACAGATCTTTATTCCTGAACTGGAAAGTCGAAATTGGAGTTACTATAGACTATGTTTAGTTCTTCGTTTCAGAGATCTAGTTATCTATATTATATTAGTTAAAATAAAATGTATTCATTTGTTTTTAATAAATAATCCAATATGTTCAAATAAAATACTGAATGATATATATATTATATATTTAAAAAAAAAAAAAATTAAGTAGGTATCTTCTAGTGATCGTGCAACATTGTAGACTACAGCCTAACTTGGCATCAAGCAAGCTGTAGTCAAACCCAAATTTTTTATAAATAAATAACAGAGTTCATAATTTCACAAAAAAAATATATTCATTTCAAAGTATGCAAAGTAAATACTCATTCAAAGTAAGAACGGAAATGAGATTGCACAAAAAACATTGGCTACGCGACGGAATGTTCAAACACGCTCAAATTCTCGCGAGTACTTCGGAAACAGACAAACAACCATTTGTAATTCCACAAGACACGACCGTGTGTAATATTTTCTTAAGTCGAAGCTGAAATATTAACGAAGTCAGTTTACCAAAAGGAAAGTACAGACAGCGCCAGCGATACTAACTGCTTCTCTTGAAACGTATTTAATAATATAATCATAAAAAATAAAAATCTTTTATTTGGGTATATTGGCTTATATGCTAGATATTGTACATGTTCTGGCCGTGCACAAGGTACCCTATAGGTCCTGACTGGCACGGCTACAGAGAATATAATAATATTAATCAGTATCGATATCACCTATAACCTGTTTAAGTATTTAGGTACCTAATTATTTGTCAAAAAAAATATATTTATTGAACACAAGACAAAAAAGCCAAAAAGCTTCTCTGAAAAAAAAAACGAAATGAAATATGTATAGCGAAGATTTTTACACCAGTCAAAATATTGTTTAAAATAAGCTTATGACAAATGGAAGTAAAACTTACAGATGTGATAAAGGTGGAGACAAAAGTCGTGGAGCACGAGTGATTTAACTAGTTTAATAAAATTATTTCCTAAAAAATTTATTTAGGAACCAGACCCTTGAATATCTATATTTATATATCCGATTGTATTCTACTAACACTCCAGCCATTTATTGGTGAAAAACACTGTTAAGAAATCATAGCATTGCTATAAAAATCTGCTATTTGCACCATAACATTTTTTTACTACTGCGAAAACGTTTGAACACAAACTGCGCATTTTTATTTCGCCTTCTGTTTACACCGACTGTACCAAAGTACGAAGTCTTAAGTACACTGGGGGAGGCAGGCGGGGTGCGGGGGTCGGGGAGAGTATCGACATACGTTTACTGGCAATATCCGAGCTGCTTTCTTCAAGCCGCCCTTTTCTCACTGCCGGCAAAGACTGGGAAAACAGAAGCGAACATTTTGACTATTTATGGTATGAGTAGGAAAAAGTTTTAGCATTCAATATTTTGCCTAGTTTTATTTAGTTTAATGGAAATCAATTATCTATAAGATTGTTTTAGGTTTAATATGTTATGTTTGTATATATATCTTTTTTGTGCATAATAAAGGTTTTTTACTTCTTCTTTCTGTACTTATAGCAAAAATAAGATGATTGATGATTCTTATTTTATTTATAATATGAAAACAATAGGATAAAAAGTACGTTCAAAACTGTCGAAGGAACAAGAAATTTGAACACATTTTTTTTATTTTCTTATGAAGAAAGTCAACGCTTAGAAAACTGTAAAAGGTTGCAAATTTGTCAAACCAAATTGTTCCAACAGTTACTTATCAGATTTTAAATTGTCTATTTCTCTGCTTAAGGGACACTGCACATTAGCCCGAGCAAATGCGCCGAACGCATCAAACAAAACGAATTTAAGAAACCTACTTATGAAAACTTGTCAAAAAGAAGTGCGAACTTTCATAGATTTCTGTGTTCAATCGACCTACTCAAATGTCAAGGTGTGTTGAGACAAACAATACTTTGTTTATTTTTGTTATTAGGTTGCCCTAATTATATATTTTGTATGTCTTTCTTTTTAATACGCCATCTGCATTCTTAGCTTCGATTCTTTCGGTGCGTTTGTTGGCTCGAGCTAATGTGCGTTTACCTTTAGCTACCCATACGTAAGAAGAGGCGTATTTTGGTGAATTCTCCACCGGCTTATTATTTATTCTTTGCCCTTTATGTGGGGGCAGTTGCGGCCATAACGCAGTTCACGGCGAGCGTCTAGTTAAATCAACCTACGCGGACCCGAACGAATGGCTCGCTATAGGGTCTGGACACACCAGGAAAGTTATAGTCACGGATATAAGAAAAAAATCATGTGGTACATCAGAAAAAAAGGTGTCTAGATGTGCCAAACTGGCACAACTGAAAACAACATGTACGTACATACATATATTCTGGCAACAACCAAAACGCGAGGTCACGTTTACATCTCAGATAAAGAGAGAGAGAGAGAGAGACAGAGAGATAGTTAAATTAAAAAAAAAAACAAAATTGGTTCTCCCATTCGGGAACTAGGAAGCACAAAACCAATACACACACACACACATACACAAAGCGAGAGTCATTAATAGCAATCGTTCTACAGTTACAAATAATTTGGTGAGTTTAAATAGTGACTATAGATTAAATTATTATTATTACAGTGACGACGACTCCATGTAACGATACTCGATTTAACGAACAAACCCTCTAAAGCGTCGTAATCAATTGGCTTTAGTTGGTTTAGCTTGTATTCCATACAATGATACATTGTCTCTATGCTATAACGACCACTCTCTATAACGCCATAAAATGCAAAGTCCTTTCTATGTCAGTGCCGTTATTTAGAGCTTACACTGTATATTGTTATGACTGTTTTGTTAATTAATTTTAATTGTTCATATAGAACATGTGACGTGTATAAGTACTTTTTCGGATAAACGTGTATTATGAGTATTAATTGTAATTAATACGCATAATGCAACATATTTATTTGATTGTAAGTTTAATATTATCTTTGACATGTTTTTTTTTATGGATTTTATATTTTGATACTTGTATGGATTTTATCTGAAATAAATGAATTAATAATAACCAAACTTATAAAGCACAAACCCTGTCGTTTTTTCGTCGGGGGTCCAAAATAATATGAATGACTGTGGTAGTGAGCTAGGTGTATCTAAGCCCTATATCAGGCTAGCAACGCGAGCGTGCGGTGCGGACGTGAATGGCCCGCTTTATTTGCTATTGGCCGAGTCACCGACACACCGGCTATATGCAGATTATATTTTCAACATTTCTTTATTTTAGATAATACATAGACTTTCAGAAACTTCTTCTTCTTTTTCGTATGATCTAAGTGGCGGAGCTCTGGTGTCAGGAGTTTTCAAGCAGCTCGAAAGGCACTGTCTGATATGGCTTAATGACTGCTTGTACTAAGACCTACAATTACACCCGGGACCTAAAATTTGAATTGCCATCCAACCCACCTTAGCGCCCGGATATAAATGACACTCTTTATAAAAGACAGTCTTGTGCATGGTTACCCATCCAAAAACTGAGCGCGTCAATCGATGCTTACTTAACCTCGATGATCATGTCAAATCATCTTAGTTAGCCGAGATAGTACAGGGCTACACTATATGAGCTTACTTATTACAACTTGACATCAGATAATGGACACCCTCGCAAAATTCATTACTAATTCTATTATTTGCAAAGAAATCACTCTTTTCCATTTAAGACAAGCTTAGCGATTCTATTTTTTCAAACACATAAATAATCCAGACTTTAAGATATTGTTATAAATAAATGATATTATTTTATTAAATAAACGTCAGAAAACGTTATAAAACATTGCTAAAACATGGAAAATATATGTATTGTTACCTTTTAAGCGGGAACAAAGTTTGGCACGGCGCGCGGCGAAAATACCGAATTGTGATTGTCAAAGTTGTGAGCTGTCAAATCTCGGGACAGATCTCTGCGGATGATGAGGGACTTATTCTCAGATATTTGTCTTGGAAATGTTGCTTGGATATTTTCAGCTTCTACAATTATAAATTATTCGTGTCTAGAAATTGGATTTTGATCATATTTTTATTTGATTTCTATATTTAGATTTACACAATGGAAGAAATTATTTTGTATATATTTTGCTAAAAACACACACACACAAAAAAACCTTAAAAGTTAATAGTAAATTAAATCAAAGTCAGTGTCCGCGGGTAAGGTGCCTAAAATGCTGGCGGCATTACCTCACAATAACTATTACCTTTACACAATTATCAGCAATTATCTTGAAAAGTCAGCGCATCTTTTTAAAACATATGTTGACCGTTATACAATGTGGTGGCAGTCATCTTAATTTTAAAATGTATCACAGTGTATGTATTGTACTAATCAATGCCTTTTACTTAATACCCATATTGACAGTTGTGAAGTAGTTTTTCCACCATTTTGTGGATACCACAGACAGACAAACACATACAAAAAAACGTCAAACTTATAATGGTATTTTTATGTGAATATGTAATAATAATTACTCTATCAGTAGTAACTTAGACCTAGCAAAGTACTAAAATAAAATAATAAAGATTCAATAATTATAATCACAAGTTGATCAATCAATTTAAGTGAAGTTTCTTTAGGTAAAGCGAAATGTCCCAGTAATTAGAAGCCGAGCTCCGATCGAACCTAGACAAATGAGCAAAGTCCGCAAGCGCCCGATATTTACCTTCAAAATTGGACTTCGGACACCGGCAGCAATCAGACACTAGATTAGATAGCCTTGCAATGCAGTGTGCGCTCATCCCACATCAATTCGAAATTCAAAAACAACCACTCGAAAACTCGCATTTGAAAATCGAATTGCAGCCGTGGCCAATAGTCGCGCAAGGGCTTTTTACGTGCAGCGCACACTTGTCGCCCACTTTTGTGCAAGTGCACACGGAACGGAGCTGCGAGCAGTCGCCCGGGAGTCGAGCTCGGCCCGGGACGCACCCGGCTCCGACCCCTTACAAAAACCCCCCCTCAAAACCAGCCACGCAACAATATGCTTTAACATTCTACAGACACGGTTCATAATACGAGAGACGGGGGCAATGAAAGTAGAATTAGCGATTTGTATGCTATGCAACATGGAATAGGGTCTGCTTTCCGAACACTAATTCGTTTATCGCTTTCGCTTCCGTCTCAACCGAATTTCGGCTCTATTCTGTAAGCGTTTAGGGTGAATTTTATGTTTGGTTTTCGTGGGGTGGCACAGGGAGGTTCGTTAGGGGTCTCCTCATTCATAATCACAGGGATGTCGAACGCTCAGGTGGTTTAGATTCCAGATTAATCGGCGCAAGGTGAGGCCCGCCACTTTATAATCTTCGTTGTTTATAATACGTCTCCTGTTTTATTATTGATCATTTGTTATGTTTTGTTTTTATTGTGAAACTGGAATAAAAATGGTAGGAGGTGATGTATGGGCACCAGATGGATTTTTATGGCGGAGTATAACGATATTGGAAAATTTTCTGTTTTTTTTTTGTTTCACTCGTTATTTTTCAACGGTTTCCCATTTGATTCCGGTGTGAGGAACAATATGTGAAACAATAACACATATGTCGTTTTCTCACATACAGTCAAAGCGATGATATATGAGTTGAATATACGTTAATACGAGTACATCCCAGTCTACGCAGTACTAGAAGCAAACGTGTTTTGCATGGTGGTTTTTTCTAATGCTTGCCTGGCAACCACTTTCAAGTTGTAAAATCCAAGCCAAGAAAAAAAAACTTAGGTGTATTAAGTATATTAGGTCTAAGAATCTATCCTAATACATTTACACCATGTCAATGTCACATTTTGTAAATTAATAAACTAACAAACAATTTATAAAAGTAATTTACAAGTAATCAAGATGTTTTAAATTAATGTAGATAGATTTTAGACCTGATATTGTGCCTCTGAAAAGTTTTTTATAAGTGTACACAGGTATCAATATACACTGGGAAGGACTAGGTTGACACGGGCTAGTGCCCAGTTGAAAACTAGAGTCGCATTTAATCTGATTCTACTATTTTTAGTGCCGAAAAAATATGTTTTTCAAATTTCTAAAATCAATATCGTAAAGCCCATATTAGTGCAATTATAAAAATCAGTGCAAACGAAGCTAAAAATATCTTACCATTTCCATCTGATTTTTTTCCATTGCGATTTCCGCATAAAGCCACCTCTACACTCGTAACTAGGTATGGTTAAAAACGTAAAGCACCTTCCACACTTACCTGAAACAAAAACGACGAACGTTAATAAAGGGTGATTTGCATATTACGACCGCTGTATGAAAGGCTGGGCTTTTGAATTCAAATTCGCGGTAGTTTGAGCGCCGGCGGCCGGTGGTGCAGTGGCTCGGAGGGAGCGGGCTGGTATAAACAATAAACTAACACATAAACCACTTATACTCGTAGCATAAGCAGCCCACTATACGTTCCCACTGTTGGGATTCGGGGCTTTCTCTCACGCGGAGATATAAATAGGCCATTCACCAAGTGCTGGTAGGCGAATGACACACATCTTCAGATATTGTGGTCTTCAAACATATAATAATATCAGATAGAAGTTTTATATATTTAAGCTTTATATACTCTATGAAATCAGTTTTCTCACGATGTTTTCCTTCACCGTAAAGCGAGCGCATATCCACACAAAACTTGAAAAAAAAAGTCGCCGTCTGATTGAAAAGCAGACGTTTTTACCAACGAGCTACACTAGCTTTTACGATTGTATAAAAAAGTGTGTCATGCGCTTAACCACACTTGGCCAGCGTGGTGGATTATGGCCTATATCTCTCTCCTAGTGAGAGAAGGCCCTGAGTCCCAGCAGTGGTAACACTTATATACTATACCTACTATACGATCATACTGCAAGGACTCGAGGCCTTTTTACAAAGAGACAGGTAGAGACCAAGATTGATTAGAAGAAAATGCCAAAATCGCTAACGCGTATTGAACATACAGCAATATGATTTTTCCCAGCAAACTAGTCGGGACAATAGATGTCAGAGGGCGAGGTAATGAAATCACCACCCTTTGTCTGGGAACGTAGTTAAATAATATTTAGCCAGTCGTAGTGGGCTGCTCTAAATTACGATTATGGACTTTTATGTTGTGCCCAAAACGGTGGCCGGATTGGTGAATTGAATTTTTGGGCTATTGTTCTTTGATATCTAAAAGATACGTAAATATGAGTGGTTTTTTTTTCTTTAAATACGAGTAGGTCGAGTGTTTTGTTTTTTTTTTTGGGCACGCGTTAATGAAAATTCGACTTTTAAATTTTTGTTGAAAAATAAATTAATGATCTAATATTTTACGACAAAATTATAATACATCGTTAAAAAGTACGAGTAGGTGTACATTATGGGATCTATTAAAGTATTTTTCTAATCAATTTTCTAAGCAAGACGAATTTTCTGCTTTATATGAGCTAAATAGCCAACGAGTACTGAGAGTTCAATTAAAATATAGCCTTTCATAAAAACATAGCCCTTAAAAAGTATTTCATACGACGAAAAAAAGACTTCACTTTTACAAAACACAAATTCTCATTCCCTACCACTATAAGCCATCACAATCTTGTAAACAAGTTGAGAAAACAAAACCTATTCCCATAACTAACAATTCGCAACACGCTAACAGAAAAAGGTTCGAGCCGCAAACAAAAATATACAGCGCCAATAACCAGCAGAGTGGTTGAGAAGGTGGCAACACTGGTGCGAACCATAAACGACATAGTTCTAAAAACGTACCCGCGCCCGCAAACTCCGTTTTACGACTACAAGTTACGGCACAGAAGCGGGAAAGCCCGGGCCTGCCATTAAAGGCTATCCTAGGAATCTCATAAAGTCACACTACCTTTTCTTACGCTCCCGCAATCAATCTTACACCGCCTCACCCAAGACGCGTTTTCGAACGCGCCGCGAGAAAAGTTCTCGCGCGTTTTCCACCCGCCGCCATTTTGTTCCTCGTAAAAAGTTAATGGCCGCTCGTGTAATTTCCAGCCAGCAACAAGTAAAATTAAAAGTGTAATTACGTTAGGAATGACAATTCAGTTTCTTGATTCCGATGGAAATTATAAAAGTTGTGTCGTTAGTGAAGCTCCGGCTCTGCCGTTATTAGGAGTTGAAATGGAACAAACAGGTGCTAAATGAGATAGGATAATAATTCTCATTGTTTCAACGGAATATCAAATAAGATGGCGCATACTTCCCTTGTCTTGTATATAATACTTATTTATACCAACTTCTTGAAAATCAAGCCGGAAAATTTGATTCAACTTACAGTAAACATTTTGCGAGCCAGAAATTTCGGTAAACACCTTGTTTTTAGAATCGGATATTTTGATTGAATATTCTGAGAAGCTCAAAATATTTACTTTGAGAAAGTCAGAAACAATACTGTGAATTGAAACAAACATTTTCTTAACACACTTATAAATTATATTACAAAACTTACAAACAAATCTTAAGATTTAGAACCACTTTTAGTTGAAAAGTCACTAGTCAAGTATGTAACGGTGATTCAGCAGCCTACTTGAGAGCCTCGTGTGGATAACATGCCTAGATTTACTTTGTAAAAAAAAACTACCGAAGCAAATCTTAATACAACAAACCGTCATCTTAACCCTTGCCCGCGTCCGTACGTGTGTAATAGGCATCAATCCAGGGGTCGCAGTGGACTCTGTAAGATCTGACAGACTGACCAATTGCGCGTATTAGTCAACCCCGACCTTAGCTGTTACTGGAGGTATTTTTATACGGACAGCTTATAAAGTGGATATATTTGTTACATTTGGTTTTTTAAGGAATTTTCTTTAGATATCTTTGAATAAACTTATTCTAAAAGCTGAGTTTTCTGTTCTTTTTTTTTACCTATATAAACTGAAAATGATTTTTTAACAGATATTTACAAAATTAAAATAATAATGTCTAATAAGAAATAAACAAGTAAAATATTTCTTGATTGCTTTTTAGTAATGTATAAAATTATTCAACTTTAAGTACCTTGAGTAAAAGTTTGTATTTAGAAATTCTGTGAGCACAAATAAATTAATTGCATAGATATAACACTCTGACGTAAAAGATTCCAAAAAGCAATTTGAAAAATATACCTAATCGAAATAAAAAATGGTTATCTCTATCATTTTATTCTGTAAGGTGAAAAATTTTCAAAAAATATTAGATCTTTCAAATAGGTCTTTCCCCTTTTTACGTTCAATTTTCTGATTCTCCCTCGATGTACGATAACAGAAAGTTTTATTCAAACCTTTACTTTCCCCCGCACTTATAGCTGTAACTAGCCCCGACGTCTGACCAATTGCGTCCATTAGTTACTGCGTCCGAGAGGTTTGTATCGCTGCACAAGCCCGCCAAGGGTTGATAGTGCTAGGACGAATAAACTAAATATATAAATATTTGTGCAACAGTAATGCAGAATTTTATTAGCCATAAATAACATACGTTAAAGGAAAGTCACACTACAATAATAGCTTAATACTTAAAAATACTACTTAGATTAAATAAAATAAACAAATTTCATGATATAAATATTCTACCCAATTAATTTAAGTTACTAAGATTAAACATTTTTTTTTTATAATTTGATGTTTTCTTTGTCTATTTTTTTAAGAAAATCATGCAGATAAACGCCAAATATTTCAGATTTTCTTATTAATTTTCGCAAAGTTACGCCTAAGTCAATTGGTTAGATAAGAACATGGAGACGCTTTTAAGAATTTGAAAATCTTTTCACTCAAGGTGGAGACTTCGATCATACCTAATATAATAAAAAAAAATAGTTATTGATAATTATTTTGCTTGGTCAAGTTTAGAGTACGGTGTAAATTATTTCTATAAAGAAACTGCTAAATAAATATATTAACAGTACATAATATCCTCTTAAATACGACTATTTAATGTTTCAATTTTGTTTGAGAACAAAAAAACATTATTTATAATTCTTTATTAAAACATTATTTTTTGAAAAATACGTAACATGTCCAATATTTTATAAGTCACAGGTAAGTTAAGGTAGGTACGGCCACTTAGAGATTTGAGTTTTTCTTTGTGCAGGAAAAATGTTCTTTGTCGTCGCAGAGTAGGAAAGATTAGCACGCGGGGTGAAATTGAGACGGACCCGCAGCCCGGTTACAAAGCTTTATTGACAGGTTCAAGAAAAAAAATACCTTGTAGTTTGGTATGTAAAATTGCTTTATTTTTTTAAATTTTTTTTTTGACCAGCAGGTCGCGTAGCCATACGGGTTAGCGACGCACTCTCATAAGGTGGAGCATGTCTAGTCAGGATTAACTGACTCCTGAAGAAGGCTGATAGAGGATTTTTCAACTTGGTTGCTAGCTAAATCGAGCACTAGAAATCGCCCTAGCACCATACTAAGTACTTTTATAATATATTTCGTTTATTTGATAACAACAAAGTTTTCGTAATATTTTAGACCGATTACAAGAATAACATAATAAATTCTTGTGTCGGAGTTATTATTTGTAACCTCATAACACCGTTATTTTTATCGACCGAAAATAATGTATTTTGTTGACAGAAAAATATGTAGGTATATTGTACTTCAATACACTAGAAAAATAATCAGAAAACCCACCCGAGTAATAATATCAAGCTTGTTTCTTCCGATGCCTAGCGGGAGAAACACACGCTCGCTGCATTACCGCGCTGAATGGCGATGACCTACCAACTAAAGCTGAAAATTGTAGGTGTCAAAAAGTATAATGTTTTAACAAAAGTAGCAAATGGCTTGACGCGGATGAAACTGTAGTCTTTGTCACGTATCACAAATTTTATTGTTAATACTCTTTACAATATCCATTTTATACATGTTCGCACAATTTTTCATACGAAATATAAAATATTTGTATTTGTATGTACTCGTATTTTGAATTGTTTTATGCCCAACAAGTACCTACCTGTACCTACAGGTACAGGTAGGTACCGAACAAGCAACACAAATCCAAGCGGTCCAATTTCGGGGCCCTCCTCATTATTTGTTCGACGCGTGACAAACTCTTAATCCGCCGCTTGTGCTGAACTTGTGTTTGTCGACCGAACGCCGACGCTCGCGTCGTGCGATCACCCCTTCTCTTTCTAGAGAGGAGGGAGGTTCGACTTAACGCCGGATACTGTACTGACTATTAAATTTTAATGTACACAATATGGTAAGAAAAGTGAATGTAAATGACATTTAATTTTGAAATACATAATTAGGTAATTTGTATATCAGTGAAGAGCGCATCACTATTATTACTATTGTGATAACGAAATGCAGACATAGAAAGCCTTTTTAACCTTAACTTTTATCTATTGTGATGAATTATAACGTACTTATTTATTAAGATTTTGACAATTAATTGTCAGTAAATGCCAATTAAAACGTAATAGTAAAAAATTCAAAAAAAATAATAGCCACAGGATTTTGTGGTAGCCGCCATCTTGGATTTTAAATGTATCGTTGAGTACATATCTCTACCAGTCATGTACTTTTATTTCATACTCATATTGAGCGAGTTGTGAAAAATAATTCACTACATCATTTTGTGGCGGCGGCCATTTTGGACCGATTTTCATCAAACATAGCTAAGTAAGAACAAATCCGACTGAATCAAAGACATAAACACAGTCTTGGCTTAACAGTCCCGGAACAGATTACCGCACTGCTATCGAAGTATGTGTAAAGAAATGACATGAAGAGAAATGCCTATGCTCAGCAGCTACAGAACCGGCTTTGGACGTTGGTGATTGTCCAGACTGTCCAGCTGACGAAAACTGGCAAATTTTTGTTCCTATTTACAACTTTTCTTATGAAACAAAACAATGGATCTAATAATGTTTCCACACAACCCTTTACCACATCCCTAGCCCACCCTCGCGAGCCCGTCGGCTCCGCATGACGTTTGATTACAGCGTGACAAAACACGTAGCGCGCCACTTTTGTATTTGTTAAGCCCTCGTGACGCTGACGTGGGGCGGGGGGCGGCAGGCAGGTAGGTGCTTAGCTTACCGGAAGCGGGATCGAAGATGATAAGGATGGCATTACTGGATGAATAAATTTCAGGCAACGTTGATGCCAGAATGCGTAGGTGTTGTGTACGAGTGACTTATAAATTTGACGACGTTGGCCTAGTGGTTATCATACCGGGCTGCCAACCAGAGGCTATAGAGTTCGATTCTCGGTATGACCAATATCTTTGTGATGAGCTAATTTATTGATTGTCGGCCAGGGTAATCAATATAAAGTATTTATGTTTACATATATGTAGTATATCAGTTGCGTTAGCAATCATGATGCATGGAGCTAACAAGCCGTGTGTGAAATATGTCCTAGTTAAAAAAACTCGCGTTAGTTAACAAAATATTTGAAAACTTGCCTTCTCTTGCTCTCACTCATTAGGTAATGCAAGTGAGAGGACATGAACTTTCAAATGTTTTCTTTCTTGACTCGAATTAAGCAACGTTTAACGGTGCATACGTTTTTCCCTACAACTTTACTTACTTAACTAACTTTTTATAAATACACAAGTAAGCAGGTCTGTTTCTTAATGTCTTCCTTTGACGCAGCTTAACTGACGTAACTCACATACTTTCAAAGTAGTTACTATAAATGGGTTGGTTCTTCTAACGATCTGTAGAAACAAAGACTTAAAAAGAGATCCAAACTTTACCAGTCTTCAAAAGTCTTCACGAACGAATCGCTTTGGACGAATTTTTAGAAAGTTTGGAACATCACACAATTTTCATACAAATACATGTACAATTTTTTTATTTCAGCAAACAACATATTTACAACAAGGAGTAATAATATATATATATAAGTAAAAGTAGGAAAAGTGAACATACAAATAGGTTCTATTTAATGCCGTAAGGAGGTCATGTAATGAAGAGTCGCTGCGCTTAGCACTAGGTACCAGAAGGTCCTGTTATGCAGAGCAACTGTGGATCCCAACCGCTTTTCCCCATGACTTCAAGCAACAATAGTAGTTTTACCTTATTTTTTCCTGGATAAGTTTCACATTTCTTTTTAGTTATTATAATTAAGTGTGGAGTTTAAGTCTTAGCCAGAAGTATTTAAAAAATTGAAAGCATTTTATATAAGACACATCTAGCTCACTTACATTGTTACCTATGTCATTTACAATTTGTTTGTCTGTCGGTAGCTTTGTTGTTTTAATTAATTCACATTGTTGTTTGAACAGGATGGTCGGCGGTTGTTTTTCTACGAGGGACCGGCGGCGGCGGTGCTCTCATGTGGGATTTGCTTGTGATTCTTGGTGCCGCTTTAATTGACATGTTTTTCATTTAGAATATATTCAGGTTTATACCCAACCTATTATTACAAGTTTCCAGACTGAATATATTTTTCTATTTTTTTATTTAGTTACAACAACCAGACAGTAAATATACTTACGAGGGCCAAACTGAAAGTTTTTAGAACGGGCCACTTAAAAGCATTATATTAAAAAAATAAGTTTAAATTTTTAAAATAGAACTCTTTCCCAATATTATTGAGTATATATTTCATTCATTTGTCATTTGTTTTACGATTTGGCGGCAAATTGAAAATAGTCTGTGCACGTTAGAATGAATTTAAGCCGAGAAAATTTTCGTGCAATGATTTTTTATGACTTTCGGTGTCATTTAAGTCAACAAAAAAGTTATGATAGACTTCAATTGGCCTTTCACGATGAAGCCCCATCTCGTGCGACAGTTTACAACTGGTTTATTGAATTCAAACGTGGTGGCACTAATCTCACCGATGATTTGCGTGAGGGACGGCCTTCTACAGCGACGACTGAAGATAACATCAGTGTTGTGCGGCGTATGATAGAGACTGACAAAAGAGTGACCTATCAGCAGATTCGGACAAGTCTAGGCATAGGTATGAGTCAAAAGCACAAAATCCTTCATGAACATTTAGCGGTCAGGAAGCTTTGTGCCCGCTGGGTACCGCATAATTTGATCGAAGCTCAAAAACTCCGCCGTGTTGATTGGTGCCGAGAAATGATCCAAAAATTTAACGGAGGTGACTCAAATGCTGCGTGCGGCATACTAACAGGTGACGAAAGCTGGATTTACTGTTATGATCCGGAAACCAAAAGACAGTCTGCTCAGTGGGTGTTTTCTTCCGAGGAGTTGCCAATTAAATTGAAGAGAGGGCGAAGTGTTGGAAAAAAGATGGTGGCCTCGTTCTTTGGAAGAACAGGTCATTACGTGACAATTGTCTTAGAGGATCAGAAAACGGTTAATGCAGAGTGGTACACTAACAATTGTTTGCCACTTGTTTTGGAAAAAGTTCGAAAGAAACGAGCTCGCAGCAGGATCCTCCTTCATCACGACAATGCCTCGTCGCACACCGCCAGGCAAACGATCAACTATTTGGCGACCTCAGACGTGGAATTACTGGGTCACCCGCCGTATAGCCCCGACCTCGCACTTTGCGATTTTTATTTATTCCCGAAAATAAAAGAAAAACTTCGAGGAAAACGTTTTATGGACGCCGAGGAAGCAGTGGCTGCGTTTCAAAACGCCGTCGAAGAGACCCCTAAGGCCGAGTGGGCAAGGTGCTTTTCTCAATGGTTCTATCGAATGCAGAGATGTTTTGATGTAAATGGACGCTATTTTGAAAAGTTATAATAAAACTAATAACTTGCTAGAATGCTTAGTTTTTGATTTTCTAAGAACTTTCAGTTTGACCCTCGTACAGTAAGTTTATATACAAGTACATGTTATGTATTTTATTTACGCAAATTACTGCGCTGATAATTTATTTTAAGTATAGTTTAAACTATATTTAAAATAACTTGGAAATATAGTTTAAACCCTCAGCACAAGTAATATAACATTTTGGTGCAAATTATTTATGTTAATGGATTATCCGTAGCTAACTTAACACAATTCACTAGAAACTTTATCGTATTGCTAACAAAGGTAAATATCAATAAAACAAAGATAAATATATACAGATATACAAGTATATGTATGTATATCTAAGATGATATCGCTATATTTTTTTCTTTGATCTCGTATAAAGCACATCTCTAGCAAACGAAAAGACCAACTCCCACTTAGCATGCGCGGGGCGAGACCAAACCTCTTTCATTATTACTGACAAAGAATTGTTAATGTAGCGCAAACATTAAGAAAGACGGGGGCAAGACGAACGCCTTGCGAAAGGGGAAAAATGGCAGATATTTTTGAAATTTCTTTTTAATATCCGATTTTGATATAAGATCTTATGTTTGGTTTATTTTTATTTAGGGCGATGACATAAGGGCAATTTCTTGTGAAATAATATTGGAAAAGTAGCTTAAAGATCGTCTTAAGAAGAACTCTAAGAATATTTATTTTGAAACTTATAGACTTAGAAAATAGAAATAAACTGGTTTAAAAGATCTAAATGATTATTAGTTATTTTTAATTTTCATAAATCTGCCAATAATGATGTCAAATTGTTCTTTAAACGAAATTTAAGCAATTTTTTTAATGTTTTTACCAATTATGATATTTTTCAAAAATGACTTTGCCCTTGTTAAGGCTAAGGCTTGCGCTTGACCGAAATTGTGATTTTAAGTGATGTTGTGGTTTAGAATTGAGCACAATTATGAGTTCTCATCAGAATTTAGACTACACGACCCACGGTAACGCCCAGATAAAAATGCCACTTTAAAAAAAAATGTGCATGGTCACCCATCCAAAGTCTTACCGCATCGACCGTTGCTTAACCTCGATAATCGCGTCAGATCACTTTTGTTAGCCGCGCTACAGACGCAACATGTATAAGAATAGGTATAGATATGTATATTATTTGTTGCATGTACAAACCGTATGTCCCTCCCAGACATAGCCAAGAGGCAAAGCGAGCGGGTAACATAATCCTGTCTGGATTTAATTACCTCTTCATTTACTTAGCACGCTGCCTTATAGCTCTACTTCACATGTGTTGCTTAGTTTCACATCTATATTTTAACTTACAACTACAAAATAGTATATTTGTAACACATGTAAAAGGTAACAAAGGATTGAGTGTGGAGATGACGCCTGATAGAAGAGAGTGGAAGAAGGAGATTTGCTGTGCCGACACCACCTAAGTGGGATAAGGTAAGGAAGAAGAAGAAGATGAAGTAATTTGGGGGTCTTCAAATCTAGAGTAAATAGGTTCCTTCTAGGCAAGCGTGTTACATCTTATACCACAGTTAAGCTTAACATAAGGCAAGCTGCGGTCAAACACGTAAGCCTATTCATCAATAAAAAAAAAAGCTTATAGCTTGATTTACTTCATAACGCCTACACTTATTAAGTTTATTTTTTCATTACAGCTAGGGATTTCTCGAGCAGGGCGCGTAACCACACAAGTAAGCGACACGCTGAACTAAGGTGGAGCATGCCTAGTCTGGAACAACTGGCTCTCGAGGAGGCTACCGGAGCACGCCGTTCGATGGTTGGAAACAGATTTTTTAACTTGGGGGTGGTTATTATGCCCTAGTTATTATAGCTATATTATAGTTATTATAGCTATATTATAGCTATGCTATGTTTTCCTCACTATGTTGTCCATTACCGAAATCTCGAGTTCATAGGCGAGGATCAAACCACGACCGGTCACATTTTGGTACATTTGCTTCCATCTCTAGTATTTAAGCTTACCACTTATATTAGAAAAAAAACCTACAAAATTATTAAGATATTAAGTTGAAATTGCGTAAGCTCATAGACATTTTCGTTAAAACACTGACTTAAACCGCACTCTAAATATGTACATATAGTGCCCCGCTTTTACGTAATACCTATAAAGTTCATTGCCACTATACTTACTTACAGATTCTGCACCTTATTTCAATAGCAATAAGAATCAATTTGTTTTAAACTCTTAGGCAAAGCAAACCGTCTTCAGCCAGACGTAGCCTGAAGCAATTGCTACAACTTTCAGAACATAATCCTGAGTCCTAATTAGACATCGGTAGTTAGCACTCTGTTAACTAACCGCAGACTAGATGGATGATTCAATACAGACAAGCCATGGCTGTATCTTTATTCTGACAAAAAAAAATATATGGCATCTCTTTTTTTTCCTAGGTTTGTAAGAAGAAGATTCTTATTTTAGAAAAAACACATTTCTTTTTTTATTATACCAATTGAATAATCATCGTTAAGACGGAACAACATACCGGTAAGAAATATATTATATCATTACAAATACATATGCACGCTAATCGGTTATTCTAACAATATAGATCTAACAATATATATATCTAATAGATAATTGTCTGTTTGATTTTAAGAACATAGATAGCATTTAAATGACGACATTGTCCAAGCCACGAGGTTACGCGCCTAGGTCAAATGCCTAGCTGTAAAAAAAAAACACGTTTAAAACACATTAAAGACTTTCTTAAGGCTAACAAGACGATAAATGATCTTTTAACCGTGTCCGACGTCTACCACGTTAGTAATACAAAAAAATCTAGGCATGAAATTTCGTTTCGTAGATTGATGGATCAGGTAAATCGCACTTCTAGCAAAAATGAAAAAGTTATAAAGGGTCTTGATTATCGTCCGAGATTCGAGTGAAAATGTTTTGAAAAGAAACATTTACTCACAAGTGTATCATAGAAATCATAGATATTTATTAACCTTATCACATTTCGTAACAATAGGCACGTCAAAATATACATATAAATTATCCTTAAAAACTACTACAATTAATTCTAAACAAATACTATATACATGATTGATTTCTATAAACAAATGAAGACTCTGCAAGAGGCAATCTCATATATTCATTTATCGAGTAAAATGCATTTGCTTTAAAAAACTGTTTAGTACATCTTTTGAAGTCAATAAATGGCAGATTAATAATAGTATGTGGCAACTTGTTGAATAAGCATATTTTATTATAAATACCTTGCTTTTGGACTTTAGCTAGTCTGTTCAATAATGGTCTCAAAGCATCTTGTTTTCTTCGTTGACTGTTATAAACATTATAATTCATCAAATTTTCTATTATCATTACAGTAATAGTTTCACATACATTCTCTATAACTTATTTTAGAAACAATTGCTTTCCAAATTATTTTCCCGCCACACGTCACCCCAAAATGTTGCAACTCACGATTCCATTCCACATTTCCCGGAATAAGAATAATAGAAACGGCAACATTTCGGGAGGAATAACGGAATTGCCAGCGTATGAATGGTTAATGCCCAAAAGGGGAAGAACGGGGGATTAATTTCGCGGCTCGGGACATAGGTACGTTTTCCCATCGGGTCACGGTACAAGGGTGCCTATTGCGTGTTATTTTGGGGATGGAAGTGTAGATGAAGGAAATTGTATTGTAGAGTAGCAGTCAGCTGCAAATTTGGTTATAGAAATTCTGTACACGATAGAAAAAAAATATATATACGAGGGTGGCTTGAAAAGTTCGCGACCTAATAATACTTATAACATAAAAACTTAAACTATTCGTAAAAATATGAGTTTAAAATGAAAAACCGAGGATTCAATGCTACGTAACATTAAACGATACCATCCAAAGTTACCAATTTGATCGATGTCATTTTACGTGGCATTAGAATAACATTTCTATAAATGTTGTTATTATCTTGAATAATTTCTAATTGTCTATTAAGATAACTAAAATCGAAATAAAAAACAAATACTAAATAAATATTTTTGTATGGTAGCACACTTAGTTGCTAACATAATATTTTTTATTTTAAGCCCATTATTACGTGTCGCTAATTTCTAACATTTATTTAGCTGTATCGTACGTTCTACATAAAACCTTGAATTAATAAGAAAATTATTTATGTTTTTTATATCGTGCTTTAACTATTTCTCTCGTCATATTTCTATGCCCATAGAAACTGGTACGAAGCAGTTGCCATTTGAACACGTATTGGGTCCGATTAGTACACCCTCTTTGATCAGAGGTCTCCCATCGATCGTTATTGCCGATACCGTAACATCAAGGGGATATTTTTGGCGTTCAACGAACCGGGAATTTGACGAATTCGCGAATTGGATGTGAGAAATACGTACACCTACGCGTGTTCAGGGTTCACTGGAAATTAGTGCCCAGCCTCCTAAGAATGTTGAATGGTCTAGGAAGGTCAAAAGCGTCATATTACGCTTAACTTACATGGTAAGAAGAAAGAAGTATAAAAAAGTGCAGGGGTTCTTGTGCAATCAATGTGACATCCCAAAACCTCCTTTTGAAAGCACAAGGGATGGCCATCGAGGAGGTTTTAGTGAGTAAAAATCTCACATACCCCGGCTACACCTCAAAGTAGTCGGGGATCTATGAAGATTATCTCGTCGTAATAAGCAGCCCACTATACGTTCCCACTGCTGGGACTCGGGGCCTTCTCTCACAAGGAGAGATATATAGGCCATTATCCACCACGCTGGCCAAGTGCGGGTTGGTACACAAGTCTTTGGATATTGTGGTCCTCAAACATGCCGGTTTCCTCACGATGTTTTCCTTCACCGTAAAGCGAGTGCAAATCCACACATAAATTGAGAAACGAGTCATTGGTGTAGGGCTGGGATCGAACCAGGGGCCGTCTAAATAAAAAGCAGACGTTTTTACCACCGAGCCGCACTTGCTTTTTTTCTCCTCGTAAAAAAACATAATTTTTGGCAAGTATGACTTGTCGAGATACTGCATCACTAGTAATTAGCCCCAGTTGCTTTAAGAGATATGTTAGCAGTTTTTCACTCGCTTACACGGTGAAGGAAAACGTCGTTATTAAAATCCACATGATTCGAAGATGTGTTTTCTGCTAACCTGCATTTTAATACCATTATGGATTATATACAGCCTATAATATATTTCATTTGCGCGAGATAGAATGCATCATACACTACGGCTTGTGATATTTTGTAAATTTTTTGGTACATACAATTTTTATTTTGAATATTTTTCTTTCGCGCATTTGGAATAAGTAAATCTGTGGAGATAAATTATCTGTAGTAAGTCAAGCGATATTTACAAGTAGCCTTGTATACTTTGTGATGGAATAAACATGTTATTCACACAATTCCTTTGCGTACAGAAATATATAATAACTTGGATTAGATTTACTTTTGTGCGTGTATTAAATGTTATATGGAGAAACACTCGATTACCACTACGTGAATTGTGATTCAAACAAAAATGCCTTTGACACAAAAACACAAGTTTGAGGATGTGTTTTCAATGGTGAAGGTTTATTTGCGATTTAGTATCTTAGGATATTGTGAGCTGTGAATCTCTTAAAGAATTAAATTTTGCAAACAATTACATCATTATTACGATTTTCCTCAAATGTTTATTAAGTACAAAATACACTTTACAAATAAGAGACAAAATTAAATATTTAGTGTAGTTCCTTTTTTTTTGTTCCATTAGCTATGATGTGAAACCAAATTAAGATTAATGAAAAATTAAAACATTTAAAAAAAATTAGGTCTGTCAAATATTTTTTTTTTCTTTGTTTATCTTAATTTGGATTCACATCACAGCGGAACTACACCAAATATATATAACTAGCTGACCCGGCAAACGTTGTTTTGCCTTAAAAATATATAGTAGCTGATTCTCAGACCTACTGAATACGCATATGAAATTTGGTAAAAATCGGTCAAGCCGTTTCGGAGGAGTACGGTACATTGTGTCATGGAAATTTTATAATTCTTTATTGGACACATAGATAAAAAAGGCATAGTAAAAGACAATTAACTTAAAATTTGTGTAACACAATTGGCGGCCTTATCGCTTAAAGCGATCTCTTCCAGGCAACCTTTGGATGGAAAGGAATTTATAAACGACTAAAGAAGGACGTAGTGTACAATAAAGAATAATAAAAAACATACATATATTATTAATAATCTTATCTTAATTTATATAAATCTCGTGTCACAATGTTTGTCCTCAATGGACTCCTAAACCACTTAACCGATTATAATAAAATTCGCACACCATGTGCAGTTCGATCCAACTTGAGAGATAGGATAGTATAAATCTCAAATTATAGTCGCAATTTTAATTTACTGCTAATTATTGTCTGTTATTATTTGACAGTCGCAATTATCTGTTAACTCCAAATGATTCTAACTGATGTCGATACCTTTCGACTGGGTTGAGTAAGTAATCAATAGATGGCACTGCTATGGTAAATCTACGAACGTGTCATATAAGCTACACTATCTATTTTTCATACCCTTAAGTGAGGCAAAACCTAGTTTGCCGGGTCAGCTAGTATTATATATTAGACAACAGTTTAGCTCTGAGAAGAACTTTTGCGTATGTGTAGTTAAAAGAACAAAATCAAAAAAAAAACCCGAAAATTATTAGACTTTGCGCACGACCGCTGCGGTGGGAGCCAACCTCGCGACTGAGCCGCGCGGGTACCTTACTCATAGATCTAAACACCCCTCCCCCGCACACGCCCTCTTCGCAACGGGCCGTGCAGCAGAAATCGTAATATTTTAATTTCACCATAACTTCAAAACTAAACATCCAATTTTAATCATTCAAAGACCAAATATTATCAACACAAACTGTTCTTATTGATGAAATAATTTATTTTGATAAGGATTAATAGTGTATTGCTTAAAATCGCTTCGTAAATAAGCCATTATTTCTCGTACAAAGTAAAGGATAAAAAATGGTTATTGTGGGTTATTCCTAAGAGATAAACATATACCATCACGGACTTTTTTGTAGACCTTTTTAAGTTGTACAATACTGTAGTAAATTGTTTTGATCTATCTTGTAGGATTCAGTCAGCGTTTGCAATGTAAGCGCAAAAAAAGGTTTTTTTTTACGACCTCACATTAAAAACCTCAAAAATTGTAGCCTATGTGTTTTTCTGATGTATAAGCTATAGCCTATGTGTTATTCTGATGTATAAGCTATATTGTGGTAAAGTTTCATTCAAATCCATTCAGTAGTTTTTACGTGAAAGAGTAACAAACATACATCCATACATCCACACATCCATACATCCATACATACAAACTTTCGCCTTTATAATATTAGTAGGATAGTAGGATTTTGTCTCATATTTACAATAGATTTCCGCAAAAAACGCCTGAGTCAAAAGGTTATAAACTATACAAAATAAATAATTATTGTAAGCCGGTTGTGTACCACTGCTGAGCAAAAGTACACTATTTCCAGTTAGCCAGATCAGCTTACGTGGCCCAGCTTCGATTTCTTTAAATTTTTTATAAACAAATAAAAGTAAATAAAACCTTTTTGAGATTTGAAATTTACCGTATACAAAATCCCAAAATTACAACCGCCAAACGGATCACCTCAGTTCTGCTCCCAAAAGTTTCCCTTTTTTATCTCAGAATTCATTTTCCGAATATAAATTTAAGATTTTCGAGCTCATTACTCCTTATCGGCGATTTAAAAAGGTCCGGCTTTTCCTCAGAGACCACCGTTCCATTATACTTGGCTGGACGCATTCAGGATAAGAGAGAAGCGCGAGAAAATGTAAGGAAAATACCATATCAAGATACAATTTAAGAAAATGGCTGAAACTAAGTAACAAAAGTAGGTAGACTAAAAGTAAATAAAAATATATAAAACCTAGCTAAAAAAACGACCCTTTAATTTTTCTTTTGAAATTTTGAAATCATAACATATGTACATGTTATTTATATATATTATAGCCTTTATATATAATATAGCCTTTATTATCTATATTATGTTATATAGCCTTTATTATCTATTACTCACATGTAAGCTAGAACAAGATTTTACAAATACTAGTTTTTAAAATAAAAAATGTAACAGACTTTTATAATGTTAATAAAGTGTGACTTTTTTGTTACAATACTATCAATGTTATAATCTAAAAATACAGTTAGTATCATCAAGTATGTCTATAATTGAGTAGAGGTAAATATGTTATGTATTATTTAAGTTTATGTATAATAATAAAAATATTGTTGTATAAATTTAGAAACTTTAAAACAATTGGAGAAAGCATCCGTTAAATAAAAGAAGAGCAAATAAGCATAAAAAATATGTTACCTACTCCGGCTCTGAGGCCGTATCTGGCCAAAACTGGATGAATGTAATTCGGCATCATTTCAAATTGAGATTTTAAAACAAGCCAGATTTGGTGAAGCGTGTTTTTCTTTTTTAGTTTAACTTTTTCGCGCAAGATTTTTATTGTAGCATTCTTTTCATAAAATAAAAACTTTTAAAAGTAAATTGAGTAATATTATATTAAGGTTTCAAACTAATATAACAACAAATTTAACATGTGTAACTAAAAATAATAATTAACATAAAATACCATGCACCGCGTTGGCGTACTGATCACTTGGCCAGTCTGCCAATCAGAAGGTTCCAACATGTACATGTAATAAAATACAGCTTTAGCATTTTTATAACAATCACATTGTTATTCTAAAAATCTCCGCGTCACGCGCCAAACTGGCAAAGCCAACAAAAGGTAAGAGCGTAATTCTGAATCGATCTTGAATGTTGATGTCTTTCCTTCCCTAATACATCAAAAGGCACCAACATAGCTCCTGTAGGTTTCTGACGAAAATCAGCCCTAAAGTAAAAGTGAAACGAGACAGATTTGACTCGAACACGATCCAATGTAACTTGGTCGAAGAATAAGTAAGAAAAGTGGCATTTTGTTGGCAGGTGTATAAAAAAAACTGGTAATGAGAGACGAAGATTTCTAAACATTAGGTTCCGTGGGCAAAATTAAAACTAAATATAAAATTAAATAACTGCTATGGATATAAAATTGCTATAGGTACTGTGAAAAAATAAGTCCAAGGGCTTAAGCTACATTCATATTTCATCAATAGTTAGTTCATTGTGCCAACCACCAAGGTGTGAAATGTCTTTGCTCCTCGATACATTGAGGAGCAAAGAATTTCAGTGCGGTAACTAATATTGTGACATGGAAATTTTATATAGAAGATTATAATTTGAAAGTATCAATATAAGGTTTATGTTTATCTGTACACGACTGAACTCTAAAAATAAGACATTATTACGGCCTAGTCAAATGTTAGTGGAACGACTTCGAAAAGAATTTTCAGTATTAAAAAAGTATCGATATATTTTTTGCGCGTTTCAGCGACTTTTCCATTTATCGAGCTCGGATAAGAGATGCTTTGAGAAGTTTTTGTTTTTATTATTCGATCCGATGTCTCGAGTGGGCAGGATAACGATCTAGAAGGGTTGTTTTACACTGATCGTTGTTTACTAACTTTTGATACGAGAGTTGAAGTAGTTCTGATTGTTGGTAATTTCATTTGACTTTGTTTGATAGTCGTTTTGAACGTTCATCGTTGTATTTTGTCTTTGTTTTTGTTTATCAGACATTTTTTTACGCCCGTTTTTTAAAGGATTTCTTTTATTATGCGATTTAAAGTGAGAAAAGTATGTTTTTTTCACACATATTAAAACAGCTAAATTTCAATGTTTCAGTATAACTCACTAGTCCCTTTACTACACTAGTGACATTTCGCGTGGAAATGTCGAAACCTATTTAGAAATAGGTACATATGTATACATATTCAAACAAAAAGAAAACCTCAAAACGTCTAAGCAGCTTTCTGAAAATCATAACACACCAACTGAAAAACCCAGCAACAAAAGAAAATGAAATTAAATATACTAAGAATTGAGAGTCCTCCTATTTTATAGTAGTCGATAAAAAGAACTCTGCTTTTGATTCACCAGATCACACATATGTCAATAAAACCCAATTTTTACCGCACGTGTGCGTTTCAAATGTCCCTCCCTCGGTTCACGGAGCGGATAATTACATCAATTAGACATTTCCCGAATACCTAACGCAATCCACCATCCAACCTTCAAACCCGGATAACATCCGGAAAAAGGGCCAAAAGTTCCGATTCGAATCTCTCTGCAACCCAAATTTAAATAATTAGCCAAGTGCAAGTTAGACTCGCGCATGAAGGGTTCCGTACCATTGTTGTATGGGAGCCCCCCTTAAATATTATTTTTAAATTAAATTATTTAAAAACGCTGCACAAATGCAAGCCTAATTTAAATACAGTCAATTGGGATATAAATTGTCAATTTGACAAACAGAGTTGTGACATGGTTGTCATGGTTACATTAAAATAGTTTAAGTATTTATTTATTGGCTGCAAAGTTTTCTAAACTACCCTCGTATGTTTGTTGTAAGGGAGCCCTCCATAAATTTTATAATTTAATTTGAAAGCTAATACACATTTATATATTTTGTGAAAATTTTAGGTATCTGGCAGATACCGTTATTGGTATATAGCAAAAAAATACGAACAAAGCGTTTATTGTATGGGAATCCTTAATATTTATTTATTTTTTAATGATTGGCACCAGTATTTTTTCAGTATCATTTCACGGTTTTGATTACGTAAAGGAACGAGGAAAGGAAGGAAGGAGGAATATTAGTTTACTAAATATTAGTGAACTAATACGAGAATTGTCCCTTTTTTATTAGTCCACATAGATTATTGCCTCAAACTAGAACACATAGAAGGAAAGAAAAAAACACACATTTCTATTGCAAGAAACATACTATCAACAACCTACATATATACAATGTTTCTACGTTTCGCTTAAGGCGGTTTGGGAAGCCAAATAACGTATTTTGAAAAATCCAGAAAATCGTATGTAAATTTACTTACAAAGGTAATAAATAACATTTTGTGAAAATTTTAAGCGTCTTCTTTTTTAGCACCCACTTTAATATTTTAAATATTTTATTTTTAGTATGCCGGCAACGGAAATACATAATTTGTGAAAACCTCAGCTTTACACCTATAACAGTTTATAATATACAGCGAGGTGAAAGTCAGATAGTCAAACCGACAGAGGAGGCTTAGTAATAGGGTCTCGTATTTACTTTTTAGATACGGAACCCTAAAAAAGGAGAAAAATAATCCTAATTTTCCGTGGCCGCACAGAGAACAATTCGAGATACTCCACACGTTACTTGTTCCAAATCGACAGAGGAGGTTTAGTTATAGGGCCTCATTTGTACCTTTTAGGAACGGAACCCAAAAAATGGGCAATAATAATCAACATTTTAGCTTCCGCACACAAAGAATAACTCGTGTTTCTCCACACGTTACTTGTTCCAGCGCATTATTTCCAAGGGGCCAGATAAAAGAGAGTAAGCACCTGAGTTAATTGATTGATGTTGGAGGGGGCCAACTTATTGGAAAAAGGTCCCATTTTCAATTCCGCCTTTGTTGTCACCCTACTGCGTGTTCACGAACTTTCTTCATTTTGTGTGATTGTTCAAATGTATTTGTGGATGCGTGGTAGTAAATTAAAAACCTATTTACTAATATAGATTTTTTTTACTAGGACACATTTCACACACTGCTGGTTAACCCCATACTGAAACATTTCTAGTTCGTATTATGGTTGCTAGCACAACTGATATACTACTACATATACATACATATATATTTTTTATATTGACACATATTTAACACCCAGACCCGACAGCCAACAAATTAAGTTCAGCACAAAGATGTTGGCCGTGCCGGGAATCGAACCCGGAATCTTCTGATTGGTAGTCCGGCATGGTAACCATGACGCCAACGAGGTCGTCGAGATCAATCAGGGTTTTTTGTTTGTTTATTCTGAAGGTTTAACACTTATATGACATACGCGAAAGTTTCTATTTAGGTGTAAGTGTGTGTAGTTTTAACTTCTTCACACCCAAAAGGCTGGACTGATTTTGATGAAATTCGGTTTGAAGATAGCTTTAACCCTGTATTACACGTGGGTCAATTTTTATTCCGGATTAACTCGGGTAACACCGCGGGACGCAACTAGTAGTACATATTCGCCACTATTCATTAATCGAATTGAAATAGTTCCTAAATCACCATTTTAACTAATCTGCCAAACAAGTCTATTTAATCCAAATCTGAATACTGTATTAAATAAAACAAGAAGAGAAAGTAATTTATATTTCTGGTTTGTGTTTGTTCCAATAAAAAATACTTTTATTTTTATTTTTGGAAACCAAACTCCCTTAGAGTGTGACAAAAATTGAAGAATAAATCAAGAAAACCTCACGACATTTGCATTCGATTTCCAAACGCCCTCCCAATAGTAGGGGCCAGTAATGGCAGTAAATTCCCAGTAAAGAGATCAATCTCGAAAAGGTCCGATACACAGCCAAGTCTCATTTACTGATGGATCACGGCCCGGTCCCAGTCCCGGGATTTAAATAGGGATGCGACAGTTTCAAGACTCTGAGATTGGATCTTATCTTGATCAGGTAAGTTTTGAACACCTGTGCTATCCAGAATGAAGATGATTTGAGATGATGTATGAATTTGTGTAGCACAGACTTTAAAACGATAAAAGCAGTATGGGACATAAAATAAAAAATATTAACAATAATCATATGAACTAAACTGGCACAATATAGAATAAACAAATTCGATATAATAAGTAGAATATATTTTTATTAAACTATTAAAAGGAAATTATTTGGAGGATAACTAATTACTACAAATTCAATATTAGTTACTGTAAATCGAATCTAAAATTAATTAAATTATAAGTAGAATTGATCTTTTGACGGTAATCAAATTAAGCCGAGGCCTGTTTTTCGGTGGTCTATTATAAATGAATTACCCATGAAGATTTTCCCCAATGATAAGGAGCTAAATATAAATAAAAAAAATGTATTACGTATACTTTTAAGTTCATTAATTTTAGATTTATTTTTTTAATTATTTTTTTATTTATTATTTATTTGATTAATATTACATTAAGTAATATTGAATTGGTAGTAATTAGTTATCCGTCAATAAAATATACCGTACTCTTATAAAAAATAAATAAACATCACAAAACATCATCACTTAGTATCACAAATAATACAAAAAAGTTATTTTGATGGGTGAATATTACAAATGTTTTATATGGATTTTATACGGCTTAGCCGTAAAACTAAATAGAGTACAAAAGAGGTTGTATTGTGCGCAATTATATTTTTCTATATTGTACATTTATTAAAAAACAAAAGTTTATAATATCTCATCTCTATGACCAACAAAGTGACTATTTCAAAAGTTTTCCGCTGTCTCGTTTTAGATTTTAAAATATTTCCAACATTTTTATTCCGCGACTACGATGAAAGAGATTTTGCTGAGTAAATACTTGCCGAGACATTTCGAAGGGTAAAATGTATTTTACTCTGAAAATTATGCGCGTTAGAGCATAGAATAAGAAATACGCTCCAGCAATCATAGGAGAGACAAACATAGAGAGATGAGTCCGGTTAAAGTTATTTGTGATATGATTTAGTTAATGAATTTCAAACGACATCAAGTGTATAATTACTCTGAATAGTATCACTTATCAGAAATTTAAGCAGCTTGTTCGTAATAGTACATTTATTTGTAGTAATTGAATCTAGAATACCAAATAGAAATGATAAAAAATTTGATTCGTATATGCATACATGAAATTGCATTCATCATAAAAACAAAACTAAAATAAAAACAAGATTGAAACACAATCACCAAATTCAAACAAAATCATAATATTAATAACATTATTAAGCTGACACTTGGTTTATTATAGTATACTCGTATTAATAAATTATCAATCACCTGATGGAATAATTAAGATACAATCAGTGAAATATTAGTTTTAAGGTAACGATGATGAAAATAGACATGACAGTTTGAAAAAAATACATACAAACTTTCATATCGGAAACCATCCAACACCCAATATAAAATGTTCCCCGAAAGCTGTCAAAGCTAAGACCGAACACCCTTCGCGCCTACTCGTAGGCAAATAGCCTATCAATCTACACCGCAGATTTATTTTTATTTATGCAAAGAAAGGCTAGTTTAGAGTTGTGTGCTTAGGTATTAAAAAATATTCATGACAAAGATTGCTTTAAACATTGTAAAACTAGACCAAGAACAAGACCTGTGCCCTGCGGTGTTATCGACAATTTTATTCAATACAAAAATAAGGCATACATAGGCTTATATAAAACAGGAAGTCATAAATAAGTAGTGCTATCAACGATTGATTATCGAAATTGGTTAATTATGGTTAAATTTGTTTTAAACTAATATTAAGATATAGCAATATCTTATAATTTCTAAAAAATCAAGTGACTAATCCATCTTTGTATCATCTGTAAGAGTGAAATTACGCTCGGTATTTTTAGGCTTAGACTGACCAACTATGAATAGATGAAAAAAATAACCAACTAATTTTCTTTATTTCATACCTATATAGTAAAAAATAATTCTATTGGAGAAAATCAAAATAAACTTATAGCCACCTAACTTCGCGAACCCGATTCCGATCTACTTTCCTTAACAAATCCATCAATCTACACCAAATCTAAATAAATCTCTTACTATAAAGGGCCGAAGGTCTGGAAGCCAGTGGAGAGGAAAAAACCATCAAGTTACAAAGATTTACCACCAATGTAGCCTGTACAGTTCAGTGCAGAAACCAAGGTGAACATAAAACTGTAGTCACTCGGTAAAAACTCAATCTTATGTCATTTCAGCAAATTCACTAAAAGTATATAATCTGAGCAAGCTATAGCGAGGGAGCGGCAACAAATATTATCTTGGTTAAAGGCAAGATCAAAATCTTATCTTCTTTTCCTGTTCCCAGAAAACTGAGTGTTCGAGCTCACCTACTGGCTTATCTTGCGCTGCCAGAGGCTGAATTATAATGGAATTTCAATCAGTCCCGACGGTGGAAGGATTATTGCCGGCGACCGTTAGAATTGCGTTTCCAACCCAGCGGGGAATTTACTATGTTGACGCGGTGACAAAGTTTTTCCGAAAATGTAAAAATAAAATTGACAACAGAATTCCAAAAACGCAATGAGCATGTTTTGAAAATGGTACCTTAGGAATGGTTCAACATGACGTTCTTATATTGACTACCTAGTTATTTTACTTGTTTTCAATATTAAAAACGGATGGTAAGTAAGGTTGAGGTAAGATTATAATCACAGTGTTAAGTATTCAAAAGAACATGATCCGGTGGGAATAATGAGGTATAAATATATTACGTAGTTCAAAAATCTAAAATTGTTAGTGTTTAAAATCCTATGTAATTCAATTATTCTCATATTTATAGTCATTTTAGTGATATGAGATCGCTTTTCGTTGGTAGTCTAAAGTATAAAACTGGAATCGAAAGCTGCTTGGCTTGAGTCCGAATGCTCAAGTTACATTTTTACATCATCAAGTCTTCGCTTCCACCCAGACTTTCCAATAGCTCCCGATCCGAACCTCAGCATCTCCAGTTAATCACCTCAGAATGCGCTCACCTAATTTTCACTCGCGAATAATTCATTCTCTGTCGCAATCCCTAATGGAATATTCAAGCATTAGGGTTGTCACCTGTAAAATTGCGTCGGCGAAAAACGTGAAACCGCATTTTTGTGAAGTATTATGGTGTCACATCTTAAAATTGGTTTTGGAGAAAAATTGCCGCAGAATCCGATGTTTTGTTGTGAATTCTCCAGTGAAATATGGTTTTGAAGGATTTTGTTGATGTCATGAATGTCAACTCACGTTTTGAGTATAATATTTTAGTGAAATTTGGGTTTTAAATGTATCTTTTAAAATTAAACAGATAATTAATAATGTGAGATATTTTTTTTTTAATAATTGTTGAGCCTACGCTTAATCACAATTCGCCTGATAGTAAGTAATATCGCGATCGAAATCGAAGAAGTCCCACCAGAGAAGAAAGGGGTTAAAAATAACCCCAAACAATATATTTCAATGCATCTCAACGTTCATAAGGATTATATTTGATTTAAATGTATCATTTTAATAAATATGTATCATCAGCCCTAGAGATTCCGGTCGACTTTTACCATTGCTATCTGACGAGCGTCTTATTTTCCATAACGCTTTAATAAGAAAGTTTGAGGGTGCCTTCATTTTTGTTCAGGGATCGAAGTGAAAGAAGTTAAATAGCATTCCCGTGTTCCCGTGACGGAGATTGACGGGATAATACTAAATTATGATCAGGTGCTCAGATGACGGCGGCTTTAAGGATCCTAACAAAGACAGATAATCTGAAAAATTGTATGTACTTCAGCTGTGACTAAAACATTTGTAATAATACTATACATATTATTTAGATTTTCTTACATCTACAATTAATTTGTAAAGTAGTGCCTGGCTTGAGTCTGAGGCTTTTCTTTTAATAGGCATTTAAAAAGAAGGGTGCATAACCACACACACGCCATAGATGAAAGAATAATACTTATTTTTATAAAAAAAAACTGATCCAATCATCAGATAAAAATATATCACCAATTAGGAACGCCCGCAGCTAAGAAAACTAAGTTAAGCAATAATATAATAATAATATTATTATATGCAGCTTTAACGGAAACTACTTCAAAATTAGCAATATTTTCCTACTCACTCTCTTATAAATTAGTTACGAGTGTTTTTTTTAAGTTTGGCTTGTCTGCAACTGACCTGATTGTAAGTAATATTGCAGTCTGGGATGTAGCGCGCTTGCCTAGAAGAAACCGATTCACTCTCGCCTTGATGACAGTAAGGTTATAGTCGTAGATCAAAGGGTACAGGGTTCCCGGCAAAGAGTTCTACAATTTAATTATGCCAACAATAAATGTGGAAGCGAGAAGTTTCTTGCGGATTTTAGAGTCTTCAACTGTATAACGATGCCTCTTAGTCTGCCTGGATGTCCGATAGAGAAAATGTTGTTGCAAGCGCAATACTAAGTACTAATAATTAAATAAACATAATAAATCTAGAATTTCTAGATTTATTATGCAGTTAAGTCTGATATCTGCAGAACAGTTTCACGGTAATCACGTTGTGCCGTTTTCTTTAATGTGACGATTAAAGCGCTTTTACGAGATAGCAGCAAGAAGGATTTATTTGAGCCGTGCAAAAATACATAATGACAATCCTTTTTGGTACAGTTTTGAAATGGAAGTGCACAGTGTAAATGATGTTATCTCATCTTACAAGAAAAAAAATCTTAAAGGCCTTTGACATTTATTAGTTGCAGAAATAATAGGACTCTTTATTTTAAAATATTAAAGTAAACAAAATTGATTATTATTACAAAATCAAGCTTACTTTCTATTATTTAGGAGTGTTTAATAAGTATTAATAGCTTTTTAATCAACAATCAAGTTACAAGTAAAGTTTCACGTAATCTAAATCGGACTGGAAATTTCTGAATTAATGTCACACTTTATTCGAATCCAAAGTCCCAAAACTAACAAGACCTCTTCAGATTATTCGAGTTTCAATAAAAGCCGAGGCGAGCAATTCTCACCAAGTTCTTGAATAACATTAGGTAGTAATTTCAAAGTGACAGAACTATTGGGCCGCCTATCTAATAGTCCAAGCAATTAAACTAATTAATTAAAAGTAATCTAATGATTTCTTTAACAAATAAAGGTCATATAACAAAGTCGAGTTAGTTATAACACAAATAACTTAAGCAAATATCGAGATGAAAAATCTTTTATTTTACATTAAATGGGCTTGCGCTTGATCACAATTCACCTAATGGCAAGCCAGATTACTAGGCATACTCGATCTTAGACCAGAGTGTCGCTTATAGTTGCGCGCCCTACTGGTCAAATGTCTCGACTTACCTAATGTGTTAAAACCTATAAAACATTTTATTTTGAATAATTTCAACCAGCTTTTCGACCAACATTTTTATTTACTCGTATATTATTTGGTGAAAGCGAGTAAGGCTCTGTGGTAAAACGCCTGCTTTTCAATCAAACAGTACCTGGTTCGATCCCAGCCCTACACCAATGACTTGTTCTACAAGTTATGTGTCGATTTGCACTGGCTTTACGGTGAAGGAAAACTTCGTGAGGAAACCGACATGTTTGAGGACCCCAGTATCCGAAGATGTGTGTCATCCGCAAACTTATGGCCTATATCTCTCTACTCGTGGGAGAATTCCCCAAGTCCCAGCAGTGGGAACGTATAGTTGGGCTGCTTATACTTATGTTTTTAATTTATACTTCAATATTCATCGCTTTTAAATGCTTTATTGATTTATTGTAATGTACACGTTTTAATCTGTCATTTCGAAGGCTGTGTGTCTTATTACTAAGGCAATAAAACAAGTAGTGCAAGATATTTATGTTTTCGCGCTCCATCGGAACCGGGATTATCTGATGAAGCTGATAGCTGTATGGTCCATTAACTACAGACTCAGCGTGTGTTGAAGTTATGAGATACGCGGTACGGAATAACTATTTGCTTGTTCATTGATATTATGATCATTATTTTTATCATTATTTATCACCAAGGCCAGATAGGCTGGCCTTCTTCTTCGTATGAGCTTAGTGGCCAATCTCTGGTGTCGAGAGTTTAAAAGCCACACGTAGGTCTCTGACTCGGTGTAACAACTGTTTGCACTAAAATTAAGGGCCGAGACCCACAATTTAAAAAGTCATCCGACCCACGGTAGCGTGCCGAAGGAAATGCTACTTTTAATAGAGAGTTTCGAGCATGGTCACCCATCCAAAGACGCTAAGCTGGTACTGGCATAATATTAACCTGAAGTATTTTCTGCGAAATAATAATATTTATCAGATGTTGTAGATTTAAAATGTCATACAAACAATTAAATTTATAATAAAATAGGGATTAAAATTTCCCCTGTAATATAATATAACCTTACTAGAACTAAGCCTATTCTACAAGGGTACCAGTAAGGATAGACCACAATTTTGTAAGTTATTTTGTCCGTCTATCGTAATCGTGATAAATAATCGTTTTTATAGCAAAAATAATCGTTTTAGACAGCTTTTAAACTATTTTTCGATATTTTTGACTGTGTACGATTTAGAGTAAAAAAAAATGTAAATTCAAGATGTTGAATTTACAGTTTGTCATCATCCGAACTTTACACACGAAACAATGAAATTAACTTGTTAAACTGAAGCACATTTTACTAATTATCATAAGTAAAAAAATACAAAAAAAATTAAATTGCATTTATAAAACAACCACAAAACGTTTCATAAAATAAAATTTCACACTTACATGGAAAAGTTAATGTGTAAAGCTTTAATTTGTAAAGCAAACGCTTTTCATAATCCCCGAAACAAAGTATCCGTGAAACCGCGAGTGTTTGCCGCAGATTTACTCGTGACCGTGTTGTTAGATACCGCAGGGAAAACTTTTATTAACAAAGTATGAAATATTTATATGTAGTTATTTTGGTTACTTTTGCTAATACTCGCAATAGGCTTTGTTTTTGTTGCTTTCTAACATACTAACAAGTCGAAAATCGCAACAAAAACGATTGCTGATATTATATTACTGAGATGATATAATGATATTATATAACTAGAACTAGAATTGAAAATTGACATTGGTATTATATCGTATATTTTTGTAATGATATCATATAATTAGACTTGTAACTTTGGTGTTATCAATAAATGATTTGTAATATATTTTACAATAGTAAATGATATTAATCAAATATCAATTTTCAATTTTAATTCTTAATTTTAATATGGAACTAGTTGCGTTATTATGTTGTTCCAGCTTACTACTTTAAAGAGTTAAATTTATGAAACACTATTAAATGTTTTTAAATAGCCATTTAGTTGCTCGAGAATATTTTCCATCCCTTTCTAAGAAGTTAACTGCAATTTGATGCGGTATCCACAGGGAGGTTATTAGTAGCCGTTCTAAACAAAGTGAATTAGGCATGCATAGCCGCTTACGGTGGAGCTAAGCTTGATGGCGACGCTTTTAACGGATTAAGCTTACAAAAGCACAGAGAATAACTATATTGGACTACAACCGAAGAAGAACCGACTGTCACTTAATTGGGAATAAAAAATTAAATTATGTATTTTTAACTTTGTTGACCGTGCGAACAAGGCGAGTGAAGTATCTACAGTAACTGGCCATTTTCAGTTTTGTCTGTCTGTATGTTTACTTGTATGTATGAAGTTGAGGCCGTGATTTTAAACCAATACCGACTTATTATCCTGTAGTGATATAACCTGCTGGTCAAGTCAAATACCGAGTTGTTATGGGTAAAATAAACATTTTCACAGACCCACTACAATTTTATCAAGCACGTGTCACGATTTGGAACAATTTACTCTTGTTTGTTGTGTTAAAATTAACTTAAATACATACCAGGAAAGTTCCAAGCGTTTTTGTAGAAACCATTGATAAGGGCACATTTTGTTTAAAAACCATTGGTAAAGGCCTCTCCCTTACTAAAACTCTTTGTTTTAAACTATCAGTTCATCATGTTTAGCTTCCATATCACTGTATCGGCGGTCAATTCTTTATTCACTCCTCTCTCTTTCACTCTTTGACATACAATGACATCGCACCAACAAATCTATAAAATAAAATAGCCTTCAAATTCACAGTAGCCACGTGAGCTGAACTGGCTCAACGCCAAATGTAGTAAGTAGGTGCACAGAACTCGTGAAATTTTCAGCAAGGCTTGCGAGGCTCTAACTTTTATTGTGACCTACAAGTAGCTCAACTTACAAGTATGCATTTCTGCATTTCTAAAACCTCGAACCACGTTAGAAATGTATTTTTTTTTATAGAATAAGCAGCCTAACTGTACGTTCGTACATTCCCACCGATGGGACTCGGGGTCTTCTCTCACGAGGAGAGAGATATACATATATTGTTGGTTTTTCAAGATGTTTCCCTTCAAGTGAGTGCAAATTCACACAAAATTTGAAAAAATAAACGAGTCATTGGTTTAGGGCTGGGATCGAACCAGAGGTCGTCTGATTGAAAAGCAGACGATTTTTACGGAATAAGAAGATATTCGATGTTATTTCTGGAAAATTTAAATGTTGTAAATTTGATGATATGATGTTACGGGATGTCGCGATATGGGATTTCGTTCAATATACATAGGTACAGTTTTAATCTTTGCTTCATCATTTTTCCCATTTGATTCTTAGAGATTGAAATAATATATTTTTTGTTGTTGTTTAAATTTTATAAAGAGCTCAAGCTCGCCAATACAAGTTGTTGAAATAAAACACGCCATCGGCGAGTTGGTAACACTCGGGGCTGCCAGCTTTCTGGCAACATGCCCGTGTTGCCATGGTGGCAATAATCGTCCATAGCAGTAGTTCAGTCTCAAAGAAACCTTAGAGTTCGAATGTAGATAAAGTCACAGATTACTAAGTAGCACAGACCGCAGAATTACTGGTAACACTTATTTTCTATGATATTGCTATTGATCAAGATTTGCCTGATTATAAGTGATATTGTGTTGAATACGGGAGGACTATATAATAAAAAAGAAGGTAATCTCTTGAAAGGAGCTGAGCTTTGACGCTATCACCGTAATGGCAGTGGCTCTCTTAAGTACTTGTTTAAACTCGTATGTACGTATTTACGTATATGCATCTCATATTATGATCTAAGATGAAGCGCGATTGTTCAATGGGAAGTGCAGCGCTACGTACGTGACACAGTAAATATAGTCTCCGCGTCGATTAAATCGTTAAAAATAGATAAGTGACGTAATTTGGGCAAAAACAATTGAATATTGTGCGAAAGAAACAATTGAAGAAAGTGACGCTTTTTAAGTGGGGGAACCACATTTACCCCACAATATTGGAAATGGGTAATAATAAGTTTGTAACATGAAGTAATTCAGCAACTTTGAGGTAATCGTTTAATACTCCAATCAGAAAGTACGATGCAAAATTGCATCAATTAAACAAATCGATCCACCATATCAGTAATAAAAGTTTATTTAAAATACTTTATTTACAATATACGTAACTCCGCATGTGTAACAATATCTACAAACTATCAAATCGTATCGTCAATTTGTACGTTTAAACACACTGACCTGCTTGGATATCCGCCAATGCAGGTGGTCAGGGTAAAGGCTACTACGAAACAAAACTGCAACTATCATAGATTTCACTGTATTAAAACTTTTGTAAGGCATATTTTAATAATTTTTGTATAACCGGCTATCACTTACGTTTATTTTGTCGGAAATTAGCCCGACATCACTGCAACTATCATAGATTTGTTGTCTATTACTTTAGTCTAAAACAAAATCAACAAAGCAAAATAACGTAAAACAATAAGAAAAAATATACGAATTTAAAACATTTTACAGAAGCTTGTTAAAAAGTAAAGTAAAAAAAAAAGGTGACTTCCCTGTGTCCTGCGATCACTAGTACTCATTTGGATGAGGCAAAAGATCGTAGATATAAAGTCTACTTGTCCTTGTGAAAACCGACTGTTTCCACACAACAACCGATGCATGTATGATTTATCAGTAAGAGTAAGTAAATATTTAAAATAATAAGAAGTGGTGCCATAGAACATGATGAGAAGTAGCGCCATAAACTCTTCTTCTTCTTTGTCTTATCCCACTAAGATGGGGTCTATTCTATTCTATCTATGTCTATGGTCTCTACGGTATGGACGTAATTTCGCCAATGTCACGTTACAAGAGAGTCAAACGCAGATTGGATTGGCCGGTGAATGAAGCAAACTAGGCATTAAGAAAATGTTCAGTCATGGAATGACTGACTGAAAAAATGGGGTCAGCACAGCAAATCTTATTACTCCACTCGCTTCTGACAGACGTCTTGTCTACACTCAGTCCTTTCTTTTGCATGTCCATGTCAAGTAGTGCCTTGAACATGATGGTTAAATTTAGTAGTTACCTCACAGGTAAATTGGGGTGCAGGTTTGACCTGTGACCTGGTAATTAGAGCGCCATTAGGCTTTCACGTTGTGGATCGATTTGATTCGACATGTAAAAATGTAAATCTTGATATCATTATACTTACAGGTAATTAGAATAAAATCATGAATGGTGTAAGAAAATACGATGCAATCATTGTAACTTAAATGCTTTTAAAACAGAACTCAATGACATTCTTATAAGCAAAATATATTATACTATTGGCGATTTTTGTCGGACATCTCTTTGGGAATTAATACTAGACTCTAAAATAAATGACATACTAATCTAAATAATTAATATAATCATAAAAAAATCTAAAATAAATGACATACTAATCTAAATAATTAATTTAATCATGTAAGTTATTAGAGAGATTAGAAAAATAAAAGTTCATTGACATCTACGAGTATATTCTGTTCAGTTGTTTGTTGATTTAGTTGTTTTAAATTTGTTTCAAGGTTTTATATTGTATATTTTTAATAAATTATGTAAGTAGCTTTAAGTTTAATCATAGACTATTAATTATTGCACGCCGGTAGGCCGAATAAAATGCACTATTTCTCTGATCTAATACTTGTCTGTAACTATACCACTAATAGACGACCTCTTTAGCGTAATGGTTACCATGCCGGACTGCTAATCAGAAGGTTCCGGGTTCGATTCCCGGCCCGGTCAACATCTTTGTGCTTAACTAAATTTGTTGGCTGTGGGTTTGGGTGTTAAATGTGTATTTATATATAATATGTATGTATGTATATGTAGTATATCAGTTGTGTTAGCAACCATAATACGAGCTAGAAATGGCTCCGTATGGGACTAATTAACCGTGTGTGAATGTGTAAAAAATAATAATAATAATTGAATTTGAATTTGAAAAACATCGAATGTGGAAGGATGTTATATTGCCAAGAAAAAACAATTTAATTATTATTTTTCCTTCCCTATTCCTTATTAATGAATCCTTGAAGTATCCACCTGAAACACCTCTGTCACCTCTTCATATTGTCATATAAGTCGAGCCGCGACTCTGCCGCCACCGCGCGGTTTGAAGCGTGAATTAATTACCGCAGTGTATTGTATTTGCACCGAATATCTGATTAACCGCGTTAATTGTTAATATCGAGTTAGGAGAGCCTGTCACGGAATACGTTATTGATTGTTGTTGCTTTGTGTCGGCTCGGTGCGTGTATCTAATTTGTTTACATGTCTGCGAGATTGGGATAGCTTCAGATTTGCTTCTATAGAACACAGTCTACTTGCTTATATTTATCAGCATCATGCAAAAGCGAGTGTGGCTCGGTGATAATAACGTCTGCTTTTCAATCAGACGGCCCCTGGTTCGATCCCGGCCCTACAGTAATGACTTGTTTTTCAAGTTATGTATGGATTTACACTCGCTTTACGGTGAAGGAAAACAGGAGGAAACTGCCATGTTTGAGGACCACAATATCCGAAGACGTGTGTCATCCGCCAATCCGCACTTGGCCAGCGTGGCGGATTATGGCCAAACTCTCTTCTCGTGAGAGAAGTCCCAGGAGTAGGAATCTATAGTGGGCTGTAAAAAAAAACATGGGCTTATTTTAGACTAGATGCGCCCCGCCTTGTTACCCGCATTACACTGTGACAAGAAAATGTTTATCCAAGATAAAAATAAACCTGATTTAATCCAAGGTATAGTCTATCTTCATATCGGTCCAGCATTTAGAGTGTGAAGGAGTAATATAGATTATATATCGTATCCCACGGAAACTTCAATTGTTTTCGGAATAAAAAGTAGTTTGTGTGTTAATCTAAAGTCTAACCTATCTTCACAACAAATTTCATCTAAATTGGTTCAGCCGTCTGCGCGTAAAGAACACACATACAATTTTTTGTATTTATTATATTAATAGGATTAGATCGTTTTCGTAAGAAATAAAAAATAACAACATCTTTTAACATCAGGCAAGCTGTGGTCAAAAGCTAATCTGTATTACGTAAAAAACAAATATTTCTATATTAAAGAAAGGCATACATTTTTTTCTTGGGGATAAACAAACTTTTAGTGAACTTAAAATGAAATCAAACTTTTGCTGCCGCAGTAGCAAACGCGTTTTTTTTAGTTTATTTTATAATTTTATTTAAACAGAAGTAACAAAAGTAATTAAAAAAAATTAAATATAAACAAAAATATAAAGCGTTCTTAACATAATTTAATAAAAAAAATAACGCAAAAAAAATTAACTGAAGAAAAATTTAATTATTCGTTTCTATCATTCGTTATTAGTTTATATAATTTATCTATGAGCTTGCTAAGTACCGTTGTTTATCAATTAGGCTTAATACAGACATTTCTCCCATAATTACCTCTGATATAACGTCATTACCGGCCGCTGCGTTACTCCCTATATACATAAACTATGAGGTGCTTAATGACGGCCCTTATCTACGGAGGCAGTGTTATTGGAAGGGAGAATCGGAAGCGAGCGATCGAGACAGCTTCCGGTACAGATTTTAACATAGAAGAGATATTGAAGAGAGGTACTACTCGTATATATGCTGAAACGTTCAATCAGAAAATATAACACGTAAAAATGAAAAATAAAAGGAAACTCTTTGAAATTAATCATAGAGACTATAATAAGTTATAATTATAGACAATCATTTTCATTTCTTACCCATAATGAGTGAATTGTAAAAAATATGTAACCCACCATTTTGAAAGAAAGAAAGAAAGAATCATTTATTTTGTGACACGAAATAAAAACGACAAAACGGCGGCAATCTTGAACATAATTACACTCCCGATTAACACAACTTTTAAATAAAGAAAACTAGATCCTACTCGTTCGCAAGCTATCATGCCACAGATACACAGATTCGTCAAATTTATATCTCCACGCCGTTTTTGTGTCTAAGGTTTAAAAGTGGGGTCAACCCAGCATGTTTTCTGCTCCCACACTATTCTATCTGCCGTCATCTCTATGATGACTCTCTTTTTGTTCATATTGTCGTTTCAATAATAAAAGAATCCACGTATTTTTAGGTCGATCCCTACTTTAGCTCGCACTCGAAATATGTATGTATGTATAATACACACGTTTCCTAATCACACGTTTTTATTACGAGTCATTCATTCAATATTTAAGAGCTGGGCTCTTGTCTGTGGAGTTTTTTCCAGGTAGTTCTATCTTCGGCCAAATCCTTGACCTCCCTATGCGACATGACTTTCGCCTTCTCCTTAATATTACGAGTATTAATTCTATATCTGCCCTGTGCCGATAATAAGCAAAACGTGAATGCCTCCCCCGATATAAATTCCGGGATGGGTGTTTATGTTCCGTCGTTACAATAATTGAGTTTCTCCACCGGAGCTCCGGGCAGAATATAAAATTAACAATTCTTACCGTTTCCAATTCTGTTTGTATTGGGTGCGAAGTGAAAGTCAGTAGAAGATCCCGATATTAAAAAACAACAAGCGTAAAATCAAAAATTAAGAATTTAGACAACATTATGTGGCAGCCATTTTGAATTTCAAATGTATAATATCATAATACGTGTCTTTACAGTCAAGCATCTTTTTATAACCATATTGAGGGACACTTTCGTTGTCGTAATAGTTCCGGTTTCGATTCCCGGCACGGCCAACATCTTTGTGTTGAGTTCAACATATTCAGTTCAACAAATTTAGTTTAATTTGTTGGCTGTCAGTCTGGGTGTTAAATTTGTATTCGATATAAAGTATTTATGTATGTATATGTAGTATATCAGTTATGATAGCAACCATAATGCAAACTAGAAATTTAGTATGGGGCTAACCAGCCGTGTGTGAATGATATCTTACTATTTCAATTAGCTGCGATCAAACGTAAGCCTATTAATCATAAAAAAACTATTAAAAAAATACCAATTTGCCAATGTCGACTCTTTAAACCAAATCTCATCAAACATAGCTGTGAATAAATATTAAATAGAAAACTACCAACTTACACACCTCTAAAGTTAAAAAAAAGAAATTAAAATAGTTTCATATTAATCGGAGGTATTTATAGCTATTTATATCATCAAACACTTTGAAACATGTACTTAATTTTATTTAGCGAAAATATAAAATCAGATATAAATCTAAGGATCTGTTAAGTTTCATTCAAAAAATACTCGTACAAGTCAAATGAAGCAACTTATATTCTATTTTCACTGCTAAACATATTGTAGTAAATTAATTTTTACTTTAAAACACACCCTCAATCTTTCATACCTTATCTTGTTCATTCACGTGAGTACACAGCATAATTTCTATAACTTCATTCTCTCTTCACTGCATACATTCCATTTCCATTTAACCCTTACATTCAGCAAGTCCATTATGTCCAAAAACATTATAAATCTCAGCATTCAAAATCTAAATGTGCAGCTCAAATGAATCTCCATTCTGTAACCAACCCTTCCCAAAAAGAGATCTAGTTTTTGCCGGCGACATTTCTCTGAAAATTACAATTAATGATCACACATTTCAGCGTTCTATTCTATCTTTTTCGTACATTAACGGACTTTAGATAGAAGGTTTTCATCACCCTTTTGCTGGACTTTGAAACTCATTTATCTTACCATTCCATGTTTTAAAGCATTTTACGTAAAAACGAAGGGGTGTTATAAGTTTGGCGGGTTTTTGTGCGTGTGTCTGTTTGTCTGTAGCATCGTAGTTGCGCGAATGAAGCGATTTTGATATAGTTTTTATTTGTTCTAAAGTGTTTTTAGCTATATAATTATATGTTTAACGAAAATTGATTTACCACATTATTACATGTTGTCATACCTAATTATATCAATAACTAATATATAAACTAGCAGCTCACTATGTTTTCCCACTGCTGGGACTCAGGACCTTCTCTCACGAGGAGAGATATATAGACCATAATCCACCAAGTTAGCCAAGTGTGGGTTGAGACACAAATCTTCGTATATTGTGGTCCTCAAACATGTCGGTTTCTTCACGATGTTTTCCTTCACCGTAAAGCGAGTGTAATAATTATTGAAATGTCTCAATACAAATTTCTCTAAATAAATCATCAGGCATCCAATACCATCATTCAAGACTACAGCTCGGAAGAAGCGAATACATCACCTCCTTCCAGCCGTATATATCTGTAAAGGCATAAAATATCGAGGCGTTATCATCGGAGCCCAGGTGAGGCAGGCCCTCACGCCCTAACCTCAGAACGCACTGATATCGCGTCGACTGTTTTTTTGTTTCCTCTTTGTGAAAACCGGAAAATCGTTCCATATGATTTGTTTTAAAATAATGTTTGTATAACCGGCTATCACTTACGTTTATTTTGTTGGTATTAGCGGGACATGTTTCAGCACAATCAGTGTGCCATTCTCAAGGGCAGGAACACAGACAACGTACGCCCGCGATGACGGCTGCGCCCGCACAAGACTCGTAGTCATATAACTTATCAAACATATCAAAATTCTAAAACATGCTATGGTTGAAAAAATTTAACAATATAAAGTTTAAGAAATAATTTAAAGAACTATCCTACTAATATTATAAATGCGAAAGTTTATGTGTAAGCGTGTATGTAAATTACTTTTTCACGCTGCAACAGCTGAACCGGTTTCGATTAAATTTGGTATGGAGATACGTAAGACCCTGGATTAACATGTGTGCTAATTTTTATCCCGGATTAACGATGGTAACACTACGAGGCGCAGCTAGTTGACACATAAGGCATATTAATGAATACTCAATTAATGACTTTTTGGAGGATAAATAAAGGTTTTCCTAAATTTACTCAAATTGCTTTATGTAAGTAATTATTAATTTAATTGTATTATAGTTATCTTTTATGATTTTATTCTATTTTGACGACTTATTTTAATTTTAACATTTACATTTTAATATTGTTATTGAATAGATAAACTGAACTGAACTGAATAATATGAGATCCTACTAATATTATAAAGGCGAAAGTTTGTATGTATGGATGTATGTTTGTTACTCTTTCACGTAAAAACTACTGAATGGATTTGAATGAAACTTTACCACAATATAGCTTATACATCAGAATAACTCATAGGCTATAGCTTATACATCAGAATAACACATAGGCTACAATTTTTGAGGTTTTTAATGTGAGGTCGTAAAAAAAAACCTTTTTTTGCGCTTACATTGCAAACGCTGACTGAATCCTACAAGATAGATCAAAACAATTTACTACAGTATTGTACAACTTAAAAAGGTCTACAAAAAAGTCCGTGATGGTATATGTTTATCTCTTAGGAATAACCCACAATAACCATTTTTTATCCTTTACTTTGTACGAGAAATAATGGCTTATTTACGAAGCGATTTTAAGCAATACACTATTAATCCTTATCAAAATAAATTATTTCATCAATAAGAACAGTTTGTGTTGATAATATTTGGTCTTTGAATGATTAAAATTGGACGTTTGGTTTTGAAGTTATGGTGAAATTAAAATATTACGATTTCTGCTGCACGGCCCGTTGCGAAGAGGGCGTGTGCGGGGGAGGGGTGTTTAGATCTATGAGTAAGGCTCAGAATACAGAAAGTACCAGAAGCCGCGTTCATCTGTATTTGCGAGCTACACGCTGTGTCCAAAAATCAAAACAATGCCCCCCGCCCGCGTCACTTCCCACCCGCGTAATGTTCTAGCTCAGGCATTATGTGCCCGTTTTTAGGGTAAAATTTGGGAGTCCAGGAGGTGAGATACTAATAGAATAAAAATTGTCCTAATCTTTATTATAATTATGTACCTACCTAATTGTCTCAAGAAATTGATAGATTTATTGAATTTAATAAAACGCTTTAGAAAAAAATACATTTAATTTCCTTTTTGCTTAGTAAGCTTTTTATAATATTGTCTCTTAGAATTTGAACTCAGTAACAAAAATTTTAAATTTAGATAGATGATGAAATCTTATGTCTAGGTATTTTTCATAGATACTAACATACTATTTAATAGGACTATTTGGTTATGTACACACAGGCTGCTCTGATGTTTTATACTTTCTTTTTCAAGTCGGTTATTTTATATTAAATTAATTATTAATATTCTACAATGAATAAAAGCCCTCAAGAGGTAATAAAAAGAAGGGTAAATCAAAACTCTTATACTGGCAACACTAACAAGATGGATGCCTCATTATCTATGACAATTGAAAACATAGAAATTTATTCAAAGTTGATACCTAAATACGATACTTACACGTGAAATGTGATCCCATCCTGTTTCTTTTATAGACCCGCTGCATTTTATAGGTAGGAACGACATAAGACGGCATAATTTAATTAAATTGGTACAGCGTCGTACGTCCCGACGGTCACAGAGTGACTGATCGGTCGCGCGTCAAACTACTCCATTTTGGAGTAGTTTTAGTAGCCTCAGTTTTAGGCGCGTTCACGGTTTCTGGTTCTTTCTGTATTCTGTGGAGTAAGGTACCCACGCGGCTCAGTCGCGAGGTTGGCTCCCATCGCAGCGGTCGTGCGCAAAGTCTAATAATTTTTGGGTTTTTTTTTTTATTTTGTTCTTTTAACTACACATACGCAAAAGTTCTTCTCAGAGCTAAACTGTTGTCTAATATATAATACTAGCTGACCCGGCAAACTAGGTTTTGCCTCACTTAAGGGTATGAAAAATAGATAGTGTAGCTTATATGACACGTTCGTAGATTTGCCATAGCAGTGCCATCTATTGATTACTTACTCAACCCAGTCGAAAGGTATCGACATCTGTTAGAATCATTTGGAGTTAACAGATAATTGTGACTGTCAAATAATAACAGACAATAATAAGCAATAAATTAAAATTGCGACTATAATTTGAGATTTAAACAAACTATCTTATCTCTCAAGTTGGATCGAACTGCACATGGTGTGCGAATTTTATTATAATCGGTTAAGTGGTTTAGGAGTCCATTGAGGACAAACATTGTGACACGAGATTTATATAAATTAAGATAAGATTATTAATATTATATGTATGTTTTTTATTATTCTTTATTGTACACTACGTCCTTCTTTAGTCGTTTATAAATTCCTTTCCATCCAAAGGTTGCCTGGAAGAGATCGCTTTAAGCGATAAGGCCGCCAATTGTGGTACACAAATTTTAAGTTAATTGTCTTTTACTATGCCTTTTTTATCTATGTGTCCAATAAAGAATTATAAAATTTCCATGACACAATGTTAGTTACCGTACTCCTCCGAAACTGCTTGACCGATTTTTACCAAATTTCATATGCGTATTCAGTAGGTCTGAGAATCTTCTACTATATATTTTTAAGGCAAAACAACGTTTGCCGGGTCAGCTAGTTTAATCAATATATGAGAGTGGAAGCTCTAAGGTGGTCGGCAACATTTTTTTTACTTTAGCGTGATTGCTATCCAGGCACCACCATGATATGGTTTCCTCACGATGTTTTTCTTCACCGAAAGCTCGAGCTCATTGGCAAGAATCGAACTTACGACCTCAGCTCAGTATGAACACAATTGGAATACAATCGCGATAAATCTACCGCCGCCGCACCGGCGTTATTGTGCGTTTCGAGCTTTAATTTAGCCGCCACCTGATTTCCCAGTAATTAAAGATGGGATTTGAACCGGGAGGGGGCAGTGGGGCTCAATTTGCCGGAATTAATACGCCTTCTTGGAGGCTTTAGCGACCTGATATTGATCCTCTGTTTTGAAACTTTGGAAGGAGAAAGAATGCCTTAATCTGAATTATAATATGGAAGCTTATAGACAGACACATAAATACAGATTTGTATAAAATTTAATAAAAATATAATTTCCAGTATAACAATATTGTGAAATGTTAGAAATGTATAACAACACATTTCTTTAAAATAACCGTAAAAGAATTGCCAGTAAAGGAAACATCCGAAAGTTTCTTTTCGCTCGTATAAAGCCAAGTAAACGAGATTGAATTTTAAATGTCTTCTGTATCTGTAAAAATACGAGTAAAACTCTTAGTTTTAATGTTAAGTAATCGTACATACATCATGTACATTTTAGCTAAAGCTGACTCAAACATATTTTCAGGCAGTAATAATAGTATTTATCAAATTGACAGGTAGTTGTGATATTAATATTTATGTTAAAAGTTTAAAATTGTTAAAATATACCTTATCTTATTTTATGAGTCAATACTAACTTGGACTTAACTTACACAAGACCCTACCTACCTGATTATACCTATGTATATTTTTACCTTATTTTAATTCTTATTTAATAAATCAGACTCAAATTTTATATAGAGTCTCATTTTTTAACTTTGGTAACTTAAGCATATTTAACTTAAAATTATTTGAAGTCTCAATTAAAAAAAAAAAAAATTGTAATAACGTTTGTTAAAATAAACAAGTCACAAAATAATTGAGCCTGGAAATTACAATATTAAATTTCACTCAGCGTTTTATTAAACTTCTATTAAATTTCGTTCAGCGAGAGAATAGATCACTTTAAATTATAGTGAGTACTAATGTCTTACAGAACAAGGTTCCCAGGTAGCGAGGAAGTATGATAATTACTTCAAGTTGGCGTAAGTTACGTCAAGTTACGGTCGCGAGGAAATACGGACGAAGATCCGGAAGGTCGTAGCATAATGCAGTACATTCAATAGAACGAACGGAAAGAAGCTTTCTACTGTGCTTGGACTTTGCGGAGTTGGGAATAACGTAGAATGAATGAATCCTACTAATATTATAAAGGCGAAAGTTTGTATGTATGGATGTATGTTTGTTACTCTTTCACGTAAAAACTACCGAATGGATTTGAATGAAACTTTACCACAATATAGCTTATACATCAGAATAACACATAGGCTATAGCTTATACATCAGAATAACACATAGGCTACAATTTTTGAGGTTTTTAATGTGAGGTCGTAAAAAAAAACACATTTTTTGCGCTTACATTGCAAACGCTGACTGTATCCTACAAGATAGATCAAAACAATTTACTACAGTATTGTACAACTTAAAAAGGTCTACAAAAAAGTCCGTGATGGTATATGTTTATCTCTTAGGAATAATCCACAATACCAATTTTTTATCCTTTACTTTGTACGAGAAATAATGGCTTATTTACGAAGAGATTTTAAGCAATACAGTATAAATCCTTATCCAATTAAGTATCTTAAATACATTGTGCATTTAATAAAGATCAATATGGCTTTTTGCAGCATGTAAATTAAATAAATATTTTCGAAGATATCATAGATTTTAAATTCAAAGTCATAGCAATATGGCGGGAGCGGGGTAGGTGCGGTGGGGAAGAAGTGGCTCATCGCTGAGTGCGCGACCCGAACGCGGCAGACGCGTGAGGGCAGACTTCGTTGACGGTTGTGTCCGTTTTGCGGATTTTCAAGGCACTAGCGATTTGATAAAAACGTATGGTCGCCTACTTTAAGTAATATAGGCCTAAGGTTAGTTATTGCCAGGTTTCTTTTTGGTTAGGAGTAACACGTACAAAAAGATACTTCATTTTTACAAATTACTTCATTGATAATTCAATTACTATATAGATAGGTTACTTACAGTTAATTATAACAAATTATATTAGCAATAAATTAAAATTGCGACTATAATTTGAGATTTAAACTATCCTATCTTTCAAGTTGGATCGAACTGCACATGGTGTGCGAATTTTATTATAATCGGTTAAGTGGTTTAGGAGTCCATTGAGGACAAACATTGTGACACGAGATTATATAAATTAAGATAAGATTATTAATATTATATGTATGTTTTTTATTATTTTTTATTGTACACTACGTCCTTCTTTAGTCGTTTATAAATTCCTTTCCATCCAAAGGTTGCCTGGAAGAGATCGCTTTAAGCGATAAGGCCGCCAATTGTGGTACACTAATTTTAGGTTAATTGTCTTTTACTGTGCCTTTTTTATTTATGTGTCCAATAAAGAATTATAAAATTTCCATGACACAATGTTAGTTACCGTACTCCTCCAAAACGGCTTGACCGATTTTTACCAAATTTCATATGCGTATTCAGTAGGTCTGAGAATCTTCTACTATATATTTTTAAGGCAAAACAACGTTTGCCGGGTCAGCTAGTGTCATATATTTTCCAATAAGTCACAAAGACATTACATTTCACTTAAAATACTAAACTTCAAATTGGAATCGTCATAAGATATACATAGATATTTGTATTTGATTACCACGTTAGCTTAATGGTTGGTAGCCGCAATGCCAACCAGAGGGTCTCAGGTTCAATTCCCGGCACGGCCAACATCTTTGTGATGTACTGAATTTGTTGGCTGTCGTTCAGTTTCGTGGATATTTATTCAAAATTACGGCCTCTGCGCGATAACCAACATACAAACAGACAAAAGAAAATTTCGCCAGTCAAGTCTTTTTCTTCTTCGTATGAGCTTAGTGGCCAAGCTCTGGTGTCGAGAGTTTTCAAGCCGCCCGAAGGCCTCTGACTACTGCTAAGACTAAAAGTCGGGACCTACAATTTAACGTGTACAATCCACGGTAGCATCCAAATGAAAATGACACTTTTTAAAATATAGTCTAATGCATGGTCCACCATCCAAAGACTGTCCACATCGACCGTTGCTTAACCTCGATGATTGCGTCGGACCACCTAAGCTAGCCGAGCTACATTCGCTTCAAACTATGTTATAATATTAACCCGTGTCCAAGCGCTTAACAATTTCACTATCTCTATTAAAACCATCGACCTACCGACCGAGTGAATATTAAGTGAGACTTTTAGTACTGCGCAATATGTTTACTACCACTACTGACTATAAACTCTCAAATAATACCCAGCAAATTCCCCAAACTACCAGGTTCAATATCTTCCTAAATTTCCTACTATCATAGAATATTCTTCCACTGCGGCCATAATAAGCACGACGTAGGATTAGGTCCACTCCTGGTATAACTATATGAGTTTATTAGTTGCGCCCATAAAAGGGGCAGGGGTCGTAAACCCGCGGGCGGTGGACACTACATTGTTTTTAATACGTGCCTCGGGATGGGGCGCAAGTTCGCTACATTCGCTGCTGACAAAATAAATTTAAAATGACACTCAATGAAATAATAATAATAATAATAAATATTAGGACACTTTCACACACGGCTGTTATGTAGTATGGGGCTAACCCCATACTGAACCATTTCTAGCTCGTATTATGGATGCTAACACAACTGATATACTACATATACATACATACATATTATATACATATTTAACACCCAAACCCACAGCCAACAAATTTAGTTAAGCACAAAGATGTTGACCGGGCCGGGAATCGAACCCGGAACCTTCTGATTAGCAGACCGGCATGGTAACCCTTACGCCAACGAGGCCGTCAAAAACTTTATTTGATCTGGGTTAAACGTTTAAAAAAAGGTGTAATAGTAAATCTAAAACTACTAGTAATATTAAAATTGTGAAAGTTTGTGTGCTTTTACGTTGTAACTCTTTCACGCTCGAAAACAACGGATCCAATCCGATTAAATTTAATATAGAGGTAGCTTATATTTTGAATTATCGCATATGCTACTAAGATAAGATTGTGATTTTGAAGAAGATGCGACCTACGGAGACGCTTGTCGTCGATCTACTCGCTGGCACTTATGTGTCAGTTGTCTTTTGTCACGTTGGTTCTAGTTCCATATACAAGCAAATTTTATAAATAGAAAAACTATCCATAAATCGTACAGCAATCTGTTGATAGCTCGCTTTGTCGCGCAAGACCGAAATTCAGTATATAGTATAGACATATAATAATTTGTATAGCAAATAATAATTATTAATTTTGTGGCTTCAAGAAGTAGATTTCAAATCAAACGTTAACTGTACGAGTATTCCCGAATTCTTTAATCAAAATCCTGTAAAAATTACAAAAAATAAACTAACAGCTCGTCTGATCTCGTGACTTGTACGGCTTCACAATACACAATCCCGCTACAATTGGATCAATTAAATCTAGACTTTGTTGCATCGCCATAAAACCCACACTAAATGCAGCTGGTGTATTGTTTTATTACAAACATGTCATATCCTACGTGCAGTACTTTGGTTGCACATGGGTTTTTAATGAACCATTGATTTTCTGAGAATTGTCGACTTGTTTACATAAATTTAAATGTAGTATAATGACAGCTGTAACAAATTTCATATTTCGTTGCTATTCTTTGTGCTAAGTGAATACGGGTAAGATCAAAAACATTTTTCGGTGGCCGCCACTTTAGATTTCAAATTACAAATTTGTTAACTTTTATTTTTACAGTAATATTTCAGAGCAAAAAAAGATATACAATACAATTTACTTATTATTTACAACAACACTGGTTAACTTAATGTCTAATTAAGATATGTTATGAGTATTCTACCCCTTTACCATAGGACTCATGTGTGCTCTCTTCCAAGTTATATTCGAGTAGCTGTAAGATAAAGGTGTTTTTATCATTTCAAAATAATAATATTTATTGTTCATTGGTAATTTCTTATTTTTTGTCATTTTTATGAATTTGTATTTAAATTACTGTTATTTGATTAATATAAATCTAAGCATTACCTAATACTATATCTAATTTGTAGGATAGGGTTAAGTGGCGTGCCTTGGGAGAGGCCTATGTCCAGCAGTAGACGCAGACGGGCTAATAGCTAATTTAATGTACTCGTATGAATCTAAATATTTATTACTAGGGATGACGTTAGTGTGATACAATAGATGACTCATACATTCATAGAAAATAAATACTATACAGAAGGAGATTCGATATTTATCAAACTTTATGTGTTGTAGTCAAGCTTTTTAATCAAATACCCAAATTGAGAGACTTGTGAAAAAATATGTCATACCCAATTTTGTGGCGGTAGCTATCTCGGATCAATTTTCACTCGGATTCCGGATTTTTCGTTTCAGACAGAGCTAGAATATCACAGACAGACATACACACAAACACACACGTCTAACTTATAACAAATCTTCGTTTGTGCAGGGAGGAGGGGCTAAAAATACAATAAGTAACGACATAATGCATTTTACTTAACATCAAAAGTATGAGGCATGTTTTTGTATTCGTTAGACGCAGTCGTAAGAAGATTAACTAGCGACTGCAATGGGGTGTATCGTCATGAATAATTTCCCAAATGAAATGCAAATCTTGATCTCGGCTTAAAAATGACAAGTGCGTAGTGTTTGTTTGGGGGAAGGTAATATTGGTATTTGGCAGTGCATTTGAAATGCAAATACAGAGACCGACTTAAGTAGTCATTCAGACACCAGACTGATAAGTCTTTATATAGGCTTATATAGATAGATAGGCAAAGGCCTTAATGTTTGCAGCGATGACAGATATGTCGGCTTTGCAGCTGCCTTACAATCGGGAAGTCGCGGATTCGATCCCCGCCAATAAGTTGGAGCTTTTGATGAAGGATAACATGGTGTGGAAACCATAGCATGGTGTTAGGCTGGCTAGCAACCATCCTCAATTTTAAAAATGTGTCGCCAAGCAACTGGTTATTCCACACTAGGGATGCTCCACTTTAGGCCAGAGCGTCGCTAACTCGTGGGGTTACGCGCCCTACTGTTCAAATGCCTAGCTGAAATTAGTAATAAGACAATATTTTTTCACAAAACCTTTTGTCGAGTCGCGTATTTCGTCTGTTGTAATACGATGTTTCTTGGTAATCTTAATATATATAAATCTCGTGTCACAATGTTTGTCCTCAATGGACTCCTAAACCACTTAACCGATTATAATAAAATTCGCACACCATGTGCAGTTCGATCCAACTTGAGAGATAGGATAGTTTAAATCTCAAATTATAGTCGCAATTTTAATTTATTGCTAATTATTGTCAGTTATTATTTGACAGTCACAATTATCTGTTAACTCCAAATGATTCTAACAGATGTCGAAACCTTTCGACTGGGTTGAGTAAGTAATCAATAGATGGCGCTGCTATGGTAAATCTAAGAACGTGTCATATAAGCTACACTATCTATTTTTCATACCCCTAAGTGAGGCAAAACAACGTTTGCCGGGTCAGCTAGTTTATCTTATAATCTGACATAGGTCTATTCAACTTGTAACTTTTACTAACTCAAAGTCCTTTCAACATTACGCATGTATTCAAACAAGGTGTTCCGCCTAATCCTAATACCTTTTCGGCTTAACATAATGTAAGCGAAAAATAAGAGATTTGTGAAAAAGGCAACCTCTATTTTTGTCTAGAAAACTCTCGAATTTTCACGACGTACACAAAATCAGATTACAAAGAGAAAATAACCTTGCGAAATGTTTTTCGGTGTAATTTAATGTGTATTCACGAAGTGGGAGAGAAGTGTTGCTATATTTCGCAAGTATTTTCATAATGGCACGGTACGCATCATTTATGTATGTAAATAAGTTGTCTTTAGGGATCTTATTTTCTTATTTTTATGGTTCCTTACCGAGGGGACCCTAATTACTACAACTTCGCTATTATTTTGTCTGTTAGCGGGCAAACTGACAACTGGCAGCCAGAGAGTTGATCTCTTCACAAAGGAATTAAGACTGATATTATACCAAGTAGGGTTATAGTGCGTATTTATGTATACGATAAACAAGAAATTTCAAAAATAGGTTTAATAATAGTGATTTAGTGTTGTCTAAAATCCCGATAAGAACGACCTGCACCGAGTTGGTTAATGGATCAAACATAATATTTTCATATGTTCACAAATAATATATTTCTAATGACACCAAAAATACTAAAATTAGAATTCAATTAATAATTTATAATGTACGGCAACGATATGACGGCCTCGATCGAACGAGACAAAGGAGGCGTCATGTGAAAGCGTAACATAGATTTTGAAGTTATTTGCGTATTCCACGGGAACTACTATTGTTTTCGCGATCAAGTGTAACCTATGAGTTAATCCAAGGTGTAACTAATCTTAACACCGCAATTCATAAAAATCTGGACATGTAACAAACTTACACACACACGAACTTTTGCATTTATAATATTACTAGAATTGTTAGATATAATTATAAATATATTTTTTTGTTATTTAAAAACTTACAAATACATACATAAATTAATAACTAAAACTTAGCTTAAAAAGACCAGGGGTAGAGGAAAAGATGACCATAATGCTAGCAGCATTATCAGCTTAGTTCCTGACCGAAATAAAAGTCAGCATTCTGGACACCCGAATTCTTCACCACTAGGTTTGTTATGTTCAAAGACTACTAAATACATACATACCGCCGCAGGATGACGCTAGTGAGAGTTATTTCAGACATCTCAATGAATCATTTTCACGAGCAACGAACCGCCATCCGAAATGATAAAATAACTTGACCGGTTGTAAAACAATCGAGTAAACTTGAACAAACGAAGTAAAGAGACGACAAAGACATGCGAGACAATGAGTTATGATGTGGGATATTTATACCAGACGATTTCAAGAGAATTGTTTTGGTGTAAGCTATATCGTTTTGCCTCCACCTTTGTTGTCCGAACCGCCTAACTTTGAATTTCCTTGCCGAATTCCCTGTTCCCCAATGACTACAATCAAGCAATTTTCAAGGCGAGAGTGAACCGGTTCCTTCTAGGTAAGCGCGATCCACCGTAGACTTCAATGTCACTTACCATCAGGTGAATTGTGGTCAACCGCTGACCTATTCAGAGTAAAAAAAAATTAATTTGACATTCCTCAAGGAGAAAGCGAACCTTTATATTCTAGGCTACATTGCTTAACATCAGGCGAGTCGAAATAAAGACAACCCCATCAATCATGAAATAAATGTTAATTGTATTATGTTATGTGTTAAGTACACAAAAATACATACAATCGAATATATAACCTCCTCCGTTTTTGAATTTGGTTAATATATTATAGAAAAAGCTAGTGTGGCTCAGTATAAAGCTCGGACATTTTCTTTGCAATCTGACAGTTCTTGGTTCAATTCCGGCTATACACCAATGACTTGTTTTTCAGGACCCATATTAATTATAAATTACGGTGTATTTACATTTTTTACAAAACTTATTATGATAAAAAAACCAGCTGATATTTTTAGAAAACTCTTCTTAGTATTAGGTTATAACTTTGTAACGTAGATATCACTAAGACATGCGCTTAACTTGTTGCATATTCTCAAACGTCACAACTTCACTCTGACGCAACACAATGTTGCGAAACTCAATTTTAAATTCTGCATGTTTGAAGAGGGTTCTAAGTTTGGATGTATTTATGGATGCGAGACGCTCTGTTGCTTTCTAGAAAATTAGATTTTAACTAAATTTGCAGGCTAACATGACATATTTCTTCGGAACTGTCTATTGTTGTCTACTTTTGCATAAATAAAGAATATTTTTGCATAACTAAGGGATGGTTTTCTATTTTGTTCAAATCCTAATTTCTATTTTGTTTAAATCTAAATTTCTATTTTGTTTCAATCAATATGTCTATTTCATTTCAATCAAAATAAAAATTCCTGAATAGAATTTTATCTTTAAGGCGAGAGTGAACCAGTTTCCTCTAGGCAAGCGCGCTCCATCCTAAACCGCAACATCACTAACATCAGGAAAGTTGTAGTCAAGGGTAAGCCGTAAAAAAAATTGCAAAAATTTTCTATGCTTTAATGAGGCGATTATTTTGCTATCTTACTTTTTAATTCAATATTCATTCAAACATTCGGAAATCTTTTGAAAGCTAAACTTAAGTGTCATCAGTGATATATTTATTTATTTTTTCAAATACAGTTTTATTAAAGCCGTCCCACAGCTGGGAAAATGCCTAAATGTTAATATTTGTTTCACTGCTCCAATTCTAAATACATCAGAACTTGTAATTATCGTTTCAAAATCGTAACAGTGTCGTGTAAATAACTCACTACAGGTTGGTGAATCACACCACTATTACGGGCGATCGCGGCTGAATCGGTACGGCGCATAAATAACTGTCACATTTAACTGGGGTAGAGATTAACTTATTTATTGTCCTTCTGAAGGGTTTCATATTAATGTTTGCACATAAGGTAAGATTTAGTCACTTAAAATGAATACCCCAAAAAGACTATAGAAATTTTTGAGTAATTTCAATAACTAAATAAGTATTTTCAAAATACGAGCTTAAAATCAGTGACTCTATTTCTTTCTTTTACTCTTTACAACCAGGCATTTGTCCAACAAGACGCGTAACCACACGGGTGAGCAGCGACACTCTCATCTACGGTGGGGCATGCTTAGTCTGCAATAACTGGCTCTCAAGGAGGCTGCCGGAATGTACTGTCTGCATAGACAAATTATATTGATCTACTTTGTGCCTAACAGCTTAATAGTCTATGCTGTTAGGTTAGGGCTAACCCCTAAGTATTTGACGATAGATTTCAGCTTCGGGATGGTTACAAGTTAGGCTAAGTTTAAAATTATAGAAAATGACCTACTAGAACGCTCGAGCTCATTGGTGGGAATCGAACACACGTTCTTAGGAACGTGACACTGCCGCACGTCCCAGTAAAGGAAAACGCCGTCTGACAATAAGAAAGCTATTTGCGTGACTTTAGATAATAACGCTGGCGATAAGATCGCAGCGAATACAACAGAAATTTGACGTCAAACACCAAACGGTGATTTCCGGCCATCCTGAGAGCCAGTTATTCCGGACTAGACATTCTATATCTTCGGTTCGAGTCACTGACTAGCGTAGTTATGTGAACTAATATACTAATTCCTTCTAAAAAAAAAGAAAGAACTGCACAATAATCGTGCTTATACACTTCTTCTTCTTCTTATGATCTTAGTGGCCATGCTCTGGTTTCGAGTTTTCAAGCCGCCCGGAGGCCTCTGACTTGGCTTCACGACTACTTATACTAAGACTAAGCGGGACCTAATTTACCGTGACACCGATCCACGGTAGTGCCAGATGAAAATACCACTTAAAAACGATAGTCTTGTGCGTGGTTAACCATCCGTCCGCATCGACCGTTGCTTATCTTCGATGATCGCGTCAGATCACCTTAGCTAGCCGAGCTACAGGCGTTTATTATACGCTGGGGTATTACAACGAGTACGTACACTAGTAATATAGTTCAATGGTTTTACAGCCCGTGGCGAGAAAGAAAGTGGTGTACACGGCGTTGTTGACGAGGTGAATTTATGACAGCATCCAGTACAGATTGTAGGCAGTAACACGTCTTAGGACAATTTGGTATTTAATAAGTATGCTGAGTTCTAAAGCTTTGATGCTATTTTCTGCGCGGTAGGTGGTTTGAGTCGAATAGCGTTTTTTACTTATAACTTATTTTATCTCTCTTTCTTTCTCTCTACTCTTCTCCTATCCTCCCCCCTCTCTATCAAGTCAAAGTCAAAACATTTATTGCAATATCATGTCACATTACAGTTATATAATTACCCATAAGAAAAGGCTCTCTCTCTCTTCTCTATATATATTTTCTTTCATTTACTCAAATAGGCCAACACTTGACCACAATTCACCTGATGGTAAGTGATATCTTTGCCTTCGGTGGCTTTGGCTACCTGGAAGGTACCTTTCTTTCTCTAGTGTTGTATACAGACACCAAGATTACGAGGTGCTCATTTAAAAGCAATTCAATACGAGAATGTGTTCTGATTATATCTAGGGAATCCACGATTTGGACGAAAAATACCATGTTAGCTATTCGTGTGATAGCGTCATTTTTGTGTTTAATATAGGTTCGTCAAAATCATATTTTACAGTCAGTTCTCATCCACTGGAAGAAACAGAACTCTTTTGGATAAAACCTTATTAAATGTTTCAATTTACACGTACATAATATGAAAAGCATAACCGTTTCTGTACGTATATATATAAACGGTTTATACTTTTCAATCTGACAGCCCCAGATACGATCCCGGCCCTACGCTTAGGCTAAAACGGAAAACTTCCTTCACATATATCCGTACTCTGCCCACTATCTCCCTTACTGTAATTACATTATTTACCGCAGTCAGTTTCAAATTTATTGATGGTATAATTAAAGGTTTATAGGGCTTTGACAGGTCGAGCCCAAGGGACGTAATTAGGTCAAATGAGATTGCGCGGATTAAAGTAATGATAGGGTTAGTGGGCTCCGGGGTAAACCTGTTTAGTTCAGTTTTATTTCCACTGTAGACACGGTTTTATGAAGCTTTGAAGATTGGCAAATTCAAATTATCAAATTCAAATTATAAATTTCTTGGAAAATAGGTATAATTGGTGTTATTACAGTAAGTTGGCCCTCTATTTTGACCGCCAGGCATGCAAGATTACAATGTCAGTAAGAAAATTGATTAATTAAAACATACATTTTGTCAAATAATAGATACAGGCAGCAGCACTAATTATACAATTAATTATACATGTCCAAGATTATAAGTAAAAAGTCAATAAGTACAGGCAGCCGGTTTTGATTTAACGCTTCAAGTAAAAGGTTAAGTTCTAGGCCAAAAAGATTGCGTTTTATTTCAAATAGGTATAACAGGTTTCTTAGTATAGCAAAAACTCAAAAATCTCACAATCTTTTTCTTCATATGAGCTAAGTGGCCAAGCTCAGGTGTCGAGAATTTTCAAGCCGCCCGAAGGTCTCTGACTTGGCTAACGACTGCTTGTAGTAAGACTTACAACCGGAGCTTAAATGTGTCATCCGACTCACAGTGTCGAGTCGATGAAAACGCCAATATTTAAAAGACAGTCTTGTGCATGGTTACCCATCTAAAGACTGTCCGCATCGACCGTTGCTTAACCTCGATGGTCGCGTCAGATCACCTTAGTAAGCCGAGCTGCAGGCTTTCTTGTAAGCAGAGAAGATCATACATAACCTACTGCTGTCATCTAATATTTATGTTTTATCAGCCAAATACCATCAATAAAAAATTAAAAACGTAATATTAGTCTGGTTTTTAAATTGATAAGTCTGTTTGGTACCAATATTTAAAAAAAGGTAAGTAGTAGATAGGTTGTTTGACTCTCTAGAAACATTTTTTCAATTACATACAATACATTTATTTCTACACCGATAAAATAAAAAATTAAAGATCACACTTTTATAGGTGCAAGTCAAAATAAAAAGTAACAACATAAAAGCACAGACGGCGGCCTTATCGCTAACAGCGATCTCTTCCAGGCAACCTTTAAACTCACCGCTTGTATAAAGAAGTCCTCGTGAAGCACGCTGACTATCCCGAAGTTGGTGAACTTGAACACGCGGTCCATGATCCACATCAGGTTGGGCAACACTCCGGGCCGAGGGTTCCACGCAGCCATCAGCATCGGCACGTCGCCGGTGCTCTGGTGGTTGGCCAGCACCAGAGTCCGCCGGCTGGAGCAAGCTACTGGCTCGTCGCCCGACTCCACGACTGGAATAGAACAAACGAGCCATAATTACCACTAGTACAAAAAAGGTGGAGTGAACGTCATGTATTTCTGCGTAAAGGAAACGGTCACACTTACATTATTATTAAAAGTCGGAATGAAGATAGTGCTCGGAAAGCACCGAAATACTAATGTACTCGTAAGTGTGACCGCTTTTTTACGAGTTAATATTAAGATGCCTTACGTGAACAGTTTACAATGTTGAACGTTAAGTGTTATACTCGTATATTTATCATTATCATAATTGGCACGTTGACACCCACTACAAAATATTTGTTAAATTCTATATGTACCTATGTATACTGTAAACGCTTGCTACAATATGCATATGTGTTAAATATAATATACCTATGTCTATTGAGACGTTATGGTCAAAACTTTTTGAAGCTGTGACAGATCAAAACTTTCGTTTTAAAGGAGAATTTTTCACTTGGGCGCTAACGTGGGTCGGATGTCACGTTAAATTGTAGGTCCCGGCTGTTAGTCTTAGTAAAAGCAGTCGTTTAGGCAAGTTCGATACCTTCCGGCGGCTTGAAAACTCCACCAGAGCTTGGTCACTTAGATCATACGAAGAAGAAAAATACACATTTAGTTCAGTAGATTACTGGCATTAAACTAAACTAAGAGAAGGGTTTGTATAAATAATTGTGTTGAGAAGTGTTTTTGTTTTTCCATTAACCTATGTGTTAATCCAGGGTCCTTCTATCATATTTGTACATACGATAGCGTTCTGGAGATTCAAACCACTTGCGGGAAAACTGTTTTATACACTCGAAAAACTAAACCAAACACAAGAGGACCACCCTCATACTTTCCGGGATTGGCAACAGTATTACATTGATACAAAAAACTTTGTGCGTGTGTAACAATGTTTGTCAATGTTAGTCCGAGCGTTCTCTACGCCCCAAAAGGTGTTTAAAATATGTACTAAGCAATAAAGAAAGAAGCAACGAAGAAAGTACGAGTATGAGGCAATATATTCGAGTGCATACAACCAAGTTTCTATTTATTTTCTTTTGTTTTTTTTATTATTCGTAAGTATTTCGTAATTATGAAGTATCTAGCACCTGTAGCTCAAGGGACTAGCTAAAGTGGCCTGACGCAATCGTCGAGTCTAAGCAACAGTCGATACGGTGTCTTTGGATGGATGACCATTCACAAAACAGCTGTTTTTTGTGTTTTGGGCGTTACCGTGGTTCGTATGACAACACGTTAAATTGTAACCTTCGGGCAGCTTGACCACTCTCGAGAGTAGAACTCGACAAGTGGCCACACTTAGCTCACTAGAAGAAGAAGAAGAATTATGAAAATTATTTTTGAGAGTAGATAGGTGATTCATCGTTAATTTCCGAAATTTAAATTAAATATACCGCTTTAGTTACTAACCTATTATTATATTGCTTTTTATCTAGGCTACTTTTTATTCAGCAGGTGAAACCGCGGGCGCGGCCAGTTACACAATATAGTGGAAAGGAATATTTATCAGTATTCTTATAGATTTGGGCTGTGTTTGTGGAACGTGACGCGAGCCAGGCGGGGGAAACAAACGGACGAAGGATCAAGACTGATAGGGCGCACTATACTGGTTATAACCAGTTTTATTACATATTTACTTGCGTTTGGTCATAATTCACTTGATGGTAAGAGATATTTTGATCTAAGGTAAAACGCGCTTGCCCAGAAGAAACAAATTCTCTCTTGCTTTGGAAACAGCTAGATTATAGTCGATGCAATATAACAGTGGTTATATATTACGTACGTATGTATACATTGGTACTCAATACACCTAGAGGTGTCTCTTATGTACCTACGAGTATAATGGGTAATTGCGTAACTAACGTCTTACGTTAGTTACTCTTAGAGTTGTAGAAATGTAAACATCGTACGATATATATTTTTTACATTCAGTTTAAAAAAATATATATTTACATCTAAACATTTGGAAGCACAATGTTAGTGGATTTATAAAACATCGTATTAATAAAATGTTTTGCAAGCACATTTGCTCATTTAAAAATGATTGCAGTCATATTTAGTACTTATAGTATTCACAGACATTAATTAAGTTTGTATTTAATTTAGCACATTATCTGAAATATAATGTATGTACGCTTTAATGATAGCTAATACATTTTTGATAAATTGATTACGGTTTTGAATAAAATATTTTTCACATTATACAACTGCCGTAGTACTAGTTATTATTCTGTGACTGTTATTATTCTGTGCAACTGCTAGGCATTCGACCATCGCAGGTCGCAAAACCACGGATAAGTCAGCGACACTCAGTGGAGCATGTCTAGTCTGGAGTAATTGCCCCTGAGGAGATTCCGGTACACACTGTTAGGCTCTTGGCGGCAGATTTTCAATTTAAGGGTAATAGGTGAGTACTACAAAATATTCTACCACCAAGCAAAACTTGAGATAGCAAACTGCGTCATTAAATGTTTGTGAGTGGTTACAGAAACTTTGTGATCGACAAAAAGCAGATACTCACAAAAATAATCATAATTATACTTAACTGCCAAAATTAAAGAACCAAGTTTCGAGCCGATTCGAAATTCAAAAACTTCAATCAATTTTCGAGATCAATCTGCGAACTCGTTCAACTCCAATCACAGCTGAAAATTACACAACCGAAACGATTTCTGCAAAAAAAAAGTATCAAACAGTCCTTGAAATAAAATTGAATTCAAATCCCCGACGTACATTTAGTTGATAAAAGTTAAATAACCTGTCCCTCGCCGCGACCTCTTAATAAGAGCTGCCTCTTAACCGTGGCCCGAATAAATCTACCGAAATGAGGCTCGAGACGAAATTAAAATTTCAATCGGCGCCCGAAAAAAGTGGAATCGTTTAAAATTTTCATCACAATGAAATCCTATGCATTTTCCCCCGGACTTAAAATAAATAATGGGATTGTATTAAGATTCAAATTACTGTATATCTACTTAAGGGCGCCTCCACCCGCGCAGCCCCGCGCTCCCCTCCCGCGGGCGGCACCCCCGCTTCCCTCTATAAGACCGACGAGAAAAAAGTTACCTCCGTAAAAATTATTAACATTTTCATGAATTCGTAATTCTGTTTGCTCTCTCTGTGATCTAGGAGAAACGTTTTTCGTTCGTGCGGGGTTAAAAATGTAAGCGATTCTGTCCTATACGCCGGGAGAGTATGTATCTACCAATTTACTATGTATTAGTCTAGAGCGTCTTGCGTCACTGTTCTAGTAACAAGATTACTATTTATTTTTCAGACGCGAAACAGTTTGCTGTAAACATTGCTTCGCCAAATAATATTATTTTTATCATAATTTTTTTATATAATTTTTGTTTTGTGGAATGGTTTAACAGAAGAAATTGGCAAAATTAACTTATTTACCCAATTAGTATAATGTTTTACAAATACATTATATATAAAACAAATACATTTATGTATTTTATATGCATTCTACAAACATTGCAAGGTTCTTGTCTTAGCATAAGCAGTCGTTAAGCTAAATCCCTCTGATTTAGCTTAACCTTCGGGCTTGAACTAGAGCTTGGCCATTTACAAGCTCTGGTTCAAGCCCGAAGGTTTTAGCTCATACGAAGAAGAAGAAGATTAAAATAGTAGAATTTATCTTACCTCATTATACAAAAAGCTGATGCAACATAATAAACATAAGTATATAGCAAAACAATTTATCCTTCCAGGAAAATTCTCAGCCGTATCTAAGCCGTGGCAAGTTTGCGAAGAAACGCGGCAAGTGACGGCAAAGCGCTTGGCAACAAGTCGGCCGAAAGAAAGGCAAGAAAGGTTTCAGCGGGCAAAGTACGAGACGACGTGCCGGGGGAAGAAAACTGTTCGTTAGACTGCTTTATTAACTTGTGATACTCGCCGCAAGTGTTGTGTGGAACTTGTGGATGTCAGATCATTTGTGATGTGGCATAATAAACATTATATTTTTGGTATGTGAGTCTGAGTGCGAACGTATGTTTGTCTGTGACATTCTACCCATAGCTTTCGAATGGATGAACCGATTTTAATTCAGTTTTCTTTTGTTTAAAAGGTGTGCTAGTCAAGAGTGTTCTTAGCTTAGTGCGGTGTTTGCTAAAAATTGGACCTAGATCAGTCGCTCCAAGATATATAGTGATTACTTTACACTAAAGTGACTACTAAACTAGTGTCGGTCTGGATGTTAAATATGTATCTATATAAAATATGTACCTATCTATGTATATGTAGTATAACTGATGTGTTAGCACCCATAATACGATCTAGAAATGGTTCAGTATGGGGTTAACCAGCCGTGTGTGAAATGTGTCCTAATACTATTATATTATTTAGTATATATTACTTTTCTGTGATTTTCTAAATTTTAAATGTATACTTGTTGAGTGTGTGTGTAAAAAAGTGTAAAGGGGAAGAGGCAGACTACCAACATGATAAGTTAGATGCCGATGGTAATGTTAATACTTGCGTAGAGGCGGGCATTTTAGAAAATATTAATCAGTTATATTTTTAAGCCAGTCAATGGTCTCTGATGTCTCTCTTTACAACTGCTTGTACAAAGTTCAAATTTGGGATCTACATTTTTCATTCCATCTATTTCTAGATATACGTAAATCATCTGTTTTTTTATGGTCGGTCCCATCCCATCCAAAGACTGTCCATATTGACAGTTGCTTAACTTTGCCGATCGCTTCAGTTGTTCTAAGATGGTCAAGCTAATATTTAATACCACATCGGAACCCAAAATCTTCCTCCCTTACCCAAGCAGCCGCCGGCAGTCGGCAAGTAATTACCGAAGCGCTGAGGAAACGGATACACAGCCTTTATTGCTGACGCTACGTACAGACGAACACGGAGGCTGACCTTGTCTGCTGACGGTACTTTTACTTACCAAGATAAAGATGTGTGGATTTTGGGGAAAACATTACTTTATATAAAAACCGACATATCTGAGGACCACAAAATCCGAAGACTTGTGTCATTCGCCCACCCACACTTGGCCCTCAGTAAGTATGTTATGTGTTTTTGTATTAATATCAAAATACTTTATCAAGTATTATGTATAAGTTCGAGTATTTGTGGATCCTCTAGTATCATACATCACAGACTAGATTATTTATGATTAGTTTTTGGGAGACCTTTACCTTGAAGCGGTTCATACTGCCCGCTTTATAAGAAAAAATAAATACAACCAAAAGATAAAATTTCTAAAACAGTTCATTAACATTGTTAATACCTCCCAGAGAGAAATTAGCTTTCGCAAACACAGGGAATCCTACTGAGAAATCCAGAGCTTCCAACAACACAAAATTTAATTAAACTTAACGCTAGACTAAGATTTTTATTTATTTTCTAACACTAACATACATTTTGTCATAAAATAGTTTTGCATGAATAATAATTTATGATTATTATAATGAAGAAATAAATCTGTGTAAAAAAGTCCTTTTCATTTCAAAACTCCCTGCGTTAAGTCTAGAGTCAGAATAAAAACTTGAGCACCCGACTGTCCACAAACTCAACTAAGAAAACATGGACTTTTCACCGCGACTGTACAAAAAGAACCTCAAAGCGACTTCTTTACATTTATTTTTATATCCCTAACGAGATGCGAGGATGTCTACATTAATTTCGCGAACTTTATCTTTCCCATGTTTTCCTTTGAGTGGATGTAACGTTGAGAAATCTGAGTAATTACGAGTAAGTATATGGAACATTCCAGAACGTGGTAATAAAAGACGCTGTTCGAAGCTTAACGAGTTATTCGAAATTCACGTCTTGTTCTAGTATATTGTTACATTCTTCATGTAATGTTTCTTAGTGATGTTCTTAATTTTTTCTTATGTTTTTACTTCGTTAAGGCGTTTAAGAGATTCCGTATTTTAAATCACTGACGCCGATGATCAAATGACGAGTTTGAAACATATCTCACTCTCTTTCTCTGTCTCTGTGTGTGTATGTATGTGTGTGTGTGACAGAGAGAATGTGTCTTTGACATCTTTGATCCCGAACGGATGGACCGATTTTGATTTGTTAGAAATGCGTGTAAGTTGCGAATGTGTAGGTGTATGGTAGGTGTGTAAGTGTATGTATGTATGTATATGTAGTATATCAGTTGTGTTAGCAACCATAATACGAACTATAAATGGTTCTGTATGGGGTTAACCAGCCGTGTGTGAAATGTGTCCTAATAAAAAAAATGTACTCAGCTATGCTTGATGAAAATGGATCCAGAATGGCCACGCCACAAAATGGCATAGAACCACATTTCTCTCAGTGTGGTTATCAAATAGATTGATTATTGTGATCATTTTTATAAATCCAGAGAGACCACCACTTGTAAACTTAACTTTGTGTCAGGGATTGACTAATTATTGTCTTTCTGTTCTCTAAAGTGTACAATTTATTTAAATTCCAACGTTAACATGACACCAAAGGACTTTTGTAAGTCAAAAGAAAATCCTAATATAATTTGAAAGCTTTAGCAATACTAAGATAAGATATTCTGTTCTTTCAATCTCTAGTTCTAGTTCTAATCAAGTTTTCAGCATAAAAAGTTGAGATTTACTCAGTTTATTTATGATGAATATGAAATAAAGCTGCACTTATGTTTTTAGTTAAATTTAAATATATATACCTCTTTTTATTTAATAGGCCTACTTATCATCATAATTCACCCGCACCGGTTATTTGACTAATAGTGACGACTTCGTTGGCGTAATGGTTACTATGCCGGACTGCTAATCAGAAGGTTCCGGGTTCGATCGACGGCGCGGCCAACATCTTTGTGTCTTACTAAATTTGTTGGCTGTGGGTCTGGGTGTTAAATATGTATATGTAGTATATCACTTAGTAGAAATGGTTCAGTATGGGGTTAACCAGCCGTGTGTGAAAAAATAAAATAAAAAAAACCTAGTCGGTTACGCTAGTCAGATGTCTAGCTTTAAAGAGTTAAAAAAACTAGTTTAATTCAATCAATATTTGTGTACACAATAGTAAATATTTGTACAATACTGCTTGACCTATTCGTATGAAACAAAATCATATTACTTTCTCTATCAACTCCCGCGTAAAGGTCTACTAGCATTGGTTTAAACAAATCAAATAAAATTGCACAAGTTGTATGCAAAGCGTCTCCCACAAGGTAATGGTGGCATTACTCGGCGTCTCTAGCTTGAACCTGGTATTACATTGACAGAGTTGTACTCCCACGCAACCGTTTGCAATCTGTTTGCCAGACGGAGCTGTCGTACAGCCTTCACACAGTTACTTAGATTTAGCTAACCTAGACCTAAGGCTGACCGCCTAACTAAACGACCTAAACCAATTGCAATTACTCCCATTGATACTTCGTGTGACGACCTTTGATATCGTTTAGTGACAGTATATGTGATAAGTTTAAATGAAATTATCAAAAAATACGAGTAAAATAAACAAAAGTACTCGTATTTAAGAGACACTAAATAACTGTGATGGAATATATGAAACGAAAACCTTTACACTAGATTTTCATTAGAAGGTTAGGGCGCTTAATCTATTTAAATTTCAATCTATTTACTTCTTCGAAAGCTTAGTGGCCAAGATCTGGAGTTTAAAGTTTTCAAATCAATCGCCTTGATGTACTCGTATGTATGTATGTATGAAAAACATTCTGAATTATTGACCCGACTATCACACCCGCTATCGCATGTTTTAATTTATGGTTTTTCTAGTACCCGCTTGTCAGTAACCAATCGAGTTAAAAAATCTGTCGCTAAACACAGTTAGGTAAATATTTTTCAACTTGACTTTGTTCCGCCAGTTTCTTCGATATCCAGTTATTCCAGACCAGGCATGCTCCACCTTAGGTCGGAGTGTCGCTAACGTGCCTTGCTAGTCAATTGTAGGTACTAGTTTTTTTAAAGCTTATGAATACTATTACTAGTAGTTCTACATGCTTGCCTTTGGACTTCTAAAAACACCGAAAACTATAAAATTTGAAATTGAAAAATAAAAGCAACACCGATCACTGTTTTCCACCACCCCACCGAAGTGGGTTCCAATACTTCTATATCCTCAGTCGGATACCGTGGAATTGAAACTGGAAACCAACTAGGTATTGAAGGAATAACAAAATTTTCCTTTACAAAAGCTTTATGCCACAAAAACACAATACAGATGTTGTCAGGAGCTCAGTTGAGAGATTATTTTGCAAAATAGAATATTTCTCTATAACTTTTATATTCTTTTCAAATACATTATTGTATTCAATTGTGTTACAAATATCATAAATCAAATCCTTTTCATTCTTTATTTATAGGCGTCAATAAAACTTATAGCTTGCTATTTAGCTTTTGATAAATCTTAAAATTTTCAGCTTTGATTATATCGATATAATTTCATAACTCTTTTGACAAGGATTTATTAAAAACACAGTACAGCTACCCATTTGACCAGTAGGGCGCGTAAGGTGGAGCATGCCTAGTATGTAACAACTGGCACTCAAGGAGACTGGCGAAACGCACCGTTAGGTCATAGCCGACAAATTTGAGACATATCTTTCAGTTTTTTTTTTACACATTCACACATGGCTGGTTAGCCCCATACTGAACCATTTCTAGCTCGTATTACGGTTGCTAATACAGCTGATATATAAATACATATTTAACACCCACAGCCAACAAATTTAGTTAAGCACAAAGATGTTGACCGGGCCGGGAATTGAACCCGGAAACCTTCTGATTAGCAGACCGGCATGGTAACCTTTACGCCAACGAGGTCGTTAAAGTTATGTCTATACAAGTTCACCCATTTAACTCTTCGGACTCAGGGACCTAATACCGGAGTGAAATTTAAATGAGAAAGGATACCGGTAATTAAAGCAACTCAAAGGCGAGTTAACTTAAGTAATTGAAGGTTGCAATATTCAGCTGGATTAAGGAAAGGACCGGTTACGGCTCTCCTCCGAGAAGCTTTGAAAGCGAGAGTTTAAATTAAACGCCGTTTCTAATTTATCAGGCAAGAACACTTTCTTCGCGTAAATAGAAAATAACTGTTAAGTTTGATTTAAATCAAAATTTTTCGCTTAACAAAAAAAATATTTATAAGATTTTTCGTACTCACAATTACAATTTCTTTATACAAACACTTATAAAATTTACAGCAAAAGAAAATATATTCATTATTTTTTGCTTACAGATTTCAATTAAAAACCGATAATTTAATTTGTCCAATTATTCTTGATTGATTTTACTTAATAAAGAAAATCCAATTTACTTCCAAATTGGATCAATCCAAGTCAATCAAAGACCTTCAATAAGGAAAGAAAAGCACTTAAATACAAAGAAAGGCCAAGGGCGAAGCACCCTGCTGTTCAGGCGACGGCCGCAGCAGGACGCCGTAGGTCAGTTCACTTTACGATACAAAAGAAATCTTTAACCGGAAATAATTTATTTTCTAACGGCCAGCTTTACTTTGAGGCTTTGTGCGCTGAAAACTCGTAATGTATCAATTCATTCACATACGAGTGCCATACACATGCAGCCAACTATACGTTCCCATTGCTGCGACTCTTCATTGCCTTCTCTCACAAGGAGATAAATATAGGCCATAATCCATCACGCTGCCCAGTGCGGGTTGGTGGATGACACACATCTACGAATATTGTGGTCCTCAAACATGTCGGTTTCCTCACAATGTTTTTCTTCACCATAAAGCAAGTGCAAATCTACTCATAACTTGAACAATGAGTCGTTGGTGTAGGGTTGGGATCGAACCGGGGGCTGCCTGATTGACAAGCAGACGATATTACCACCAAGCCACACTCGCTTTTTTAAATAAAAAATAACTATATCAATTCATTCACAAATACCAAATTAATTTTTTTGCTGCTAGTTCAATCGAAAGTAATTAACTATGTGCAAAATTAACTTTTGTTTGAGCAAATGACATAACAGAGTGCAACGCCCTCCACGTCGGCTCTGATTCAATTGAAATGACACAACAATTAGACTTGATTACAATAAATTAGTAAACAATTAGCTAATGAATTATTTAGTTGACAGCTGTCGTCTAGTATTCAAATAAACTGTAACAGTCACGCGCATTAATTGTGCATACGCCGATTTTGGTAATCGACGTGCAGTCAAACAACGGACCAAGTTACAGGTATGAGCAACTAAATCAGTTTTATACTAATTATAAAAAATATTCAGTGTTGCTAACTTTTGTCGTTACACGCCCTGCTGATCAAATGCTGAAGACAGATTATTTTTTTCAAAAGAAAACACATAAATCTAAAACTCGCATGTCTTTCCTGAATTAGAACTAGACTTAGATTGGCACAAGACCGAGATAGCATCACAGGTGAGAGGCCTATAACAATAGATGATGAATTTTACAATTTTATTAGGTCGCCATTTTATATTATTTTTATTTGTATTTAAATCTGACTTTTTATTAACTTTCTGTGTTTGTTTATTTTTAATTCAATTTAATTTAATAATTTTATGTAATATTTGGATATGGGACTTGTGTCCCAATTTCATCACAATTACATAAAATGGGTCCTGATATAAATGGATTTGAATTTATTTAATTTAAATGTCATAACCAAACTACCCTATAGTTAAATTTATTTTTTATTTTATCTAACACACGACAATATCTTCAAATCAATAATTTTGTTGTAAAATTGAGTAATTAATGAAATACTCGCTTACGCCAATGTTTTAAACGGTCTAGACCACCGACCACACACTAAAGTGTTGGGAACATTAGCAAGTCGATGCGAGCTCGGGCACTCGCTGCCTTGTCGACGTGCACCTCATGCAGATAGTAGCTCCTGCTCACGCAGGGTTGGGATGTTTTTTTTCTTGTTAATTTGCGCTTTATCGTGTATCACCATGTAGCGCCTGAAGTTCAGCTAACAAAGGTAATCTGACGCAATCATCGAGGTTAAGCAACAGTCGATGCAGTCAGTCTTTGGATGGGGGACCATGCACAAGACTGACGTTTAAAGAGTGTCATTTTAATCTGGGCGCTACCGTGGCTCGGGCGTTTGATAAGGGATGCCACACTTATGCGGTTCGCACGGTAAAGCAATTGATGAAACATATAGATATATTTGACTTTTGTGTCATGTTACATTTCATAGAAATTACAAAATTATTATTATCATTTATCTCAACATCTTCGACATAAGAGAAAACTCTTAGATAAGGATGTACAAATTGCTTTTATCTATATAATTATTGTTGTTTCGTATTTTTATTTCTGTTCCTAAACCAATCAAAGTTGTAAAACCAGAACATCAAAACACACCAAGTAATGGTACCGTTTTTGATGCGTCGTCTCAAACTAAGAATATTATAGTGACCGCCGAGCTCCCTTATCCTACTCGAGCCGATCAAATTGAATCTATTCTTTCGAAATAAAACCATCGGCGCGGAAGTAACGATGTCCGCCGAACCGGCAACCAATCCAAAACCAATTATCCCGAACCAATAACTAAAATTGACACTCACCAAAATAAACTCATAAAACCCGACATGGGCAGGTACAATAAAAATAATGGCGGAAGTGATGACACGACAAAAAACTGGGCCAAACCGTCGAGATAGGACACGACTCACGAAATTCTATTTATTTTATCGTTGTAACAAAACATGACATGTCATCCTATAATTTGCCGAGATCCCTAACATATCCTATTTCGTAGAACAAAGCAAACAGAGCAGTATAGAAACCAGCCGGATAGACCTCCGGGTCTATAGAGCCGGCGTCCAATTTGGTGTTCGCTCGTAAAACTCGACCTAGTCTCCGGAGGCCATTTAAGGTTGGTCTACCCGCAGATAGGTAAATGTAAAAGAAAAACCGTGGATGTACAGGAATAGTCGCAAAGCACACTTAAGGGATGTGGGCCGAGCCGCGACCTTGGGCCGTCGACCTCTGCGTGGATTATGTTAAAAGCAAATTCTGTTGTTTCGGGCGAGATGTAAAAGGAACGAAGCGAAGCCTGCGGATTACATCCCGGGAAAACAACGTAAGCTTTGATGGAAGTTCGACGCGGGTGATACGATTTTTTCATGAAAATGCTTTCCAGTTTTAATCGGATTAAAAAGGTAAGGCTCTCTCAATTCGAGGCTTTGTGCTGATGAAATGTGGGATTGACAGTTAGACGCGCGGATGTGGGAAATGTGATCATTTTTGGAATGTAAATTTCTAATCGACCTTCGTTGATATGTCAATATGACGATATCGGCGTCACGGAGGGTTTTCATGAATACTTTAAAACATCAAAACCGTGTATAAAGGGATTGAAATTGACAAAGAGCATACCCAGTCCATGATCATTATTGAAAAGTTAAAAACGCCCACAAAAAACCGAATGTATCTTAAAACTTGTCAAATTACGAATGTAAGACTTGAAAAACAATTGCAAGTTTAAGTTTAAATCAAACAAATAATTATATTTATTTCGGAAGTAATCCATAAATTTTACAACATTTCCCGTATAATTACCGTTTCAGTAAGTATACAGCGCACAAAAAAAAACATGTCTTGATAAGACACATATAGTGATGACGATCTTTTTTCCCTATCATATTCATTCTGCGTCCCTAATATTGAAATCTATGACCACCTACATAATTATGACAAATAGATTTATTTGACAATGACATATAAAAAGCTTCCTTTTTTAAACCCTTATCTATGTTCCAATCAATGGCGTTTAATCGATATTTAATAACGTATCATTTCCTCACAGAAATAGACTTAGGGTAAACAAAGAGGAGAAGCCGAGGACTTTCGAATTATTAACTAGAATGAAAGTTCTACGGTTCATCATCCGAGTTATATACAAAAAATCTAGAAGTTTGTTTATTTTAGTAGCCTTCTATATGTATTAAAAAATGATAAGTAAACTTAATTTTATGCCATAAAGTTAACTTATATATAGGAGTTCATTTGAACTAAATGAACGATGCGTAGAAACAAGAACTCAGATAAAGTTTTTTATAAAGATAAATAAATCAAATACCTCGAAGCAAAGTTTAGTTGACCTGAAGTAAAAATGTTTAGTTTAATTTTTATTTTTACTGGTAATGGGCTTGCGGTTGATCACTATTCATCGGATAGTAAGCGATATTGCAATCTAAGGTGGAGCGCGCTTGCCCAGAAGAAACCGGTATCGTGTCGCAAATTTTTTACGCTATTTCGGGTCTGGCAAAATTTGTTGATTTTGGACCGACCTCCTTTCGGCTTAGTACAGGTGTTTACAATAATCCAAAAGTATCATATCCATTCTAAATTCGTTCTGGGTGTTATATGTATTTATATATAATATGTATGTATGTATATGTAGTATATCAGTTGTGTTAGCAACCATAATACGAACTAGAAATGGTTCAGTATGGGGCTAACCAGCCGTGTGTGAAATGTGTTCTAATATTTATATTTATTTCATTCTAAGTAGAGTTGAGTCACATTTCTAAACTCTATTGAAAGACACAAAAATACGTGTAATAGAAGGAAGTGATTCTTATCACAGTACACATCGTGAGTAGTTGGGGTCGTTAGTGAATAATTCAGTAATTTTAGACACGGTAATGCGTTTTCGAACACATTTTAGTGACTTTTTACTTTGTCACCGTGGGGCGGATTGGGAAATCAATATTATTACTATACCGAGGGTTTTGGACGCAATGTTAAAATAACATGTAACTTTTAAAAGACAGGGGCAAATATATTTGACGTTTGTTGACACCATTACCATAGATTATATAATGCATAAAAACATAAACATAAATCATCCTTATTTAGCAAAGAGTGTGTACGTTTTTGTATATCGACACCGACTATTACTTAAACTTTACTTAAAAGTGTAAATGTGTGTTAATGTACATTAAGTTGCTCTCTGAACCCCACACGAGGTAGGTTCATCCTGTGTTGTGGGATTCAGTGCCTTACCTTAGGCTCTAATAATTAATGATTACATACAATACTGCAGTTATGAAACGTAAAATAACAAACACTTCTCCACCTTATGGAACGATATCCTCTGATTTGTTGTCAAGTTTTCCAAACGTTGAGACATTTCGTTTCAAGCAAACCATAGATTCCCTTACTAAAGCTCCTTGATCATAATTATCAAGCTTAAAATTATCTATGTTACTTGAACTTGTTTACTGTTGCTTATATATTATATAGGTTACAAAGAGCAACGCCAGATGGAGCCTTAGAAGCTCACATATATACATACTTATATACGCTCTGAAGCTTTGAATGTAATATTATTGATATTTCAAACGAATAATTTAGATAAAATTAAAAAAAAATTGTACGAGAACTTATTTTTATAAGCCATTTATTCATATACACCCCACTAGTATGTCTTGGAGATAAGTATTTTATTTTTCCATCGGTAACTCCATATAACACAAAAGCTTGCTGAGGACAGAACTCATTTTATCTTGATAAAGGGAAACGTTCGGGAAAACCCTTTGTTTACGAAAAAGTGCCTGATTTAATGTATTGCTGTCATGTTTACCGAAGACTAGGATAAATATTATTTCTTTAAGTGCAAATAAACGCTGTCACATTGATATTATATTTAGAATTTAAATGTTTCATTTGGGATAACATAAGGTAAATAAGCTACACACGGACAAATTACACTTTTGATAACAAATTACCCAAGGATATCTGACGATTATCACGGTCTTTACCGTGGATCACGATTATATGTCACGCCGAGGGAAGCCGGGACAACGAAGTAAAGAGTTTTCTAAATTGTTACCTATATTTTATAAAACTTAAAAAAAAATGGCCAAGTACGAGTCGGGCTCGCGCACGAAGGGTTCCGTATGGTATTGTTACCCTTAAGAACATATCGTTTTTTTTTCTATTGTCAAAGTATGAGTTTCAATATTTTTCAATAATATTTTATTTTATTTTTTTACTACAGCTATATGACAACTATACTATACAGAGATTCATTACTGCAGCTAAAGTATAATTGATTTATTTCTTTCAAAACATAATTTTTACTCAAATTAAAAGACTGACTCAATTATTTTAATAGAAATTTCGAACCACTCTCTCTCGTTTCGCTCAAAAGGCTCAAAATGCAAATCTATAAATAGCGCACTTCAATGTTGCCATCCTCAAACGTTCTGGAGTGCAGCGCAAATACTGTCCGTCGCAAAAATATCTAACAGAAACTGTACAATATATTCAGTAAGGCAACTTATAAACTCACATTATTATAAATTAACTGTGGCAAGTAAAGTAAGCATAAGATTTCATAGACGTATAGGTGAAAATTCCATTTATTCAGTGAGTATTCCAAACTAGAAACGCTTAGGCTAGAGTGTCGTCAAATAGCCTGGGTACAGACAGGCCATTTTATATAAGTTTTTTGATTTGATTGAAGTAAAAAAAACAACAAAAATTACCGAAAGTTTCGGAATCATAAGAAAGCTAAAAAAATACTGCATCCCATCATTACTGATAGAGTTAACGAACTTTTATCGAATACTGGTTCTTTTTCGTCTATTGTTAGCCTTTTTTTATATTACATGGATTTGCGCTTGATCACAATTCACCTGATGGTAAGCGAAATTGCGATCTAAGGCGGAACGCACCATTTACCCTGAAGAAACCGGTTCACTCGTGCCTAGACGAATCTATCTTCTTCTCTTTCTTCGTATGAGCATTATATTTTGTCTATGGTATGAGCTAAGTGGCCAAGCTCTGGTGTCAAGCGTTTTCAAGCCGTTTGAATGCCTCTGACTTTGCTTAACTACTGAAAGAAGTTTTCAATAAAATCTACTTGATGTATTCGTTGACAAGTGGCTCCGCCAGACTAATCAGTGCTTGCACAAAGCTACCCGTAAACAAATACAGACAGACCCGACGTACAAACACTAATTAAAATAGCAATTTTCTATCAACACACACACAGACATGTCAAAGCTACATTAATATTATTAAAGGGAGAATAATGTTTGTTTGTATGTTTGTTTGTTTTACGTTTTTTGTTTTTAGGGTTCCGTACCTAAATGGTAAAAACTGGACCATATAACTAATCCTTCTCTGTCTGTCTGTCTCCAGGCTGTATCTCAGAAATCGTAACTCTCTTTTTTTTATAACTTACAGGTTTGCGTTTGACCACAGCTTGCCTGCTATTAAACAAAATATTATGGCCCACAATGTTACACGCTTACCTAGAAAATACCTATTAACTCTAGATTTGAAGACCCCCAGGTGGTATTTCTCAGGAAACAGAGACTCAGGAAGAGAATTCCAAAGCTTCGCAGTCCTCATAAGAAAGGTAGAATCCAATCCACTTGTGCGAAACTTAGGGATTTCGACTGTATAACAATGTACCTTTTAATATAAATTGTTTCCAGTTTTTCTATATATCAACGGTAGATACCTACAGTTAAACAATAAACACTATGACAACTAGATCAGCCATAAGCATCCCACTATACATTCCCAATGGTGGGCTTAATACAGTCATAGTAGCCATAGAACATATGAGCCTTCTCTCGAAAACAAATTAGTATTTAATCTGTTACTAAAATCTTTAAACAGAATTAAATCTACACAAAAGCAGAGACGAGCAAAACCACAGGGCACAGCTAGCACTCGCCTAATGAAAACGCAATTCCCATCTCATCGCTATACATATACACAACTATATATAGCTTTACATAGCTCTCCCACATTCATGTTCTGTGGTCTGCAGCCGATGTCCGGGGGTCCTTATCAAGACGCAATGGAAAAACATGTCAGTACCTTAGCTTTTAAAATATGGAGTTATTACATCCTATTATTTTATCATTCTTATGTCTTTCCCTGGTTTTCCTACTAGATGGAATCTTTCTCTTTCACACTTTTATATCAGTCATCATCTTTAACATTCATTATTATTTTTTTATTTATTCGAAAGCCTAGAGAAAAAGTGGAGCCACAAAAGTATGTAAAGGGGTCTGCACAACAAGTCATCCAATTAGACATTATTATGTCAGCCATCATCTCCACATTCATTGTATTATAATTATTTAAACTAAAACCTTGGACTCGCCATATGTAAACACGATTCCCATCTCAATGTATTGTTTTTGGTATAAAGAGTTTTTGTATTGTATTGTATTGTATTGTATTCTCCACCTTTAAATAAATATGTACACACATTATAGATTGCTTTGCATAGCTCTGCCACATTCATGTTCTGTGGTCTGCGGATGATGTCCGGAGTTCCTTATAAAGGCACAATGGAAGAACATGTCAGTACCTAAGCTTTTAAATAATGGAATTATTACATTCTATTATTTTATCATTCTTATTTCTTTTCCCTGGCCTTTCAATTCTCATCTCAACGGATAAGTACTTTCCACCTTTAAATAAATATGTATAGACATTATAAATATGTATAGACATTATAGATTACTTTACATAGCTCTGCCACATTCATGTTCTGTGATCTGCAGCCGATGTCCGGAGGTCCTTATAAAGGCACAATGGAAAGACACGGCAGTACTTCAACTTTTAAAATACAATATTTTTTTATTCTCTACAACAAACGCTTTATTTTGTTTTTTTTTTAATTATTATTTTTTATATAATCAACGAATCGTAAGGAAAGGAAATTATGAACCTCTTTCTTTTCAATTAAAAATTAAGGAAAGAATTGTCATTCTACAGGAATCGGGCTCGTGCATGAAGGGGTCCTTAATATATTTTTTTAAATTTTTAGTACTTGTTGTTATAGCGGCACGGGAAATACATAACTTGTGAAAGTTTCAGCTTTCTAGCTATCACGGTTTCTGAGATACAGCCTGGAGACAGACAGACAACGGAGGATTAGTAATAAGTTCCCGTTTTACCTTTTAGGTACGGAACCCTAAAAATAAAAGAGTTAACAAACACAAAAACAAACTTACAGTCAGATTAAGAACCTCTTCCTTTTCAACAGACTTCACAAATGAAGGAGAAAATTGTCATGTTAAAAGTATAGCTGTAATTTTTTTTTATTAAAAACTGCAAGACCTTACGTACTGTGTAGGCACCACAGTCCATGATTTAGTTTGGTCAGGCCGAGACATTATCGATTGGGGGTCGCGGGTCGCTTTTATTTGTCAATTTTCAGTGAAGGGCCCGCTTCCTGGCTTTCAAGTTGAATAGCACAAGTTATAGATTTGGAGTGGTTGATAAATAGCTTCACCCATGCGACAACGTAGACGGTTTTAAACGTTCATAAAAGTGTCAGTAACATATTTAATAAATAGGCTTAGGATAATTTTATGAAAAAAATGTGTTAGTTTTTTTTTCACGACACATCATTTGACCAGCATTGTGTAACCACCCACACGAGGCAGCGGCACTCGGTCGTAGGTAGAGTATGACTAGTCTGAAATTATGGCGCTCACGGGGACCAATAATGCTAGAAGTAAATTACTGGTTTTTTAATTGAACGAGATTAAAATATGAGATAATTTTATGAGTCTACTAATAAATTGAGTATCAATTTGAGTGGCTTTGGGCGAATGAGCGAAGCAAGCGAAGCGTTTCTGCATCAACTATAGGTAGACAAATTGAACCGATATCTAGATAGTCAATAGGGCATCTAAGTTTTTTTGAATGCGCAAAACTATTATGATAGTTTCAATTTTGACAATGTTCTAAACATAAACAAATCGATATCAATCGCAATAGTTCGTCAGAACCAATGCATGATATGAATGATATGCATCAATGATTGATATCAATCGCATCGGTTCTGACGAACGTTTAAAATAATTAAATCATTTACGTATATTATTTTTCAACATAAATAACTTTTAACATTTTTAATGGGAAATAAAGATAAGAATTTCTGTATTTATAGAAACACTAGCAAATCGTCCCGGCTTCGCACGGGCTATAAAATAATCTATGTTGCAAAGAGAAACTAAATATAGCCACAGAATAATAACTTGTACTAAATGTTCAGGGATTAAATGGCTTCCCAACGGTGAAAGAATTTTTCAAATCGGTCCAGAAGTTTCGCAGCCTATTTGAGTAAAAAAAAAACTTTTCCACTTCATAATATTGGTATAGAAAAACGAAATTAACGCATTCGAAAAAACTTAATACTCTAGTCACTGAAACGAATGCCACTTGTCTAGGTACGGTATAAAATCAGATCCTTGGAAAGTACACTCATCGTTAAACTTAAGTACTATAAAACTCTCCGGTAAAAGTAATTGTCACTGAGAGGGATATTAGCCGAGGTCGCGACCGGAGCCCGTATGCAGCGATCAGATTACTCATGATGACGTCACAGTGCCAGTACATCCAGTTGCTTGTGTCTTATTCTCTTCTCACAACAATGTCGCTCGCTTTGTGCTTTGCTTTCTTCTTTCGTAATAAAGGAACGAGAAGTTGCTTAGTTTCTTATAAGTAGTAGACTTCTATAAAAAAGTCCTTACTATTTCTTTTGTCTATTCGTAAGGTACAAAAACTTACAACATTTAACTATTATTTTTCAAACGTTTTTGATTTTTTACTCCTTATAGCAAGTAATGTGACCAGCAGGGCGTGTGTAAGCGACACTCTGGCTTGAGGTGGAGCATGCCCAGGCTGGGATTACTGGCTCTCATGGAGGCTGCTGGAATACACTGTTAGGTGCTTGGCGACAGATTTTGCAACTTGAGGGTGGTTGCCAGGAAACCATAAGAAAACACCCTACCACTATGTCATGTTTACGACAGAATTAGATTCGTTAACGTACTAATACTAAATTTGATTTATTCAATAATCATTTGCGTTATATAATGTAAAATAAAATTATGATGAAAGTCGAGGTAAATTTATAACCAAATTATGTTACATAAAATAAACGATAAAGATATTAAGATATTGTAAGTAGGGTTAGACAAATCAATTAATGTATCTTTCTATTAATAGGTAATTACTTCATTTTGTAATAACTGGGATAAGTTATTCATTATTACATTATATTATATTCAGTTACATTATTAATATTCGTCGTCACTTTTTGATTAGAGGGAGGGATTTCTCACAATAAGCTTTGCTTAAGCGCCACTTAATGACCGATTACTGAAATGTTTATCAGAACGATTTAAAATTATAAATGATACTTACTGAATATTTTGTCAATATTAGACAAATTAGTCAAAGGTATAGTACAGGTAAGTTTCTATACAGATATAGTTTGTTCCAAGCAATTAATTTATCAAAAGTCTCGATACAAATTTAGTCCCAAACAATTAATGTGTTCGCGATGTCGATCTATTATTCGAAGAACTATATTCTAACAATAGTAATAATTTTAATTTTATTATTATTATTAACTACCGAAGTATAGATTCGTCGCCTCACTGAGATCGCAAGTAGATAACCTCTTCCATCCGAGGCCAGCCGCCACCAGCACTCCTCGATCCATCACGCGGGAATGTTCTGGACTGGTCCCGAGGCGGTCGCAACGCAGCCTTCGTCGACAATTCGTCAGTGTTAGCGGCCATTTATTGCGCTGACGTGGACACGAGCCGAGTCGAGAGCTGTGGTGCTCCGGGGTGGTATTATTGTGAACGGACAAATTGAGATGACGATAAAATAGGCTGGGACCGTGTAGGTGAAGAGTTTATTGAGAAAGTAACTGTATTCTATTAGAAATGTGGTATAAAAGCAGCTAGACTGACTTAGTGTAGGGCATATTGATACGTAAAACATGAAAACATTGTTTTTAATATTGTGAAGTAGTTCCATGTTGAAAGATATAAAGAATATTTTTTTATAAAAGTGCACACAAATAGGTGAAATTAAAGGGCCCCATCGACGGCTTTAAAACTCGATACCAAACAGTAAGCTTATATACGAGTACAATAAAGAGACTGAGATATAAAATTAATTAAAAACATTAGTATATCTCATGCATGTATTTTTAGAAAAACTGTGGTACTTCTACGGCTTAGCAAAAAGAGATCTGCCAATACACCACCATTACTTAGTATTTTTACAATCTTCTTAATTTTTGCATGGTGGTAGATCATTTTCTACGTACGCACATAACGGTGTGTTCCGGGAAGCTTTCTTGAAAGTCAGTTAGAATAACTGACTAGGCATGCTAAGCCTTAATCCAGGATGTCGCTAGCACGTGTGGTTTCGCGCCCTGCAGGTCAATCGCCTAAATATAGTCTACAAAAATGTCTTAGAACCGAGAGCAATAAAATCCAGTCTATAGAAGGACAATTCCTTGTCTCCAAGATCTCAAGTGTCCACAATACATCAATAGCGAGTGTAATCAAATCGGTGTGTCGCGAGGGCGCCGAGGGCCGGAGGGAAGCGCCCTCTTTAATCTGATTAGAGCATACGGGCACCGGTCACGACCTCTGCTAATGTCCCCCGTGTTGGCTACGGTTAGTGTTCGGATCATCGATAGTTCTACCTGACTTGGCGGTATCGTATAGACTTCAGCCGCGCCATATACATTTGAACAAAGCGCCTGACGCCCAGGAGTGGATTAATTTCAGGTTTAGGTTTAAAGACATTTATTCTCACAAAAGATATTAAATTATCACTTACATGAGAACATATTTACATAAATATTATTTGAATCATTCGTCGCCACTATAAAATTACTAAGCAAAATGATATTTATATAAACAGCTTGCCCGTCCAACGCATTCATAAAAGTGAGCTATCCGTTATTACGTGCTGGCAAAGTCGACTTTTGAATGCGGTGAACGGGCTTACATTTTTTAGAGCTGAGGGTAGTTTATTATAACTCTGCGCGCCTGGAATTGGCTTATAATCAACATTTAACAATATTGAAATTATAAGTTCTAACAATTCTAGATAATAAAATTACCATTACCTACAAAAAAGTTAATATGTAATTTATTTATTTAAATTTCTTAATAACTTTAAGCACGGCATTTTTTAAAATTATAACGACTATTTAAAAAAAAACATAGAGCGAATTTTATGTACTCGTATATTGTGATTTGGAACTGTAACAATTCTTGAAACTGAATGAAAGATAACAAAACTGATAAAATCATAGCCCATTTACGCAGGATTTTAAAGAATTTTATAAAATATGCTATTTTGCTCCGGTAGCGACCTCGTTGGTGTATAGGTTAACATGCCGGACGGTCAACTAGAGGGTTTAGGGTTCGATTCAAAGCACGGTCAACATCTTTGTGATAAACTAAATATGTTGGCTGTCTGTCTGGGTGTTAAATATGAATCGATAAAAAGTATTTATGCATGTATACGTAGTATATCAGTTGTGTTAGCAACCATATTAAAAACTAGAAATGGTTTAGTACCCGACTAACCAACCGGTAATATCGCCAAATGTGTCGTAGTAATATTTAATTATTTATATAAATTAATATAGCACAAAAAACTTCAGATTACCATACTGTACAAATACAAGTACTAAGACCTAAGAATGGGTTTGATTTGGCAATGACAAAGACTTGCGGTCAGTGTTAGACCACACGTATTGTCTGGTTACAACTAAGATATTCCGAAGCCATTGGGAGACGTTGGAACTTGGCCAGACGACTTAGCGACGGTGGCGTGATGAGTAATGTGATAGCAACAGACAAGTTTGTTGCGATATTTTGTTGTTGTTTGTGACAATGGACAACTAGGACATTATTATATTCTTATGATAAATTACATTAACTTGTAGTAATACTTTTACTGCGATATCAGTATGTTTAGTATCAGCTTCTGTATCTAACTGTTATAGATATTGTTATTGTTTATAGTGTTTGTTTTCAAGTAACAATCACACCATAAACAATCTCCAAAAGTCGTTAATCGTAGAAAGTTAAAATCAGTTTTTTACCGAACAAGCAGTCTCTGCATTGATCGGCCTAATTTGCTTTCGTTTATCTGTATGTATGCTTGTATATTTTTTCAGGTGTACCACCGAGTGATATTACTAGCCTAGAGTAAGCAAATTGAGCTCTAAGATACAACAGATAGATTTATAAAAAAATGACGACTTTTCCTCGAATACACGTAAGAGTGTTTGTCATGAAACACAGTCTAAATAGAAAACAATGCATTCCAATCCGTAGCGGTTGGCAAACAAAACAAAAAAAATAGCACAACAAACTAAACCAAACAACCAACCCGCGATCATAAACTTTCCGGAACAACTATTAATAAAACGGAAAACCAATTTTTCTAGCTCCGGCTTAATTTAAAGGCCTCATATAGACTACGTCACAAATAAATTTGTCAAAGCGACAAGCCGAAAACGGCGCGGACCGGGTTATAACTTAGAACACGAGTCTCTTGTAAATAATCGTCCCGATGAGGCTCAGCCTATCCCGGCAATATATCAACCTAATGTATTACAGCACAAGGGTCATTTTAGCTCGGGGATTAAGTGAAATTGTATCGGACATAGTTGTTATGCAAAGATTGAATAGCCTTTTGATTAACCGTACTACAGCTCCGAGGTGGACAACAAAAGACAAAACTGTCTAACCTGAAAATATACTACCTCAGCTGAGCAAGCTGAGTCTAAGTAACCGGTGATGCGGTTAGGTCTTAGAGATATATGTCCACCGCTAGATCCTGTGTGGCCAAAATTCATAAATATAATAATGAGGCCATGATTAATCGCATTAACTTAAGGCTGTCCCTGACTGGGGCAGTGCCAATTTAGTTAATCCAAGTGCGTCAAAAACACAAGCGTGTCCTTTTTCCGTTAAGAAGAGGTGTTTTCAACTGCCTCACACTTTCCGAATAGCAAATGAACCGTCCTTCTCTCTCACTTCTCACTTTTTGGCGTAAGTAATCTTTACTCCAATCCTCGACTAGGTAAGAACTCTCAATGTAAGAACATTGAGTCTAGAGCAATAAAGGGTAGGTGAACGGAAAATAAAAATATATTTCTAGATTTACCTATATGATTTTAATACATTAGATTTCAATAAGTATTAATTTTAATTTTTAATAACCGATTAAGTCAAATAAGGACTGAATTTCACTCTGAATACGCACACCATCGGCCGAAGAAAGTACGTAAATAAACAAGTCGAGTAGAAAATAATTCCTTTAGTTGCCAATAAATTAGATATAGTAGAATAGTCATAGCTAAGATGTCAACTAAAGTAAATAACTAAATAAATTATGTATTTGCACCAAAAGGATTTACAAAGCAGTTACATTATAAATGTACCCTATAGTTATAACTGTAACAACATATTATACATAAGGACAAATCAAGTAGGTACATAACCTAAACACATATTAAGCTGGACGTGACACTTTAAGTATCATCGGCTCATACACAGTGCGTAGTGTTTCTCTAAGAATATATTGTTTTAAGCAATCAACTATGTAACTAATCTGTGTGGAAATACGATAGGAATTCATTACGCATACGAAAGGTCCTCCGCTGAATGGTGTCGCCGAAATGTCAGTTCGCATAGGGATGATGGAGTGTTGTTGGTAATCAGAGTTATGGTAAATAGCTTGAGAATGGCGAAGGGTGTCGCGGGATTAGTAGTGGGGATTTAAGGGCACTGGCTAGGCACTAGGTGGCTTTCTAGATTGGCATTTTGTTTCGTATTTGTTGAAGGTAAAGTTAATCAATATAATATATATATATTTGGTACAATATATATTTGAAACTCAATTTAATTTGTAATCAAGATGTATATTTTTTATTATTTTAGTAATGTTAGGTACATAATCTTACATCATTTTATAATGAGTTTGTAGAAAGTTTTTTATTTATTTGGGCCATTGGTACTTAAAGTGTCACGTCCTCCCTAATATGTGTTTAGGTTATGTAGGTACCTACTTGAACTGTCCTCATGTATATGTTGTTACAGTTATAACTGTAGGGTACATTTATAATGTAACTGCTTTGTAAATCTTTTTGATGCAAATAAATGATTTATTTATTTAAAAAATAATCACATATAGACTTGTATGTGTATGCACTACACATACAATCAAATTTTTTAAGGATAAGTAAAAAAAACAAGAGAGCCAAGAAAAACAAAATTAACATCAGTTCTTGGCTCAGTAGTTCTTGCGATAAAACAAACGATAAGTGATTTAAAACGTACGAAAAAAAGCTACAAAATACTACCAACAAACATACTCGTACAAAACGTAAGATTTTCTTTTATATGACCTATCAATGTGTGATTTCTACGAATGCCATCAAAATCAAGACAAAGATAAGTAGTTTTCCCATATAAACAAACTTGATCATAATATTTTGATCGCCAATTTTATAAGGAAAATAATAATTTTAGTAAGTATGCGTTGTTTTTAATAAGAAATGTATATGTGATGTTGAAACTGTTGTATAATATTTGATGTATTCTTTTTATATACACTACTAGTGCTACTTAGTACTCAAACCATATTTAACCAAACATATTTAAATACCATTATATTTTCATACAGATGTGCATAATGAGTTCTAACAGTAACACAACCGTAGGAAGAAGGTTGGTTGTGATTCGCCCTACATTTCTCGCGGTCGCTCACCGAGCTTGCCACTAATCCAGTGTTTTAGGCCGACTGCCCACAGTCTTCAGACACAGAAGAATACAGAATACAAACTTAAGACCAGGCAGCTCGCAACATGATAATATGGTAGTTTGTAGTTTAGTGCTACGAATGTCGTCGACCCAGCGCGTCAATTGATCAGAAACGCTTCTGATGCCCGTAAAAATCATTAAAAAGATCATAATTAAATCGCTTCTTATTTTTTTTTTTTTTTTTTTTTTTTTTTATAACTTATAGGTTTGCGTTTGACCACAGCTTGCCTGATGTTAAACAATACTATGGCCTACGATGTTACACGCTTACCTAGAAAATACCTATTAACTCTAGATTTGAAGACCCCCAGGTGGTACTTCTCAGGAAACAGAGACTCAGGAAGAGAATTCCAAAGTTTTGCAGTCCTCACAAGAAAGGAAGAAGCGAAACGGCTTGTGCGAAACTTAGGGATTTCGACTGTATATCTATGTCTCTTCGCTGAGTTTCTGCTCGTTCTGTAATAGAACGGAGATGGTGGTATTATATTATGCAACTCCGTTGCGCACTCCCCGAAATGTATTCTATAAAACACCGACAGACTGGCAACCTTACGCCGGTGCTCCAAACTATGAAGTCTAGATTTGGCGAGACAAGGTTGACCGATGAGCTTCTTGGCACGCCGCTCAATGGACTCCAACGCCTCAAGCTGGTATTTTGCTGATCCATCCCAAAGGTGCGAGCAGTACTCCATGCATGATCGAACTTGTGCTTTGTACAAGGTGAGCAACTGTTCCGGCTTGAAGTACCGACGCACCTTCGAGAGGATACCAAGCTTTTTGGCAGCCAATTGAGCTTTGGACTCAATGTAAGAGCCAAAATTGAGCGACGAAGGTAAAGTCACTCCAAGAAGTTCAAGTTGGTCTGTGATGGGGACGGATACATTATGGAAAGTCGGGGCCAGGTGGAAAGGCCTCTTCTTAGCAGAGAAAAGACACGCCTGGGTCTTAGCAGCATTGAAACACACCAAATTGGCATCGCCCCAGTCGGAGACTGCCTGCAAGGAGTGGTTCATGCGCTCGACCATGGTCTCTCTGAGAAGCTGAATATCGGCCTCTCTGGCGCGTGCATTGGATGTGTAGCTCTCTACAACCGTGCTATCATCTGCATAACCTAAGATACCGGGTTTCAGCAAATCGTTGATATGTAGCAGGAAGAGGGTTGCAGAGAGCACGGACCCTTGAGGGACACCGGCATTGATTGCCATTCGATCGGACGAGCAGCCGTCAATGACCACCCGTATCGAACGCTCCCTCAGAAAGTCTGATATCCAAGCACGAAAACCAGAGGGCAAGCCATAGGATGAAAGCTTGCTTATAAGGCCATCGTGCCAGACCCTATCAAAGGCCTTAGAAATATCAAGAGAAACCGCCAGGGCTTCTCCGAATTTCTCAATGGCCTCGCTCCAGATGTGAGTGGCGTACACTAGAAGATCCCCAGTCGATCGGTTTCGGCGAAAACCATATTGGCGATCGCTGAGGAGGTCATTTAGTTCTAGGTACGCCAAGAGCCTGCTGTTAAGGACACGTTCCATGCTCTTGCAGAGTATGGACGTGACCGATATGGGCCTGTAGTTAGCAGGGTCGGCACGACTACCTTTTTTGGGCACGGGCTGCACGTTAGCTAGCTTCCATGAATCTGGCACTTTACCAGTCTCAAGAGAGAGCCTAAAGAGGCGTGTCAGTATTGGAGTCAACTCGGGCGCACAATTCCTCAACACAATGGCAGGAATGCCGTCTGGACCACTAGCCTTGTTCACATCTAGATTGCGTAGCGTTTTGCGAACCTCAGATTGACGAATTCGGATTTCCGGCATTACCACCGAACAAGCCTCTGAAACTGGGGGTATCGCGCTACCAGCATCTAGACGTGAAGACTCCGCAAACAGAGATGCAAACAAGTTTGCTTTCTCTACAGCGGTGTGAGCCAGTGACCCATCAGGTTTCTGCAGTGGAGGCAGCGAGGGGCGGCAGAAGTTCGTTTCGACCGCTTTGGCTAGGGACCAGAACGCTTTACTACCTGCCGGGTACAAAGCCAGTTTGGCCCCTATTCGACCGATATGGTCAAAACGAGCCTTCTGTAAGACCTTTTTACAGGACTTGGCAGCCTTGTTGAAGGCTCTCTTCTTTTCGCGAATATCAGATGCCTTACGTTGTCGAGCACCAACCCATGCTAGGTATGCCTGATGCTTTAGCGCCTCGGCGCGTCCGCATTCAGGTCCAAACCATGGGCGTGCTTTACCAGAAGCTGCTACGTCAGAAAATGGAATGTAATATTCCATCCCTTTCTGCAGCACTTCGGTTACGGCATTGGCACAGGCACTGGGATCACTGGAAGAGAAGCATACTGGCTGCCAAGGGAAGGATGCAAAAAATGACCGCATCTCATCCCAATCTGCTGACTTGTATCGCCACACCCGCCGAGAGCCTTTTGGACTAAGATCGGGCGGAGAGTAGACAGATACAGATTTCACCAGACAATGGTCGGAACGACCCAGTGGCGATGAAATCGACACCGAATATCGGTCTGGATCAGTTGTCAGCAGAAGGTCCACGCAATAAGGCGTATGCGAGTCAACATCGGGTACCCGAGTGGCTCCTTGAACAAGCTGGGTGAGATCTAACGTAAGGGCAAGCCTTTTCGTCTCTCTTCCAGCATGGTTGGTGTCCAGGTATGGATATAGCCAATCCTGGTGATGGCCATTAAAATCCCCTAATAACACCAACTGAGCCGAGGGGTACTCATGCTGAGCTTCATCCGCCTTCTCACTGAGATAGTCGATAAGCCGAGTTGTCTCCGAGTCTCCACTATGCGACCGGTAGACACAGGCATAGAGAATTTTCTCAATGCCTGTGTCTACCAGTGTCCATAGAACAGAGAAGCTGGGGTCCTCAAATTTACGGAGACGCCGAGTACAGATGTCATCGCGGGCATATAAGCATACACCCGCATGCGGCCTGAAATTATACTCCAGGGAATAACCTGGGTATGACAGGTACGACGCATCGGGTGGACATCTGATCTGCGTCTCCGTGAGAAACAGTAGGTGCGGTTTGTCTGTCTCGAGGTGGTAGTGGACAGGAATGATGTTTGAGTGCAGACCTCTAATGTTAGAAAAATGCACTTTTAACGAGAGGGTATGGAACCGCTGTGGAGGACGTTTACTTTTACTGTTTCTCATTTTTTGATTTGAGTGTTAGTTAGGTAAGGAGTCGGCAGTGGAACGAGGCGTTCAAGAACTTGTACCAGTGAAGTACTATTAGGACCACAAACATTGTTGAGGGACTAGTCTGGAGACTGCGGGGACGCCCGAGCCCCCCCGAAAGTGTTCATCGCGCCCTCTCTTCCGGTAGCCAACCGGCACGATGACGCACTCCCGGGATTTTTCGCGAGTTGGCGGGACAGCCTCACGTGAGTGGCGAACTCACGATTGGGTCCCCTACTGACTGCGGTCGGCCAGCGGTGCACCGTGCCTCGGATCCCGCTACCCTCCGCGACTAGCCCATCGATGCTGTGATCAATAGCAATTCATGTTCGGCATCAGTTCTAAAAACGCAACTGCTCCGACCCGACTCCCTGAGAAGGTGTCACCGGACGACGAACCGGAACACGGCCAGGCCATTTGGCGGTTCGATTTAGCCCGGAGGGTGGTTACTAACCACGACCGAAGTCTACCACCAGTAAGTGTCACCTGTTTGGCACCACCCAAGGACCACGTGTGGGGATTCAAAGATGGGGTACTCTCCCACGGACGAGGGTGACTCAATCCTCAAAATCCTCTTCTTAATGGTGAGTTTACGGTACAGATACGGTGCAGTCAAAATAAATATTTCAATGTTTCAGCGTTTAAATATAAATACCTACTTAAATTAAAGGCAATGGTCTGTGTGTTTCTTTGTAACTTTGGCACATTCAAACGTCTGTACAGATTTCGATAAAATTTGGTATACAGCTTAGATTCTGTATTAACAACATATAGGCTACTAAACGCGGATAGAACCGCAAGACACAGCTAGTAATTGATAAAAGCATTACTCACCATCTAAAGTTAAGTATCTGCGCCTCTCTATTCAAGGTTTGGCACGAGCTTGTTCACATCCTAATAACGAAGGCCTGTAGGTGGTCTCCAGTAGGAATAATGAAAGCATCCTGTGGAACAATTGGCTAATTGCGGACCTTTGATGGACGGCTGCCCTGTTTAGTGAGATGGCGTGTGATAGATCGCTTGTCGCGCACATACTTAAGTCATTGGCGATCGTGTAGGATTTATTATATAACTCGATCTTTTTTTCCAACGAACTAACTGGTCAAGCTTTGGTGCCAAGAGTCTCCAATGGGTCTCTGACTTCTGAGTTCTGAGTCCCGAGTGCGAAGCTTCTAAGCACTTTGTATCGATAACGCAGCGGCGCAGTAATGCGAGAATCGTTGAAACGCTTGATGCGATTTGCTGCCGAAATCACGTGTTTGCGGCACCCAATCAGGGCGATACGATGTCGCTGAGTTACTACACAATGTGGGACTACACTTGGGACTCTATAGTTATACTATTAAGTGCCTGTAGCTAACGTATGTAATCATCGAAGTTAAGCAACTGTCGATGACGTCAAATTTGAATGATGAGTTTTTATTACTACATAATTTGCAACCAATCTGACTGCCAGTCTTATGTTAAGCAATTACCATCTCTTTCGGATTATACTGATAACTCTTAAAGATCTCTATTGACCCTCCCAATAGATCCAAGTAGAAGGTCGCTGGAAAGGGCAAGTATTCGAGCTTTAAGAAGAAACTTTAAAAAGGTTTATTACCTATTATTTATAAAAAAAAACTTCTGAGTAAAATTTATTATAATATTATTTATGATTTTATTAAAACTAAAAATTTATTTATTTACAACCAACATAACAATGATATGAAACACTAAACTAAAGCTTAACCTACAAAAGTCCAGGGGTAGAGGAAAAGGTGCCCAAAATGCTGGCAGCATTGCCACGTTGGATGGCAATGCTTAGTTTCTGACCGAAATAAAAACCAACATAATATTATTTTATATTAAATAAAAATTATTTAAGATGTATTATGACTTGACTTTTATGCATTTGACTTTTTATGATTTAATATTCAGATTTTTTATTTGTTTTGCTTGTTTCGTGCGTTCTGCTTAGACAAATGTGCGTTCACCTTTAACCTGCACAACTACGACCTACCTGTATACATAGTTAATTATAAGAACCATGAAACTAATCGCACCGCCACTACGCTTTTTCCCCCATAACTTAGCCGCGTCGGCTGACTGTAAATAAATAAGAATAAAATTGAATATGGCGGCAAGTTACGAGGCTTGCATCGCGGCTACATAAATCGTAGACCGCTACGCTATACCGGCCTGAGTTTGTGAAGCCGCTCACTTGCTACGCGACACTACCTAGCCTAGACTACACCAACATACATCTCAATTTATTATTATTAAATGCCTGTTGTGCCCCACTGCTGGGCAAAAGCCTCCCTTCTCTCCTCCAGTCAGCCCGGTCTTCGGCTTTGGTGGCCCAGTTCTTATCAAATTTACATAGATCGTCGCACCACCGTTTCCTGGGTCTTCCTCGAGGTCTGGTAGTGTTTGGCACCCATGCAGTGTAAGCTCTATATAACGACACTGAAGGGACTATGCATTTATGGCGTTATAGATAGTGGTCGTTAAATGAAGAGAATTTATCATTGTATGGAATACAAGCTAAACCAACTAAAGCCAATTGATTTCGAATTTAGAGAGTTTGTCGTTAAATCGAGTGACGTACTCGTTACATGGAGTTTACACTGTATAATATTTGATAGAATATTTTCTCTTGTTCGCAGTCATTAAGTTGGACAAGCGAGTGAGCTTGGCTCTTTTGTAGCGTTCTTTTTAGATGCTTATAACTAGTTACAAGTACTTCAGCGAATAATGTAGTAACTCAACGGTTGTAACACTGTTACAGATCTATAACGAGTCTAAATAAAAAAATTTGAAACGGCATCTGCCTTGAATTTTAAATTTATCACAGTTTAAGTATACTTCTACTAAGCCTTTTAAAACCCTTATTGAGGTAGTTGTGAAAAATATGTAACGCGCCATTTCGTGCGGTGGCCATGTTGGAAGGGGGCTGTTTTCATTATCGCTTACGGCTTAAATGATAGCGATCAAGCGCAAGCACATTAAGAGTAAAAAATACTATATCGACGGTTAAAAGGCAAACTGCGTTAAGCGACAATTTTCAAACTTTACAGGAGAGCCATTCAAAGTTTTTTATTTCGGAAAAAAAATCATAATCAAGAAATTTCTGGGTGGATTAAAGAATGATGAAAAACGTATTTATTATTTAGTCAAACGCTACTAATGCAAAAGTTTCGTGGTCTAACGAGTATTATTTTGAAAAATAAGTGTCGTTTAATCCCAAATGCATTATTTAGGAATAAGGATAACTGACTGAACCGCCACAGGATTTAAAATAAGTTCAAAGCAAAAAATGTTTAAGTGCAGGTGACCTCATATTTAGATCAAAGTAAAATGCTTTAAGCTCAACAAAATTACAAAAATAGAACGAGTCAAATTGGCAAGAGTGTATCAAAGAGTTAAAAACAACAAAGGAAAAGTGACTCACGCGACAATCGACATACTAGCCAAATTGACTTAAGTTCGCTAAAATGCAATAATGTTTGTAAGCTTGTCAGATAAAACCTCATTCCAAATGACAATCGATAAGAAAAATAAACCTGTAATAGAATTGAAATAACGACTGATAGCATTAGAACAGCATTTATGAGTGTTATAATTTTAACAGAATGTTTTAATTAATCACTTAATATAAAAAAACTATTATTTTAATCTTAATATCCTATATCCTCAATTAACCTGGTATGATATTTTAGTTTTAAATTTTAGTTATACATTCGTTTATCTTTTCCAATTCGGTGAGGCAGATTGGTGTATTCCAACTGAAATATTTTTGGAATCACACCATTGTCACACAGTTTTTTCAATTTGTTGTATTTAGTGGTAGTATTGGCAACATGGATTTATATTTTCCATTTATTGGTTTCGGCCTAACTATAGGGATTGTCTGGGCTCTTGCGTCATCCTTCATACTGTTTTTAATTGTCATAATGCCCGGAGATTTTTAAATGACGCTACCCGTATTTTGCTAATCTTTCCTATGAGATTTCCTTTGCAATACTTGTCTGACATTTCTTCATAATTTTTGAAATCACAGTGAGTCAGCGTCTCCACTTGGTATGGATGGACTGGCCAGCTGAAAAACTGTACCATATAATCCTAATCGCCCATATAATCCCCCCGTGGAGCCCCGCATTGTCAAGGCGGGGGCGCTCAGTAACCTTGGCCTGGTCACCCACGGTGAAACGAAGAGGCGGGCCACTCCCTAGACTTGTACTCACTCCTCCATGCAAGTTCTAGATGGAGTGGCACCAGTAGGTTGCGGAACCTCGTCCCGGGGGGGGGGGGTTTCGCAACTGAGGCGGGCTTGTGGTGTGGATATGGAGGCACCACACTGAAAGTGTGGGGCCGCGGCAGGAGAGAAGTGTCGGTATTACGATGCGCCGCTCTTCCTACCTGCCGCGACCTAGACGGGGTCGCCACCGGTCGATGGCGGACGCGGTGGGGCCGCAGGGAGAAGGAAGTGACTATCTACCACTCTCCCTATTCTCTGCGGCCGTAGTGGCAGGTGACGGGGCCACAGACCTGACCCGTTGCGGGGGACCTAAGACGTCGGACCGGGGTTGTCCGGCGTCCATTGCACTCACGGTCCCCGAGGTGGTTGCGGTGCACAAGTGGTGCACTGCAAAGGGAGTCATCCCCTGAGACGGAGTCTCGCAGGCTAGCTGAGTTGGGCGGGGTGGTGGGTTAATGTGGGGACTGGAACCTCACACCGCTTTCCGGTGAGGAGGCCATCGTGAGGTTTTAGTCGGCAGTGATGCTCTTCTGGCATCGAGCCCGACACACCCCACCCACCTCTCCGGGTGTGGTGGGCATGCGTAAAAGCATTTCCTCACGTTAAATAAAAAAAAATGCTCATAAATAATGTTGTTTCGTATTGAATTTCTGATCGTAGCATGTATGCTATCTACCGTCATTTCAGTATGCCCTGGGAGCAAATAGTTCATCTGTATAGTCTCTAAATACACTGTTTGCAGGAGTGCATTATGAAGAGCTGCGAGCACAATTTTGTTTTTGTTTTGACCCGGACATGACCCGGACAATCTGAGTATAAAATCAGGGATTTGATTGTACCACGTGAATCTACATCAGCAATATTTTGTAAAATTGTGGCTACTTCATTGCTACCTTTTTTTCCTCCACCTTCCCCCCATGTAAAACTAAATCCGTTTCTTGTTATGCTTTCATAAAAAGAAATATACACAGCATATTTTCTTGAGTAGAATAGCAGCATACTGTTTCCGTGTGGTGTGTTTAATACTTACTTCGAAGCAAACTTGTACACACAACCGTCCCCATCGATGTATTACTGCTGACTGAAGCGCCCGTGCAGGTGGCGTTTCTCGCTACACGCTGGAGGTTAGTACATGTGCGCGAGAAATTTTCTTTGAATGAACCGACACTATTTACGCTGCCAAAGTAGATTTCGAGATGATTATCATCCAAGGCTCCGTTTTTCGACATGTTGAAAAATGTTTTAAGTTCTAAAATGTATTTAATGTTTTGTTTGAAACGACCAATATTGAAAAATATTATGACTACATAACAGGCTCATATGCCTCTTGACATCGATATCACATCACGACAAACCAGCTTAAGTCCCAAATAGCCCTAAAGCATACTCTGAATGAAACAGTTTAAGCGACACGATGCTTTCATTTGAATGAAAAGAAAAATGTTTCAAGCGACATCACTGTTTATTTTAATTCGAGGTCAATTATCTTACCCGACTTCATGTTTTCAAACAGTGCGCTTAAGTGCCAATGTATATGAAATTAAGAAAAATTTAAAACAGCTGAAATACATTTGTGTCGAAAATGATCAAATTCCATGTCGCTTTAAACCATGCAAGCCAAAAATAGGCCAATTTTTGCAATGGTCTCAAGCGACAAAAAAGTGCTCAGAATTGAACAAAACTGGGTTCAGATGACGCAGAAAAAATCGCTGATTCCAAATATGTATATAACTCAAAACTCAAATATTTGTCGCTTAACGCAGTTTGCCTTTTAACCGTCGATATACGTATTTTTTAGAACACTCTTGATTAATACATTTTCTAACAAAAATACTAAATCAAAATCTGTTCATCTTCTTGGAAGCTACCATGCACATCACATTTTACACATCAAATTCATAACACCCCGACGTTTTTGCTTCTGGGGTTAACAACACTTGAATTTTCAAACTTCTGTCAAATGAAAATCGTATCTCGCATTTTGTGTTGTAAAACTTCAATTTCGTTTACGGCTGCGAGCACTTTCTATACGATTTATTTTGAAAGCCTTTCGTATAAACCTCAGTGAAAGAGATTACTTCTGTAAGTTTAATCTGTGACACAAATAAGTACTTACTTATTTTATGATGTTTAAATAACTAAGGTAAATGTGAAAGTGTTTATAATAAAAGGAAAGGCTGAAGATATTTCATTTAATTTTAATAGTTCATATTATTTCAGGACTAATACAAATTGATTACGTACATTCCTCACGTCTGTATTTTTCGGTATACAGCTAAGCATTTGACCAGAAGATCGCATTTTTTCTGGCTTCATAGTGAGGTGACCTACTAAAACGTCGATTCAGGTGATTCAAACGATACGCGCTTGAAACATAATTTAAGATAAGTACATAAATACAGTGTAAGCTCCATGTAACGTCACTCAATTAAACGAAAACTCTCTAAAGCGTCGAAATCAATTGGCTTTAGTTGGTTTAGCTTGTATTCTATACAATGATCATTCTCTTCATTTAGCGATCACTTTTTAAAACGCCATAATATGCACAGTCCCTTCAGTGTCGTTATATAGAGTTGACACTCATAATTAAAACCACTTTTTTCATTATCTTTTATTCATTTTTTTTTTACACATTCACACACGGCTGGTTAACCCCATACTGAACCATTTCTAGCTCGTATTATGGTTGCTAACACAACTGATTTACTACATATACATACATACATATTATATATAAATACATATTTAACACCCAGACCCACAGCCAACAAATTTAGTTAAGCACAAAGATGTTGACCGGGCCGGGAATCGAACCCGGAACCTTCTGATTAGCAGTCTGGCATGGTAACCTTTACGCCAAAGAGGCCAATTGAATTGGCGGATTATCAACATGTACCGAATGGTTCGTATTAAAGTGACAGGATTACACGATACAAAAGTTCTTCCTGAGGATAACAAGATGCGAGTGACACCTACGCTAGTCGTCCGTAACCCCCGAAGGCTATAGCGGTGCCAGTTTGCAGCAACGCTGAATGTTTTCGCTGTCAAATCGAATAGTTTTCGGTAGAGTTCCGAGGTGCAAACTCGATTGTGTGGCCAACAACCAGCGCAGAATAATGCAGATGGACAACTAAGAAGATATTCATTATGTTCATATTGTGTTCAGATTACGAACAACTATCAAGATATAGAAAAAGCAATTTACATATACTTAAAAAGTATTTCGTCGTGTTTTGATAATAATTTGAAAGAGAGAAAAGTGTAGCTTGGTTAGCTAAGGTGATCTGACGCGATCAATGAAGCTAAGCAACGGTCTATACGGACGGTATTTGAATAAGACACATAAGGTTATCGTCTTTAAGTGACATTTTTATCTGTATGCTACCGTGGGTCGGATGCCAAGGAAAAGTTGAATTGTAGGTACCGGCTGTAAGTCTTAGTACAAGCAGTCGTTGAACCAAGTCAGAGGCTTTCGGGCGTCTTAACCCTTAAATGGACAATGTTGTTTTTAAACAACATACTAAAAATCACACATAAAATTGACCTTCATTTAATTTTTTAAAAATTATTCGCAATGTAGTTTATAAACAACACTCACATTTTTGCAAATAAAAGTATAGTAAATTAATGTCTAGATTTTTTTACTAATTTTTCCTAGACAGTCTATTACACAAATATATTTTTTTAAAACGTGAAACAAAAATCGATCATTTAAGGGTTAAAAACTCTTGACACCAGAGCTTGGCCACTTTAGCTTATTCGATGAAGAAGAAGATAATTTCTAGAGTACCTAATTTATAGTAAAATGTACTTGTATGTGCACAAAATGAGCAGGTTTAGCATGTGTTGTAAGTACACCAGTGCTGGTTTTCAACCTACTCCTATAAACACAACAATAAATTTACTCGTATTTACATTTGATTGCCATTGATAACCATTTAGTTATTGAATGTTTATTTTTTTAAATACCTAGCTTTTTGATTGTAAAAAGACGTAATATGTTAAACAATAAATTTAATCAAATGCACAATGCAATGGTTGTTAAGATAAGTCATGTCATATCGTTACAATTTAATACGAGCAATGGCTATGCTTCTATGTATCAAACGCAATGTATTTAAAACGGTAAGGTAAAAAAATGTGTTAAATAATGTTTGTATAACCGGCTATCACTTACGTTTATTTTGTCGGTATTAGCCCGACAAAATAAACGTAATATGCATACATGAGTATAAAACTTGTTTTAAGTTGCACATCTGTTATCACCTATATTCTGTGTCGGCGTCTGGTTGTATTCTCTGCTCTGGGCTTCCGAATAAATGCACTTTTGTTGTAGTTTACTTTCAGCTGGAAAAGTTTATATTTGCTTTTGTTTGGCCCGAATGTGATTTCATATGCATATATTTGCAGGATTTTATTTGCACCAGCTTTTACCTTTCAAAATATCGCATTTTATTTATGCACGTTAGAAAGCTTTTAGAGCAGATAACAACTAAAGTTTCAGAGTCAAAAATATCATAAAACAAAATTTCATTAGGTCGACATCGACACGAAAATTTCATTGTTTAGTATTTTTATTCTTTTAAAGTATAATTTAATGCTACGTAAAAATTGGGCATCAAAAGCTTAGTTCAACAAAATAATAAATCATATTCACAAAAAATATTTGATGTGAAACTTTCCTTTTTCTCAAAGAACTTTTAGCATAAAACAAAGTAAATCCAAACCCAATCGTAAAAATAAGCTACGTTATTACTTCGAACATTCTTAAAGTTAAACAAATCTACAAAGCTAATAATACCAAATTACCCTCCATAGGGTTTTACGGACTGATCCTACAAGATAAGGCTTGTTTAAAAGATTTTCTCAGTGCCGACTGCTGTGACCTAGGTGACTTGAGGTCACGTGACCTTAGTCGGTCGACCTTCGCAGTGTAGACGCGGATTAAAACGACCACATTTTGAGATATTAGAAATAAGCCAGAAGAACAACTTGAGAATTTAGTTTTTTTTTTTTAAACAAAAGGAAATTATTGAATTTTCTTTGCTCTTGTTTTATTTCAGAAACAATTTGTTTTAGATCATTGACTTGTTGTAACAATTGGTATTTAGTTTTTACCCAATAACTTTTTTTTAATCAGTTATCGTTTTTTAATATATTTTTGTCTACCCATGAGCCACACCCAAACACTTTTGTGCATAGTTGGGCCTCTGTGTAATCCAAACTCTGCGTTACCCGTTTGTTAGTTGGTAGTTAGAAGTTTTGCACTTTGAAATGGTAATTTATAATTGGTTAATAGAACAGAGGCGTTTTGCGGGAAACTTAATTGGCGCATAGACGATACTCTGTTTAATTTAGGCGAGAAAATTACTTGCAGAGTTTTGGATTGAAGATGCAAAGGAACCGCGGGTTTGAGATTGATGCTTTGAAATAAATAAAGCGGTTGATGAAACCAATTTGAGCACAATAATTACTCGTATCATTTACCTATAGGGGTTGTAACAGATTCAAGTTTGAAACTATAATGACAAAAAGACAAATAATTAATTAAAAAACAGACTTATAATTTGCTTCTAAGCAATCCTATCTTATGTAAGGTACCAACTTAAAACTAAAGATTAATAACCACAGATACTGCCGCCGAGCGAAACATTTTTCGATAACACGGATTTTTTTATTAGTGTACGATTTTTTATGTAATTTGACACACATAAACACCGCCGGATCGCACCTGCTTGCAATGTGTCAGTTTGTATACTACTTTAAACATTACAATAATCCCATCTCGTATTGCTATCGCATCCCTTGGCGAATGCCTTTGTGTATGATAAACTTTAATGTCCAAGTGGTGCCTTACTAAGATAGAAAGAACTAGATAGACAAGTAAATCGTAACTATCTTTTCATTTATCATAGGTCTATCTTTTCAACCTCAAAGTCTTGGTAGGGCAAAACATATAATAAATAAATCTGTACAATGACAATTGTCTAGCAATCACGGTTTATGAGATAGAGTCTAGTGATAGACGGAGAGCAAAATATTAGCAATGAGGTCTTATTAGTAAGTACCCTTTGCGTATGGAACCCCAAAAATTACTTTTATATAATTATGTTGAATAATTGGATATAAGTATATAACGCCTAGTATTTCAGCCGCATACCATTGTGTAATAAATACCAAATAACTATATAAGTACCTAACCCAATGGAATGTATAGCTAGATTCCCCATTCCGTATTTGCGAGACACAGTAACCACATAATGAGGCATGCAGACAAGTATTCAGACCATGAATGTAGCTCACAGAGCTATGGACGGGGAATTTTGGTGCATACCTTACATTATAGACTCCTATCCAATTTCTAAGCAAAAATATATACCATACTTTGCGGCCAAGCCGGTAGGCTTGCCATAGTCCCTACTGAGTCGAACCCCGTAAGAAGAATTCCATAGCATTACGGGCAAAAGAAGCGTTTGTTGTATCACTTGAATGTATGTAAAACACTCTTAAAATGTATTGAATTATGGCTTTAGTTTGTTTTTAAGGCATACACAGAAATACATCATTTCAGAACACTATCTTTTTAACTCCTTAATAAAATTGTCTGGTGACAGATAGACAAACGGACAGCAGAGATAAGTTATAAGGTTCAATTTCTACTATTTGAGTACAAGACACTACAAATATCCCCTGCATTCAAAGGACATAGGAAAACATGTAAAAAGTAAAGAACTACAGTACTTTTAATTTAGCAATGGTAAAGTATAGAAATATATATACGCGCCTGTAAAGATAAATATAGAAATAATAGCTGACCCGGCAAACGTTGTTTTGCCTCACTTAGGGGTACAGCGCCATCTATTGATTATAATTACTTACTCAACCCAGTCGAAAGGTATTGACATCTGTGAGAATCATTTGGAGTTAACAGATCATTGTGACTGTCAAATAATAACAGACAATAATCAGCAATAAATTAAAATTGCGACTATAATTTGAGATTTAAACTATCCAATCTCAATCTCAAGTTGGATCGAATTGTACATGGTGTGCGAATTTTATTATAATCGGTTAAGTGGTTTAGGAGTCCATTGAGGACAAACATTGTGACACGAGATTTATATATATTAAAAAGAAGAAGATATATACGCGTCTGTAAAGATAAATATAGATCACGTGCCTTAAATGAGAGATAAAACTTTATAATACCCATAAAGGCCGGGTCGCACGTCCGGTGAATTGTAATTAGAAACGAAACGTTATGAAAAATTCCTGAACTGAAGACCGCAGGAGAGACCAGAGGCGACCAGGTATGAATAAAGAATTACAAGCTCATTCTTACTAATGCTGAAGGCATTTTAATCGATCACAAAAGAAGCCAAGATTATAGATTAAATCGAATGTATCTAATCCAAAGTCTCTTATGAAATTAATTATAGAGTTTGTAAGAGAGATATAAGAGTAACAATAACCCATTCAAATTTCAAATATTCACTTAGTCACACTATAAGCGGCAAAAACCGTAAAAATAATACAAATGACAATCAAAAAATAAAATAAAAAAGGTATGTCAAAATTGAATGGCTGACAACATACAACAATAAAAAACTTCTTCTCGTTTCACTTGGCCCTATTTCCGTTGCCGTACGCAATGGAGAAAACAAAATCTCAATATGAAACACAAAATATAGATAAAGTCGTGACACAGATTATACCGTCGCAGAAATATTTGTTTTCCAAATAAAAAGCGAAATATCCTGAAAAAGATGTTACTGTTATTAACGCTGACATAAAGTTTTAACAGCCCCATAATGTGTCGACTTGGTCTCCGGATTCCTAGAACTCCCCCATCTCCCCACCTTTCTCCCACTTTTCGCCCAGTTCCCAATAATCGGCGAGTGTGACGTCATCGCTACTATCCCCAATTCTGGAATCAGGCCAAAAAGAAACCCCGTGCCACAGACTTCTTTGAAAGTTGATACACTATAAAGAAGACACTTTATTACGCCAATCAGAGACAATAAGAAAATGAAATGGTCAAAATCTAAAAAAAAATTTTTTACTTGACTTTTTCTTTTCGAACGAATTTCAGATTTACAGTCAGCTTCTCATATCTATAAGAAAAAAACTGAATAACAAAATATAATTACACAGAAAAAAAAATGTTTTTCCCAAAAAGTAAATAGAGATTTTGATTTTAGCTTGATTAATATATAAATAACGCTTACAATTTAATAATTTTAACATGAATAAAAAAATTACTGCTCCGGATCGTACCTAGCGCAAAGGCTATCCATAGCTATACAACGCGGCAATGCCAGGAGCGTTATGGGTACCATTCCGTCAGGTTCTGTCCGGAGTGGCCTAGTAAATTAATTTTATGAGCGGTTTGTTTTTTTATAAAATATATTTCATCTTATGTAAGAGTCAAAAAATTAATTTTTCAAGATGCCTACTTTAATAAGCATTGAACATAAAAAAGGACTATTTTATTATTGTACACCATTTTATTAGACCAAATAAACGTTTTATTTATTTGTTTATATACCTATATTACTAGATAGCCCGGCAAACTTTGTTTTGGCCTCACTTAGGGTATGAAAAATAGATAGTAGCCGATTCTCATACTTACTGAATACGCATATAAAATTTGGTAAAATCGGTCAAGTCGTTTCGGAGGAGTACGGTAACTAACATTGTGACATGGAATTTTTATATACAAGACTAGCTGACCCGGCAAACGTTGTTTTGCCTTTTAAATTATTTCTAATGATAAAAAATTAAGAGTGAACAACCCTTATCACTTGACTTATATAAGATTATTTTTTCTTTATAATAATTGAATATTTTTTTTTAGTTCTCTAGTGACAGAATACTCTGCGGCAAGAAACTCCGGCTAACAAATTATGAATAATGTAATGTTATCTCTCCTTGAAATGTAAAATAGAGCCGGCGACATCTGAGGGGGCGTTTTATTCGCGATATTCTGGAGCCAGCTAAACTATCATAAGAAAAAATGGCAGAATATGTATTTATGTATTTATTGCAAAAGTTTCTATTAGCTTCTACATTACGGTGTTTGTGTGGAATGAGAGAAAGGAAAATACAAGTTTATGTATTTAATTATTATTAATTAAATCATAATAATTTAATAGATAATCAACATATTGGATAACTTTTGAAAATGTTTGAAATTCATACTCATAAATAATCTATAATCCTAAAGTGTATATTGGTCAATGATTACGATATACATACAATACATTATAAAAAAGGATAAATCCTAATTACTCTACTAATAGAGGGCAGGCAGCTTTACCACGTGACTACCAATTTACACAAAAACGACTCCATTAGAATCTTAACCAATACCCTTGTATTAGACGATAAGTTAATTTGATACGTTTAAAAATTTTAAAACCATTTCATTTGTGTGACATAAAGATTGGGTTTACATAATATGCATGTTATTAGGAGATGTATGGAAATGGTAGTGCAAGGAAGAAGAGCAAAAAGCTAATCAAAGAAGACATGGATAGAGTGTGCGAATGAGGACATGAGAGAGAAAGGAGTGAGTGTAAAGAAGACGGCTGATAGAGGAGAGTGGAAGAGTGGATGAGATAAATTAGCTGTGCCGACTCCGCCTTGTAGAAAGCAAGGAAAAAGAAGAAGAATGTCAGAATTGAAATAAATCAGTACCAAGGCAACATTCACGTCCTATAGAAGACCCATTCAAGTTTCACACGACAATCTATTATACAGAAACAAGGAAAGCACTCCCAAAAATAGGCGTATCATTTATTCATGCGGTTTCACCTAGGAAATTATGCTCGAGCCCAAGTTACGCTAGTTATGATTTAAACCATATCTGGGCACCGGCCGGCAATCAAATACTGGGTACTATTTACACAGTCAGTGTTTTGTTTTTTGAACAGAACAAGTTCATAAAATAAAATAAATAAAAATATGTAATTGGACCAGAGTGTCACTGACTCGTGTGGGTATGCTTTGCTAGTCTAGTGCCTAGCTGTATAAAAAAAAAATCGGAAAACAACATTTTTACCTTTACGGCTAGGCATTGAAACGGAATGGGCGGGCAGAGCGGCATTGCGCGAAGCGGTCCTGCATCCCTGCCCCCGTCGTGAGGTGGGACACCGTGAGGTTGTAGTCGGTAGTGACGGCCCTTCTGGCCCTCGACCCCGACATACCCCGCCAAGGCTTGCGGCGGGAGATGCGTAAATGCATTTCCTCACGTAAAATAGACATCTGACAGGAAGCGCGCCTGACCACACGAGTGACACTTTGGCCTAAGGGAGCATGCCTAGTCTAATTATCTGGCTCGTAAGGATTCTGCCGGATCTCACCGCTAGGATGCTTGGCGACAGATTTTTCAACTTAGGGGTGGTTACTAACCAGGCGACTACTAGAAACACTCTACCGCCATGAACTTCACTTGTATTTAAGATATACAGAATAGATTTATATACAATATCTATTATATCTAATATACCTAATATATGTGTATTATAGTAAGTAAATGTTGAGATATGAATTCATAAATATTGTTTATATAACCGGCTATTTTATATTTACTAACGTTTATTTTGTCGGTATTAGCGGGACATGTTTCAGCACAATCAGTGCGCCATTCTCAAGGTCAGGAACACAGCCAACGTACGCACGTGATGACGGCTGCGCCCGCACTCTTTATCCAAATATGCCTTATGAAAAGTTAATACAGTGTTGAAGTCATAAAGTTTTAGATATTACAAACTTTGTTCCAGGATTTTTTCTACTATTTGGAGAACTACTAGTGCTACTCGGGTTGGAAACAATCCCGATTTAATTCACTGTTCTCCATCTGTACCGCAGTCTAACTTCGTGAAACTAATACTGGATTTATGAATAGTTGAACAGCTCCAATTCCAAAATTGAACCATCGATCTACTTATATCGGGCCGCTACTAAAAAGGGTAAGAGCTCACTATGACTAACTACCACACAAAATAACTGTTGAGTATAACTTTTTAGTTGGTTGCGTAGTAAACTAAGTAACTCTGACACGATCACTGAAGTTCAGCAAAAGTCTGAATAAGGTCAGTCTGAATGGGTGACGCTGCAAAACAATACTGGCATTCACATGAACCTACAATTAACGTCATCGACTCGTCAAGCGACGGCAGCGTTTAGGTGTAAATGGGTCATTTACATGTTCACCCATCAATGATTATTTGTCTACATGTACTGTTACTTTACTTCGATAATCGAATAATATCATCTTATTTATCCGAGCTTCATGTGCTAAAATATTTATCTTAGAAATTAGACTTACATGTATTAAATTATGGTATATATCAGTTTGGTATCTTTTCTAGAGCTGTGAGCGCTAGAAAAGATACTTTTTTTGGTGTTTTGAATATCATCGAAAATTGATACATTTTTAGTGCCTAGATTTAGAATATATTCATAAAATTACACAATATGCTTGTTTTTTTAATTGAATGTTTTTTTAATTAGGCTTTAGAACAATTTACCATTAAAATTTAATTTTCTAGTCATTGACTGAAAAAAAACGAGTAAATCTAACAAAATCATTGATAGTTTAATAAATTGTGTGCATAAAAACCCAAGATAATTTTCATATCTAGGGCAACAAAACCACTGTAGACCAGTTTTTTACAAGACTAATACTAAACCTAGATGCGTCATTACCCTAACTCAGTGTGGCCTGATTGAGTTAATTCACGGAGATGGGAAGTGGAGAAAAATTAACTGGATTTTGGCACGAGATTGCAAACTTCCGGAAAAATAGGAAGTGAACATAAGTTAGACGAGTTTTTGCATCGTGCTCGGTAGAGATTTATTAATAGCGGAAGAAAAATAGATCTTTCTTGATTATTAGCCATGTTAGTTAATTACTGCAGTTTTAACTACGCTAAATCCGGAAACTCGGAAACTGAACTACGGTAGCGCCCAAATAGAAATGCCACTTTAAAACAACAGACTTGTGGATGGTTATGTGTCCCTAAATTGTTAAGGGTTGTTCACCCTTAATTTTTAAGGCAAAACAACGTTTGCCGGGTCAGCTTGTTAATTATAACATACCTAACTATACCTACTGTACATAATAATATATTCTGTTCAGCCAACAGCAAAGGTGCAGGTGCTATACGGACGCTGCTTAATTTTTCTGGCTATAAGGATCAAAGTCCATGATGATTATGATGATATCTACATTAGCGAACACATAACCTACTTATAACGATGTGATGAACAACCCTTGCCGCTAACGAACGAGCCAATAGAACCTGCAAGCTCAGCAGCCGAGTCGTTATGCCGTTACTCGCTTAATCCGTAATGGGTTTCCGTGAAATTACGCTCATAAAGCTACCTTGCATGTTATTCGAGCTTCAGCTAGCTTTTTATATGAGGAAAAACTGCTGTAATTGTTTTAAGGCACTTTAAGGCTGCAGCGGTTTTAATGAGCAAATCTTTTTTGTTTAACGATGCTGAGAAAGGAAAAATGTAGGTATAATTAAAGTAGAATACGAGTATTTTTTTGCACACGCTTACACTCTGAGTTTGGAGATGCAGGCTCATTACTTGTAGCTCTAAATACAAAATATGTAAAAAAACCATAGGTATAAGAAACATTCTTGCTACCAATTGTATAAAATTGTGTATAAATAAATTAAAAAAAAAATGGTTGAGTGGGAGAGAGACGCAAGGCATTCGGCGGGCCTCTCTCTCGTTCGGTGACTCATCGTAACGTTACCGGGCGTTACACTTTTTCATAAGTGACTCCCAGCCGCAACCTAATTTAAGACGTTGTCACGTCAAAAAAATTGCACAGTACTGCTAGGATTTTGCCAACTCGAGTAAGCCGTACTCTGGCCTAAGGTGGACTATGCCTAGTCTGGAAAAACAGGTTCTCAAGCAGGCTGCCGGATTACACCATTAGGTGCTTGGAGACAGATTTTTCAACTTGAGACTAGTTGCTAGCCAGATGACGACCTCGTTGACGTAATGGTTACCATGCCGGACTGCCAATCAGAAGGTTCCGGGTTCGATTCCCGGCACGGCCAACACCTTTGTGCTGAACTAAATTAATTTGGCTGTGGGTTTGGGTGTAAATTGTGTATCTATATAAAATATTTATTATCTTGGTTAACATTCAAAACATAATTAAATTACATTATCAGTATTTTCTTTTCGAAAGGTCAATATTGGTAAGTCATTGTTATTATTATATTTATCACTTACTGATAATAAATGATGTTTCTCGGAATATGTTAATGTGGAGGTCATTATTCACATTCCATTCCTTGAACTTTACGCCCATTGAATAATAATATATTGTTATTATTTCGAGTGCTACCTATAGCCAATTTCGGGGATTTGATTACTGTTGAATTGATACTACTAATAAAGTTTGGTTAGTTTTATTTGTAAGTATACCTTGTTGTTGTACAATAGTATGTAAGTTAATTTTGTAAAAATATTCTACTTCATCATTGTACACCACTATATTTGGACTAATAAACGTTTCATTTAAAAAAAAGCACTTGTTTCCACATAACATACGTTGAGCATGCCTAGTTTGGAAGATATGTGGAAATGTGGAAACAATTGGAAGAGGCTTTTACCGCCACAGGCGGACCTTACACCGACTGTAATTCAATAACCACCTAAAAACATTTAACTTAAAACTCTAACAAAACCTCTCTATTTTACAACTCTGTTTTATTTTCGGTTAAGGTAAATAAAAGCTTTTTATTTTATTTCGTTTCGTTGTATTTCATTTCATTTCGTTTCGTTTCGTCTCGTCTCGTCTCGTCTCGTCTCGTCTCGTTTCGTTTCGTTTCATTTCATTTTATTTTATTTTATCTATATTTATAAGTACACATCACACACGTGTAAAATGCAATGTGTTGCCGCCCTAGGAAGCGCCTAATGACGCTCGGATGAGGAGCTGATAAGCTCGCATTATGTCTTCCTCGCCATTCCCACAGTATTATGTTCCATGCTCAATGGTAATGCTCAGTGTGCTACCATAGATTTACATTTCAACCTTTGGTTAGATATGGAACGGCGGTTTGGAAATTAAAGTATGAGCGTTCACCTAAGATCATCCGTTTATGCATGTAACTTGAAAATCTATGGAAATGGAAATGCAATGCAGAGGGGGTAGCGGTCGAACGAAGAAGATATTGGATGGAGTGTAGATGACGACACTTGAATTCGAATCTAATTAATATAGGCTAAGAGTTGAGATGACGGCTGATAAAAATGAGTCGAAGAGAAACTGTTTCGACTACAGCAAGTGGTATTGTACAGAAACAGAAAGGGATGTAGTATTTATATTTTCCGTGTAAATTCGGTTTTTTAAAGTTTGTGCCTATGTGTTTTTTAAATTTAATAATACATATTTTTGGAATATAACGAGTATTTGGGAATGTTAGCTGTTCCTTTCTATAATTTTAGAAAACTCTATGGAGCACACTGACTGCTCTCAAAATGTTCCACATTTCCATTGTTGTATGCGTGTTGAATGCCAGATTAAGGATGTAGACGAAAATCTGATAAATAGTTTAAATATGCTAATGTCGGATACTCAGACGAAAATGGTCCATTTCATGAGACGATGACATGTAAATGGGATAATCTTGTTAGATTATGAATTGGAATGATCTTGTAAGATTAGCGGTTAGGTCTTATAATCTTGTAAATGTATGTTAAGTATCTAATTACTCGTATTATCCAAGGAAAAGTAGACAGGAGAGACCACCAGCCCGAAGGATAGACATCTATTGACATGCTGGAAGAAAGCGGTGGAGAGAAATTCTCTTTTTTTTTTTTTATTTATGCGAGAGTGAACCGGTTCCTTCTAGGTAAGCGCGATCCACCGTAGACCTCAATATCACTTACCATCAGGTGAATTGTGGTCAAGCGCTGACCTATTCAGAGTAAAAAAAAAAACTCTCTGTGTAGCCAGAAAAGGACTAAATCATAAACAGGTTACAACCTCAAAACTTTCAATGTAACATCGCTACCTACTTACTATGTACCCTTCATCCGGGACAACAATCTACCGGGAGCCGAGCCGGATATAACAGACCCGGATATAAGTCAGGCCACCTCTGATCCCTTAAATAAGTACCTCGTCGTGTGTGAAATATCGAGTGGAGGGGACACGAGTACCTCTTACTTTATGTAAATATTGTTTTTGAGGTTCATATTCATATGAATTGTGTTATTATATGTAGTGATCTGTCGACGAAATTACCAACAATTTATGCTTCAATTTTAAAGGCAAGTATTTGCAGAAATTTTTAATGATAAAAATGTATTAAAGCATATAACGGCACGAACAAAATACACTTCACAGTGCTAGCCTGCTGCGACTGCAGGCGCGCCACAGGCACTAGCTGTGCTATAGCTACTATTGCTAGTCGTACAAGTATAACTTAAAAAATAATTCACAGGCTTATCCAAATTCCAATCCAAATAATCTTTTTCATCTCTCCAATTCAAGTGATGTAAATAAAGAATACCAAACACACTGCACTACAGCATGTTCACAAATAATTTATCATTCAAACATTCAAGACTTTACTACTTACAACGTTTCTCATTGGAATTTCAAAGTCCCCTCATAACAGTAGCATCTCGAGAAGCCATAATAATATTAGTGTCCCAGTTCACGTAGCGACGTCTAGCGTCTTCCGCCGCCGCACATTGACACCGCACCTACGAGTTATATCCGGGAGCCGGTATAACCCGGACTTTATGGTACACCCATTACGCACTACCACCGACTTACACGAGAGAAATTACGCAAACTGAATAGCATAGTCACTTTGATAAAAAAATACAAGCACAATAATAAATACATTTATTGGTCAATAGAGAAGTCGAATTTAAGTGAGTATTTATTAATTTTAGATGTTCATTTCAGACAAGACATCAAGCCCAAGGAATCTAAACGTAAACAAACATCGTCCAAATGATATGTTATTTTGGTTCATTAGGTAACTTTCTTGCTTATCTCACGGTAAAACTTATATGCATTCCTTTTATCTTTGTTTACAAAATTTAGTGATAACGATGATAGGTTAATTTGTGATTTGCTTTTATTCTCTATGATCTGTTAATCATATATAACTGTCATCGTTACAACTGTCAAGTAATTTCTTTGAACGATGAACTTATTTAGCCATTTTGTTTTATTTTTTATTAGGTTAATTTGTGATTTGCTTATGTTCTCTATGTTCTGTTAATCATAATATGTAACTGTCATCGTTACATTTGTCAAGTAATTTCTTTGAACGATTAACTTATTTAGCCATTTTGTTTTATTTTTTATTTAGCACGATTTTTTATTCAGCAAATGTTTGTCATTGTGAATAATTTATGTCTAAGTCCAGTTGTGAATGTTGTTGTTGTATGTTACTTTTTAGAGCTAGGGTAGTTATATAGTGCTTTTTTTTTCCTCTCTTCCTTTTGCAACTGGCAGGTGGATTGAGCCTCACTAACCTCAATCTAATTTGTGATAATTGTATATATTTTATTTATTTATTTATTAATATATATTTATTGAATTTATGTTATAGTATTGTACCAATTTAATGATGTTAAATATTTTTAACAGTAGCAGTAGTGGCAGTGATTTTTTCACAGCCTCTTCTTCTGCATCTTCCGTTTGCAGCGATGATAGTTTTGCTAGTGTTCTTTCACTGTCTGAGTTTCTAGAGAGAAGCCTTTCTGATGTACCGAAAAATTTCAATGTTGCTCACATTAATGCGCAAAGTATTCCGGCTAGCTATCCAGATATGTTGGCGTCTCTGGACCAAAAAAATCTACACGCTATAATAGTCTCAGAGACATGGCTTCGGCCATGCCTTCCCACTACATCTTATTCTCTTCCTGGATTTATTCTTATTCGCAATGACCGTGTAGCACGCATAGGAGGCGGTGTAGGCATATATCTGAAAGCTAATATACCATATTCTGTTATTAGTCAGTCATGCCAACCACCTCCTGCGAATGCCGGTGAACATCTTTTCATTGAAGTCTTATTATCCAACACTAAAATTCTTCTGGGAGCCTATTATAGCCATTCTTCTAATGTCGATTATTTTTCTTCTTTCGAAAGTCTTCTCTTCAATATCTGTCCCTCCTACAGTCACTCTATAATTATGGGTGATTTTAATACTTGCCTTCTCAAACGTGACTATCGCGCATCAAGGTTGGAGACAATTGTTAATTCAACCAACATGCATATTCTCCCTCTCAGTGCTACTCACCATTTCCCTAATTGTACTCCCTCACTTCTTGACCTTATGTTGGTGAGTTCATTAGACCATGTTACTAAACACGGGCAATATAATACTAATGATTTTTCTTATCATGATTTGATCTACCTCTCCTATAAAATACGTCCTCCAAAACCTAAACCTCAAATCATTCTGCAGCGTAACTTTGGAGGTATGGATCATCAGGCACTATTACAGGACGCCTCTAAAATCGACTGGGCCCCTGTTGTCGATGCTGTATCTATCGATGAGCAAGTAAACATTTTTAATTCATACGTAACTAAGCTTTATGACAAACATGCCCCTTTTCGAGCCATCAAAATAAAACAATTACCTGCTCCTTGGCTCACAGCTGATATCAGAGCTTTGATGCACAAGAAGGCCGTTGCTAAAACCCGATATAAGATGCGCCCAACTGAGATCAATCGCGACAAATATGTTCAGGCTCGTAATCGCTGCAATATGGTGTGTAGGGATGCCATGCGCCGTCATGTCCATACTTCCGTTGAGAACAAAGATCCAGCGAAAGTCTGGAAGTTTTTAAAGTCACTGGGTATTGGCAAATCTAATCAAAATATTACTTCCCATAATCTTGATACAGATTCTTTGAATATACATTTTTCTTCTTCATCTGCTATGTCGGATGAGGATAAATCTGCTACTATTAATAGTCTTTCAGCCATTCCAAATTTTGACTTTCCTTCTCTTACTTTCAATCCATTCACTGTATGTGATGTTGAGAAGAGTATCCGTTCTATCACATCCAGCGCGGTCGGCTGTGACTCTATCAGTCGGAACATGCTATTGCCCATCCTTGACATAATCCTTCCTATCCTTTGTAGAATTTTTAATAACTCCATTTCCCTTGGTGAGTTCCCTGCTATCTGGAAAGATGCGCAGATTTTACCCCTTCCTAAAAAACCCAATCCCAAATCTTTCTCCGAATACCGCCCCATTTCCATCCTTCCTTTTCTCTCCAAAGTCCTTGAGCGTCTTGTCCATCGTCAGCTTTGTTTTTTCCTCAATCGACATGACTTGCTCAATCCATTCCAATCTGGTTTCCGTCCTGGGCATAGTACTGTGTCTGCACTTATAAAGATCACTGATGACATACGCGAGGGTATGGATGGCGGTAAGCTTACTGTTCTAACTCTGTTAGACTTCAGTAATGCATTTAATACCGTCAATTTCGATATCCTGCTGGCTCTGTTACGCTCAATCAACATATCTCCATCGGTGGTCAATTGGTTTCATAGTTACCTGTCGGGGCGCCGGCAACGGGTTCGCCTTGGAGATACGTTTTCTTCTTGGTGTAACACGTCTGCTGGTGTGCCGCAGGGCGGCGTATTATCTCCTCTTCTTTTTTCTATTTTCATTAATTCTATATCTCATCGTCTTACTTCTGCCCACCACCTATATGCAGACGATCTCCAAATTTATTCCCAAGCTCATATCTCTGAGCTTGATTCAGCTATTGCTGCCACTAATGATGACCTGTGTCGTATATCTGAATGGAGTAAAACCTTTGGTTTGAAAGTCAACCCTTCCAAGACTCAGGTTATCATTATTGGCAGTTCACAGATGATCTCACGGATTGATTGGGGAATCATACCTGCGGTTGTTTTCGAAAATACCATTATACCCTACAGTGAAACTGTCAGGAATCTGGGTTTGACAATGGACCGAACATTTAGCTGGGATGCTCAACTGGTGTCTGTAAGTTCTAGAATTTTTGCATCCGGTGCGTCGCTACGACGACTACGGAATTTTTTACCCACTGCCACCAAGGTTGCGCTCGCACAGTCTCTTTTGCTTCCTATCCTAGACTACGCAGACGCCTGCTATCTCGATCTTCGGGAGGATCAGCTGGACAAACTTGAGCGACTTCAAAATTATTGTATCAGATTCATATTTGGTCTTCGCAAATATGATCATGTTTCTCAATATCGCACTAAGCTCAAGTGGCTGCCTATTCGCCTTCGCCGGAATGCTCACATTCTCTCCCTGGTATATAATATCTTGTATAACCCCGCTTCCCCGCGCTATTTAGTTTCTCGCTTTGCCTACGTGCATACTTCCCACTCTCGTAATCTTCGTTCAGCGGAAAGGTTTACTCTACTGACTCCTAAGCCGAAGAAATCGTTTTATGGCGATTCTTTCACCGTACAAGCTGTGCGGCTGTGGAATGCTGTGCCACTCAATATCAAGAAAGCTCAGACGCTTGAAAGCTTTAAGAATCTTGTTAGGGAATGGTATTTATCATCGCTGCCCTGAAACTATTTACCTTCTTAATTTTTTTAACTGTTGTTTATTTGTAATATTTTATATGATTTGGTACTTTATGTATTAGTATATAATATATTATTTATGTTAGTATTAGGATATATATATATATATATAAATATATCATTATTATTTTATTTATTTAATTATCTTCTTTATTGTACACTACGTCCTTGTTCAGTTGTTTATAAACTCCTCTCCATCCAAAGGTTGCCTGGAAGAGATCGCTTTAAGCGATAAGGCCGCCAATTGTGGCACACTTATTTGTAAGCTCTTTCTTTTTCTTTTTGTATGTAAGAATTAATGTGTCCAATAAAGAATTTTCTATCTTCTATCTATCTATCTATCTAATTTTTGTATATTATTTGCTACTAACTTAAGGCGAAGAGAGTGAGGGACATAAAATAATAACCTGTAAACTTAACCTTACCCATTTTGCAATAAATGATTTGAATTTTAAATCATTATCCGGTTAAACCGATAACGTAACTATGATAGCTGCCGACAACTTCGATAACACAGACAGGACAAAATCATATTATTACATTACATACGCAAACGTATGTAAAAAAAAGTATTTTTAGTTTCTTTCTTAAGACATAAAGACAAAAAGGTTTCAAGACCATTCTTTATTCACAAACTATTCTAAAAAGACTTATTTTTAGTAATAGCATTATCATGGACTACTAATCTTCACATATAACTGCACAATTGTAAGTAGACTTTATTGTAAGCGAGTCAGTCAATTCATGTTAACGACACCGCATACTTATATTTGTAGTCTGTTCTTCTCAACAACCAACAATTTCTGAACCCCAGACGCAATGCACGTCCTCTTTTATATCCGGGTTCAGTCGTTTAATAACCGGGGAGTTTGGCATCATTATGTAAAATAGGAAGGTGTGGAGGAACCTTATTTCACGTCGTAAAGGTAGTAACACATGCTTTAATGCTAGTGTGCTTACTTCCAAGTGTATGAGTATAGTTTCCGACGCCCGGACGAATAATCCGGGCAATATGGCGGCCGTTATGCACTATTCAGGTCAAACCGGATAAATTCCAACTTATAGTTCCGATTATGACGACGATATTTTACGATTTGTTTTAATTCAATAGTTAATGTGTGCATTTTTTTATAAATTAGTAATATAGGTGTATTACTCTTAACGAATCATACACACTTATTAAACAAATGATACTCTTAAAGATTTATAGTAAAATGATGTAAACTTGTTTTCTTTTCAAAATTAATTGCTTATTTTTAACATTCTAGATTAACCTATAAATTAAAAATCTACTATTCCCGACAATATTCTACTTGTATTAGTGACTATCTTGTTTATGAAAATTATCATACCTAGTACATATGTGATTTTGCGTCGAGGGTTAAAAATAAAATAAATATAGAAATATTTTATTCTAAACGTATATTCTACATTCTATTCTAAAAAGCTTAAGTCATCTGATGAAGATGTATTAAGGCCAATGATGATTCTAAACATAACTGTATGTTATGTTTAGAATCATATGGCCGTAAGTTAAAGGTAAGTCACATTCCAAACATTACTTACTCATACTTAAAATGACAAGTTAAATAAATAAAATAATTTCATTAAATATTCTACTCCATTTAATACAACACACAATACCATTTGTTTTTCCATATCTATGAACAATAATAATAATTGTAACGCTTTCAAATAACAACCATGGCCACACTGTTAATCTATTTCATCTAATGAATTAACAAAGACTTATCCAATTACTTTACTTCTTAATTTATTAACAGACAAACTTTTTACGATATTAAAGAATCCCCTAAAAGGAAGCCGGAAGAGTAGGCCCGACAACTGTACAGAAGTTCGATGGACTCGTAAATTAAACAGTCAATGGACGAAGTATATAATTCATTATTACGTTAACATTGTTATAACTGTTCATTGGTCAGTTAATATTTAATCATCGTGAAGCGATAACAGCTCGAACGGGCGTGTGGCTGCTTTACGTCCCGAAGGTAGGTTCGATCCCCGACAATAAGCTTGAGCTTTTTTGGTCAAGGCAAACATCATAAGGAACCCTTGTGAAAAATCAGTTCTTAAGGCAAACGACCGACAAAACTTTTTATTTACTAAAATGTTGGACAACTTTATCTGTAAGTTATTACGTTTGAAAGCGTTAATATCAAAATATTAAGCGACATCAATATAAGCATTGATAATGTCACTGTTGGCATGAAAATTTAAACTAAACAAATTCTTTTAAGCTTCTTTGTTTTTTTTGTTATTTAACAAAAACTTTCTTTACAAAAATAGGTATAATATAACATTATTTAATTCAAATTCCTATGCACTTTTTAACAAACTCTTTGAAACCTCTTTGTTTTTTTTATTTAACAAAAACTTTCCTTTATTTCTTCACAAAAATAGGTATAACATAACAAGTGTTCGAAACGTTTCAGCCCGCCTCATTAAACACCTAATTACCCATTCAAAAACACATAACACAATCCCTCACTCTCATATGCCAAAAACATAAAAACCGCCAGTTAGATAACTGCATGTAACCAATTGACTACAGGGTTGCCACTGTTATGGTCAAAATAGTTTGAAAAAAGTTTATTTTGTACAACATGATAATAATCTACGCTACTCTTCGATGTCAGAGACTTATCTTGGAGACATTTTACAGAGACATTTGACAAAAATTTGCAATCCTTCGGATAATACTTCTAAGGAAACAATGACTCAAGTATGATCAATTGACAGTCTATATATCGTACATATTATACAATCTTGTCCAAGTTTGGCTCATGACTGATGTTAAGTCATAATATAAAAATGATAAAAAACTTTAAGTTGCCAACCCTGGGAATAGCAAGTAACTATCGTCACACGTCATTAGCAATATAAAATTGCAACATTCGGTTACATTTGATTACGGCGCGACGGTAACGGTATTATGTCGGAATTTGATGATTACCTATGGATGGACTATACGCAAGGAGGCTACGGCTATAGTTGCCTCTTTAAGTATAGTAAAAGTTGCGCATAGGTAATCATCAAATTCTTTCTATTTTTATTAATGACCTCAAAAACTAATCTCCAATCGTCTGTATGTTTTTTGTATTTTATATTTAGAAAAATCATTTTCTTATCGGAAAGTTTTTCCTGTTAGAATATTCCAATAGTTTATAGTTGTCCATTTATAATAATAAGATCCTATTGTAAACCAGAAAAACATTGACTATACAAATAACATTTAAGTTGATACTAAGGAATGTTTAATATTAATACAACTCTTAATTTTATGCCGTTCGCTCTTCGAGTAGACAGATGTCATCACCGTCTCATCTGTGTCAGGAAATGACAATAATTACGTAGAAATGGCCGTCGCGCTACTCTCTGTAAGTATTTTATTTAGACTCATTACTTTACGACATAATTTCACCAACTCTTAACCAAAATGGGATTTGCCTATTTACACTAAACTATAGGTGAAGCTGGAGCAAGTTATACTTAGTACTTGACATCAAGTACTTCCCAGTAGTACTTGGGACGTAATTGAATGTTAAGTAATTCACTTAACATGGGGTTAGTTGCGATTATAAAGAGGAAAAGTTTGATTGTTTGTTTGACGCAAATAGGCTCCGAAACTACTGGACCGATTTTAAAAATTCTTTCACCGTTGGGAAGCTACATTATCCCTGAGTAACATAGCTTATATTGCGTTTTTCTTTACAATTTGGATTATTGTATAGCCGATGCGAAGCCGGGACTGGCTACGAGTAAAAAATAAGAACACAGGAGAATTCGTATTTTATTGTCAAACCACTTGTCGTAAAACCCCTTCCTTCCCTACTTAATCACAATGGCTTAATTCAGTACATAGCTGCTGTAGCTTCAACAGCAACAACTCCATCAAAACAAACAATTTCCAAATTCACCCAAACTCCATCAATGTTGGCAGTTCACACATTATGTAGATACTGCGTGAAGTCCTGAATATGCAACAAGCTCGCTAACTTAGGAATAAGACAACTTAACAAACATAGAAGCCCCGGCTTAGGAATTACGGGACTACTATTCCTAAGGCCATGCCTTCCTAAAGACGACTGTAGACATTATGATGACAATTTATATGGTGTTCTAAATTATTTTTCTATGTGTTTCTATTTTTTTTTTATTTTCAATTATTGTGTAGTGTTTTTTTTTCATGTCATTTTTAATTTTAGTGTAAGTATTAATTTATTAACTAACTGTATAAAAATAATATAAATTAAATAAAATATAAGTAAATTAAATACAATAAAAATTAAATATAATAAAAATTAAATATAATAAAAATGAAATATGTCAAAAACATTTCAAATTGAAAACCCGCCCATGACCGTGCCAGGTGCAAAGGTGCCCATAACACTGGCTGCGTTTCCACGCTGAATAGCAATGCCTATCCTCTGCACCAAGTATGATCGATTAACTAACTTATTACATTCTGTAAAATATTACAGTTTTTTGAATAATAAATAAATATGACATATTTCACACACGACTGGCTAGCCTCATACTAAACCACTTCTAATTTGTTTTATGGTTGCTAGCAAAACTGATATACTAAATATACACACATCAATACTTTATATCGATACATATTTAACAGACCAGACCAACAGCCAACAAATTTAGTTCATCACAAAGATGTTAGCCGTGCTGCGGTGTGTTTCACAATCAGTCGGTTATGATCCGTTCGGTTCAAATCCGATTCACGGAAAGATGAAGATATTTCCGATCGATTGATAAAACGCGATTCACAAATTCCGTCGGAACTCAACATCAACCATAGATTAGCCTTTCCGACTGCGGATCACAGATTAAAAAAGAATGGGCGCGTTTGGTGATGGTAGAAATTAAATACCTTGGTAGAAAGTTAAAAATTACATTTGTGTCAATTTATTTATCAAAGTCAGTGTCAAATTAGTAAAAATAAGGTTGAAAATCCTGTAAAAGTCGAAGTTTTAATCCTCAGACGAAGACGAATCACATTGATTTAGATATTTACTCTGAGTTTGAATCATACATGAAAGGGTATATGGATATAAACCTTTCCTATACTCGTCGAACTATGTTCTAGGTGCGTCAGGTTTTAACTCGAAACCAGTCGCTTACAAGATTTACTACAGACCACAAGATTTTAAACGGCATCAATGTGAAGTGACTCGGCTGTGACTCGTTCTCTCTGAAGTGACTCGGCCGTTGGTACCAGAGCATCGAGCGAGATACCGGAGCAGGCGGGTGCGGCTGTTCTCCCCGGAGCCGCCACGCACGGTAGCGCGTGCTCAGCCACCGCTGCTGAGAGCGCATCACCACCTTAACACACTAGCTTGCTCACAACCACCTAGACATATTCGCGGACAATTGGCGCCAGAAAGTACTCTAACGTACTGTGAAAAACAGGATATTATTAAGAGTAGTATAAGTGAACAATATCCTCCTCCATCTCCAAGCCGGCCGGTCACCGAGGAGATGTCAGACCGAAACCCCATGAAGATACCATTGAGAAATAAATAAAATATATGAAAATAATGGCTCTAAATATATATTGTAATATGTATAAGTTAACATATCATAAGAAACAAAGGAAAGAATTTAGAATAACAGTCATACACTATGTTGAATAAACCTATAATTATTAACTGTACAATACATATATAACCAATAGTTGAAACAAAGAAAACCTACATGTAGAATAAAGATTTAGTTTTACACTGCAATGAATATCTTAAAGGGGAGGCCTATGCCTTTCAGGCAACTTCTGTTTACAAAATAAGTATAGAAAAGCATGTAAAACGGTGATAAATAACTAGTATATATGAACTTATTTGTAACTGTAGAATAAAAGGTTTTTTATTTTATTGAGTGAACAATAATTTAATATCTTTTAGTAATATTAATTTGTTTTATTTTGTTAATTTTCAGTCCTTTTATATGTATATTTAAGTCTATTTCTATGTGTAGTAATTGTGTTTGTATATTGATATAAAATTTGTTTGTTAACAAGTTATGTATTGTTTTTTATTTTTTACTGCCTGACCCGGCAAACATTGTTTTGCCTTAGAGATTATTACTATTCATAAAAAAATTAATGGTGAACAACCCTTATCACTTGGGGTATGGTAAATAGCCAGTAGGCTATTCTCAGACCTACTGAATATGCATATAATATTTGGTAAATATCGGTCGAGCCGTTTCAGAGGAGTATGGTAACTAACATTGTAACATGGAATGTTTATATATTAGTTTTAATTTAATCTATAAAACAAACACAACATACAATTTACAATAAATTATTAAATTAACAAAACTAAACCTTTGGACAGTTTTTTGTTAAAGTATTATACAAAACTTTAATGTTTATGCATTATTTTTTAAGAATGTAGCGCTCAAGAGACTATGTCTCTGTTATGCTATATTAAAAAATAAATGAATTTGAATACTGATTCAAATTATTAGGAAGAAATGCTAGTTTGGAACTAGTTTCAATTTGTGTTTGAAATTAGAAATCTTTTTATTCTAGTCTGTTAATTGTTTCTTTATGATTAAGTTTACATGTTGTACAAGATACAAGATCATTTCTTGTGAATTGTTCCTAAGATGTTAAAGCCAAGTAGTCTAAGAGCTGGTTTTACTCTTTAGAATATATCAGCTACTCTCAACATTGTTATTATAGATTATTATATATGTGTATTGTTTGTAAGATGGAGAAGTACTTTAAGAACTGATTATTATTTCAACGGAGACTGAATAAGGGTACTAAGAATCAATGCAATATTTTACTTATAATATATAGTGTTTAATTTACAAGTTAAATGGCACAGCAAATCCACAGCATCACTTTCAGAAACAAAGTATAATGATCCACTAATATTACAAAACCATATTTCTGTGTACGTGTATATGCATGAGGATGTTTGTCCTTTTTTCACGGTCGAACACTTGCATTTTGGTATGGAGATAGCGAGTGCGGATAGTACGGCTGCCATTCCTCAATCAAGCACTTTGCCACCTCGGGAGTTAACCGATAGGTGAGCTTGAAGTGCGGTTCGTTGAATGGATCAGTTACGTCTCGTATGGCGTTGTGGAGACGTAACGTTTGCTGTCGCTGTAGTTCACTGAGTCTATTGCGGCGCGAAGTTAATTTCATAAGAAATTTTACAACACTGAAATTGGTAAACACAAATAGGGTCAATAACCTCAAAATAAATTTCACAACAGAAATATCAAAAAAAAAAGGAAATAATAACCACAGATAGGTACCCTAAACCTATTGTATGAATTTGAAATGTTTTTTGACTAAATTAACTGTGTGTAACGCACAAACTATTATTTCGGAAACGAATCCGGCTGCTTTTGGCTCGCGGAAACCAACCGATCGAAAATCAGCTGTCAATCCGAATAAGAATGTCTAAAGTTTCCGTGGCGGGCATTGTGAATCGCGTAAAGACTTTTCGAATCGAATATTCGGCCTGAGTCGATTCGGATCTTGTTTCCGTGTCATTGTGAAACACACCGCTGGAAGTCGAACTTTCCGATTGGCAATCCGGCATGGTTACCATTACGCCAACGAGGTCGTTCTATTCATTCAATTCGTTTATTTAGTTAATCGGGAATGTAAAACCCTTAGTCGAACAGTCAGTAACAATAAAAAAAGATTATAAAACTTACAATGTCGAGGTAGAGACAAATTCGGAAGAAAAACTAGCTATTTTTGCGCTTAATGCTCGGAATTTCGTTTAAACTAGTTTTATGCCATTTTCTTGGAAACTCAATTGCTTTTTAATAATAAAATGCAAGTAAGTAAAGACGAACAAAGACGTCTATTAGCAAAAAACTAAACACCACTCGTTCAATCGGTCACGCTAAGCTACTAGTTCTAAATAACTTATTGTCAGCTTTTTACCTTGCCCGTAACTTAATACACTGATCTCTCTTCACATTAAATGGATACTCGATTTAACGTTTGATTTAGTGTCAATTTTACCTATGTTCATAAAGGTAAAACTAAAATAAATGATCAATTAATATATTAACCGGCCTTGAAAAAATATTTTAAGATCTGGTAATATACACTGGGGAAACAGAACATGAAGAATACAGTGAAATTGAGACACTCTTCTTAGATCAATTAGCACCTCATTAGTGACGTCAGGGTTTAAGTCGCATAGCATTTGAGTAGCATTGTCTAGAGCCTAGACGTACTTCAGTACCTTTAAGTAATCCGTAAAAGGGTTAGTTGTAGCGATTGTAGCTCGGTTAACTAAGATGATCTGACGCGATCGTTTAAGGAACGGTCAATGCAAAAATGTAGCATTTATGTATGGATGCTGCCGTGGGTCGCATGACCTGATAATTGTAAGTCCCGGCTGTTAGTTTTAGTACAAGCAGTTGTTATGCCCTGTCTTCGAGCAGTTTGAAAACACTCGAAACTAGACAACGGCTCATACGAAAAATAAGAAAGAAAAGGTTTTGCGTAAGTTACCAAGTAGCCCTGTATATATAGGTGTATATTGTAGCTAAGTCTGTCTGTGTGTAAACTGTCCAGTCTCCAGACATAACGTTTACAACGTTTAAGCCGGGAGAGGTCTCCGGTCGACTCGGTGTAAGTTTACGGATAACGTAGCTTTAGGAGCTTGGCTAGCTTCAGTGTCTAGCTGTTTCTCTTATCATACTTATGGTACAATAAAATTATGTTTGCACTTGTTATTTTATGTGAAATACCATTTTTGAAAAACAATCTAGATCCTACAACTGAATAACCTAAAGTAATGAACTGAAAAAATAATTAAATCTGAATAGCAGGAACTTCTGAAATACATGAGGAAACTGAAAGATTGAGAAAAAATGGATGAATGTATATGTGTTCATAATTAATTTATTATACAAAATAATGTATATCGTCGCCGTAGTTGGAAAATTAAATAACTAACAAAATCAAAATTGCGAGAAAAACGCAATTTACTGTTTTTTTGCAACAAAAATGATGATACCTTTTTTTTGAAAAACAATTTTGCTGTCCATATTTTAATATGTTAAAGATTGATAAAGCATCTAGTTATTCATTCAGAAAAAAATTATTTCAATTGATTCGTTTGTGAGAAAAGCAAAAAATAGCCACTATGTATTTCTCCCTCGCCCAAAATTTTAATATTTCATGTAATTATTTAGTTTTGCATGTTAGTTATTTAGTTCTCCTTCGCCAATATCTTTCATTAAGATACAAAAAGCCCATAATAAAAGCACTTATTCACATTTCATGAGACACGAAATATTACATAACTGCCTTTAATAACTTTTTTTAAGACCATATTGGTCCAATAGAGCACAAAAGTGTCGAGGGAAAATTAAACAAAATACTTTTATGCACTTTATTCGCTCTTGAATTGGCGCATGGGTGTAGTTATCTAATTATTTCCGAGTTAGCTTATTTTCCTTCGCTAAATTATTCTCTTATATTCGATATTTATTTTTCCTACTATAGTGCGTTGTAATGTTTATGTGTAGTTTATTTTGTGACTAATTAAGATATTACAATTTTAGTGAGACAGAAAGATGCCGCTTGAATTGGACTTTATGATAATGCAAAAAAGTCGATTTCACGAAATTGGTTAGTTATTTAATTTTCCAACTACGGCGACGATATGTCAGTTATGACTATACATTAGATTAGGTTACATGTAGCTACATCCTTTGTACAGGCTACAGTAATTAGTAAGCTATAAGCTACTGTAATTATATGTAATGCTATATAAATGAATATAATAATATAAAAACATAGAAGGGACGGCAAAATATCAATCAAGGTGGTAAAACCGAAGTAAGATAAAGTGAATGCTTTTATTTGCTTTCTTGCGATTACCGCCACTGTAGGTTTTTAGCTTAGGTTTAATATTAACTTCACTCGCATATAAGTTTGCTTGTTTGACCACAATAAATCATGCTGTAACAAAATTTAAACTACTCAAGTGTCCAGAACTTTTAATTTTGTGGTAGGTTTGATATTAAATATTAATGAAGTCTCAGCGAATGACAGACATGGTTTTCTAAACAGGTGCAGTTGGTTAAAGTCACAAAGACAAATCAAATTATTTCAAAATAGCAAGAAATGTAATATGTATCTATTATCACTGACTACAAGATCTGAAGCTTAAAACCTAGCTGGCCAAGCGCCAGTCGCAGAAGAATGCAATATCAAGACTGCGCTCACAGAATGCAAAATGAATTCGCATAATAAGACTCGACACGTTTGTCCTAACCATTGCTAAAATGAAACATACGACGTTAAAATTTAATAAAAATGAAAAATTGCTCACCAGTTCAAAGAATAATAACTGGCCAATTGCGAGTCAAAGTCGCGCACAAAGTTTTTTACTATTATTTAGAAAAATAACGGCAAAAATTACATTTGTTGTATTTGAACCTCCATTAAATTTTTGTTTATTCTGTTTTTAGTATTATTTTGCTTTAGCGGCAACAAAAATACATTATCTTCAAAAATATCCACTAAATATCTATTTCGTTTAAACAATCGGTCTGAACAACATGATCACGGAACCCCAAACATAGAAAATAGAAATATTCTAAAACGGTCCAAATTTGGGTGGCACCATAAAGTTGCATGTCATACTTACATCAGGCATTATTTCAAACGGTTCTTCATTTCACAATAGCGTGAAAAGACAAGGGGAACAAAAGGACTCAAAAACTGTCATAAAAACTTAACAGAACAATAAAATGCTAAATGCACAGCTTAAATGATTTGCTGCCAATTCGCACTTGAGCATAGAGTACCTATTTTGCCTTATTTGTATTTTACAGATTTGAGCTCGAATAGAACAAAGGATTGTCCAAATTATTAGACAATAATAAAGAAGCAAAAAGACGTCACATACGGAGGAGCTGGCAAGGTAACCATAACAAACACAATCACATCTGGGATAAGCCAAAAAGCTTTGAAAAACCTCAGAAAGTGAAGTGTCTTAATTGAGACACTGGCAGTGGCTAACATAGTTATAGATACTTATTTTAAAGATTTTTAAGATTAATGGAAACAATCATTCTCTCGTCTCTTTTTTGACAAACTGTCAGCCATAACTCTACATATTTTAATTACGTTGGTCACTGCCTTTATTTGGCCAGGGTTTTCAATAAGAAACTTCGCCCCAACTCTGTCAAATTCTGTCAGTCATTGTTAAATTTTCACCTACTATAACTTAACATGGTCAAATTGAATCTTCAAACGAGGCCATGTTTATGGTCTTCTAGCCCTACGTCGCCGTTATACAAGTCGCAACAAGTTCGATCTCTCGGAAGACAAGTATTAAGTTCCAAGAAAAAAAGGCCATAACTTGTTCTTAACAAAGACGGCTGTAAGCAAGACGGTGTATCGCCACAAAGGGACTATTGTGACGACAGAAAAAAAGGGCCACAAAAACTGAAGGGCAAAGGGACCACATAAGAAATGGTGAGATCGGCGGTAGATTTAGCGAGGAATTGACAACAAATTGTTGAGAAGCAATTTGTTAGAAGAGTTAATGGAGAGTGATATTGGAGGATAATTTGGTTTTGATATGAGTTAGACGAGAGAGCAGAATAAAATGTAGAAAATGGAGGAATATACTATTCTTTTATTAATGTAAGTCCATTCACGTCCCGAACATTGCGGGTGCGATCCCAGCCAATGAGCTAAAGCATGGTGAAGCAAAACATCGTCAGGAAACCACAGCATGGTGGTAGGGTATTTTCTAGTGCTCGCCTGGCTTGAGGGTGGTTGATACCATCAAGGCATTCGACCAGCAAGGCAACACCAGTTAACAATACTCTGCCGTATAGTTGAGCATGCTTAGTCTGGAATAACTGGCTCCAAAAGAGACTGCCGGAACACACCATTGGGTGTTTGGCGACAGCGAAATTGAAAAATCCAGGCGAGCAAAAGCTAATGTTCTGTATTCCAAAAATTTGCAATTTCCTTTACTCCGTTGCCATAATCATCACAATAAAATACTATCATTACATCACAAAACTTTCAACTATTGTAATATATTTACATATTCATAAGACAACACAATCAACAGCAAAAAAAACTTGTGAAACGATTTGCCAAGTATCTCGCTAATCGCTGAACAGTAGTCGTTAACCGAGACCACCTGCCGACATAAGACAATACTTTGCATACGGCGGAGCGAGACGCACTCAAATCCGGGTCAAACGAATTTAAAACACGTCGTAAAGTTGTACAATTTTATTGAGCTTCTCCTTCACAGACGAGAAACAAAACAATCGCGTTTTGTTCTTTATTTGGTATTTGACTGCACGCAGCGGTGTTTTATCCATGTTAATCCCGGATGAAATTAGAAAATTAGTCTATATACAAGTGAGCAATAGTTTAACCTGTCTTTACCAAATTTCATCCAAATCTGTTAGGCCGTTGCAATTTGACAGAATAACCTCCTTCGCTGCAATTTAGTAATTTTTTGACACATTTCACAGAGGGTTTGTTAGCCCCATACTGAACCATTTCTAGTTTTTATTATGGTTGCTAACACAATTGATATACAACATATATATTACGTAAATACTTTATATCGATACATGTTTAACATCCATACCGACAGACGACTACGGCTTAACCAATTTGAATGAAATTTGGTATTGGTATTTACTTTACTTGGTATTGTCGTTTTTTTTATTCTGTTTGGGATGAGCTACGTGGCTCAGCCAAGTTTTGAGGTCAACTTTAAAACCCTTAGGCTTGACGACTATGGAGTCAATCAACAGGGACCTAGAACTTTTCGAGTTATCCGCGCACTCATCACGAAAATGACCCACATGAAATTTACGGTCACTCATTCAGAAATTGTAGAATGTTTTTATTTCACATCAGCCATTGCTAAACTTTGGCGGTCGGATCAACATAGTCAGAATGATGAGCGCTGAATAACATCCTACTCTAACCAACTTTAAAATAGAACGTTTTGCCTATAAGTTTGTTATTCTTTCATGCTCAAAAGAATGAACCGATTTGGATACAAAATACCATCACATGTGCTACGACATTTTGTTCCAGAATAATGCAGGAAACATCGAAGTACTAGCCTAGATAGTAAAGCAGGTCAATATTAAAAATATATATAAGTACATAACACATACAAATCCATATTTTATCAAAAGACACAACATTCGTTTCAATCCTATATAGTTTATAGCTGCATTTAGCCTGCGCCGTCAGATAACATTGTGAGAAATGTTTTACGTTCCATACAATGTGTCGAAAATTTTATAGCACTCTACTATGTTGTTAAGTGTTGTAGCCGTAATAAGAGACGTAATATCGATGCCGGTTTTGTAAGGAAATTATTTATTGAGCTGAATAGTGGGTCATTCGTTTCAACCTGATTTTAGTATTTAATATACGAGTAAGTAGATTCAACTGAATACTGTGGAATATTTAACAAAATGTATAAGTCTAATTTATCTAGCTAATCTTTTAATACGTCTTGTGTGACTTGCCTCTAACATATGCTGCTATTTATTTAATATGTATTTGTGAGAAAATTATTTTTTTTGATCCAACTAATTTTATAAAGGCGTAAGTGTGTTTGTAAGTGTGTGTGATTGTTGATTTTTTACGTTTAAACAGCTGTGCTGAATTGACATGTTTTTTTTCACGAAGACAGATTAGACCTTGGACTGCCACATAAGAAAAAAATATTCTGATAACAATTAACTCCGCGAAGAGCAGCAATTTTAATTTTAACTCAAACGTTAACGTTTGAGTTTTCTATGATATAACCACTCATGTCATGATTTTGACCACGCCAAATTTCTGCAGAATTTCTACAGGTAATCAAAAAAGATCTTGTCAAAAATATAAAATAATCAAAAATCTTGTTTAATTTTTTACTGGATCGATGCGAAACAATGTATAACACTAAATTTAGCCAGGTTCAGCCGTTAATCAGAACATGAAAGTTACACTTAAAATTGTAAGTTCCAGCTGCAAGTTTACTAGCTACTAAATACTCTTTAAATTGGAGTAAAATTTTCGAAAGTTTTCTAAATTTCAGAGATTTTGCTAGTTTTGTAGATAAGTACGAAAATCTTCCATGCGCGAGTTCGCACTTGAGCAAATATTGACGACCTCGTTAGCGTAAAGGTTACCATGCCGGTCTGCTAATCAGAAGGTTCCGGGTTCGATTCCCGGCCCGGTCAACATCTTTGTGCTTAACTAAATTTGTTGGCTGTGGGTCTGGGTGTTAAATATGTATTTATATATAATATGTATGTATGTATATGTAGTATATCAGTTGTGTTAGCAACCATAATACGAGCGAGAAATGGTTCAGTATGGGGCTAACCAGCCGTGTGTGAATGTGTCCTAATATTTATTTATTTATTTATTTATTTATTGTAGGCTGTATATTTTATAAACAAAATTTAATTATAAACATTTGAGAGGTCCCTCCACGTATGAGATCGTACAGTACTGACCACGGCCCGAAAATTGCATAATTTCGCCTCCCGACGCCGCTCTTAATAACAACAACACGACACAATATCGTTAGGATGCGGTGTAAGATACAAGCGAAAGCAACTAAATAAGGTGTGAGGTAATAATTTAAAAAACACTGAACCGATTTCGATAAGAAACATGTATGAATATACGAGTACAAAATATACGATTAAATAATGACGCAGTTATGAGGTAACAAACACAAAAAATAAACAGTTTAATTGAGAAGCTCCTTTTTTTTTCAAAGTGTGGTTATTTATTTAAAGTAAGTAAAAATAAAAAAATAAAATGTATTTAAATCTCCCTAGCTATAAAAAACTATTTACAAACAATAAAAATTGGGAACACAACACTAGCATTAAGAAAATAAAGTAAGTAAAATACCTCATGATAATATTTAATTTAGTAGTTTGTTAAAATATAAAGTCTCGAAGTTAGTGAAGTTTTAGTGCGATTTAAATAACCAATTCCTAAACTCAGAAAAAATATTTTTAGCTTGTTGGATATGATTTTAGTTGTTTTGTCTGTGGTTCAGAACGTGCCGTCTCTTTCTGGCCACCTAAGATAAAAAGAGGCGGGGCTTTTTTAAATTTAGTTAAGTCGTGTGTGCCGCTGAATCGCCACTGGCTTTTAACTTGGACATGCTAACATCGCGGTCCGATACGATCTCCAATAGCGTTGCCAGCAAAAAGAAACGTCCGTTATTTCCCACGGGGTGCTAATCTCGACCGGGTCCGGACTCCGCGGCCTTATTGCCGGCCTCTAGTGGCCTCACCATCGCTTTAACACTAGGCCTCTAAGACTAGCTGCGACTTCGGACGTACTTGGTCTTTAACGCGGTATGGGAGACCAAATAGGATAAATTATATATTCCGTACGTGTTAAGCCTAAGCCTAATTTTAAAAATATTTAAAAATACTGCCTTAAAGAGCTACAAATTTTACAGTTTTATTCTCTTTGATTTAGTATTAAGACACATTACGTTTATTCCGTACATTCCTAATAAGCCTAACCCTAATTTAAAAAGCTATTTAAAAATACAGGCAGTATTTAAATGAGCTACAAATTTTACAGTTTTATTCTTTTTGATTTAGTATTAAGACACATTACGTTTATTCCGTACATTTATAATAAGCCTAACCCTAATTTAAAAAGCTATTTAAAAATACAGGCAGTATTTAAATGAGCAACAAATTTTACAGTTTTATTCTCTTTGATTTAGTATTAAGACACATTACGACCCACGATGTTGATAAAATGAAAAAAAATTAAATACATATAAATCTTTTGGGAGCCCCATTAAATATTATTAATAAGGGCTCCCATACAAAAAACGAAGTATTTGTTCTTATAGCGGAAACTGAATTACATCATTTTTGATGATTTTCTATTCTCTAGCTTCTTCTTCGTAAGAGCTAAGTGGCCAAGCTCTGGTGTCGAGAGTTTTGAAGCCACCCAAAGACCTCTCTAGCTATCACGGTTCATGTGTTCCATCCAGGTGACAGACGAACAGACCGACCGGACAACGAATTCTCGGTACCGTTTGGATACGAAACCCTCAAAAAAACTAATTTCAACCGCTTCTTATCCACAAGTACTAAACGTTTCACAACCCATTGTCGGATTTGGCACAAAACGGTACTCAATAGGTTCGAGATACGATCTCGGCGATAGATCGTGAGGTGAACCATTAGAAAACACTGATCTGATTACAAGTTGACGATGGATGGGGTCTGTGGGCCGATGGAAGCACACTTGCAACCGCTCTGTCTTCACTCTAATGAATATTGAGCGGTTGAGATACATCTTAGATACTTATCGCAAAACTAATTAGTGCCTCAACACTGCCAAAATAGCAGGACAAATTTTTTATATATTTTTTTTAACAATATAAGGTCTCATCTCACACGAGGCTGATTAGCCCCAGACTAAACCATTTCTAGTTTGTATTATGGTATACTACATATACATAAATAAAATTTAAAAAAATAAATTAAAAATAAATAAATTAAATTAATAAATTAAATAATATATCGAAACATATTGAACACCCAGACGGACAACCAACAAATTTAGTTTATAGCAAAGATAATGGCCATGCCGGAAATCAAAACCTGGACCCTCTGATTGGCAGTCCGGCAAGGTAACCATTACACCAACGAGGTCGTCGATCACATTATAACTTTACAATGAGAAGTTCTAATTTTTGTATAGATCAATCAATATTTGAGTCTTGTCCGTGGAGAATTTTCTAGGTAGTTCTATCCTCGGCCAAATCCTTGACCTCCATATACGACAAGACTTTTCCCTTAATTTGGTCTTAAAATCGCTTTAATTAGACCGAGCCGTTTATAGTTTTGTATAAAAATAATAATAATAACTAAAGAATTTGAAATGAATTCAAACATGAAAAACTTAATTTGTGTCTAGATGAAATTTAATTCCACATCTAATAAAAAAATTATGCAAAAAATCCTTGAATATTAGGAAATATTTCTTAAAAACTTGAGACACCAGAGTCCAGGCGGTTGAAATACATCGTATCGTGTATCGTACAATATGAAGAAGAAGAATAAAAACATTATATATAGATAATGCTAGTGTACTAAAGTATTCAATGCACGTCGATGCAGTTTTAGAGGCACGTCTGACGCCAATTTGTTGCTACTACAGTCGATGTAATTGAATCGATATCGTCGGAGGAATTCTAAAACAGATCCAATAAGTGTCGATACTTTTTCTTGCAAGAAAACGTAATGAGCAAAACCGATTGCAAAAAATACGGTAAACCAACTAAGTTGCATTAGTGTTTTGATAGTTCTAAAATTAACTGAAGTAGTTTTGTACTTACCATAATAATATCCATGTTTTACAAAACTTAGATTCGTACTGAAGGTTTCACCGGTTTCAATATTTCCTTATTAAATGACTGAAACTTACCTGAAACAAACAAAACAACAGGCTTTAAATACTTGAGTCCAAAAATGATGATAACAATATATGTAAAATAAAAAAATAAACTAAAATAAAAATTGCCTTTATTTCTACTACCTACCTGAACCTACCTACTTGAATACTTCTCATGCAACAATTGATATTACTTAACTATTGTTTTTTCTGAGTAATTAGGTACATTACATAATATTAAAAACATTACTCACATCTAAAAGATTAACATTATAATGTACTCGTAATTAAATACAATATTAGTATTAAAACCTAGAACAGATCTAATTTGGATAGTTATCAATAAATCTTCGTAATTTTTCAACAATATAAATTCGTGTCTTCAACTAGCTAGCAGCTAGCCAGTATTTCTAGACTAGGCACACGCCACCTTCCGCGAGATTCCGTCGCTCATTCTGATGGTCTATGCCCCGCTCCATTAATAACGCCTAGCCGTATTTAGTACAGTATTTTGATCGTGCAAGGCAAAGGCACTGTTATCTTTCTTCATCGTAAGTTCAAAGTCAAGATACATTTCCCCAATATTTTGAGAAAATCATTGCGCACGAAATGTAAAAATCTTAAAGTATTTAATAAAATGATACAATGGAAAACACCTAGTTCGCTACGCGCTCTCAATGGCTGTCTCCAAGAATAAGATCCGATAGGGCTGCCACAGTTATTTGTCACATGAAAAAAATATCATTATTTTTTCAGTCAAAATACATAATTGCGACAGTTACATATAAAATACTACAAAACTTTTAATTTCAGTCAAAATGATCTTTTTTATTACCTTAGTGTCGATATCCATCGGAAAAGATGGCGAAGAATTTAAGTCATGAATTTAAGTCAAAATATAAACTCGTATTTTGAAGTCTGAATGAAGTAATGAAATATTCACAATTTTCTGGTAATAGATCAATCGAATAGAACAAATGGGTTAATTTAATACTAATTACTACTTAACCTAATAAAACAGAATTGAGCCATAATTATCACAAATTATAGTCTAATCGTTCCACATTAGACGACCTACTATAAAGTAGCTATAAAATGTTTAAATTGGGCTTTTATAGTCCTTACTACAAGTAAGATTGTATGGTGGTGAGGTATTTTATTCGCATAGCTAGCAACTCCCCTGAAGTTGACAGTGTTGTTCTGGCAGTCTCCTTCATAAGCATAATAAGCATAAGCAGCCCACTATACGTTCCCACTGCTGGGACTCGGGGCCTTCTCTCACGAGGTGAGAGATATAGGCCATAATCCACCACGCTGGCCAAGTGCGGGTTGGCTGATGACACACGTCTTCGGTTATTGTGGGCCTCAAACATGCCGGTTTCTTCACGATGTTTTCCTTCACCGTAAAGTGAGTGCAAATCCACACATTACTTGAAAAACAAGTCATTGGTGTAGGGCCGGGATTGAACCAGGGGCCACACTCGCTTTTTTGGCAGTCTCCTTATGAGCTATCTATTCAAGATTAGGCATGTACCTGCTTACAGAGTGCTGCTGACTCGTGAGATTACGTGTTTTTCTGGTCAAAAGTCTAGTTATGAAAAGTAAAAAAGTTCCAAGGCCTGGCTCCAGGTGCAAGCCCTACTCACAGCGCGCGGCGCCAGCCCCGTTGGCGCCGCGCGAGATATTGGCGTCGCGAACACAAACCGATCGAGTGCAACTGCCACATAATGATAACGTACAGCACACAGGGAACCTGCTCACTGACCGGCGCGCGGGAACCAAATGGAAACGAGAAGCGAAAGGAAAAACGAGTTAAGAAAGTGTAGTTAGAAAAATATATTTACTCGTACAGAATACAGACTACCTGAGTCTCTGTTTCCTGAGAGGTATCATCCGGGGGCCTTCAAAAGTAGAGTTAATAGGTATCTTCTAGGTAAGCGTGCCACACCGTAGACTGCAGTGCAGCTTAACATCAGGCTAGCTGTAGTCAAACGCTAACCTATCAAGAAAAAAAAAAAAAAACAGAATACGGAATACAGAACCTTATTAGCCATAAATACATACGTTAAAGGCAAGTCACACTGCAATAATTTCATATTGTAGTGTATAATGTACATAAAGCTTACGACCTTCTTAGGTCTTCGGGCATGTTTTTATAAATAATATATTTGCTTATAATCAGGTGAAGTCTAATCGTAAAGTTGCGCTTGTTAAATTACGCGATATTGTGATCTAAGGTGGAGCGCGCTTGCACCCATAAGAAACCGGTTTGCACTGAAAACCGCTAGCTTATATTTTTCTGGAAACAAGGAGTTGACATGACTCAACTACTGTTATATCTACTGAGACAAATATACGAGTATTAATTCTACATAATTATATGTACCTATACTTTAAACTTGAAATATATGGGAGTATTTATTTATGTATGTTGCTAATCTTTCTCTTTCTAGCGGCTTGACTGATTGGGGCTTGACATTATGTATAAAGATGCTGAAAGTTTAGAGTAATACAAGAGACACTCACATACATGTACATCCCGGGTAACACCGAGGGGCGCAACTAGTATTTTTTTAATACGTCATCCGACCGAAACGTTTAGTTGTAATTGCTACTTTTGGTCGCCTGCTTGTGAATTTTCCCTAAATTACTAAAAATGAATGACAAAAAATCTCTTTTTCCAAGTGTCATAGGTAAATTTACAAGTCCGCTCCACAAGTCTCTGAGTCAGCCGAAAAGGCTTTTGGAGTGCACTATTTACTTTCCCATTATATGAATCAAACATTTCGTGTTCATTTTTCAATATCACGAACAAAAGTTGTGAACAGTTTGTGATATTTAGTCACAATGGTTGTTGGAGACATAAATTCAAGCCGAGAGTATCGAAGTGTCCGACACACTCGCTGTGTTCGACACTCCTGCTCTAGTTCAATAATTTATACGTTCGACAGTTCTTGCTGGAACATTATCTGTAGAGTAAAAACAATGGAAGCATTGCAGACCGAAACACAAACTACAGGTTAACTTAAAAGGAAAATAAATTCGTTTTTATTATTAAAATTTTCCATACCAATATTATATACAAACTTCGATATAATATAGCAGATTCAGTGTTGCATACAAACACAGCACAAAAAGTGACATGTGTTTACTATAGGTATACAAAATATGACCAGGTCACAAAAAAATATTTCAATTCAAGTCAACCTTACTACTGTATTTTAAGGTTGAGTTTCGACTAGTTCCGTAATAAACATAAGCTATCTTGCTCTGCGATAACAGCTAGTAGTGCTCGTAAAATGTTATGACCGTACGCAGTGAGCGTTAGATAATTCAACTATATTACTATACGAATAACGCTTAAATTCCTCAAACTCAAATAAGACCACACTCTTACTTGTGGTCTTATTTTCCTTGCCGTTTTCACCATCACCTTATATCTAGTACATTTTTGATTGAAGTATACAGAGCAAAAGTTTGATTGTTTGACGCGAATAGGCTTCCAAACTACTGGACCTATTTGAAAAATTATTCCATCGTTGGTAAGCAATTCTGCTCTTACGGCAATTACAACAAAAAATGCATTCGATATTGCAATTTTAAAGTCTCACTAAGTTGTCAATATTTTGTATAGTTACTCGAGTATACAGCTAGGAATTCGATTAGCAGGTCGCGTGACCCCACGAGTCAGCAATATCTTAATCCAAGATGGAGCATGCCTAAGCTGGAAATATCAGTAAACACTATACTTCCCAGCCAACTTGTTTACAATGACATAAAAAGACCCCAAGCATCTCTAAGACCCCCTAGCACAGAACACTCCAGACCCCATGAATGTATTGCCCTGTCACGCAACACACGCTGTTTGTCACGCCGCCATGGAAAAGAAACCCACAGGTCATGGCTACAATCATTAGTTACGAGTTTCCCCTACTGTCGGATATTATACGGGTTTGGAAAGCGACTGGAAGAATAAAGAGAAAAGTTTAAATTAGCCATTTTGAGAATAAAACCAAGCAAAAATACCTAGTTGTAGTTTTAATTTAATAATAGTAGTTGAAAAAAAAAAACAAAAAAACACGCTTATCTGGCCGTTTAAAGTGGGTCAAAACAAACATACAAACATACAGGTGAAGCTAATATAAAGCATGTAATAAATAATAAAAAAGGCTAAAAATGTCGCACAACATTCCGACCTTTTCTTTCCCTTTATTAGTGAAAGTGGAGTTTTTCAAATACAGTGTAAACTCTATATAACGACACTGAAGAGACTGTGTATTTTATGGTGTTATAAAGAGTGGTCGTAAAATGGAGAGAATGTATCATTGTATGGAATACAAGTTAAACCAACTTAAGCCAATTGATTTCGATGCTTTAGGCAGTTTGTCGTTAAATCGAGCGATGTTACATGGAGTATATACACTGTAACGCTTTAAGTTTTACTTACAGGTTTTTCTTTCTTCGGATATGTTAATGGTACTAAAATAACTTGAGAAATTATAATTCATGATAACAGTAAAAAGGCCATCACATATACTGAAGGCTTGATAACTATCAAGGCATAAAAACATTCATTTGTGAAACGTTTACACAAATAATAGTCTGCCTTTTGTTACGTAATTTAGTAACAGTGATTATAAATTGATAGAGCTAAGTTATAATCCTTAAATAAGTGAAAGTCTTAGAACAGGGCCCATTAAGTAAGTCCATTATAAATAATATACCCATTAATAAATTACTTAAAATTTGAAATTAGAATCTAGAAAACAAATGACCACTGACAAATAAACAAATGCAATCTGACAGGGTGACAAATAATGATTCAAGAGTAATGTCTATTAGTTGTAGGGGGTGAGTTTGTTAGGGAGTAACGTACGAGTGAGCTACTGAAAAATTGAACACATTAATTATTTTCCCTCCAAATACATAATTTAAGTGTTAAATTTTTTTATCTTTCGGTTGATTACAGCTTGAAAAAACAGTACGACTTAAAACTAAGCTTAATTTTAGTTATGTACATACATATGTAGTCCGAAAATGATAAAAGTAAAATAATTAGTACATTAATAGCGCTTAAAATTCCTTTTGTTGACCATTACCTCCTTAGGCACTCTTAAATTACAGCGAAAACTAATTTAACTCAAAGCTCGAGCTTTTCGGTGAAGGAATACATCGTGAGGAAACCATAGCATGGTGGTAGGGCATTTTTTAGTATTCGCCTAGTTAGCAAGATGAAAAATCAACTGTCAATCACCTTAAACAGAAATCTGGCAACCTCCATTAGAGTCACTATTTCCAGACTACGCATGCTCCGCTAAAACCAGAGTGCCGCCCTGCTGGTCTAATGCCTAGCAATGTAAAAATCTATGAAAAGTAAAAAAAAACCCTTCTGTTAAAAGTTATTTCCTCATATAAATATTACCTTACCTTATTATCTTATCTTAATATATATAAATCTCGTGTCACAATGTTTGTCCTCTATGGTCTCCTAAACCACTTAACCGATTATAATAAAATTCGCACACCATGTGCAGTTCAATCCAACTTGAGAGATAGGATAGTTTAAATCTCAAATTATAGTCGCAATTTTAATTTATTGCTAATCTGTTATCTGTTATCATTTGACAGTCACAATTAAACTCCTCTGTAAACTCCAAATTATCCTAACAGATGTCGATACCTTTCGACTGGGTTGAGTAAGTAATCAATAGATGGCGCTGCTATGGTAAATCTACAAACGTGTCATTTAAGCTACACTATCTATTTTTCATACCCCTAAGTGAGGCAAAACAACGTTTGCCGGGTCAGCTAGTCTAATATATTTTCTAAGACGAAATCTTTTTTCCCATTCATGTAAATATGCCTATCAACTTCTTAAAGGGATCGCGACACGTTCTTTATTTTAACCAACATGTACCTACTCCGTCCCACGTTCAATTTCAACTCTCCAAATAACACATTTTCATCTCAAAGGGCTTAGGTAATATTTGTTCAAGAAAATTCATTTTCTTCGTAAGTCGGCAATACTTTATCGAGGGAAACCCTTTCGTGAGACGCGGCCAATACGTGACTGAGAGCGGGTCCTAGTGGTTACAGGTGTTGTAAACAACCTTCCTAGACTTAGATAAGTTGATTAATATTAGTACTAGTATTTATAATTACCTTTGTGTGTTTAAATTCCGTGTAATTTTAAGAAACTACCTATTAATTGTTATTAAGCATTGATGACTTCCGACTTGCGCCTGATTGTCGGAGCATCGGCGCCGACCAATGAGAAAGACGCCTCTCTGACCAATCAGGCGTTCGATGGAAGGGGTATCTGCTAACAAATATTCTTGTAGAATAGAAAAGTGGAACAGTCAGTCGGCATAGAGTAGTCGAGGTAGAAGCACCTCCCTAATAATAAGTAAAGGCACTCTGAATAAATAAAAGTGAAAATAATAGTTGTTTAATTCATTCAACCCGCAGTATCTGAGTTTATGCTTAGGAGCTATTATAACTCAGAAGCGGGGATCTGACCAGCAACGCCCACTGAAGGGAAAAGAAACGTGTAAGTATTATCATATTAATTAATCATTTTATAATTATTACTGTTCATATTACGTCAAAAAAAAAAAAAAAAAAAAAAAAAAAAAATTTTTTTTTTTTTTTTATGCTCGTCGTCTCAAATGCTCGGTCAGGGCACTCCCTGATAGTACTTGTGACACGTGGCTAATGAAACATTAGCAGGAAACATCTGCAAAAGAAATTGATCGGGGCACTCCCCGTATTTCTTTTCTTTTGGTTCCAATATCATGATATTTTAGTAACATTTGGCTGGGGCACTCCCCAGTAATGTTCGAAATTTCATGACTAGGTTAGATAAGACAATTGAACACTGGAAAACATCTGCAAAAGAAATTGATCGGGGCACTCCCCGTATTTCTTTTCTTTTGGTTCCAATATCATGATATTTTAGTAACATTTGGCTGGGGCACTCCCCAGTAATGTTCGAAATTTCATGACTAGGTTAGATAAGACAATTGAACACTGGAAAACATCTGCAAAAGAAATTGATCGGGGCACTCCCCGTATTTCTTTTCTTTTGGTTCCAATATCATGATATTTTAGTAACATTTGGCTGGGGCACTCCCCAGTAATGTTCGAAATTTCATGGCTAGGTTAGATAAGTCACTTTAACATAACACTGGGAAACATTTGCAAGAGAAATTGATCGGGGCACTCCCCGTATTTCTTTTCATTTGTTTCCAATATCATGATAATTTCGTATCATTTGGCTGGGGCACTCTCCAGTAGTGTTCGAAATTTCATGGCTAGGTTAGATAAGTCACTCTAATATAACACTGGGAAACATCTGCAAGAGAAATTGATCGGGGCACTCCCCGTATTTCTTTTCATTTGTTTCCAATATCATGATAATTTCGTATCATTTGGCTGGGGCACTCTCCAGTAGTGTTCGAAATTTCATGGCTAGCCCACTTCTAGTGATGCCCTAATGTGATACTAATACAGTTTGTTTTGTCGAGGTTCCATCATGGACAAGGACGAAGTTCGACGACAACGACGCCGTCGTTGCTCAAAATCCGAAGGTGTGGTGACACCCCCTCGTAGAGCTGTGGATGACGCTGGTGGAGAAGCACGCAGCCGCAGCCGCAGCCCGCGGACGCGAGAACGAGTACGGTCCCGTTCCCAAAGCAGGCGCCGGGCTGGCGCTCACCAGTCACGCTCGAGAAGTAAGCGCCAACGAGTCCAGGTGGCTCGTGTATCGCGAGGCCGCACACGATCCAGGTCTCCGTACGCACACAAGGCCAGACAGCGGCGGTCACGTTCCAGGCACTCAAGAGGTAGGCCTTCAAGATCCTCTTCTAGGCGTCCTGAACCACGCGTAAATAGACGTAGTAGTAACTCTAGAGATAGAAGAGAACCTTCGATTGTGAGGCATAGGCTTAGAGTGTTAAAATCTCCTTCACAAGACTATGGACAAAAGAAATCTAGCAATAAGGAATGTAATGATATTCAGGACATGTTTTTCAAAAAGTTTCTAGATGTAATGAAGAGTGTTAAGCCTGCAAGTGATACTGACAAGTTCCCTGTTATTAACGTGATACCCGAATTTGACCCTTTAAATAAAGAACAGACTGTCGATACGTGGATTAACAAAGTAGATGAATGCGCACAAATATATAGCTGGAGCGATAGACAGATAGTCCATTACGCTATGCCTAAGCTTGGTGGCATAGCTAAAACGTGGTACCAAGGTTTACCTTCCCTTCTTCACTCATGGGATGAATGGAAGGTAAAATTGTGTGAATCTTTTCCCACAAGGGATAATTATGCAGAATTATTGGCTGAAATGCTGAGTAAGAGGGCTCGATTCGGTGACCCCTTAGACTTGTATTACTATTCTAAGATGAATCTTTTAAACCGTTGTGAAATCACCGGCAGACGCGCAGTGGACTGTCTGTTAGCAGGCATTGATGATAGAAACGTTCGTGTAGGTGGTCAAGGTGCAGAATTTAAAGAACCCGAACAAGTTTTGAAATTCTTAAAATCTATTAAAGTAGGTCAAGACAAAAGGAATTCTGATAATATTAGAAATAGAGATAGACGCAATAACAACCAATCTAATGCTAATGATGACAAATCATCCGATAAAACAACCCTTCATACACTAAAGCCAAACATGACTTGCTACAATTGCAACGAAAAAGGGCATCCGTTTTTCAAATGCACAAAACCCAAAATTCAGTGTACGAACTGTAAGTTCCTAGGGCACACGGTCGCTAACTGTACTAAGGCGAAACAGGGTGTAAACACTGAAGAGAAAAGTAAAACTGTTTTAAAAATAGATGGTGAATATAACACTGGTCTTAAGTATAAAATTCCGATCAAAATTGACGGTAAGGTTATAAATTGCATTGTTGATTTGGGCAGTGAAGGCACCCTGATTCGAATTAGTGAAGCAAACCGATTGCAACTACAGTGGCAGGAAGTAACTGGCCCGACCTTGAAAGGCTTAGGTAATGTGGCGTACCTTCCTATAGGATTGCTTTACGCTACTGTTGAGGTACAAGGGATTTCTGAGCATAATGTATCCATTTTAGTCGTAGATGACCACGTCATACCCTGCCCCTTGTTATTGGGACATACATTCACGGAGAGACCTACCATCAAAATTCTAAAAACAGACTCTGATGTCATCTTTCAGAAATCTGAAAAGCAGGCTGTGAAACATCCTCTTGTCTGCACGCATGATGTCCTATTTAGGAATGGAGAGATCAAATCCGTTCCAGTACAATGCCCCAATAGATATACAGGCGCTATCTATGTTCATGGTGATGTAAGACATACCACAAACTGTGAGCATTACTTGTTACCAGGAGAATATATTTTACAGAATGGTTTAGGTGCTGTTCTTATACAAAATATAGGCCTTGGGGAATTGGAAATCAAAGCGGGGCAATTAATCACCAGAAGTCACTCCGTAAACACAAAGGTAAGTGTTAACTATGCTGATATAAGTTACGCCAATTTTGATTCTGAAATAAACTGCGGAAATTCCCTGACTGGCACTCAAAAGCAAGACCTGTTAAGACTGCTCCAAAATTATAAAAATAGCTTTTCGTCGGGTTTGAAAGATTTAGGCTTTACAACGGAGACAGAGATGGTGATAGAGCTGACTGATTCAGAGCCAGTGGTATATCGTCCCTACCGGTTACCTTACACTGAGCGACAACAGGTAAAGGCCATGGTCCAGGAGATGTTGGATAGCAGTATTATCAGAGAGTCTAGTTCCCCCTATGCGAGTCCAATAGTTTTGGTAAATAAAAAATCTGGAGAAAAGAGGTTATGTGTTGATTATCGGGCATTAAATCGTAAAACCAAACGGGAACATTATCCTCTTCCAAGAATTGAAGACCAACTTGATAGGCTCTCTGGTAGTACGTTGTTTATCACTCTCGATCTAGCGTCAGGGTACTACCAAATTCCTATAGCAGAAAAGTCACGTGATAAAACTGCGTTCGTTACCCCTGATGGCCAGTATGAATACAATAGAATGCCTTTTGGCCTCGTTAACGCCCCGTCTGTGTTTCAACGAACAATGAACAAGGTAATACAAAATTCTCCTATTAGTTCATATACCCTTGTCTATATGGATGATATCCTCATACCTGCAAGGTCGTTCGAGGAGGGACTCACTCGCCTCGAAGAAGTTCTTAAACAACTCTCGCAAAATGGGCTAACACTGAAATTGAGCAAATGTAATTTCTTCTTCGACAAAATTGATTATTTGGGATATGAAGTGAGCGCAGAAGGTATTAGACCCGGGTCTGCAAAAACTAAAGCTATTTCCGAATTTCCCATTCCAAGCAATGCTCATGGGGTTAGACGTTTCATTGGGCTTGCAAGTTTTTTTAGAAGGTTTGTTAAAGGGTTTGCCGTGATAGCGCAACCCTTGACGGCTCTACTAAAGAAAGAGGCGCCATGGCGATGGGGAGCTGAGGAGTCTGAAGCTTTCAATAAACTAAAGCAGGTATTAGTAGAAAGACCAGTTCTTGCTATTTATGACCCGACAATGGAAATTCAACTACACACTGATGCCAGCAAAGTAGGAGTCGCCGGAATTTTGATGCAGAAGGATAGCACAGGTAGCTTTAGACCCATTGCTTATTACAGCCGCCAAACTACACCAGATGAACAAAAACTACACTCATACGAACTGGAGACTCTTGCTGTGATATCATCGCTCAACAAGTTTAGAGTGTACTTAATAGGGGTAAGATTTAAAATTATTACAGATTGTAATGCCCTCCGTACGACATTGACTAAACGTGACTTAATACCACGTATCGCCCGTTGGTGGCTGCAGTTCTTAGAATACGACTGTGATATTGAATATAGATCAGGGGAAAAGATGGCTCACGTCGATGCACTGAGTAGGAGCCCGGTTACAGATGAGCAGGACTGCAGCAGGCTTCTCGAGATTCTTACCGTGGGAAGTGACAATTGGTTAGCTACATATCAACAGGCTGATGAAGAGGTGAAGCGGATCGCTGAGACGCTCAAGGATCCTAAGACTAAGGAAGTGATTGACATTTTTAAAAACTACAAATTAGTCAATGATCATGTTTATCGCATTCTTGACGACTCAACGATACGCTGGCTAGTACCACGTGGCGCAAGATGGCATCTGTTAAAGGTAAACCACGATGATATTGGTCACTTTGGTTGTGATAAGACGATGGCCCGCATACAGGCAAACTATTGGTTCCCTAAAATGAGACGCTTTATTAAAAAGTATGTGGCAGCGTGTATAGAATGTGCCCACCATAAATTACCTAGTGGAGCTAAAGTAGGAGAACTACACCCCATTCCAAAAGTGGAAATCCCATTCCACACAATACACGCTGACCACTTGGGTCCGTTCATTAGAACCAAGCGCGGCAACACTTATATTTTAGTGATTGTAGACGCCTTCACGAAATATATCAACCTCACTGTACGCAACACAAAATCTGTAACAAGTATAAGAGTTTTTCGTGATCATTTTAGTTACTTTGGGACGCCAACTCGCCTTATCACTGACCAAGGCACCAGTTTCACTAGTGGTTCTTTCAAAAATTTTATCAAGTCCACCGGAATCAAACACGTGCTGAACGCGGTATCAACGCCCAGAGCAAACGGCCAGGTGGAGCGGTACAACCGCACTATCTTGGCTGCTCTTAGCGCAATGAACCACGACAAGCCCAATGGGATTTGGGACGAACACTTACCTGACATTCAACTGGGTATTAATACTAGCGTTCATGCTACAACAAAGAAAACTCCAACTGAGCTATTATTTGGGAGAACTGTATGTAACCCTTCGCAAGGCATTTTCAATGAAATAATCACTGAGACATCTCATCCAAATCAAACACAGCTGTCGGAAATCAGATCGGAGGCTAGCGAACTCATCAAGGAACAGCAGGTAAGAGACAAAGAATCTTTCGATAAACGTAGGAGAATAGGTGTAGCATATAAAGAAGGGGATCTAGTCAGAGTTATTCGCGCAGTAACTGGAATTGAAGGTCAATCTAAGAAATTAGAACCAAAATGTAAAGGCCCTTATCGTATCAAAAAGGTACTCCCAAATGACCGGTACGTTGTCGAGGATACGCCAATCACAAAAAAAGGTAAACGTTATGAGGCTGTAGTTGCTATAGATAAAATCTTTCCCTGGCTTTCTGTTACACAACCTGTGTCTTCTAGCGAGTCGTCTGACGGAGAAGAGTCAGCTCAAAATGAGTCTGACTCTCCTTAAAGTACTCTATATATCTAGTATTGCGATACAACCTTGTCTCTATTACTTGCAGATAGAAATACTTTACGAATTTATCCATTTTTACTAAAGCAAAGATGTTATACTGATTCCTATCAATTTATGATTTTATCAATGCTTACTAAAGCTATGATATTATACTTATTGGTAGATAATAATAAACTGAAACTGTAACTGTGTATAAACCTATGTAATTACTCGTATATGGATATGATTACGAATTGATGTTATATTTATTGATGGAAAATGATTAAAACTGTAACTGTGTATAAAGTAGTGTAATTATTTGAACATGGTTGTGATTATAATTTTATCAATTCTTATTAAAGCTAAGATGTTATACTTAATGGTGAAAAAGGATGTAAACTGGAACTGTGTATAAGCTTATGTAATCATGTGGACTCTTGTCAAAGTCTTGAATAACGTAAGAAGTGATTGATGTGCTTGTCGACGTCATGGACTTGCTGCACTATGCACAATTGCCGGTAACGGTCAATGTCATGGACCGGGCACATGTAATAGATTCAACTGCCGGTAACGGTCAATGTCATGGACCGGGCACATGTAATAGATTCAACTGCCGGTAACGGTCAATGTCATGGACCGGGCACATGTAATAGATTCAACTGCCGGTAACGGTCAATGTCATGGACCGGGCACATGTAATAGATTCAACTGCCGGTAACGGTCAATGTCATGGACCGGGCACATGTAATAGATTCAACTGCCGGTAACGGTCAGCGTCATGGACCGGGCACATCTAAAAATAAATACACAAATTTTATTAACATTAAATTTTTGTAAATGTATCCTAATTAAGGTAACAACATTAAATTGTTATTAAAACTTTCTAAAGAATATCAAGTATAGATAAATGAAATGATGTATGAAAAGATTTTCCTTTTATTATTAAGGCCTTTATTATATTACACATATTTGATTGTAAAATTATTCATAGTACCGAAGGGACTCGTTCCATGAACGGATGGCCGAGCTGTTGTAAACAACCTTCCTAGACTTAGATAAGTTGATTAATATTAGTACTAGTATTTATAATTACCTTTGTGTGTTTAAATTCCGTGTAATTTTAAGAAACTACCTATTAATTGTTATTAAGCATTGATGACTTCCGACTTGCGCCTGATTGTCGGAGCATCGGCGCCGACCAATGAGAAAGACGCCTCTCTGACCAATCAGGCGTTCGATGGAAGGGGTATCTGCTAACAAATATTCTTGTAGAATAGAAAAGTGGAACAGTCAGTCGGCATAGAGTAGTCGAGGTAGAAGCACCTCCCTAATAATAAGTAAAGGCACTCTGAATAAATAAAAGTGAAAATAATAGTTGTTTAATTCATTCAACCCGCAGTATCTGAGTTTATGCTTAGGAGCTATTATACAGGAGATGAAGAAGGTATATTTTTGTAGCGTTCTAGTTAAGAGCGGCTTTCTTTCATTTTTGATGTTTGATTCTTTTTCACGCTCACACAGCTGCACAGATTTCTATGAAATTCAGTGATAGGTTAAAACCTGGCGAAAGTTTTCCTGTATTCTGTGTCCGTTTCTTACCGCTTCACGCTCATACAGGGGTACCTATTACTATGATATTTAAAGTAGAGATAGTTTTGACCCCGCATCGACACATATAACACCGCAGTGTGCAGCTAGTATAGATAATACACAAAATAACGAATATAAATAAAAGTAAAAGTACAGCAGGTACAAGTACTAGTAGTTAATATTTCCAAAAAAAACTGATCAACACCTTTAATTACAAAAAAAAATTTGGTAGCGTTCTAGTTAAAAGTGCCTTTCTTTCATTTTTGGTATGAACGGCCAGGCTGAGTTCAGATCGAAAGTTTTAAAGCCACCCGAAGGCCTTTGACTTGGCTTAAATACTGCTAGTACTAAGATTAACTTTCAAAGCCTTTAAATCTAAAGGAAAATATTAACATCGTGGAAACTAATATCAAACTCGAGCCTACTTAGTTTTAAAATTACCAAATTAATTCGAATTCGTATTTCGCCAATAAATAAATAGCGTCTACATACATGCATACATACATACTATCTAACTTAGCCTTGTTTTGGAGTATTGTGGACACCACGTTAACCCCCCAATTATGGTATTTAAGAGACAGGTGACAGTCGCCACTGCCAGTGATAATGGCTACTACTATCAGTGGTAATATCTATTACAACAGCTACTATCCCGAGCGACGCAACAGTACTCTATTCTGTCATAATAAACAAGAAATAAGATAAATACGAGTACACCCATAACAGTGATTTTTTTGTTTCGTGTACAAGCAGTGGGACAAGAAAGTTATGTATGATGATAGTGGGGACTAGACTTACTTTATCTCCTACCCTACGTGAAAACAGCTTGATACTTTATTGGTTCCTAAGATAGTAGGGTAAGGTGATATTGGTGTAAAGGTTAGTTGTGGGTCACTTAGGGCGGCAGGGGTCTCTCTGCCTTTAGGATAACAAGTTATTATTTATAAAGAACTTATTTGAGATAGCCCTAGTAGTATAATAGTAACTGTAGCTCACCCAACCTTCCCTTTTTTATCGGTCATTTTGAAGAATGACTAAAATAGAACCGATATCCAAAGAAATAAATGCGTCACACTAATATATGTAGGTCGAGATCCCTACAGCAAGTATTCCACTAATATTTATGTTGGTTTTGTTAAGTGAGTTTATAAGAAAATTAGTCATTGGTTTTCGGTTAATGTTATTGAGCTCTTTGTGGTTAGTGAGTAACTCACAAACAAACAAAGTAGTAAATTATTAAACTTGACTGTCGTTATACTCGTAGTTCATTTACAAATTTTTTATTTTTTTGTATTTGTAAAGAAATATTTAGCTTTGCAATTTCAGAGCGACTCAGTCGTGTTTCATTTCCTCATATAAAAAAAATATATCCAAAAAAGAAGAAAGAAAGTACTCGTTATTGTGCGTACTGCCAAGGTGTGGAATTATTTGCCAAATTCCCCGATAACTATAATCTAGCGGTTTTCAAGGCAAGAGTGAACCGGTTTCTTCTGGGCAAGCGCGCAAACCTTAGATCGCAACATAGCTTACCATCAGGTGAATTGCGATCAAGCACAAGCCCATTATGAGTAAAAAAAAAAGAGGAAATATCTCACAATATTAAAACAAATTGTCTCTTTATATGAAAAAAATCGTTAGCGTAATTGCAGAGCAAACACTTTATAGTTATTTAGGCTGTTCGGCTCAAACCCAGCCAGCTTTAATAATACAGACACACCACAATACAAATGTAACCTAAATTCATAATTACTTAGATAGGTAATGTTCATTTTGTTATAGGTCGTAGAATAACACTTCTAGACTTCGCATTATGTGTGTGTTTATTTTTTAAAAGCGAGTTTGGCTCGGCTGTGATAACGTCTGCTTATCATTTGGACGGCCCCTGGTTCGATCCCAGCCCTACACCAATGACTTGTTTTTCAAGTTATTTGTGGATTTGCACTCGCTTTACAGTGAAGGAAAACATCGTGAGGAAACCGACATGTTTGAGGACCACAATATCCAAAGACATGTGTCCTCCGCCAACCCGCACTTGGCCAGCGTGGTGGACTATGGCCTATATCTCTCTCCTCGTGAGAGAAGGCCCCGAGTGCCAGCTATGGGAACGTATAGCGGGATGCTTATGATTAAAACTTGAAGTAATTTGATTGTTCGGTGCACTATGTCTGCTATATGTGCTGGTAAAGTATCTATGGCTGGGTAATCTATGGTGTACGTACTGGTAGATATCGTCCCTGATTGCAACGTCCTCCAGACGGCCCAAGATCAGGTCGTCTGGTCAACCAAACCATTATTCATAAATTAATGTTATTCTCATGTATCGCTAAAGCGTAAATAATGAACTAAATGTTTGTATTTGTCTCGATCGAACAAAATAAGCCTCGGGTTTAGTCTTGGATTTACGATATCTTTCTAGATTTGGATATTAAAATATGGCTGAAAGATGTTACTCTTATTTTCGTAGCTTTTCATTTGGAATAACGAGTACATTGATACAAAAGACAAGAAAATTTACAGTGTAAACTCAATGTAACGTCACTCGATTTAACGAAAAACTATCTAAAGCGTCGATATCAATTGGCTGTATTCCATATAATGATACATTCTCTCCATTTAACGACCACTCTCTATAACGCCATAAAATGCACAGTCCCTTTAGTGGCGTTATATAGAGTTTACAATGTATTTGCAAGTGTAAAAACAAAATTAGCAAGACCTATTTTACATCATCATAATAAACCTGTTTTGTACACTGCTGGGTATGAGCCTCCCCTCCAGCACGACAACATTACAACTAAGTCAGAGACTGAGAGGGAGTATGTCTGTATAAAAAAAATGACAATGCAGTGGTGATGCACCGATTCAAACAAGAACACAGATAAGAGGAGGCCAACATATCTACCACTTACCTTCAATGCTTCTAATGCCGTTCCAAGACAGGGCTGGTCGGGTGAGAGTTCTCATGGGTAAGGTGGGATCTTATCGGATGTCGACACACACACACACACTGGGTTGTAAAATAGTGCACGGCAGCTATTTGCAGAGCTCACGGAGCTAAAGGGACGTCCTTTTTGTTATTTTGAAGAAGATGCGACCTACGGAGGCGCTTGTCGTCGATCCACATGCTGGCACTTATGTGTCAGTTGTCTTTTTCCGCTCTCATCCAGAGTCTAGGGTAGAACAAAAAAAGACGGCAGTGTCAAATAGTGTTGTACCACCATCAAATCTTATGCAATGTAAGGATCGCACACCTAGTTTGCAATAAGTTAAGGCGGCTGCTCGAACACACCGTTGGGTGCTAAGCAACAGTTATTTCCACTTACAACTTACAAGCTTACAATCAAATCAAGCAACCGTACACTTCAACCCAGCTAAATTCAACCTATTACCTTCCAGTATCAAACAATGGCGTACCCGTTACAGCAGGTACTATACATGTATCCTAAGGTTAAAGTTCAGGGCAACGTACGATTTACACCAGTGGCCTATAGACCCTCGCAAGATTGCATAGAATTCCATAAAGGTAACTGTAACATGGTGAACCAGTGTAGCTAGACCCTCGCTCCTTGGGACTTTTTTATTCATTTTTGGTTGGCCTATAGAATGGACAAAACGAGAAGGTTTTTTTTTTCGTCTTTTAGTATGTCAACCGTGACTTGACTTGATAGTTGAAGCGACTGTTACTTGTTTTTGGCTATGTGGGTTTACGCTTGACCACAATTTGACCTAATATTAAGAGGTATGTACATATTTGGTAGTTCAATAATAACAAGTAAACAAATAATAATTAGTTAACCACCTTCGATTTAAAATACTAAACCTATTAAATATTTTCAGTTATTCATAACCTTTTAAATGTTACATACATAATATGTACATGGAGCCCACATATGTATGTTGTACGTAGCGAAGAAAATAAGAAAAACACTATTGCTATTGCGACGAATATATTTTAATTTCATTTATATGAGACGATACGGAAAGTATATTCTTTCTTTCATTTTCCCAAAAGCAGTTTATAAATGATAGTCAGAGACTTACTTATAAACACAAACGAGCATGCAGTCAAATTGACAACTTTCTTTATTTACCTTCTGTATTATGCAACCATTAATTTCAATGCGATTGTTGTAAAAAAAATGAAAAAACAATTAAGAAAGAAATTTTCACAAAAAATAACTTTTTTTACACAAATTATCACATACATATGCATTTGATCGGCTAGGCGCGTAACAATGGGTAAACGACATTCTGGCCTAAGGTAGTACATTCCATAATGAAAAAGGCCACAGTTCTTCTAAAATTGGTCATCCGAATCTGTTGTATCTCATTGCAATACCCATAAGTAGGTTCGCCACAATTTAAATCTCCAAATACGGACAAGATCGTGTCGGTTATTCTGTTATTGTCCTCTGTTGTTGTGGTATCTTGTGAATTTTGAAACGGAAACCATATTTTGTAAGTAATAATGGATTTTATTAAATACGCATATTCTTTAATTTTATAGATATTAAAATAAATGCAGCGAGCGTGATGGGCACCTTTGCACCAGGGGCGAGCAGGGGCGGAATATAAGATTATTATTAGTATTCGTTTTTAATATGTGACATGTATAAAACCAATATTGGCATAATAAATCAATTAATTAATTTAAATAATACATAGATAAATTCTTTATTTTCACACACTATACTTAGTTATTTACAGGTATTAAAAGTAAAAGTAGACCCAAAAATGGCGGCCTTATCACTAAAAACGAAAATACTGAAATACTATTTATAGACAATTTTTATATATGAATATACAATTACATTCAAAAATTTCCAATACAATTTTAACATATAAATAATAAATAATGATCCTGTCAAATACAGGAAAAGAAAAAACAATAGCTTTATATACTTGTAATAATATTATTAAAACTAATTCAATGCCAAACTCGAAAATAAACGACTTATTTTCGTGGAAGTTATTATATCAGAGAATTTATTCGTAGAATTCACATATCGAGCATGGGTCTGAAGCATTCCTACTCATATTTCTTGACAAATTAATTACAAGGAAGTCCTGACCTTTGAACTTAGGGTTGAACCTTTACCGGACCATACACAAGGAATCGAAAGCCTGCGGCGTTTCACAATACCATTCATCCAGCCGTCACTCCAGGGTATACCCACGACCTAACGACATAACTCACAAGCAAATTTCTTCTTTATAACAAAGTAGATAAAGTAGAGATTTGAATACGATTTGGGACTAGTCCATCTCCTTTCAACACCAAACCAAACTCCTAAACAGAGTTGATATCAAAGCGAACTGCGTTGTAAGTACAAATGCAGTCACGATTGGTGTAAATAAAGCTTAGATCTTTCTGCCGTTTTCTTTGAACGGAAATATACCGTAAGCTTATGAACTTAAAGTATGAAATTCAATAAATACAAAATAGATGCGCGTGAGCAATGCAACGGGCTCTCCTTAGATGCGAAGTGAGAACAGAACAAGACACATGGATGAAGCGGACCCGAGTCTAAAAGAGACAAAATATATACGCCGGTAAATCTCAAGTATCTAGTTTAGGAGAAAATATCAGATGAATGGATTTTACGCAGTACACGATTATCGTGACGACTAAAAAGAGGTGATTTTTTTTAAGATCACCGTTACAGATAGTAGACTAACGGTCAAGTTCGAGGGAATTGAAGTAAACTTTTTTTTTTAAAAAAACGTTCTTCACTACGTGCTTGGTATAATCTATTCGGATGACTTGGTTAAAATATGGCTTCGTTTATTAATAAAACGAACTCTCTAAATAAAAAATTCGTAATAAGATAAGGGCTGAGCTTTTATGACTATTTTGGGTGAATTTATGGATCTATGCTTTAATTTCTAAATCGGTATTTAGCCTCTTTGAAAGCTTATATATTAATAGAAAACGTTTATACTCGTATTTAACTTCTTGCAGCTATGCATTTGACAAACTGGACCCATAGCCACACTCTGACCTAATTTAGAGCTTAGTCTGTTTCAAGGACTCTAATTCATATTCAAAATTCGAAAACATTTATTAGCACAAAAAAATACATATTTGGTCCATTTGGTTCTAGCTGCTAAACTAATTTGGGTATATAGTCAGAGCTATAAACTTGTTACTATGCTAGAATAAGTGCAATGAACTTCCAACAAATGGACCCGATCCGATAGTGTTCAGAATCTCGAACCTACAGCATCGATCAAACCATTCGTACTTCGTCTTCAACAGGGAGAGAGTAATGAAGCGATAATCAAAAGTAACAACTACATAATAGGTTCATATTGTATTCGTATCGATTTATACCTCTTATATTATGTTCTATATCTACTTTAAATACTGCTTACTTAAGTTAGTGAAAAATAAAAACGCAATACAAAATTTCTTTGTTTATATCAGTATAATACAAATATGTATAGGAATCCAAAAGTTTCCAAGCTAAATTTTAACAAACCATGTCAGAAGCCAATGTCTTCGTAAACTATTCAAAATTATAAAGAAAAGGAAGTTATTATTATAAGTAAATCCAAAAGTTTATCGAATAAAAATATACACTGTAGACATGCTTGGCTTATAAACATGTACTTATGATAGGCGTAAGTCTAGGCCAAAAACAAATTTATAATTAAGCCTAACAAAGTTCTAAATGGTCCAATCGATTTTACAACAATAAATCTGAGCAGTGGTCTAACTGACTAGAGATTTGGTCCAACGTGCTGTAAACTTGCCAGTAGTCCAGCACAATAGAGAATTTTTTGCTACCGACCCGTAAGAGCGGTGTCCATCTGGTTGTACCACGTACAAAAGAAAAATTTAGAAAAAAATATTTATGCGACCTTGTAGTTTACGAAAGTTCTTTAGACCGCGGAGCTGTAAATTCACCAGTTGTGCAACAGAAAAAGGCATTTCCCGCTACCAACCCGTGGTCCAATAGCTACGTCCAACTGTTTGTACCACTTGAGCCATAAAAAAAAAATAATGCGACAAAGTTGTAATTCCCCAACGTGCTATGGTCAAATCTACTGCACATGACACAAAGGAACTATAATTCACATTCATTATCAAACAATGCAAGCATTAAGAAGGGGAGAGGGCTCTGATATTACTTCTTTGAACGCACACGCGCGATGCAGTACTAACTCCATCTACACAGGGTTAGTAGCAACTGATGTAACATTTTGAAAGGCATCGAGAATAAGATATATTGCTTCTAAATTCTCTTTCTAGTTTCCTGTTTTGTATCGTGTAAATATAGAATAAATACAAGTAAATCAATACATATAAAGTCATACACAAAAACATATTTTCTGTCACAAGCCGGCTTATACATATGTATTACGTATTGTAATGATTTAAATTTAATTATACAAAATAGTTTCAACGCTAATACGGGTAATAAAAAAGAAAAATAATAAATGAACCTTAATTGACATCAAATAACCTTTATATATGTAACTAAATAACATACATCATCTGAAGTAAAAAACAACTTATTTTTACATTCAACACTTTTCACGTGATATTATTAATGTGTATGTTCATAAAACATTTTAACATAATCATATACATTTTCAAAAATATTCTAAAGATACTAACATTAAATATCAATGTTCAAACTAACCTTTTAAAAGTTTTAGGTGTGTTCCCAGTAGCCCTGTAAAGTAAGGTGTGTAATGGGAGAACAAGATTATATTGTACCCCTTGTGTATTCGATATTAATTTTACGTGACTACATGAATTAAATAAAAGTACATACGTGGATACTTCGCTAATATAATTAAGGAATAAAAGTAATTTATTTTAGTAATAAATCAGAATTTTTATTCTCAGACATACTAGTTAAATACAGAACAAGCAGAAACTCAGTGCATTTACAAAAGTCAGTTCAAAAACCGTCAAAAAAAGTATCAACCCCAAAGTATCAATCAGTCAATTCGTTTCGACCTTCTTTATGAGGACTGCAAAACTTTGGAATTCTCTTCCTGAGTCCCTGTTTTCTGAGAAGTATATAAGAAGTACCATCTAGGGTTTCTTGGATATTTTTTAGGTATACGGGTGACTTCGTAGACCAAAGCGTAGCTAACCAGGCAAGCTGTGGTCAAACACAAACCTATTAGTTGTAAAAATATGAAAAAATGCCCGCTTCCAGGAGTTGGCTCCCTACGACCCTTACTGGCAAGACTGTCACCAAGTTCTTTGGTGGCTGCAAACGCAATGGAGTCACACCCTCTCACTTCTGCAGATCATCTGGCAGCATCGCCCGCAAGGTTCTGCAAGCTCTCGAAGCCCTCAAGCTGGTAGAGAAAGGTCAGGATGGTGGCCTCATCGTCACCACCGACAGAATCGCCGCTCAGGTCCGCCAGAAGGCGAAGCAGGCCGCCTAGCAACAAGTGATTGTACTGTAAATTTATTATTAAAAAATACACATGTCATCTTTTATCTTCAGTCTGCCTACGACCATTGTCGGTCGGAAATGGGCGATAACCTATCCTAGGAAATACGCCCCCTTCCAGTTCGGATTAACTGACACGAAAATAGCTTTATACACGTGTAATGGAATATTTAGTTGTTATTTCCAATGTAATGTAATTAGTTGTTATTTCCTTATAGATAAGTTAAGTAGATGTTTGTCTTTCCCACAGATAGAAAATTCCATGATCAATTAGTAATGAGAGGGAAAGGCAAACATCATTAAGGGATGGTACTATAAAAGGACCCTCCCGACGTTAGTTAGTTAAAGTTACAGTTAGTCAGTCAGTTACAATCAGAGTCACAGTGAGAGTCAGAATAAGAAGCAGTAACAGTTACAGTCAGAATCAAAGAGAATAAGTCAGAGAGAAAAGTCAGAGTTACAACAGAATCAGAAAAGTGTTACAATGTTATAATCTTTTTTTTTACTCATAATGGGCTTGCGCTTGATCGCAGTTCACCTGATGGTAAGCGAAATTGCGATCTAAGGTGGAGCACGCTTGCCCAGAAGAAACCGGTTCACTCTTGCCTTGAAAACTGCTAGATTATAGTTATCAGGGAACAGGGAATTTGGCAAAGAATTCCACACCTTGGCAGTACGCACAATGAAGGTGGAGGCAAACCGCTTAGTTCGCGACTTAGGCACCTCAACAGTATAACGGTACCGCCTTGGTGTTTCCCTACTCGTCCGATGGTGGAATGGGGCGGGGGGGATCAAATCATGCAATCCCGTTGCACACTCTCCGAAATGTAACCCATAAAAAACCGAAAGGCTGGCCACCATGCGGCGATGCTCAAGGCTCTGCAGCTCAAGAATCTAAGTCCTACCTAATCTTACTTACTGTTTTCTTGATAATAAATACAATAAATACTTCTACTCCATCGTTTTCTTCTGATACCGACCCCTGCACACTACACACGATAAATACATACATAGTAAAATACAACTTATATACAAAAGACTCAAATCTATACTATAAGACTCTTTGTCCTGACTCATCTATAGACAACGCAGAGCCCAAACGGCTGGTCCTAGGGTTATGGAATTTGGAGGGTGTATTCGTTTTAGTATGTAGACGCGTACTAAGAACGGATTTTTGGAAATTCCACCCCTAAGGGGGTGAAAGGGGGTAAAACAGTTTGTATGAAACTTCTTTGTTTTTGAACTTCCAGCAATGAAATTTGGAATATGTATAGTTTAAGTAAATTAAAAATAATGGCATCAAGTTTTTTTTGCCAGGGGTGAACTAAGGGTTTGTAATGGGGGGTGAAAGTTTGTATGGAAAAATCTTTATTTATCAATTTAAAGCCTTGAAAGTTGTTATGGTAATAGTTTATTAAATGGTTGAATTAAAATTATAAAAACTTTGGGCAGGGATGCATTAAGGGGGATGCCATGGGGGTTTAAAGTTAAAAATAAAAGTTTTGTGTTTTTGAACTTAGAGTTGTAAAATTTGGAATGTGTATATATTTTAGTACTTAAACGTGTACTAAAAATAGATTTTTAGAAATTCTTCCTTTAAGGGGGTGAAAGGGGGTAAAACAGTTTGTATGAAATTTCTATGTTTTTGAACTTCTAGCAATGAACTTTGGAATAAATATAGTTCATGTAAAATTAAAAATAATGGTATCAAGTTTTTTTGCCAGGGGTGAACTTAGGGTTTGTAGAGGGCGGGAGGAGGGTGAAAGTTTGTTTGGAAATTATTTATTTATCAAGTTAAAGTCTTGAAAGTTGTTATGGTTGTAGTTTATATGATTGTTAAAATAAATTTGTAAAATGCCAGGAGTGCATTAAGGTATGCCATTGGGGTTTAACGTTCAAAGGGTTTTGTGTATTTGAAATTAAATACTTCTGAATTGGAATTTAAGTGGTTCACTTAGTGGTATGGTTCGCGTATTCTAATTATTTAAATTAAAATAATTGCTTGGAGAAAACGGATCTAATCTGTTGCATCGTCACCAAAGTACCTAAAAACAGAGGTTAACTAGATCTCAGGAATCGAATGCGGAAAGACAGATGCGACTCATTTTGATATCGTAGCAATGTAATGTTTATATAAAATTGGCACGGGAATAGGATACAATAGAATTTGTCCACAGGTTACGCGAAAAGCGACCTACACGCGGGCGGAGCCGCGGGCAACCTCTAGTTTAATCTAAATGCTTGGGATTCAGTAAAGAAATCTCTGCATAATAAATAATCACTCTTCTAAGAGAAACCCAATTTAAATTAAAATGTCGTAATTGTCTCTTAGATAAATCGATCAACTTCAAAGCGAGCACTCCTCTAACAAAATAAACAAAACGAAGATTTTAAACTGCCCTTTTTCTAAAATGAAATATTAAAGAACCTACCCTTCTATTAAGCCCCAAAAGCCGCATTTCGGATAGGGCTACACACAAAGCGGATAATAAAGATTTTTTTTATTTATTTTTTTGAGTAAATATACGAGTAAATTCGTGATTGGACACAGTGTCAAACTACTTTCTGGTTCATAATGCATATCTATCTATGAATCGTGTTTTACGCTAACCTATAAAATGCCTATTACCTCTACAAATATTGCTGGTGAGTTTCAGAAACATAGTATTTCACAAATATGAAATATGACGAATAAATTCATAAAAATATCTTTCGCTTACCTGAAAGAGAAATAATTATTTTAGTTATTTAATCTGCTTCATTGTTATATTAGTTACTAGTTGCACCCCGCGGTGTTACCCGCGTTAATCCGAGCAAATAGAAATTAATCCGGGATAAAGAGTATATAGTAATGATATAAATAAGCTTTTTTTTATTATTAGATTATTAATGAGTAGCCTATGTGTAAATCCAAGGTCTAACCTATCTACATAATAAATCTTACCAAAATCAGTCTAGCCGTTGGAGGCTGAACAAGTAACATAGATTTTTAAGTAATTTGCAAACATACACACACATACACAAACTTACGCATTTATTATATTAGTAGGATCGATGAAGCATAGTATAAGAATACTAACGTACTAAATAATAGGCAATCAATATGTAACAACGAAGAATGCAACATACATTTTTCATCCATCAATGTGCATTGATCGCTCCCGCTACGCTTATGGCGCCGCTCGCACTGCGACTTGTCCCCATCGCGTGCAACCGTGAGAACGCTCGATCGCTATATTTGACCGGATTGAAAGGCGCCGCGCCGCTCGCTAGACTCTTAATCGCTATTATTTGAACTGCACCCCTACAGAGCTACCCTCGTAGTAATGATTTGGAAACATACGCGGACCGCCAACTTTACTATTTTACTAAGAACATTAATATATATCTTCTTATATATAAAATGTTCATGTCACAATGTTAGTTACCGTACTCTTCCGAAACGTCTTGACCGATTTTTACCAAAATTTAAATGCGTATTCAGTAGGTTTGAGAATCGGCTAATATCTATTTTTTAACCGACTTCAAAAAAGGAGGAGGTTATATATTCAACTGTATGTATTTTTTTTTCATACGCCTAAGTGAGGCAAAACAAAGTATGCCGGGTCAGCTAGTACTATATTCAAATTCAAATTCATTTATTTTTGTGACAGGAAAAACATATATTGTAATACAGGTGCGCTTATGTGGTACATGCTTAGTCTGGAATAAATGACTCTAAAGAAGACTGCAGGAACAAACCGTTAGGTAATTGGCAATAGATTTTCAACTAGGGGGTGATAGCCAAGCCTAGACAACAAGCCTAGCTGTATTGATAAAAAAATATATTCAATATTTATTGATTTTACTCACTACTCGTTTAACTTATAATAATATTATCAATTCCAGACAACAAGCATCATTTTAGGGTTCAGTGCCTGAAAGTTAAAAACGGGACCCTATTCCTAAGCCTACGCTGTCTGTCTATCTCCAGGCTGTATCTCAGAAACCGTAATATGTAGTTAGAAAGCTGAAATTTTCACAAGTTATGTATTCCCCGTACCGCTATATCAGCAAATACTAAAACCAAAGAAAATTGAAATATTAAGGGGAGTCTGCATACAATAAACGCAATTTTTATATTTACTGTAGTGTTATACTTATGATATGTACATAGGTACATGAAATAACATTTCCACCGTCCACGCAACTCAAACTAAATCCTACCAATTCATATTCCCCACACGTAACTCACACCTTATCGATGATCTAAGCAAATGGCGTTACCTTCAATCGCAGAATAAACACATAGTTAGTATGGAACAAACCTGCTAAAGTGTACATAAATTAGTCAGATATTTGTTCTTACTCTACCAATCTACAACGAAAATGTATTCTAAACCTTGTAGTTGTACGAATAGTACACAATTTCCATATTCTATTATTGATTTCTTTATTTTGGTACATAGCATATGGCATATTAACTTGGATTGACACATAAGCCACTTTTTGAAGTAGTAGCTGAGGAGATGAACTAAAATGTTAGATTGTAACTAAATGTGAGAGTACAACGTCTTATTTGTCCCTTCTTGGTTTAGTTTTAGATACTATGCGTGCCAACTAAGAATAGGACTGTCAAACCGCCATCTTGCTCAATAATTTGCGCTAACGTCACCAAAGTGTATGGTGTGCAAAAATAAATGTAAACAAATTATATTCAGTTTATATGTTTAATGTACACTGTTTTGCTATTTCTTATACATTTTACGGCAAATGAGTAGGATTTGAAAGAAAAAGCATATTTATAAAAATATTAAATGTTTTTTCATTGTTGGCACTTCTTTTTGTAGCAAATAAAAAGAGTTTATTATACTGTTTACAGCACTTAAGTATTAAACTATCCAAAACCAATGTCTCGTCACGTGATTTTTTTAAGGTGTTGTTAATTTGCCTTGGGTACTTCTTATCTGTAGAATTATTTAATCCAAAATTATCTAGTAATAAAATTCAAGAATAGTTTTTTACATGAATATTATAATAATACAATAGTTAAATTTATATCTATGAACCAAAAAAATGATAAATAAATTTATTTTTTACGCTTTCTTTGCTGGCACTACTTTTTTGACAGTTATCGTGTTAAGTTGAAGCAAGCGCGATCCTATTCTTAGTTGGCACGCATAATAAAAAATATTTTTTTTTAATTTCATTTCGTTTCATTTCATTTCTTTTTTTTATTTATTTATTATTTTTTTACAGTAACAGAGTATATGAGTCACAGAGAAGTCCGCCGGAGCCCAGACTTTCTGGGAACTCGGTCAACCGCCAGACATTGCAGGGAATTTCATACAGTTCGTGTTATAACTAGTTAGCATATTGGGAATTCAGATACAGCTTGTGAAGTCTTTATACATTTCTTAATAAATCGCTCAATAAATGTAAATGTAAAAGGGCCATAAATGAAAAAAAAACTAAAATCGCAAAAAAATTGCAAAAATGCATTTTAAACAACCTTATATTTATAGTTCCGTTTAAAATAGTCAATATTTTCGTTCAAATAACCGTAGATACGTAGAACCGCCTTTTTTAAATTTAGACGGTTTGGTTGCTAAGTTCAGTGCAAAGACGCCATAAGACACCAACATTTTATATTTACACATACATATCAGAGAGAAAAACACAACTTTTGATATATTCATATTCAATACGACGAATTTGATGACCTCGTTGGCGTAAAGGTTACCATGCCGGTCTGCTAATCAGAAGGTTCCGGGTTCAATTCCCGGCCCGGTCAACATCTTTGTGCTTAACTAAATTTGTTACCTGTGGGTCTGGGTGTTAAATATGTATTTATATATAATATGTATGTATGTATATGTAGTATATCAGTTGTGTTAGCAACCATAATACGAGCTAAAAATGGTTCATTTTGGGGCTAACCAGCCGTGTGTGAATGTGTAACAAAAAAACAAAAAACACCAGTCGTGAAAATAAAAAAAATTTTTTTGGAGTTTACAAATAATTCTAATTTGAAGTAGGGGTCATGAGACCAGCACTGACTTCCCGTTCGGAGCTCTGAATTTACTATTATAACTCACAATATTTTTCTCATTTAAGCACGGGCAAAGCAGCGAAGCACAGCTAGTATTTCAATAAAATACCTCTTGAAAGACGCGATGCAGGTAAAAGACCTTGTAAAATCTCATAACGCATGTCTATGGCTGGCTTAGGGATGATTAAGTTGGCGTCTAGACAGGCTAGATGGAAGGAAATGAGTTTTTGAAAATCCTTCTTTGTTTGGTATTACATACATAATACATACATAAGTAGGTGGTACAGACTATTTCTTTTTGGTATTACATACATAACCAAGTGGTACAAACTAACTTTTTGTTTGGTATTACATTCATAATACATATGTACATAACCGGGTGGTACAAACGATTCTATTTGGTATTACATACGAGTACATAATCAATCGGGTGCTTTAAACTAACTGGTGGTACAAAATACTTTTTTGTATAACGTACATAAGTGAGTGGTACAAACTATTTTTTTTTGTATTGCATACATTCATGCATAACGGGTGGTACAAATTACTTTTTTGTAGAAACCGATTTAGCCTGATGATACTGCTTAAAATTAACAAAGCTGCCGAAAGTTCATGCCATCCCTCTTGCACAACCAACGGATATGCGAGCAAGAGGAAATGAATAACCCCGTTGGCGTAATGGTAACCGTGCAAGACTGCCAAACAGAAGGTCCCGGGTTCGATTCAAAGCACGGCCGAAATCTTTATGATGCATAATTTTTATTGGTTGTCGGTCTGGGGTTCAATATGTATCGATATAAAGAATTTATGCAAATGAAATTAGACAGTTTTGTTAATACCCATAATATAATCTATAAATGGTTTAGCACGGGGCTAACCAAACGTTTGTGAAATGTGTCCTTATATAAAAAAATCTTTTATTTACTAGCACTAGCTATATAAGCTACTGAATGTCTCTTGTGAAAGCTTTGTATCACTCTGTAAATTAAAACCTAACCAAATTACTGGTCCCTCTACAAATCACCGAAGTAACACCCCACGTACAAGACTCGGCAATGTAGCGTCCTTTTAAAAGTTTTTTGTAATAGCTAGTAAATCACTTGTGCTTTCGACGCGTGGGGTCCGGTACACATGGGACCGCTACCTCGGGGGCTACCATCTACCATCATGGGGTAAGTTTTACTTTTCAAGATCGTTAATTCAAGCAAATTTAGATAATAATCATGTATGAACAAACTATAACATTACATTTATCTAGTTAATGATAATTATATTTTATGCTCGTGCACGTAATTTTGTAATTGTTATTTTGAATTTTTCGTATCATTAGATGCTGATTTATTAAATGTAACGCTCTTTTAAGCTTAATAATTTGGAACTACATGTAGTCTCTTATGTAAAATAATATTTATTATATTTCTTATATAAAATATTTACCAAATACATGCAATAAGTTTATATTAGGTTATTTATGCTTCATAAACAGTTCATGTGTCAATGTTATTGTTTGCTAGGATCAAAACACTGGCATTGTACATATGTATCTTAAGATTCTTGTAAAAATAAAGATACTTTGAAATTGAATTGAATTGATGCTGATTTATTTTAATTAACAAGTTGTCAAAGTTTAGCAACGCTTTCATGTTAACGTGAAATATGGCTATACATAGTACTGATAGTACTGGCTAAGGATAATCATGATGTTGTTTTAACGACTCAGACGATGTGTCGTTTAGTAAGGTTATTAAAACTCGAGTCAATAAAGAAAACATTTAAAATAATATTTTATTTCACTTACATATTAAATGAATCTGAAGCAAGAGGAAGCCGAACTTTTAAATGCTTTATTTACTGACGCAGGTTAGTTAAATACATATTTTTGGTTGGGTCCAAGGCTTGCAACATCTTTGCATAGCTTTCAGATGCAATTAAATAATAAAATTAAAATTAACTCCAGAACGGTCAGAAACTAATCATTGCCATCCAACGTGGCAATGCTGCCCCAGTATTTTGGGCACCTTTTCCTCTAGCCCTGGGCTTTTGTAGGTTAAGTTTTAGTTTAGTATTTTATATGATTGTTATGTTGGTTATAAATAAATTTAATTTACTCCAGAACGTATGCTTATAACTCATGGTAGCCCCTGAACACCCTTATAGGTTGTCGGCTAGTATAGGCTGACCTCTGGGGATGTGCCAATGTTTGTCTGGATGGGAATGTAATGGTCATTAGGTGGCCTGATTGGTTTGTAGAGTTGAAATTAAACTTTTATGTAGATACCCAGCGTCGTTATAACGGTTAAGCGTAAAACTAAATTTTTACTGCGGAAAGATTTTGAAATTTATACTGAGCTATTTTTTGGCCTTGTTTGAGCTAGGTAGCTTGAACTTAGTTTGTTTGTTTATGAGGGTTTTCTATCCTGAAGATGAAATTATTTTATGCTTCGAATATATGACAATTTACATATATACAGGACATCAATAGTATGTGTATATACATGGTCAAGGGCCGGACGGAAAAAAAAATTATATTAGAACTTACCCTAAACAAAAAGAAACAATACAAAAAATCAATATCTAATGTTGATGTCCTTTTGCTTTTGTAACCTTATTTATGAGTGTGAGAAAAAGAAAGCGATTATTCAAATGTTATATTTATCGAATCGAGTTATACTATACTATGCATATAAATACAATACATATTATATAGAAACATACACGTGCTGTGCTGAACTAAATTTGTTGGCTGTCGGTCTGGGTGTTAAATATGTATCTATATAAAGTACGTATGTATGTAAGTATATGTAGTATATCAATTGTGTTAGCAACCATAATACGAACTAGGAATGGTTCAGTATGGAGTTAATCTACCGTGTGTGAAATGTGTCCAAAAAAATACACGCTATTTACAAATATCGACAACCATATTTGCAACCACCCAATCCTACCAATCCTACCAACCGCACCGTTTCTTTTGTGAAATGCCATGTGAAAGAAGTAAGAGCGAGGGGTCTGGTTACGCTGGCTGCGAGGAACAACATCTGCTGTGAACGCTTCGAGAGTCTTTTCGAGGAGTTGCGGAGTAAGTTGTGACGAGCGTGCCTTTGACATCGTGTGTGGAGAATGCTTAGTGTCGTTAGGTAAGCTAGACTGGTTCTAAACTTAGAATAATTGCTACGAGGATTTTGGTATATTTAATATCTTTTTCTTGGTAAGTACTGAGCTTCGACTAACAGCCGGGAACTACAAATTAACGTGTCATCCGACCCACGGTACCAGATGAAAATGCCACTTTTCAAACGACAGTCTTTTGTATGGTCACCCATCCGAACACCGTCCGCATCGGCCGTTCCTTAGCTTCGACTTATGTTACTAATACTTATGGTCTTTAAATTGCAAGTTGAATACTTGTGATTTAAAGACCACAAGTAACTGGGTGTAGCTAGGTAAGGTGATCAGACGCGATCGTCGATGCTAAGCAACGGTCGATGCGGACGGTGTTTTGATGGGTGATCATGCACAAGACTGTCGTTTTAAAAGGGGCATTTCATCTGGTACCGTGGCGGCCTTATCGCTAACAGCGATCTCTTCCAGGCCTCCTTTGGAAGGAAAGGAATACGAGAAGTGGTTAAGCCAAGTTCCAAGAGACCTTCGGGCGGCTAGAAAACTCTCAACGCCAGAGCTAGGCAACTTACCTGATAAGAGGAAGAAGTAACTAGATAATTGAATTATTAAAATGAAACATTTGACGTGATTTTAGTTGTTTTGACTATGCTGCAGAACGTGCCGTCTCTTTCTGGCCACCTAAGACGAAAAGAGACGGGGCTTCTTAAAATTTAGTTTAGTCGTGTGTGCCGCTGAATCGTCGCCATTATAGACACAGCGCCTGTAGCTCAGCTAAGAAACTAAATACCTAATTTTAATTGAGATTGTGAAATATAACATTTCACATCCTTTACTTAAATTTGCTAACTACGGATGTTACGACTTACACATTTAGTAATTCGCAACCACTTAACTTCGATAATGACTGGCTGTCGTTATATTCAATTTACAAATACTTCACACGTAGTAATATCTCACTTCAAAAGATATAAACACACACGCCCACAACAAAGCATTTGAAATTCACAACCAACATCCAAACATCCAGTCCTCATTATAAACATACTCCCACATCTCCCCTAATGACGTATTCTGACGTTTACACAATCACACCGGGGATAGAAATACTCACACACACATATATATATATATATGTATATATTATAAATGCAATGCGACATGCACATTGCATGTATACCGCGTACATGACTAAATACACATCGAAAACTACGCTTAAGGCGCTAGTGTTCAGAGTAAAGAGTAACGTCACTCGATTTAACGACAAACTCTCTAAAGCGTCAAAATCAATTGGCTTTAGTTGGTTTGGCTTGTATTCCACACAGTGATACATTCTCTCCATTTAACGACCACTCTCTATAACGCCATAAAATGCACAGTCCCTTCAGTGTCGTTATATAGAGTTTACTCTGTATATTTGAGCGAAGCACCTGTCACGAAATAAATACATATAAAATCAACAATATTGTAATAATAAACTTTAGAGATTGAAGATAATATAGACTACTACAAAGTTACATTTTTGTATTTAAATATTTTATTACTTTCAAAAGCATAACATTTTTTAATTTAAACCGTGTTTTGGAACCTTTAGGATTCTTAACACTGAATTAACGATAATGAACGTGAAAAACCGTAGCTATATTTAATAAAAAGTTTTATTTAAAAATGCAATTTCGCATCTAAAATATTGAAAAAAATAGCTTTAAAGTCGTCTAAAGAGTCACTTAAGGAATATTTATACTTATTATGGTACTAATCAGACTTATGAATTAGAAATAAAACAATCTAAAATATTTTTTAAGCTATTTTTTCTGTTAATGATTTTTAGTGAAAAACTGACGATCTTTAAGGTATTTTAACAACATTTTATCCGTTTATATTTATAACGAAAACCCTGTAAATACAACATTTGCCCTTGTCATCAATTTTGCCACCGCCTTAACTGTCTGTGAGACATGCGAGCGACAACTCGCAATTGAGATAGAGAGTTATTTTCTCTCATCACTCTAAAATGGCAAAATTCATTTTTAGAACTAAACGCCTATATTTTCTGCATACTCGTACTTCATAATAAGTCTTCAAAATTTCCTACCACATTTTACGTTCACTAAACGGAGTGAAACCGCGCCGCAGAGCTAATACTCGTATATGCATATATCAACACCTCATGTTTAAAATTCCAGCGTACTCAAGACCACTCGATTCAGCATTACTGCCATTCAGACGACGTATGACCATCTAGCTAGACCCCATCTCTCTTCATCTGTCACATGCAATATGAGGTCTCCTCTCGGTGGTCGGTGAACAATAGAGGTGTGAAAGGGGTTTAAGTAAACACTCTTTTGTGAGGCGGGTTCACGGCATTGTGGTCGGTCTTTGTGCAAATAGATTACGTAGTATTGTCGCCGAGGCTCTGTGTCGCTTGAGAACAAGACAACAATGCTGTAAGCCCGCCAGAGTGAGGTTTTAAGGGATCCTGTAAAAATTACGCCCGTTTTGTTTCGAGGGGGGCGGATATTGCGCGGTTTGGATGTGGTTTTGATAACGATTTTATCTTTTGCCGTAACATGTTTTTTTTTTTTTTACAACTTATAGGTTTGCGTTTGACCACAGCTTGTCTGGTGTTAAACAATAGTATGACTTACGATGTTCCACGCTTACCTGGAAAATACCTATTAAATCTAGATTCGAAGTTTCTAAAAGATTATAGGAATTGATACCGCACACTTGTATGAGTTTTGGAATTACTAAATAAAAAAATATCTAGCTTTGAGTTCTTTAAGAAAAAATGTTGTTATTTATTAGTGTTAAAATAAATATGTGATTTACAAACATCTATCCTATCTTCATTGTATTACCTACTAATCACACTTGTTTTCCTTTTCAAGTGCATCTGAATGGTCAATAGTTTTTGGTCAGGTAAATTAAAAAATCGGACTAAGGCCCACTATTGGTCCAAGGATTTATTTACCCTGCCACCTCGACTTCGGCAACCAATAAAACATCATCAGTTACCTCACTAAAGGAGCTTCAAATATCATACCCATCTTTTACCGAGCACCCGTCGCTTCTTTGTGCTCGTAGCAAGATTTATTTTATGTAAGCACTCAAAGAAAACAATAACATGTGATGTTTTGAGATACTTTTCTCTGATTTCAAAGAGTCAAGAGTCGAATAAGAGTTATTGCTACTGTTTATAAAACAATCGTTCTGCCTACGCACCAATCTTTATTTTTCTTTAAGAAGAACTTGACTGGATGCTTTTATGTCTCCAACGCAAAAAGACGGGGTTTATAAGTTTGGCGTGTCTTAGTGTGTATGAGTGTGTGTGTGTGTGTGTGTGTATATAAAGGTTTGTTAGTCGGGACTGTTTCTCGCTTTAGTATGTTTGATGACAATAGATACACACACACAATATTTTATTTCACATCTTCCCCATTATAGGTATCTATCTATATATCTATGAAACGAAAAGGCTTGATTAGTAAGATATGATACTCGTAAATTGCAAATTTAAGATGGCTGTTTCCACAAAATAATGTTTATTGGTTTTCTAATTTTTTAATGTATACTTCTTTCTCTTTCTAGGTAGGTATCTTTATTGGTAGGAATATCGGTTACGGTTTCTAGTCTCATTGCAAAAAAACAAATCAATAACATCTAACAGTATAAGAAACATTAATAATTCCGATTAAAACTCACGATCCGTTACACATATCATCAAAGTTGTTAAGCACATGTATTATGCAACACACAACTGTTACGTCTGTCAATTCGAATTGCAATCCTCAAAAATGCAATTGTGCATCGCAATCGATTCTCATGGGAACAAAAAACTAGTTTCGCCTTGCATCAGGGTTGCGTTCCACTTATTTTCACGTTTCAAAAAACATTGAACACAACTAGGAAAGAATCTCTTGATAATTGCAGCAACCCTTACACAACCACCCCAAACGTCGGAATATTACCTTGTCTTTGAGAATTTATTATTATTATACAACATTACGTTTGGGGGTTGGAATCGCACAGTGCATTTGCTGGCAGCTGCCTCGCTGTCCGTCTTAGGGGTTGATGACGTCTACCACCCCACGCCATTACTACCCTTACTGTAATTTTAATAGAAGCTATTTTTCTTCGGGCGCGCGGAGTATCCCAGAGGACCATATGTGCCTCCAACCCTCAAAATTAGATTTAGGTAGAAAAAATTACTTAATGGGGTGTTTTCTGTACGAGCAAGCGAGCTCTGATCCGGGGTTTTTGAAATCCGCCTTTATCCGTGCTCAGTCGTTGGTAAAATGATATACGTTGCCCGGGGAATAAGCTGATTAAAATATGTTTGGCAGGATTTGTATGAAATCGAAACTGTAAGTAGTGGATGAGATTTTAGTTGAAGTTGGGACTTGTCTACTAAATAATGCGTTAGTATATCTCAACTTTAAGAGCGAGTCAGTCACTTATAGTCCAGAGAGAAATATATTTAATAGATAGTTGTTTATAAATTCCTTTCCATCCAAAGGCTGCCTGAAAGAGATCGCTTTAAGCGATAAGGTCGCCAATTGTGGGACACTATTTTAAAGTTAATTCTATTTTCTTGTGTCTTTTTATTTCTCTGTCCAATAAAGAATTATCTATCTATATTCTATCTATAAACCATCATCGGAAAAGCAAAGAAACACTAAAGCAGCGTCGTTATACGATAAAGGTGAAGAAGCATTCTACGATTATTACCTCCACCTTCATTAAACTACTAAGTTGTGAAGTTATTTACCAAACGCCCTGTTCACTCAAAGCTTTAATCTAGCGGCTTTCAAGGTAAGAATTAACCTTTTTATTCTCCTTAGAACACAATGTCACTATCTATCTGGCAAATTTGGAGCAAGAGTAAGTCCATCAAATAAAAATAATAATAATTATGTTGAAGCGATATGACAGCGCAGCGAGCGCAGCGAGCTTAGCAAGCTTCACAGATTACAAATAGTCTGTCAAAGAAATGTTAGGAATAAAGCGGCTATGACAAAGTAAGGTAAGTACTCTAAAAGGTAATGAACTAAATCCATGCTAAATTTCTCCACAAAATCCTCGTCTCCGGGAGGTTAAGCCCCTCATTACCATAGCAAGCTCGCTGTTTACAAAACATCGCTTCTGTTGCAAAGGACAATAGCTCACCCTTAGAGCTCTAGAGAGGTATTGTTCATACTGCCTGCTCACGTGAGAACGTGAAGATAAGTATAGTATAAATACATACTATACATAGATATACATATATACTTCATACAGTTCAACTGTAACAACCCAGTCAGTGGCATTAAAAAAATTATTAATACAAGTATTTTGTAAATTATTTTGTGTCTATGTGTGTTTTAATTTATATATTTAGTTTTACTGAACTTTATACAATAATTGTAAAATTATATAGTATAATTTAGTTAGGATATTTTATAAACATTTTGGAATAAATTAGTCAAGTTAATATAATCAATATAAGTTAATATAAAAACCCTATGTAAGACCTCTTAGAAAACACTTCGAGCACTTTCGTCGAAATAATAAGTCCATTGAGCGCCTTGTCGTACAAGGGAAAGTAGAAGGCACCAGACCGCGCGGAAGGTCACCCACGAGGTGGACTGACCAAATCAAGGCAGCAGTTGGAGGCTCCTTGAATGACTGTAGCCGGATGGCATCCAGCAGGCAGAGATGGCGAGATATCGTGAGGCAAAATATATCCGCCCCCTCTAGTGACCCTCCATGACGATCACGACCGGTCTGTCAAGAGCGTCACGAAAAAGAAGGAGAAGAGCACTTCTGTTAAAACGACACTAAATTTATCATTTTAACTTTATCTTTACATATACATACTTCACGGAGGTAACACGATATCGTTACAAACGATTTATTTGTCTTTCTGTTTCGATGTATAATGTAAACAAAATGTAGGCCAGAACGGCGAATAGCCAAACAATGTTTTCATTAATTAGGTATTCACTATAAAACTAATTTAGTTCTTGCTAATTACAAAATTCAATGTCAACACACAATACAATTTATTGCTTAGCAAAAGCAGCCATTTAATTGATTGAATTTAATTCATTTGTTGATTTCATATTCTTTACTTTTTTTGTTTTTTTTTTTTACTCTTAAAGGGCTTGCGCTTGATCGCAATTCACCTATTAGTAAGCGATATTGCGATCTGAGGTGGAGCGCTTTTGCCCAGAAGAAACCGGTTCACTCTTGCCTTGAAATCCGCTAGATTATGGTTATCGGGGAACAGGCAAAGAATTCCACACCTTGGTGATACGCACAATGAAGGTGGACGCAAATCGCTTAGTACGCGACTTAGGCACCTCCACAGTATAACGATGCCGCCTTGGTGTTTCTTACTCGTCCGATGGTGGAATGGGCGGGGGGATCAATTCATGCAATTCCGTTGCACACTCTATTAGCTCATCATAAAACTAACCATGAAAGTACTTTATTATAATATCCCTTTGAATATATATCTTTCTCGGTTATAAATTGTGCTCACTTTATACTTATATAAATGGTGCAAACTTTGTTTCCATTTCGTAAATCTACAGTAGAACAATACTGAATTCCTTCCATTGAAATATCACATGTTGTATGGAGCAGGCGTACAGGCGTGCTGCAGGTCAAAAAGCCAGTTTTAATAAAAGCAATATGGGAACGGACACAGCTCCATTCTATATTCGCTTGTGCCGTAAACAAAAACAATTTAGCCGACTGCTAACCTCATAGACCAAGAACTAGAGAAGATAAGGCATACAACTGAGCACTGTGAAGCCAAGTTAAGCCAAACAGACAGGCTAGAGTATAAATGATATGATATATTGCCGCAAACTGTTAGTTATTGGGTTTCATGTTTTACTCGTATGTTTCATTTTGATCTCACCTTTTTTACTGGCATGGTATTATCGACATAACAAACGCGTTTTGTCTTTTGTTTGTTCACATGTCCTTCTAGAAGAAACTGTCACGCATGTCCTTCTAGAATGTAAGCGTGATGGACAACGAAATCGGTTCCTCGTATCACCGAGGTTGCTGGCTGGAGTAGTATCGACATCGGAACTCAGAATGTGAGCTGCGAAAAAGACTTGACTAACCGGCCCGAACACCAACTACATATACAAGTAAGTGTATGTCCTTCAAGAATATGCTCGTAAATACAAGATTAAACATTGTAAACTGTTCACGTAAGTCATCTTAACATTTTCTCGTAGAAAATACAAGATTATTTCTGTATTAACTTGCAAAAATATTTATTTACAATCTTTTTATTTAACAATCCTATTGTCGTATATCCTTATTTTTATATGTCTTATCCCCATTGTTTCGCCTTGTATCCGAAAAATACAACCTAGCACAAATGTGAAATAACTGTTACACCATTTCTATATTGTATCTAGTCTATGCACGACCTACATACGATTGGAAACCAAATCCTTGTTCCCACTGCACTTTTCGATTTATTGGTTTGGTTTCCGCAGGTCACCGCTCGTGCTGGTTGCCACTACTACATATTCCGAATGGCGATCGTTGCTTCTATTGGATGTCTAAAATGTTTGGTATTGCATTGGATAGAGCTATAGTACACCTACTGTATTCGTGCTTTTACCATATTTTTTGTTTCATACACAAAATATTTTACGCGTATTTTTTTTCGGTAATTTTAAAAATAAAATGTTTATTGTCCCGATAAATCTTGCAATTATTCATATATATATTTTTCTAAATACTTTTTTCTGACTTTAGTACTAAAATTAAATAGTAAAACAGTAAAAAGAGAAGAGTAATAAATATAAAAAGACATAAAAAAAGCTTTTGTGAGTGTTTGTTACTTTTTCACGCTCAAACAATCTAACCAATTTCGATGAAATTTGGGCTTGATATTATTAAGTCTTAACCTTAGCTTTTTAAGCCTTAACCTTATAAACAACTTTATAAGCCTTAGATTAACACATAAGCTACTTTTTAGCCCGGATATCGCCGCGGGCGCGGGTAAGATTTCTAGTAGTTGAATAAATAAGCAAAGCTGCGTAAGCTGAATTTACCTTGTCTTATACGACACACTGTAGACAAATAAAAAAACTAAAAAAACATTTAGTAAACTTTAAACATCTGCACGCAAACTAGCAAGAACTAGTATAAACAGTTCACAGAGTCAGATTAGTGACCAATGTAACATCGGAGATAAAACTAACAAAAAATCCCTATAAATAAAATAAAATAAAATAAGCCTTTATTTCTATCATTACTAATGGAAGTAAGGATAATAAGAATCAAGGCATACATGGAAAAAAACTTGTCAAAAAATCCCTATAGACAACATAAAATACCCACTACTCCTGCCAACTCCATTTTCACAACAATAACATTAATATCGAGTACGCCAAAGCTTGAAGCAGTCAGGGAAAAACTTCCACCAGCAACTGTTGTGCAAACAACACTCAGCTTATCTCACCGACAACGATTAAAACAATAAAACAAGTTCGTTTGCCTGCTCGACTTGAGCCTTCGACTTGCCCATCTGAATAACTCTTCAATAGTTGGACGAGGAAGATAAAGAGCCGTTAAGGTAGAAAAAGGAGTATGTACCGACCGGCTACTTTTCGCTACTTTTCTATTGAAGCCGATGTAACTAATATTACGTCAAAGTTACAATATCTGCTACAATATTTTGCACCCGAAAAAGTCATATACCAAAGTACGAAACATTAAGAATTATCTCTAATGTATAACCTATTCTTGGTTCTTGTACCAAGAATAGGTAGTACAAGAACCAGGAACCATAATAAATACACTAGACAACAGAAGAGGAAAGATGGTTGGCCACCTTATACGACATGACAATTTCATTAAAAATATCGTAGAAGGAAAGATAGAAGCCAGAAGAGGAAGAGGAAGACCTAGAAGATCATATTTAGATCAAATTAAGGAGAAGGCGAAAGTCATGTCGTATAGAGAAATCAAGGATTTGGCCGAAGACAGAACTACCTGGAAAAAACTCCACAGACAAGAGAGCCCAGCTCTAAAATATTGAATGAATGAATGAATGTATAACCTATTGACTCAGGCGTCGCTTTGCGGAAATCCATTGTAGTTGGAAGGTAGGTAGTAAGTACATTAATATTTCGATTTTTCTTCTCTAGTTCTACTGTTTAAGACTAGATATCGTGTTTGACTCATCCTGAGACAGCCACTGCAATCGGCTGTTGCTTAACTTTAGTAGTCGTTTTAATTTACTTTAGTTAGCCGAGCTACAGGTCAATTAAGGTAAACTAAAACTAAAGGTACAACTTTTGCTAATATAAAACCACAAAACGGAAATTAAAAAGAAAAACACTTCCCTCTACTAATCTTGACGAATTAGTTGGCGTAATGGTTGCACTGCCCGACTGCCAACCAGATGGTCTCGGGTTCGATTCCCGGCAAGGCCAACCTCTTTAATTATGAATCGATATTAAGTATTTACTTGTGATATGTATTTGAAAGTATATCAGTTGTATTAGCAACCATAATAGAAACTAGAAATAGTATGGGGCTAATCAGCCGTGTTTGAAAAAAACCGTGTCCTAACTAAATGTATAATAAAGACTACCATCTGTAATGCTGTATAACAATATGTATGAGAATATAGGACGGTATTCTGTCTGCAATTTATTGTCACCGAGCGATTTGTTAGATAAAATCACCGTGGGATTTATTAATCGGCGCGAATTCTCTACCAGCGTCTATTAGAATTCAAATGGAGTTAGTTAGTTGTAAATTTCAATCACGGATCGGTCAAGGCGAATTGGTTCTCAGGGATTAAATCCTTATGAACTGAGTTCCGTTTTTACCAGAGTTTAAATTGCAAAGTTTCTTCTAAAAAGATCTCTTTACGTCACGTTCTTATTTGTATGGAAAACGAAGCTTTAGAAGGGTTGGTTACCGCATTACCTGCCATTTTGTCTTAATAAAAAACAACTACACTTATGCGAGAAAAAAATAAGCACAAGCGTAAATTAAAAATTCAGAAACGACTCCACAGCTCTAAGATAATCAAACAAAATGTAACACACCTATTATAAAGGGCTTGCAATGTTAGGAAATAATGTAATGTAGCTAAAGGTTTATGGTAAATCATAAAAATATTAAAAAAAAAGAGAACTAATAGTTTATGTTGTCGGCCATCTTGGGTTTTGATGTTTAATTACAGATTCCTATATTGAAGCGGTTGGGAAAAATATATCAGCTACAATTTTATAGCGGCCGCAATCATAGATCTAATTTTATCTAATATAGCTAAGAAAACTCTCGACTCGACATATCTTTCAAATAAATTAAAATCGAAAAAAAACAAATAAAAATCGGTTCACCCGTTCTGGAACTACGATTCCATAGACACGGCACGCGATCATCGAGGTTGAGCAACGAACGATGCGGAGAGTCTTTGGATGGGTGACCATACACAAGACTGTTATTTCAAAAGTAACATTATCATCTGGGCGTTACCGTCGGTCGGATGATACGTACTATTTAACGTGTCATCCGACCTACGGTAACGTCCCGGTTGTTAGTCTTAGTACGATCAGTCGTTAAGCCAAGTTAAAGCCCTCCGGTCGGCTTGAAAACTCTCGACACCAGAGCTTGGCCACTTAGCTCGTGCAGAAGATGTTAATCAAATGCAAAAGGCATGAGCAACATTGGTGGCGATTCAGCGGCACACACGACTAAACTAAATTTAAAGAAGCCCCGTCTCTTTTCATATATGGAATGTGCAGGCAGTTTTAGAGGTGATACAAGTGAGTGCGGTCTAAAGTCGCCTATATTTTCTACATTTGACGTCATTTTAGTTGTTTTGACAATGGTGCAGAGCGTGCCGTCTCTTTCTGGCCACCTAAGATTCTTCTTTAAATTTAGTTTAGTCGTGTGTGCCGCTGAATTGCCATCAATATCAGAACTCTACACAGCTCGAGTTCGTGATATCCATACAGCCCGCAGCTCTCTGCAGTCCACATTAATGACTTACAAATATCAAGGAAATTTATCATCTGCGGGAACTTATCTCGAATGTTTATTGCATATTTGATACTCTGCGAACTGCAGATTTTAGCAATAACTCAACGAAATAGATTGCCAATTGTTTACGACTGTGAGAAGGAATTGTGGACCTATTCAATTCAATTCAATTCAATTCAAAATGTTTATTTTGGGAATACATTTACTAGCTGACTGATACGTTGTTTTGCCTTATCACTTAGGGGTATGAAAAATAGATAGCCGATTATCAGTCCTACTGAATACGCATATAAAATTTGGTAAAAATCGGTCAAGCCGTTTCGAAGGAGTACGGTAACTAACATTGTGACATGAAAATGTTATATATAAGAATACTAGCTGCGCTCGCGGTGATACCCGTGTTATTCTGGGAGAAAAAATAGCCTACGTGATAATTCAAGGTCTAACCTATCTTCATAGTAAATCACATCAAAACCGGTCCCGCCATTATAGCGTAAAAGAGTAACAGATTAATTATGACGTTACTTGGGTTTTTATAGGAAAATTTAAATGAAATCAGCTTTCAACGAAAATATTTTCCGAATCCTGAAAATCTTGAAATATGTTTTATTTTTTAAGACCATTTAGACCAGAACAGTTTTGGTAAAAGCTTTCGATAAAATTACGCATGGACCGTCTAAAAAACAACCCTATAAATATTTATACCATTTTTTTTATATTGTAAATCAAGCTAATCAAGCTTGTAATAATCCTAAGGTTAATAAAGATTCTTTAACTTTGACCTACCTTTACTGCACTAGTACCTCCCGAAGCCAGAGTGGCCATAGTTCATAGAAAATACATCCGCAACGTAACCCACCCCGACCTATATACAATGTCCATATAAACTACGATTAGGGTGGCTCACAGCACTATAGCCTTTACATTTATACCGGGTAGCTGGAAAGAGAATATAGAGAAAATATATTTTTCTTCTGCTTGTTCAAACCCATTTAGGTGTCTAAGTAAAAGGACATGAACTCGCAAATGTTTTCTTTATTGACGCGAATTATATTATACTTCAGGGATTCACAATCGTTTATGCATTTTCACTGGCAATTATATCAGTTATTAGTTGCGCCTGTAGCTCGGCTAGCTAAGGTGTTCTGATGCGATCATTGAAGCTAAGCAACGGTCGATGCGGACGGTGTTTGGATGGCTGCACAAGACTGTCGTTTTTAAATGGCGTTTTCATCGACAATGGAAGTGCAAGAAATAAGGGCAAGAGGCCGACCAAAGAAGACGTGGATGGAGTGTGTGAATGAGGACATGAGAGTGAAAGGAGTGAGTGTAGAGACGACGGCTGAAGAGGAGAGTGGAAGAGGAAAATTTGCTGTGCCGATCCCACCTAGTGGGATAAGGCAAGGAAGAAGAAGAAGAAGATCGACAATAGTATTGTCACGTGACGTACGTTCGAGAGACATATGTCCAGTATCGGACGAATACGCTCTGACGACCATGACTCAATTTCTGAATTGTAGGCATCTTTGATGTTCGATTGTTCAGATTCGGAACTTAGCTTACAAAGTGAGCTAGTACGATAGTGTAGTAGATTTCGCAAAGAGTATAAATTGCATCTGGAATTCATGAACATCAAAAAGAAAAAAAAAATATATGCGTCCACTAATAATTTTCGGCCTTCTTCGTATGAGTCAAGCATCTAAACTAGTCTCGAGCACTGGCATGGTTTAACGACGCCCTTTCTTGTAAACCTTGTACAGTCCCTATACTTATATTAATGGAGATTTACTCGCACCTCGGATATTAGGATATTATCCCCGGATAGGAAGACGAATGGCCGTTTTAATATATTGCAAATGAGGTGTGATATATCTTAGGTTATGGCCTATGTTACGATATGAAATATCGACCCAGTATTATCGATGCAAGTTTTTATTTGTGCCTAACCATATTAATTAGTTTTAGAGTGTACCTTCACATCTATAGTCTGTTAAACTAATCCAGCTAATACAGAGATGAATTCCTCGCGGTTGATTCGTTAAAAATGACGAGCACACACGTGACGTGACAGCGTCGATGGCTGCGATTGGTGAACCCTGTCTACGCGCGTCAACTCTGACAAATCAGGCGGCCAGGATGTATCTACCTATTAGCTCGACTATTTGAACAGGCTAATACAATATAGCAAGCATGACAAGAAGACGCCACAGATTTTTTCTGTAAACAAACCTGTTTTCTAGTCTAGAAAAGCTAGAGAAGAGAATCGCTTTCTTGAGAGAAGGCGAAGATTTTCAGTTAGCACAGACTCGATAAGGCACAGTTCTTAATATTATCTAATTATACGAAGTAAAATTTTAATAAAAAGAAACGAATATTTTTTAAAACTGTCTAAATGTTAGAGTACAAAACACCTGTTATGACAACTGTTTATTTCTCACCAATATGATATTACAATCTTAATTTATATGAAGCTTACGTCAAAAACATACATCTAAGTACAAAAATATGTCCACGAACACCGACACGGCTACTCAGCTATTGATTTATGTGTGAAACCGATTGAATATTCATCACGGGTCGCGCCTGACCGCTCTTAGGTGGACCTTACCTGCGATACTCCGTAGTTAGGGATGGTCAAACTTTAATAGCGGAAGTGGCTGGTACCGGTATTAAATTATTTTTCTCTCAGGCTTGACGGGCTTGCGATGGAAGACTATTTTAGTGATGGTAAGCGAGATTACTATTTATTTATATTTTTTTGCTTTAAATATTAAGATGACGGACTACTTGCCATAAAAATAAATAAGTTTTTAAATGGTTTTATAAACTTGACATGGTTATGAATGTAACAGATTTGATTTTTATAATATACAATTAATAATTATATAAAAATCCAAAACGTATACAATTTTATATGGACTTTCTACACGTAATGAGATTTGGTATCCAGTTTCTTTTCTGTCTAGATTTAATCAGAAATACATTTCACAACTTTATGAATTTTAAAAATATAACAAAAGTTTAATGGTTTTAGTTGTAATTGCGCTATAATAATGCAGTTATTGTAAATGTGCTTCAGAACTGGTATTAATTATCATAAATCGTCAATTAGAACTTACCCTAAGTGAATTTAGAACTTAAAATGGAGTAACTACATCTTAATTTATGCATTAATTTACATAACTACCTTATCAATGCATTTATATAATCATTTTATTACCTGTATACTTCTAAGCCTACTATGGACTAATAACGAACAAAACAGTTAATATAGCTCTTAATTTAAAAAGTCTTGTCAGGTTCCTTTTTAAATCAAAGTCAAAAAAGTTGTTGTGTAATAAAAATCACAATTATAAAATGCCAGATTCCGGTTACTCGGTCCCTTAAGCCGCAGGTAACAAGTTACAACTAAAGAGGAAGCTGCTTGATCATTTATTAATACGACGTGGACATTTCACGTCTTGTTTCGTATTTCCCCTATTTAGTCGGACTGAAATAGTTTCTGTGTGGGCAAAGGTATGTCCACTCGGATGCTTCTGAGGAAGGTACTAAAAGGTTTTACTCTTGACAGACTTAATATTAATGCTCCCACGTGTGTGTATTCCACTAAAATTATAAAGGCGAAGGTATGTATGTAAGTGTGTGTTTATGTTTATTCGATGAAATTTGGTATGAATGTACATTTAGCCCTGGATACATTGGCTATATTTTTGCATATAAAACATATAGCATAAGCAGCCGCATTATACATTCCCACTGCTGGGGCTCAGGGCCTTCTCTCACGAGAAGAGAGAATAGGCCATAATCCATATGCTACTTACTTATTATTCCAGATTTGCGCGAGTAATACCGCGAGTCGCAGCTAGTTAAAACACAAATCAGAATAATCTATGTCAATAAATATAAGTAACTTGCTGCGCGTTCCAGAGGCTACGCTCCCTCCAGACGAAATTTCATCCAAATCAGTTTAGCCATTAGAACGTGAATAAGTAGCTATATACACACACATACAAAAACATTCGCATTTTACTAATATTATAAAGGCAGAAGTGTGTGTGTGTGTGTGTTGTTTGCTCTTCATGCTCTAGTGGCCGGACCTATTTTGATGCAATTTGATATATAGACAAGGTGTTGCTAGTTAGATATAAATGGATATTCTTTAATACATTGCTAATTTATTGATATAATAAAACTGATAATTAAATCCCCATAATGATAAAGCAACGTGTGAACAAATTTTTTATAATGATGACCAAAATAAAAACTTATCTCAGCTTGATATTAATCGATATGACCAAAACTGTAAATTAATTTTCGATTCATCGACCAATATGGTAAATATTAAGCAATAGAATATGAATACAAAATCTATTTAACAAGCTATAGTAATTTTAAAATTAAACTCATAAAATGTTTATTTATCAACCAATTAGAAGAGAACGCAACGGTGAGGAATATAAAATTAGACAAAATTAATCTTTTAACATCGGTTCTCGAACGTTAAAAAGTTAAAACATCGATTAACACTCTAGATAAGCAGGAACATATCTTGTTTGATCACGTCTAATGTAAAGTACAGTTAAATTTTGTATTTGTGGGGATTTATCACTTTGTAGACGAAAAAACCATCTACAGAGAAAGAAGGGTATAGAGTTAATCATAAAAATGACGTGATAAAACTTGAAACTGCTGTTGTAGAATTTACGGATAAATTATCAACAAAATTTTAAGAAACTAAATCTACTTGTAGATAGGTGTTAGTGTAAAATTATTGAGCTTCTATTAGGCGAAACATTTGATACAAAGCTACAGAAGCTCCAACATCTACATCTGAAGAATTCAAATAAAATACCAAACAGAGATAACACAAGTGAAGTTACGACAAAATACATCGTTAAATGGCCAACTACCTATTACACTATCTGGCCTATAAATATTGTAGATAAGTCTCCAGTAGGAAGAGCCGAACCGAATTTATGATCTAATTTCTGATTCTTTCGAGTGCCTTCAAAATTAAACGAAAATTTATGTGACTCTATTTGGATTTATAGAGGTGTTTCGTTGATTTACAGGTTACAGTGTCTACGTGTAGAGTTATAGCTTTGCTGTTGTAGGTCATTTTAACACATACATATGTGTCTACTGCTTAGCGATGTTAGTACTAATAATTACTCTGCTTGCTTAGTAAGTAAGTAAGGCGGCATCGTTTCACTGTGGAGATACCTAAAATGCGCACTAAGCGGTTTGCCTCCACCTTCATTGTACGTACTGCCAAGGTGTGGAACTCTTTGCCAAATGCCCTGTTCCCCGAAAACTATAATCTTGCAGTTTTCAAAGCACGAGTGAACCGGTTTCTTCTGGGTAAGCGCGTTCCACCTTAGATCACAATATCGCTTACCATCAGGTGAATTCTGATCAAGCGCAAACCCATCATAGTATAAAATAAAAAAATAAAAAAAATACCAGTGTTCAAACACGAAATCACGCACTCAAATAGCACTTAGACTGAAGATATTCATAGCTTATGATTTAACAATCACAATTTCTATAAAAGTGTGCACAAGTGCTACATCAGAGGTTTAGATTTCTCAAGCAACTCACAAATTAAATAGAACTCAACTTACAAATTAAATAGAAATCTAAACTTATATCTACAGTAAATAGAAAGTTCAACAACAAATACTATTGATTTATACTGAGAATGTGAATTTCAAAACTTCATTTATACACAAGCATTTTCAAAGACTATTCTTTTCAGAGCATCCAATGCCCTAACTAACAAAAGACCAGACCGTAAAAGCTTCATATAAGTAGGTGTATTCACATTCTCTAAACCACGAAACAAAAGCGGCTAATGATGCAAGAAATTAGATCAACAAAGACATAAAGCGGTGAAAGTTTCTATTCCGGTCCCCGATCAATCTACGCCTACCGACAATAACAAACATAGAATTCTAGATTAGACTATGGACCGCGGTTTGACGACCGCGTTACTCACTGAGCCGCAAGGTCGCGGTCTTAGCGTCGTGTGGTTGTGTATTAGTTGTATTTACATTTACAATGCGGGTAGCCAATGGAATTTGAGAGGTCGGAGTGTGCGTGGGCAGTTCTGGCGCCACGGCTCGTGTGGTTAGGTTTGAATAGAGAATTCGTAGTCCATTCACGACGTCTTACATAACTTTTAGTGTTTCTTGGAAGAACATTTCATCTAACTGCAGTTTTGACTTGAGTAACTCGTTATTTACGACGAAGGTTTTTCAACTTTCTATTTTATTATTTGAATCAGATTTATTTTTAAGCTCTTTCAATTGTTTTCTTTTCCGTATGAGGCTATGTGACCAAGCTCTGGTGTGAAGAGATTTCACTGAACTCTTGATATGGATTAACATTTTCAATACACAGATACTACTTGAAAACTAGACGTAGTTTTACTCTCATGTCAATATGGTATGACATCCATAACCAGTTTCTTAATTAGTAAGCTTATAGTATACAAATAGCTATACATTTTCCGTATTGGCAATACAATTTGAATACGTAATTAGCAATTCAGATTTAAGATATTTATGGCACAAATTCTTCGCAAATTAGTGTTTCAACTTTGTATTTTATTATACTTGTTTAATGGAGATCAAATACGGAGATTAAATTTACGGTGATGGATATGCTGTGTTCATTAAAAGATAAATTCCATAGAATTTTATATAACTTATTCAAATAAAATAAAAATTTTGTAAGGCTCAAATATTTTAAACTACACTTCTTTCCACCCTTTTCTATATCTAAAATCATACCATAGGAAAACTATTACAAGCAAGGTTTTTATAGTTACAAACCCATCTTATGACGACCTCGTTGGCATAAAGATTACCATGCCGGACTGCCAATCAGAAAGTTCCGGGTTCGATTCCCGGCACGGCCAACGTCATTGTGCTTCACTAAATTTGTTGGCTGTGGGTCTGGGTGTTAAATATGTATATGAAGTATATCCAAGACCTGAGCGCACTTCATGCCAAAAACTGGCGGGAGACAGCACAGGATAGAGAAAAGTGGCGTCTCTTGGTGTCGGAGGCCAGGATCCATTTTGGGGTTAGCGAGTCATCGTAGTAAATAGTAGTATTTAGTATATCAGTTGTGTTAGCAACCATAATACGAACTAGAAATGGTTCAGTATGGGGTTAACCAGCCGTGTGTGAAATGTGTCCTAATATCATTATTATTATATTCTTAGTCATTAGATTGCAAGGAGCTAACCCTATTACAGAATCTCTCCCGAAATTTACTCAAGCTGCAAACAATGCCACCTTAGCCGTGAGCGTGGAAATCGAATTAGCCCCCGCCACCTCAGCGCTTGTTTCACAAACGCCTTTACTCTAAAACCAGGTTATTTCCGCTGGAGCAAAGGACGACAGATTAAACACCAGTTACAGCGCTAAAGTGATGGTCGCACAGTTTACAGGCAACTAGAATCTCTATTCTTGACAATAGTTAAAGAAAGTACAAAACGAAAAAAAATACTTAGCAAATATAAGTAAATTACGAGTAGGTATGTTTGTACAAACATATTATATTTAAAGGCAATGACAAGCAGTAATTGAAAGGCTGATGTGATACTTTACTGATTTACACTGATTCAATCCTTTAAATAATGGTGGTAGTAACACTCATATCTAAAAAAGTTACAAAAAGAGACAAAATAAACAATAAAACCGTCTAACAAACACTCACAAAAGAAAATCCTTGATAACTCTGAAAAAAGCCTTACATATCAACAAGAACAAAGTTAAATCGTAGAAATGCTTTAAATTTCGTCTCTGCAGTTTTAATCACGATTTGAACCTGATTCAGAATAAGGCTATAGCTTCACTAAGAGGTCCACAATGCTTCGAGGTTTAATTAAAATAGGACAAAGAGCTTCCCGTCCTTAAGGTTAAAGGGGTATTCTGGGAGGCGACAACAACGGTTTATATAGGAACCAGGATGAAAGATACCTTGGGAAGGTCAGGTCAGGACAGGTTCCTCGACTTTTTGGTTTGGATGAATTAGGTTCAGTATTTTGTGGTACGATATAAAATCAAATGTCAATATAGTACTACTAGTACTAGTGTAGTACTGCCTTACTTGAGTTGCAAAATCAGCACCTAACAGTGTGTTCCGGTAGCCTACTTGAGTGCCAGTTATTTTAGACTAGGCATACTCCACCAAACTGTCGGATAAATCGTGTTACTTACCGCGCTGGTAAATATCTAGCTGTACTGAGAAAGAAAAAGGACATCCAGGTTTTTGGTGGGCGTCCTTTCATGATAACTATTTTCAAACTTAAGATCCACCTACACAGAAAACGTAATGGACGATTTCAAAGAAAGTCTTCAAGATAGAACTACGCTTCATTATAGACAAAGAGACATCTTACGTTTTCAATTTCACTTTCTGCTGAGAACTTTTTAAAATAAAAGCCTTATTAAGTCCATCCTAGTTCGTATTATGGTTGCTAACACAACTGATATACTACATACATAAACACTTTATATCAATACATATTTGACACCCAGACCGACAGCCAACAAATTAGTTCACCACAAAGATGTTGGCCGCGCCGGGAATCGAACCCAGAACCTTCTGATTGGCAGTCCGACATGGTAACCATTACGCCAACGAGGTCGTCAAGAATATAAATATTAATTATAAAAAAAAATGTTTTCCCTCGCTCGCACTCTAGCTATGCAAGAGGGCATGCACTGTCAAATGCTTTCAATAATGAAGCGAGTTCCAAGTACTTCCACTATTACAGGGAGCAACATAACTTTGAAACATGTAAGCAATTTGTTTAAACAGAGAAACATTTTAAAGTATTTCATCTTGCTCTTCATAAAATATGGAAAAGAAAGGCTTGCAACTGCAAGATTTATTTGCAACATACAAGCCCGAGTGAAGTGAATAACCAGAAAACATATTCCCGTATTCAGAGCAACATTCTTCCAGTAGCTTCTTTTGAGGTTGATTGAAATGTACTCTCGTGAATAAAACCGGTTTTTCTACGTAAACTTTCGGAATTTACATTCATTTTTTGATTTTTCCTTAACGACACTTAGTTTGTTTCCAAAATTCTTTTTTATTCCTAATGGTTACATTTATTATAATTATGCTAGTGCAGATAGAATATTAACCTAGCAAATTAAACAGTGACATTCGGATGATACACTTTAGGTGGTTACTAATAAGTTAACCCCTTTAAAAAATAATATAATTTAATTTGTAGAAATGACCCTAGAGCTGGCGCTGACCTCGGCCAACGTATAAGCTTGGCGATCCAGCGAGGTAATGCCGCCAGCATTACCTCGCTGATTAGAGGATGTGAATGTTTAAATTCGATGCGTGGTTTAGGTGTTACTGGAAATACAGACAAACAGACTTAGAGAGCGACTTAAGTACTACTACGGTAAGTATATAGATGACTGTTCATTATCAGTCATCTATATACTTACGTCTTAAATGAAATCAAAAGCATTATATGATCTTAAATGAAATCAGAAGCATAGTGTGTCTAAAGTTACACTTGCAAAAGAAATATTAATTTTAGGTCACATTTCACACACGGCTAGTTAGCCCCGAACTAAATTATTTCTAATTTGTATTATGGTCGCTAACACAACTAATATACTACATATACATACTTTATATCGATCCATATTTAGCACCCTGACCGACAGCCAACAAATTTAATTCATCACAAATAATGTAATGTACGAACAAAAAAGACATTACGAATTATGTGAATTGGTCGGTCACATAAAATTCCACAGGCTTTCTAGAGCCATAGACCATTTCACTTTCACCATTACAAAAGCCATTAGCCCACAGAAAACAATTTGGAACCTCTCACATTAGGCTGTGGAGGCAAAATTGGTCAAAGCCGTCGGCACTAATAGGGCTAATAAACATAAAGGTCATATCGGGGATTTGGATCGAGGCAATTTGTAAAGTGACCCTTATTACTAGGTTTAGATGATTCAGAGTTCAATATGGGCTATTGGAAATTTCATCATGAACGTGTGATCAATATAGTCATTACACGTAGGTACAGCGCAGTTCAAATGCTATGCGACTTGGTCCGTGACGTCACTAATTAAATAAAAGGTAAAATTCCCCAAATATATAACATCTGCTATCTGCTACCCGCGTTAATCCAGGATCGCGAATAAAAAAAAACAGGATGAAATGTCCTATGTCCGCCTCCTAGTTCTAAGCTACCTCCCCACCAATTTTCAGCTAAATCCATTCAGCCGTTCTTGAGTTATAAGTGGTGTAAGTTTAGTAATCTGTGATTTAGGTAAGTCTGTAACAAAAACGCCTGGGATAATAAAAGTCATTTCATGTTTAAAATTGCATTCCTCACCAAACATTTGCACTATTAATTATTCTCCCCCTCGTTATCGCATGAGCCATTTCTAGCACTCTTTATTACTAGTAGTTCTTCGAACGGTAGACCTCGTGATCAAAATTTCCATCGTTAATTTTAAAAACTTACCGTAGCTTGGCTAAGGTGATCTGATGCGATTCTCTAGGACAGTCTTTGGATAGGTAACCAAGCACAAGACTGTCATTTAAAAAGTAGTATTTATTTCTGGGCGCAACCGTGAGTCGGATGACATGTAAAATTTTAGGTACCGGGCGTTAGTCTAAGTACAATCACAGTGATAGTAGAAGGCCTACGGACGGACGGCTTGAAAACTCTCGACACCAGAGTTTGGCCACTCATACGACAAAAAAAAAACGAAACTTTACGACCTCATATGTTAAAAATTACTTGACATATTCTATTAACTTCAAAAAATATTTTTAGAATATAGTGTTTAATCGCTCTGCCAGATCTAATTGAATCGACTAGTAAGTAGTCTGGGAGAAACTTTCCCCCCATTTGCGTAGGGAACTATCCCCCAATCAAAAGTAGTAGACGACAAAAAAATCTATTGAGTAGGTACCAGTCTACCACATTCCAAAATTGGTTCAAAACTATAGAGTCTCAACGCGAGAATCAACATTCAAACACACTGACTTTTAAAATCAGAATTGGTCAGTTATTACATACACGTCGCTTTCTTAGTTCACTCGGTCAATTATATTTTCCTATTTATTGCATTAATTCGAAAGAGTAACGTGCCGGAGTGGTCATTTAACTGTTCCCTGTCGCATACCGCACGCGTTCCGAAGTCCGCCGCGGAGTAAGCCGGGTAAAACCTGGTCAGGACACGCCAATATCGATTTACTTGATGAAATTATTTGGTAGGGTAGCCTACAGACTGCAAGGCTTTTATAAAAATTATTTTTAAAATCATATGTAAAATAGCATTAATAAATCAATTATTTATAATATTTGTAAGTTATGTTTTAGATTAAAAGAACTATTGTAACGTAAAATTAATAGGAAATATGTATATGTCTTATTTGAATGACTATTTATACAAAAATGTATTATGATTTAATTATTAAAATCAAGACCTTTTAATGTTAAAAAAAAATAGCATTCAAATCAAAATCTTTAGATTTGTATATTCTTCACAATAAAATCCAAAAATATTATCTAATGAAGCACATGGGTCAAAGGGCATATGCTTCTTCGCAGTTTCATTTGAATCTCCTTCAAGGATATCAGTTTCGGAGTAATTTTTACGATCTCATATTTTTGGCTTACTCGAGCAAAAAAAAACATTTCAAATTTTGAAATGTTACACTATACCTTATGTGAGCAACTAAGAAGGCGTGAACTTTTAAAGATTTCTTTACTAACTCAAGTAATATGAAGGGATTTTATTCTACGATAGTACTCATGCTACGCGTACGTATTAGGAATAACGGAAATGAATTCGTGAGTAGCTATGTTCACTGTCACATGTCTTTTATTAGATACTTAATAATACTTTGTAATGTTTATACATATAAATACTAAAATATTTAATGAAGGTTTCCGTGAATGGATTATGAATACCACTCGGATTTACCACACTACCTTTGCTCAGATTGTATACATATAGGCAACATAGCATAAGCGACGTCTTTGATTACAATTATGTTTGTAAGAATATTGTAATTAATCACAATAGCGTAACCGCAAATAATGGACGAATTACTTTACGCCGATTCGAGTAATTTCGATCCGTCGTTCGAAGAGTCAACATCTCCTGAAGATGCCTCGTGGAAAGGCGAAACACGTATTGAGTTATAGCTACCGAGTCGAGATAAGCAACGTTAATATTAAAATTATATGATTCAGGTCGTTCCAGTTTGTAAGGAGTCCAGCCACGTGGAGCGAAACAGCTACGTTAGGTTTTTCTTTTAGCCCTATTCGGAGAGGATTCTGGTCGACGGGAGTCACTTCGTTGTCTGTACGAACATCGTCTTTCAGATTTTCTTCCATACGGTGTCTAGTCTAACAGAAGAAAGAAAAATAGTGCTACAAAAGCATGACTACTATTTTCTACTCATAGTATTTGTATACCTATAATAAATAATAGATTATTTATTAACGATTCTTAAGTAAGTGTAATTTCTATTTCGTAATAATATATGTAATTACAGAAATAACGAGAATATGGCTTTTGAGCAATCAGCTATCTTTTAGGAGACCAAGATACGCGTAGGCTGTATTATGTATAGACCAACCCGAACAACCGTTTCACCGTTGCCTTGTCAACTTTACACAAAGCACTTTGTTTCGTGTCCATTACCAAATCGTTAATTAAGATTAATCACAACTAGCCCCATAACGCACCGGCGAGCGGCCAATTACGGAGCGTTTTATATCGGTAACGCCATTTTGATGAGCGCCATCTTGGATTTTCCGTAGGGCTGCTACTGGAAGTGCAGTTTTAGGATAATTTGTATTATTTTCTCTAACACTTGACTAGCGTGGTGGATTATGGTCTATATATCTCTCTCTTAGCCACAGAACAGAGTCTACGCCATGCTTGTTAGTTTGTTTGAAGCATACGTAGAGGTCAGCATATGTACATAAACATACCTCGCTAATGAACTTTAACGTTTGGTGAAGGAAAAAATCGCGAAAAATCCATAGCATTTTCTTGTTCTTGCCTAACTAGGTAATAACCTCAATTTAAAATTCTGATGACAAACACTTTACGGTATATTCCGGCAGCCTCCTCGAAATAAACTAGATAAACGTACATAAACTATATATAGTAAAAAATCAAGTATTATTGCCATTGAGCGTTGTTGAAGCTAATCTGATGAACTAGAAACCCATTTATAACTTTTTATAAGTTTTCGAGTTACTTATCTCCTAATCTTGCCAGCCCTACTGTCCAACAAAAGCAACAAAAGATCAAGCGTATAATAGCCAAGAAAATCTGCCGCCGAGAAATACCTGCCTCCGCCTTAACATGTTTACCGTTAAGTGCCAGTATTTCATTACATAATTTTGAGTTTTACATACAAAAATTCCAATTAGACAACTCTAATTACTACAATGTTACTGATACATATAAATGCCAAAGTTTAATAATGTGCTAATAGAGTGTATTCATAATTATTATTGCTATCACACTATAAATGCTGAATCAATTATAGTGAAGTTTGGCATAGATATAGCTTAGACCATGCTTTAAGACTTATACGGTATTTTTATACCGAATTAAATCACGGAACACATCGCGCTATCTAGTGCATAAATAATGAAATATGTAGTGAATACAAGCCCATCCTCTAAATATACAACGGTATCCATACATATAGTACTTGTTCTCGAAAATTCACTGCTAAAATAGGTTACATCAGCCATGTAAAGACACTACAGTAACTAAAAACAGAAAACAATCGCAATGACCGAACCTTCAATATAGTCATCCTCAAATGCTAAATAGAATCAAAAAGAAGCTGTAACTGCAAGCTGTAAGTTACATGTATAATATGTTGTTTTTCTAATCCTATTCCCAGTATTTAATTGACAGATTTTTCATTGATTCATGCGGCCCCTTAAGTAACTATTTAGTAATCTGTGCCTTGACACAGAGTAACGGTCGTAAAGCCCTAACTGTTGTAAAGAATGATTTACGTCAATTCTGTTATTGAGACAGTTTGTGTGGACTTTTTTTGTGGGATGCTTAAATTTGGATCGCTTTCTTTTCATTTAGAACATCGGGCTGTAAGATTTGTTGATACAATAACGTGAAAGAGCATTCCACATTTTAGAAATATTGAGATCAAACCTAAAATTCAGAATATAAATCAGCTGCTTCTAACATTTTTATGTAGGTAATCGAACTTTTTGTCTTGAACAGTTACTTATTGTCCGAACCGCCAAACTTTGGAATTCCTTGCCGAATTCCCTGTTCCCCAATAACTATAATCTAGCGATTTTCAAGACGAGAGTGAACCGGTTCCTTCTAGGTAAGCGCGATCCACCGTAGACCTCAATATCACTTACCATCAGGTGAATTGTGGTCAAGCGCTGACCAATTCGGAGTTACTTTTTTCCTGAACTGGGTTGGTTTCGTGACAACACCAAAACTCACCTCTTAGTTCATACATAAATAAACACATACATAATTACAACGCCTATATCTAAACAGAACACAAACTAAAACCGCTCTATTTCATCCACCTCTGGAACATTTGGACAAATGACGAGTTTATTAGTAAACTGGGCCACGCGACTCTATTTAGCCTCATTGGGAATTAGTGTAACGAAGCACAATATTGCAAAACGACGTTGAAACAGCATGAAATGTTGCAAAATATTGTGCATAATAATACATTGTTATTAACTAGCGCGACGAACATTGAACTGGATCGAGGATAATACCTACAATACTTAGGTATTGTTCGTTCAGAACGTAACACGAGTGTAAGTCTAGATTTACATCTCTAAAACGTGACAATGCTAATGACCTATTATTGAACGTATTCCAATAATAGGTCATTAGCTCATCTCTAAGTGTATATGTTCGTAACTTCTTCACGCTTAAACGGTTGAACCGAATTTGATTAAGTTTTATATGTAGATTTCTTAGACCCTGGATTACCATATAAGCTACTTTTCATCCCGGAATAACACGGGTAAAACCGCGGGGCGCAGCTAGATTAGCAATAGTAATTGGTCCTCTTAATGACAGATTCCTATGCGATAGTCGGTACCTTCTACAAATTAATATTAATATTACTACTATACCACATACATACGTATATTTACAAGTGACTGATACAATTATATTGATCAGTGTATAGAGTACATAGTACGATAATATCATATAGGTATCGAGTATTACAAAGCTCTCGCAATTACTGCTTCAACAAAGCTATCTTACCATTAGTATGTATCTACAAGTAGACACTACTAATTTACTTCAGATAAGGAAAGTACAGACCGCATGCAGTCAGCGCATGTGAAGACGCGACAGGAGAATACAAACTGCCACAAATATGTATATTGTATTAGTTCTTTTTATTTGTATTATTTAGATGAGTTAGTCACAATGAGGAACTTAAAAAGGGTAAAATTTTAGTAAAATTTAAAAGAAAAGTAGTTTAAAATATACCTATATTATAATGAATAAGAGTATTTTTTTTTTAAGTTAAGCTAGTAAAAACATAAAAAAAGCGAACCAACATAATCTAAAGTTGATTGAATTTTAATTGAACTAATTTGAAACTGACAATTATTTTCTTCTTCTTCCTTGCCTTATCCCACTCGTCACGGGTCGGCACAGTAAAATTTTCCTCTTCCACTCTCCTCTATCAGACGTCATCTTTACACTCACTCCTTTCTCTATCATGTGAATGTGAATGACACACTCCATCCATGTCTTCATCTGTCGGCCTTTGGCCCTTCTAGTCCATTGAAAAGTTACATTTGGGGTTGCGTTTTTTAGAGGACGCAATTTTATTTTTTTGATGTGTAGGGGGGGTCAATGTAAAGCTAAAACCAAGTTTGTGGGGTCGCCACCCTTGTCCCACGGCCGCCATCTTGAAAAAAGGGGTTGAAACGGTTTTTATGATATATCTCTTAAACTATTTATTTGTAAAAAAAAAATTGTTAACATTTTTTGTTGCAAATTAAATTCTCTACAACTTTGGTCCTGTAACTTTTTATCGTAAAACTATAAATAAAAAAGTTATAAGCGAAAATCTTCAGAAATTCGAGAAAAAAAAATTATATTTTTCGATATAACTTTTTTTTTAATCATTTTACGAAAAAATAATATCAGGCCTTTTTTGTAGATCGTTTTTTGGGGAACAACTTTTATGTGCATCATTTTTTCATTAAGTTAATAGCTAAGGTTTTACAGCGCTCCGAAGTAAGTACTATTGTTTAGTACTCTTAACTATACCTATATTATATGTGTATACTAATAATATGTAATCAGTTATTTTTTATTTTTTTATTTTGTTGTTATAACTTTTTTAAATACAAATTTAGCAATATTATTAATAATTAATTATTGACTCTTTCTCACTCCATAACAGGATTTAACAATTATTGATTTTTAAAATAATTTTAAATCTGATGGCCGTTACAGGGAATACTGTTCAGGTAATTGCTAAATTTGTAATAAAAAAAGTTATAACAACAAAATAAAAAAAATAAAAATAAAAAAAATAACTGATGATATATTATTAGTATACACATATAATACGAGTATAGGTATAGTTAAGAGTACTAAACAATAGTACTCACTTCGGAGCGCTGTAAAACCTTAGCTATTAACTTAATGAAAAAATGATGCATATAAAAGTTGTTCCCCAAAAAACGATCTACAAAAAAGGTCTGATATTATTTTTTCGTAAAATGATTAAAAAAAAAGTTATATCGAAAAATATAATTTTTTTCCTCGACTTTCTGAAGATTTTCGCTTATAACTTTTTTATTTATAGTTTTACGATAAAAAGTTACGGGACCAAAGTTGTAGAGAATTTAATTTGCAACAAAAAATGTTAACAAATTTTTTTTTACAAATAAATAGTTTAAGAGATATATCATAAAAACCGTTTCAACCCCTATTTTCAAGATGGCGGCCGTGGGACAAGGGTGGCGACCCCACAAACTTGGTTTTAGCTTTACATTGACCCCCCCTACACATCAAAAAAATAAAATTGCGTCCTCTAAAAAACGCAAGGTTAGGCCTAAAAAATGTAACATTTCAATGGACTATTCCTCAGTTTTCAAAATATATTAAAAACGGAATTATCAGGTAATAAACATGCAGTCTAATTGAGACCTTTTCCTACTTTTGAAGTCACTTATGTATTTTTCGGTCCAAAATAAGGATTATGTATTTATTTGCTAGCTCGTGGCTGTATCATCTCTATGAGCACAGTAACTATGCGTCTCATATTCATTCGTATGTCTGAGATCGGCTTTGAGATATGACATGAAAGCGGGACCAATTAGAGGATCGTTAGCGATGCCGACTTTAATTGCCGCAACTTTATGTGAGGGACTAAGGGTACCGAATACAAATACAAAATGTACGTACATTTACGTACATGATATGTATATTATTAACTGTGATGATTTCTACACGCTATTTTAGAAGTAACAAGTATAAATAAAAAAAACCTCCTCCTTTTTTGAAGTCGGTAAAAAATAACTACATGTATTATCTTACGCAATCATCGAAGCTAAATAAATAAAATAAAATCATTTATTGACCTTGCAACATCTCATCGCATTTGGCAAGTCATTTACATTTAGTTTAAGCAACACAGAATGATATAAGCAACGGTCGGTGCGGAATTTTTTGTAATGATGGATAGGTAAGCGCTTGGTCCCAACTCACCGGATGTTAAGTGATACTATGATCTAGAGTGGAGCGCGCTTGCCTTGAAGAAACCGATTCACTCTCGCCTTGAAGACAGTGAGGTTATAGTTCAGAGAGAACAGCGAATCCGGCAAAGAGTTCCACAGTTTAACGGTGGTGTTTTGATGGGTGCACATGACTGTTTTAAAAGTGGTGCATGGCTAAGTACAAAAAGTCGTACAATTCAAACTCATAGGACCCTGTTGTTTCTATTTCCACGTTAAAAATATCAGTTAAAAAAAACTTCTTTTACGTGTTCAAAAACCGCGGAAACCACCTACTTTTATTTTCATTACGCTAACATTTAGGCTGAATTTAGGAAAGTGTCAGTACACAATGGCATTGTTACGCTCACATCCGTACACGGTCCGTTTGTCAAGACCTTTGTCGGGCCATACGCGATTCACATTGTTCAAATTCACTTTTTAATTTACATTTTGACATTCCGCGTGTCTATTTTCGCTCTGTGGCGTCTGGTAATGATGGTGTTTGGAAGTCTGTTGGGGTCTGATGTGTTGTTCAGACACTCTGTGGCTTTTCAGCATAGTACGAGTATCTTATCGTCCACACTCGAATTTATGTTTCTGTTGGATTTAGCCTACTAAAATTTTATAACATCCACCTGTTCTGGTGGATCTGGAGTCTATCTTATCGATATCGGATACTACAAGGCTCATTAATTCATAAAATTAGGATTTTGTACATTTTTATTTTTTAGATTAGATATAAGTTTGTCTCTAATTATATATTACAGTTCATGGTGTCAATACTAAAATTTAGTTAAATATATTATCAAATTTATTTACATTGCAGATATGAAGAAACAACAGTTCAAAGCTGTGTAGGAGCAAAATAGCATATTTTAATAATCCTGCGGTTTCTTCAGTTTTATTATTTACAGATTATAGAACACACACAAACTTATTTATTTTGATGCAAATATAAGTTTGTGTGTTTGTTACTACTTGACGCTCCAATCGGATTTTTTAATGGCTATGCAGATAGATTAAACACTAGATTACATTACACATAGGTTATTTAATCCCGGATTAACGCGAGTAACACCGCATGGCGCAACTAGTTAAATATAAAAAGCAAACAACATGTGCAAAAGAATTTGAATTCAGTCACATAAATAAGAACTACCTATACAATTAGAGATATGGAAAACGCGTACTAGATAATTATACTTAAGGTAATAAATACCTAGCCACAATTAAACGCAGGTATCGTACAGCGTGTACCTGGCTACACCTAGTAATTACATAATGCCGAGTCAGGCGATGTCATAAATTTTGATAAAACAACTTCGATAAGAGACAAAAATTACACTCTATTCGTGGTTTTCCCGATAAAGGTGTGTCATTTTAGACGCGTTGTGTCCAACATACCTGATTGTAATTTGCGAGTACAATGTAGCACTATGTCTCGTATACTGTATTCACAATTCAACGACAACTTACACTTGTATGGTTGGTTTTATTTACTTAACTGCGTAGGTAATTTTTTTAAGTAAAGGTACTAGCTTTTTCTATAAGTTTAGCTACTCTGACTAGAAAATCATCATAAAAGTATGTCTCGTAACGAATACGTCATGAGTTACGGCTGATACATTTTTGAGCCATAATTGACATGGGGGACATTTGAATCGAAGCACACATAAAAAATCGGGTTCTAAAGTTGACATATTATTATTTTTTACTTGAGGTTTGTCTGTTAAGATCAGGACTACAACTATTATTATAAAAAAAACTAGCTGACCCGGCAAACGTTGTTTTACATTAATAATAAAAAAACCAAATATACAGTAGCCGATTCTCAGACCGCATATAAAATTTGGAAAAAATCGGTCAAGCCGTTTCGGAGGAGTACGGTAACAAACACTGTGACACGGAAATTTTATATATAAGATAAGAAGATGACCTACTCTGAATTGATTTATTTCTCATATAGTACTTGAGTGTTTCGAACCACACCAGGCTGTATCTCATAAACCGTGATAGCTAGAATGCTGAGATTTTCACAAATTGTGTATTTCCGTTGCCGCTATAACAACAAACAGTAAAAAATATATATAATGATACCCAAATAGTGATAATAATATAATGGAACCCTTCATGCGCGAGGGAAGAAAAAAAAATCCAATCAATTAACAGGGTTGCTCATCTCTAGTAAACAATTGCAATGCATTATGGATAATTATGTAACTGTAAAGTGACATAATATTGCTATAAATTACATATTTGAATTTGAATTTATATGGTAGGGTATCTAAAGGCGGTAAAAACTCTAAAGCTGATATAAAAAAATACATCGATTGTAACAAACATATCATAGATTGTAACATTGTCCCACGATCTGCTACATCAGCTTCTAAATAACTTATTGACTCAGGCGTTACTTTGCGGAAATCCATTGAAAATAGAAGACAAAATTCAATATTTAGTGTACTTCCGCTGTGATCCGAAACCCAAATTAAGATAAGAAAAGGAAAAATTAACTAAGATTAATTAAAATTAACGTTATCAATCACAATTCGGAAATTTTTAACTCAACACAAGTTGTGTTAAGAATTTGTGATTGATAACGTTAATTTTAATTAATCTTAGTTAATTTTTCCTTTACATATCTTAATTTGGGTTTCGGATCACAGCGGAAGTACACTAAATATTGAATTTTGTCTTCTATTTACATCAGCTTCCACTGAAAATTATCAAGTACCACCACACAGTTATAATAAGTATATCTATGTCTATATTATAACCTCACAGAATAGAATCGAGATTACGAGACTCGACGTACAAAATACTAGTCATACTCCGAAATTAGAATGTAAACATAAATAGATGCCATTCACCATCACATCATGTACGATAATGCTCATATTCACAGACGTCCGTAACCTATTTCTCACCACAATTTGTCATACAAACATACAATTACTGTAGGTTTGTATGTTAGTGGTCAGACAGGCTGATTGTACGAATTAGTGGTCAATGACAATGTGATGTTTCTATTGCTTGCCTATTGTTTAAAGAAATTATCGAGACCCATATCTGTTTGACCCAAAAGTTTTGTACCGAATTGAATGAAGAGACAGATTTAATACACGAAAATATTTATATGTATTAAAAACCGAATTTTGATAATGTTTATTTCTAGAAAAATATATTTATTAATCCACCAACCCGTACTTGGTCACCGTATTGGATTATGGCCTATATCTCTCTCCTAGTGAGAGAAGGCCCCGAGTCCAGAAGTGGTAATAACGTTTGCTTTTCGATCAGACGGCCCCTGGTTTGATCCCAGCCCTACACCAATGACTTGTTTTTCAAGTTATGTGTGGATTTGTACTCACTTTACGGTGAAGGAAAACATCGTGAGGCAACCGGCATGTTTGAGGACCACAATATCGGAAGACGTGCGTCATCCGCCAACCCGCACTTGGCCAGCGTGGTGGATTATGGAAGGCCTTGAGTCTCAGCAGTGGGAACGTATAGTGGGCTGTTTATGCTTTATGCCTTAAAAAATACGATTTATTGAAGTACCAAAGTAAGACACTCTGATTTCGATCTTACAAAGATTTAAACATGAAGTCTTTGTAAGAACGAAATCTGCGCCGTCCATCAGACAGACCCGAAAACTTTTCCAATTTGGAACACACAATGCATGGTCACCGACCATAACTTTGTGCAAACAACGTCTATGTTAGTCTGTGTAACTTACAGACGTAAAGGTCGCACACTGTCTGTACCTTATTAGTATTCCAAATATTTGAATCACAATAGCCAACACCATATTTCCTTGTATTGAAATTGCCTCTTGAGATACAAGGAAATGTGGATGTTTTTTCGTGTCATACTTTTTACCCCCTCGACAAAAAACGGGGTGTTATAAGTTAGACGTAACTATCTGTGTGTGTATGTCTGTAGCACCTCAATTATTTTTTTTATATTTTTTTTATTACGCGGACTATGACTTTTTCGCTTAAAACAAACAACACATTGGTTTTAAAAAGTTAACTTACACTAATATTATTAACTCTGTCGTTTATTTTCTGTTTAAATTGACCTCTTGATAAAACCTCACCTTGACCTAATTTTATCAACCAAATGTTTTTATTTAACACGAGTTTATCTATTTTATTTCTAATTAGTCTTTGATTTTCCTTCCGCGTCACTGACCCATTCAATTATATCATAATGTACAGGAAAAAAAAACATTGTTATCATGACCCGATTAAATAGCCAATAGTAAACATGACCCATAGCCTTAGCGAGACCGTTTTCCGCGTGTATTCTTATCTAACTCAGTTATTTTATTACCAGCAAGTTAGTTAACAAGGACAAATTAGAAATAGAGTAAACCCGACCTTCATTTTATGAAGGCAACTAGCTACAATTAAAAATTTACTATCATAGTAGAATACTTACATTATGGATTGAATCCCTTACATTCGATACCCATATTAAGTTAGTTGTGAAAAATAATTTATATCCCCTATTTTGTAGCCGCGGCCATCTTGAATTTATTTTCTCTTAACATGGCTAAGAACACACTCGACTAGTCTTTAAAACAAAAAACTAAACCTGTCTGCTTAAGAGCTACGATGCCACACACACACACCCAGGATCTTAAATAATCTAAGTTGCAAAGAGAAACCAAATATTATCTAGGACCCATCGGTGAAAGAGTTTTTGAAATCGGTCCAGTAGTTTCGGAGCCTAATCACGCAATCAAACAAACAAACAATCAAACTTTAACATACAGTGTAAACTCCATGTAACATCACTCGATTTAACGACAAACTCTCTAAATCGTCGAAATCAATTGGCATTAGTTGGTTTAGCTTGTATTCCATACGTACGATACATTTAACGACCACTCTCTATAACGCCATAAATGCACAGTCCCTTCAGTGTCGTTATATAGAGTTAACGCTGTATATTCTTTTTTATTTAACGTATAAGCTTGGCGATCCAGCGAGGTAATGCCGCCAGCATTTTAGGCACCTTACCTGCGGACACTGACTTAAGATTTAATTTACTATTTGTAAGGTTTTTGTTATGTACTAGCGTTGCGCGACTGTGAATGATTCCAGTCGAATTATTGACTGAATGAATACTACATTAGTTACTACTTGAGCCGACTCCACTCCAACGATTCATTCATATTTCATTCATTTGAAACTAACAAGTGACATTGACAAGATTCGTTAACAATCAACGTCAAAACGCCATTAGTAACTAATTAGTAGTCATCATTCGATTATTAACATTAGTATATTATTAATATTCAAGTCGAACTTGTATATTAGTAGTTGTAGATAATTCGACTGGTCAGATTATTCGCAGTCGCGCATCTCTAATATGTACATGTTAAACTCATAGCCAACTACCCTCCCATCTGCGTAGTCGGGTAAGGAAAGGTCAGGCAGCGGTCGCGCTCCGTCTACCACGCTAATGATACCAATGTTAATTCCAAGCATGTCAAATGCCGAACCAAAACAAGGCCGGTTGCGGGCGTCCGAATCTAGGTCAGTGGCCAGGATTTTATATACTTCCTTCCTTCGATGAGTTACGATGCTTCAAGGCTGTCGAACGAGGTTTGTTGTTTCGTAATTCTGGAAATGGTGTTTTGGGATAAAGATCTAAGAATGGTTCTTATTTTTTTTTTACTCTTAATGGGCTTGCGCTTGATCACAATTCACCTGATGGTAAGCGATATTGCAATCAAAGGTGGAGCGCGCTTGCCCAGAAGAAACCGCTTCACTCTTGCCTTGAAAACCGCTAGATTATAGTTATCGGGGAACAAGGAATTTGGCAAAGAATTCCACACCTTGGCGGTATTTGGAAAGCAAAGATAGTTTTTATAAAAAATATTTTTTAAAACCTGTACTAATAGAATCATATTTAAATGGGTACCTTTGTAATATGTTTGCAATAAATAATAATAATTATTATTAATATGACCACTGTCATTGTATCAGAGAGTAAAAGATGGTAGGTCTAGGCTCTGTAGTGGGTGAAAAGATAGGCTAACATGATGATAAGTTGGTTAATATTCGTCTAAATAAAAACATTTGAATAAGTCACAAATTTGAAAAATAATGGAGTCAGTCAAAACCCAGCCATTGGCAGTTTCACAGACAAGCTAACGTTTCATTTTAACATCATTCCATCGATAAAAAGAAAAAGGTAAGTAACCCGAAAATACGGGGGCGTTAAAAATAGGGGCTTTGTTTCCATACGTAGATAGGAGCAATAAATAGCAATCTCATCAGCTTCCCATGACATGCTTATCTGCAATCTTCAAATAGAACGTTCCCATAACGGAGATTGGATCAGAATATCATTCGTATCCAAGATAATGCTATAAATCAACTGTAATACGACCTCAGAGATTACTGCTAACAGATGCCACAATACGAGAACTTACGTGCCTGCAAGCAGATTGATGATGTTTCAACGAAAAACTTTCAAAAATCCGCCTAAGCTATTAATTAAAAAAATTACAGGCGGACAATTATTACACCGGAAAACCGATTTCAATTTGAAAATCATCAAACCAATATCGATATAATTCATATGTAAGCATTCGGGAAGTATATCCAGTCTATCAACAAAGTTTTTTTTTAAACGCGGTTCATTAATGACAGAGTTATATGACAAAAAAAACCATATAGACGAATTTAGACCCTCTTCTTTTAAAGAAGCAAGGTCTTAAAGACGGTTAAAAATAACTTTACTTAAATCTCTACATTAAAATGCAGTCAACCCATCGACTAATATCTATAACTATTAACTTATATCTTCAGGATTGAAAGTAATATAAATTATTAGTATATACTTTATTTAAATCGCATGGATTTAATTTAAGTAAACGGTTTGGATTTAAGTACAAATGGTTTAAGTATTGTAGTTAAGTGAAGAATTCTCACGCTCACATATAAACAATCTATGTTAAGTAATCTGTGTGCGAACCACAGCGACCGGTGTTCATTCGATTTGCATGTTTCACTCATTTCCGAAGCAGAATCGAGTGCGTTACGTTACGTATCGCTCAAATTGCGAAACTCGATTTGTTTGTAGTTCTTTTACGGATGGAGATTTACGTTCAACGGATTACGATTGAATTACTGGATCTGTTTTTATGTATGTATCTGGATCGCGAGCCAGTCGTTATAGACAGAACCTCCGTTCTATTACAGAACGAGCAGAGAGTCAGTGAAGAGACACCGATACAGAGTTGAAGTTCCAAACTTTCGTACAAACCTTTATTGTGAGGTCAGCGAAGCTTTGGAACTCTCTACCTTAATCTCTGTTTCCTGAGAGGTATCATCCGGGGGTCTTCATAAGTAGAGTTAATATCTAATCTCTAAAAAATATTTCTCTCTCTCTATAAATAGGTATCTTCTAGATAAGCGTGCCACACCGTAGACTACAGGGCCGCTTAACATCAGGCAAGCTGTAGTCAAACGCATACCTATCAAGGGTAAAAAAACATTTCTATGGTTGCCAGTGTTTAGGTAAAACATAGACCTCGGCCAAGCTTATCAAAAACAAAATAAGTTTACTGGATGTTTATAAATAAAATAATATACAGTTATAGAGATGGAAAAATCGATTTGGCTCCCAAAGCAGTTATAATTTCTTATTAAAAAAAGGTAGGATCTCTAAAACATTCAGCTTAGGTCAATGACACTACAAATGAGGCCAACAACTAATGAACTAATGATATCTAACCATGAATCGATAAGGAAAAAATCTAGGGAATACAAAGTGGCCTGCTGAATTCATTACCACGTATGTTTTATCGAGTTAGGCAACGGAAGAAAATAAATCGTTAACTTTTGAAGCGACGAGAGCTCAGTCGGACGCACAGTCGCCTTACGCCCCGCTGGTCTTAAGTTCGATCCTCGCCAATGTGTTCGAGTTTTAGGTGAATGAAACATCGTATGGAAACCATAGCACGGTGGTAGAGTATTTTCTTTGTGCAAATCTAGCAACCACCCTCGAGAAGAAAAATATTTTGCCAAGCTCCTAACAGTGTGTCCGGAGAGCTTACTTGAGAGCCAGTTATTCTAGACTAGGCATGCTCCACCTTTGGTCAGTCTAAAACTTGTGTCTGGTGACCCACCTTTCTGTTCAAATACCTAGCTATGACTTAAAATCTGCCAGTAGGTGTGTATTGGACGAGACGTAGAGCAACGTGTTTTCGTAAAATAGAGGGTAGTTTAGCTGCTTTATTCGGCAGTTTGTCCGGATTTGTCTTCTATATGGCCCGTGTTATCCCGATTTATTGACTTGCGATAGTTCTGTTTACGCATTCAGAAAATGAAATAACTTTGATTTAGTGTTCAACAACTTTTGCCAAGATACGCCAAATATGTTTTTGCTAGCACGCAGCACTATCTGCTTTAATCCGGGATAAATAGTAGACTTAGTTTTACTCCATTAAGGCTGGAGTGTCGGTAATTGGTTTAGTTACGTACCCTGCTGGTCAAAAGCCTAGCTGTAAACGGTAAAAGTAGGACTAAGTGTATCCACTGCCTAAGCTTAGACTTCAATCTGGGATTGACACAAACAGTTTTTAACCCCCAGTTAATTAATTAGATGACCTGTTTAGCTCCACTGGGATAAATCGAGAGATACAGTGTAAACTCTATATAACGACACTGAAGGGACTGTGCATTTATAGCGTTATAGAGAATGGTCGTTAAATGGAGAGAATGTATTATTGTATAGAATACAAGCTAAACCAACTAAAGCAAATTGATTTCGACGCTTTAGAGAGTTTGTCGTTAAATCGAGTGACGTTACATGGAGTTTACACTGTATTTACATAGCTATCAATTCACTGTTAATTTATTGATCAAAAACTAAACTTTACGTCATTTGACGATATCGAATTACCTAAAGCCGAACTTGAAGCGATAGCGATATTTTAATTGAACACCTGACCCAATACTTAATTAGTTGCCAACTCATCCGTTGACGTATATTTAAAAATGTAGGTATTAAAAGAACACCATAGATCTATGACGTCACTGGTCAGTACACGCATGCAAAGAGTTCGTATATTTAGAGTCAAATTGAGTCCTTATTATAAAATTGGTCATTCATCGGTTATTTTATTAGAATTTTATGGATAGGTTTGAGTGTCATATTATTTTGTAGTAGTTAGTAGCACCTGTATAGCTCGGCTAGTTAAGGTGATCTGACGCAATCATCGAAGCTAAGCAACGGTCGACGCGGACGGTGTCTGGATGGTTGACCATACAAGACTGTAGTTTTTTAAGTGACTTTTTCATCTGGGCACTACCGTGGGTCAGATGACACGTTAAATTGTAGGTCCCAACTGTCAATTTTTAGCAAGCAGTCATTAAACCATGTCAGAGGCCTTCGGGCGGCTTGAAAACTCTCGAAACCAGAGCTTAGCGACTTAGCTTATACGAAGAATAAGATAACGGTAAATCAAAAAGTATGCCTTTATTGCCAACTCAACAACCCTATTTACTCAAAGAAAAGTGAAGTAACGAAAAAATGTGTTAACTGCGGCGCTGAAATCGGTTAATTCCACCCTAAAATCGGTTGTAGCGCATCAGAAATTTCGAATCATTTTAAAGGTCTCTAATAGCCCTACAAAATTATTACTAGCCACCAAATCTAATTCGAAAATCGTAGAAACAAGCCACAAAACGTTTTAGTTTAACGAAGTATAGAGCACAAGTAATTCGAACTCATAAAGTTTTGTCGAACGTATCGCTTTGGTTTTAATGTTGCCAGGTTAGAGAAATTACCTCGTTTTTAGGACGACTGTGTTTATATGTATTTTATATAGGTCTCTGCAATTTATGGATTTTCACTTCTTATGAATAATACTCGTATTTATGAATACAGTAGTACAGTCTAACTACTGTCACGTATATAAGAATTCATTGCTACAGAATAATTGTTGTTGCCAGGTTTCCTCTTGCTCTTCATTACCTTATTCGTTACAAATTGCTAATGTAACACCATATAATTAGTATACGAAATAACTTTCAAAGTTACTATCAAAATAACCTGTTTTAGCATTAGCAAACTAAAGGACCAAACCTAAGTTTGGTGATTATTGCGTTGTATTGAAATAACAATGATATGAAATGGAATCTGAAAATGGAAACCATACAGAAGAATTTCTTGACAAAATAAAATAAAAAAATTTGGTAGCCTAGATATCGCTGTCAGCGTCGCAAGTCGCTAATTTTATTTATTTTAAATTATTTATTTATTTACTCTAGTGCATCAACATATCTTTTAACCAGTGACTAATGAAAATTCCACGACACTGGCAACTCTATAACAGAATTAATGGTAAGCAGCACGCTCACTATATTATACATACACCATAACACTCATGGCATTTACGACCCTACACCGTTAACAATAGGTCACCGTCTCTTAGACGTATGGTACTGTAGCGCAGCTCTCTCAAAAAAGCGAGCATTTAAAAAAACATACCTCCCATACTCGTTTAAGCGCCTTCATAATGTAGATAAAAATTAACAAATTTAAAGAAAAAGTGTAACGGGTATCAGACAAATTGTGTAAAAAATACAAGTGTTCAATCGAAATCTTTAGTGAATAGATTAAAGAAGACATAAATGATATAGATAGAGATATGTACATGATAAAAGAAGAAAATTAAAATTTTGGACTAGATTAAAGAAAGAGCTGCGTCACGCAACTAAAGCCCATTAATGTGCAATTTACCGGTGAATGTTTTCTAGATATTTTTATCTCCGTACAAATCGCTATTGCGAGCGGTCAAGCATGCCTGACTCATGGCAATAGATGGTTACATCACGCGAGAATGCGTTGCAAAATAGCTTTTATTGCCTAGTAATAAGGGTCATTGAATGTTGGCAAGGAAACATGTTTACCGGTGATAAAGATTATGATAAATTTTTGGAAGGAAGCAAAGGTTAGGAATGAAGTTTGGTCTGTTCTGAGGCGTTGGCGTTTTTATCGCGCAATATCTTTAAAAAAAGAAGTTTCTTCTTTGATGGGAAAAAAGTACTTAATTAACAAGTTTGCGTTATACGGAATGGCCGTTGTTCGATACAAAACGAGTGGACTGTATGCAAAGTTCTGATTCTCACAAGGAAATTGCGAAACTTAGATACGACCACGTACCTTTCATCCACGACGCCACTCCCCGGAACAACTCCTCGCGTCTGGCGGCAGTTCGGTGGGTAAAGATCGTCAAGCTCCTTGTTGAAATGCAGTACAGTAGTGCCGTGCACAATAGTGCACGGCACAGAAAAATATCCTCGTCGGTGAAGCGACGTGCGACACGATTTAGGATATATTAAAGAGTAACTCTGTACTACGGCGCGGCGATGAGAAGCGCGGGTTGTCTCCCGTATGATTCCAGAGTCACTGCCTCAGGCCGCGACGGGCGGACTGCAGGTTTTGTAGTTCTACCCTCGTCTCACAATAATACCTTTATGAGAATCGAACAACCGTTTTATAGTAAAAACAGGATAAGTGTAGTTAGATACTATAGATAAGTTTCTTATTAGGTAAGTCTTTATTTTTGCGCATAATATAGGTAATACGATTTTACACATGGTTCAGTATGGGGCTAACCAGCCGTGTGCGAATGTGTCCAAAAAAAAAAAATTATACACAGTAACAGGAAGCGTCTCCCGAACGGGTGTTCTACTATGGGTCGAATAACACGTTAAATTGTAGGTCCCGGTTGTTAGTCTAAGTACAAGCAGTCGTTAAGCCAAGTCAGAGACCTTAGGGGAGTTGCAAACTCTCGACAGCAGAGCTTGGCCACTTAGCTCATACGAAGAAGAATTTAAACATTTTAAAGTTTACCCTGCTGGTATATATACTAATTATATTATGTAGATATACTATACTATATATAGGTATAGTATACCCTGTTGGTCCATTGCCTAGCTATAATGAGTAAAAAAACCACAACAAAACAAAGCAGTAGAGGTACAGTGAGTAAATGGGAGAGATAGCGCGGGTCATCGGTCGTGGACCGGACGTTCATATCAACGGCGATAACCCGCCGCGCGCCGTCTGCGGCCTGCGGTATGTTGGACACCACTACACAAACTAAATTAGGACGTATACCTACACAGCGGGGACAAAAAATAATCTTTGTTACAATAACTTACATTCAAATGAAGAAGTTATGTAAACATTTTAAAAAGTGAAATGTATTAAGATTGTTTGTCACCAGCCTACTTTAAAATTAACAAAATGTTAAACCGTACCGATTAGGCATTAAATGAGTTGCACCATTAAAAAAATCTTAGATGACTTAGATTTGACTAAAATCATAATTTTAACTAATAATATAGTGCAACCAAGTAAGTATGCAGAGCTGATTGCCAACCTTCACTAGTTGGAGAGGCACCACAAGAAGAAGATAGTGCAACCGAGCTTTACTGTTTCATTTATTTATTTTATCGTTTAGCAAGTGTGGCTTGGTGAACGAACGTCTGCCATCAAACTGTCGGATCCCTGCTTCGATCCCGGCCCTACCAATGACTTGTTTTTGTCAAGTTATGTATGAATTTGCTCTCGCTTTACGGTGAAGCAAAACATCGTGAGGAAACCGACATTTGTGAACCACAAAATAATATGGTTTCCGTGATAGTACTCGGGCGGCCATCACGATGTACTTGCTCAATAGAACTTCTACAATGAATGATCAATTTTGTGGGGAGTCACGAAGATTGTTTGACTGGCACAATGTAAAAATAAGTTAAATATAAGGCCATGACAAGCCGGGATCGAACCATGGGCAGTAAGATTGAAAAGCATCCGTTCGTTCTCCCACAAGCCACACTCGTTAAATAATAAAATAAATAACTAAGCTTCATGTAAGATTTAACCTTTTCTGTACTCAAATACAATTTTTTTATGTATTTATACTTTGCAATTAGATTGATGCGAATTTACAACTTAAAACCAGATGATAACAAAATGTATACTTGTATATAAAATACTAATTCAAATAACAAATACATAGTGTCCTGTTTGAAAACAATGAGGAGGGAAACAGTTAATTAAATTTATTCTGGAAAGCAGTGTTCACCCTCTATTTTAGTCGTAATAACAAATACTATTTATTTTTGCCTAAAATGTTCAAAATAATTATTTAAACTTTTAAACATGACTTTAGATATGTTAATAATTTGTTTAAAGAAGACATGAGGTAGTTCCAGCGTTATACTTCTTCAAAGTTAGCCAACAGTTCCTCTTGATGGATAGCCTCGCTGGCATTTCCCGAGAACTTTATATCACCGGTTCAATTTGGAATATTAAAGATGTCTTAATTGAAGTTGCCTCCGAATCCATTAACAGGTACTCGTGGGTTATCATTAAGAGTTTTGGTGCGTTGGTTGAGTGTAATCAGAGGCCATATTTTATTTCGTATGTCTGTAGTTGATGGTGTTAGTAAACCTGGTAGCGCATAGCCATTATCGACGTTGAATTTATGATTTTAATCAATGGTTATAGAAATAATCAGGTTATTAATAACTTTCTATATTTATTAGTTTATGTTAATAGCGGAATGGGATATTTATATAGGTACTAAGATCAAGTTTTTTCATTGGGTTTAGTCGTTAGGGAGCTACTATGTCATAGACAGACACACAAACACATACATTAAACCTATAAAGTCACGGTGTTTTTGCATTAGCAGTTAAAAACAAAAAATGTGATAAATTGAAAATCCAAGTTGGCTGCACTACAAAATGTTGAGTCAGAAGATTCCTAAATATTTAATTCACACTTGTTGTTAGTTTCGCGTCCGCAATCTTCACGTTTATCCAAAAATGTATTGCATGAAACCACTTTCCTAATTATTTAACCGCTCAAACAACGTCATTCAATCATGTAAAAATTCCACTTAAAACGTGAATTATTCATGCGCGTCCCAAACCCATTCCTCTCGACAACAGTTCCCATGCACGTATCTGAAAAATTCAAAAGGCCCTTCCATATTGGTCCAACAAACACTACCCCAAAGTGTCGGGACTCTTGGAACCCTTTCACGGCAATATTCTTAATGATGTTTTTTTTTTCATCCGTGTTTACACATTCATGCCACATCCTCCGTCTCCCGTGACGAGACAAGCATCTGGATTAGGGTCGACACGGTGCCAGATTTAAACATCTCTACCGACTAGAGATTTGACGGTTACGAGGTTCAAAAGATGAAGTACTCGTGTATGCACATACTTAGCATTTACTAGGGTCTTATTTTTTTTTCAATGAAAATGCTATGAAACCAAGTTCTATCAAAAATTTATTTGACACATAAACGTTTGTTTTAAAGATAATTCAAAGTAAAACGCGTAACCATTTAACAATGTTAGTCTTAATACAACCGGTGTTTAAGCCGAAGGGCCTTTAACTTAAAGGCCCTTCGGGCGACTAAAAAACTCGCGACACTAGAGCTTGGCCAAGCAATTAATTACACGATTTTCAGTTTAATTCAATTAATTGAAATAAAACACTGAAGTGAATATTTAAGTATATCAGTAAACAGGTTAGTGTCCTAGTTAATAATATTCTTTTCAGGATCTCTAACATAATTTCGCGTATACGTAACATAGTCAGCAAATCGCGCGCTACATCTGTCGCTCCCGAAGAAGCAGCAAGCGTGCGAAGGAACCCGAGGTAATATTTCGAACAGGTAGGTGACATAAATCTTGGAAAGTACCTTGAACTTCATAAGCCGGCGCTGAGGAAGTTATGAGCTTACGTTAACATAACTAACGGCTTACTGCCTGTTACCGAGTAAAGTATATGGTTAAACGGATAATTAACTCGCAAGATAAGGTTATATTGCAACTCCGTATCGTTTACATAATTATCTATACGTATAATCTGTACTTTTAGGTAGACGATGGCTGCCGACTACACACTGCAGTCGACGGCGTCTTAGAGACTACAGGTTTCAATGAAAACAAAGCTAGCGATACGTATAACAAAAAAAAAACTGTAAGGCACGAGCTAACATATACATACTTAACTATAGTTATATTCTGTTGGTCTATTTTGCTTCACATTGAAATGGCCAAAATGCTAGCAATTCCCAGTTGACGCTCGAAAGTTTTAAGGGTCTGGCTGTATAAAAGTTGGGTTGCAGTTGAAAATGTAGTCCGTTAATAAATTTTAGCTTCCCGATGGTAAAGTTTAGTTAGAACCAGGAAATTTCTATGTTTTACTTGTGCATTTATTAAGTATGAAATAAAATACAATCCGCGTTATTGAAAAAAATTTGATTAAATAGACACGACGTGATGAATTCACAATGATAACAAAGTTTAAGTAATTTTAATTAGTTCTGTATGCATATTTTTCAATGCTCAAGATCATTATTACTCAACATGGATAATTGGCAAAAAAATAACTTTCCACTCGACGAGAATGCAACGATTTCCGACAGCCCTACATTCACACGAGCAATTAAAACAATGCGTGCACCATGGAAAGCAGGAGGCGGATTCCTGCGCGCACGCAGCCGTACCGCGGCCACGAGGTTCCATTTATTTAGGCAATAATAATAATAGTTATGTGGTAAAGTGAACTCTTTCAGCTGGTAATAAGGTTTTCTTTGGAGTGTCGTACGTCTCAGAGCTTGATAAGAGAATTCAATCGAGTCTAGAGAGTGTGGTACAGGCAGCCCGAGACACACGTTATCCGGAACGCAGAACTTGTTCCGTCGCTTTTGTGGGCTTTATGAGTTGGAAATTATGAGCTTGCAGTTGAAACTATAACCGTACCTACCCATATCGCTTTTGGCTCGTAAGTAACATGTTAGACAGGATGTTGTTAGTAGAGCTCGCGTCGTTAAGATGCGATAAATAAGACGTTTTATTCAACTCTAAATATATTTCAGGGCCAATATATTATTCTTCAGAGTATTAAGATGAAAAGAAGGTGGGGGAAGCCTTTATGGTGCTCACCTGCACCTGCTTACCTACATAGGTGTTGTGATAATAATAACTTAATTGACATAAATACAATTGGTACAAATTTCATTTGAATGTGATTTAGCAAAAATGGCCTCTTCCACAGAATATGAATAAGTCTGGGTATTTATGTTGGTACAACTACTTAACTAATATAGAGTTACTATACATAACATTCTTTATACAGTATTCGTTTATATACATTCTAAGCAGTTATTGTTTTACATGCCACAATTATGATAAATTATAACACAAACATTGACCAAGAAAAATAAATCGTCAACATTTTTCGTCAACTTTGTCAACGCTCAAAAACCTTTGTTTGTAAAAAGCTTTTCCGTTGGCAAAGTTAAAAGGAGGTGGTTCATATGAATATGTAAGAGGCAGATTTATTTTAAATTATTTTCAGAATCGTTCGAAAGTATACAGCAATTGTTCATCTTGGTTCACAGGGTTTCGTAATTGTTGTATTGTTTCTATTTATTTAGTCCCAGACGCTACAACGTCTGTAGACAAGCTAGACTTTTCACAATTTAATCTTCAACTTCTATCTAAGTATAACAATCTTCAAACTGCCTCACAAAAATGTTTGCCTTCCTGATATGAGTGATTTTTATATCTCCTAAACAAATACAAAATTTGACGGTAATATTTGCTCTTTTATTGTAGACATTGTGGTATCAGGGAGGTAAAAAATGTGTCAAACACTGACACCTGGTGTGAGGTCTCAAAATATCATATATGAGGAATAAAACGAGAATTCTACAACTTTTGACTTTAAACGCAGATCGGTTTTTGTTAACAAAATTATGTAGTAAATCAAACTCCAATTTCAGTAATTCAATAGGTACTAGGCATATTCTATAATTAGTTCGGAGTAAATTTACTTCTTTATTTATTATTCTCGTAAGATTCATATTTTACCCAAAGGGTAAAATATGAATCTTAGAAATATTCTTAGAAATATTCTTGGTATGTATGTCATCGTAGAAACAATTTCTACGATGACATACATGCATTTCCTACTTTTATAGCTGCAACAAAAACATTCCATAAACAGTTTTAGATATACCAATCTTATCTTCATAAGCGAAATGGTAGACAGTTTCGTTCGCCAAATGTGCCAACCTTATCGTCCTTATCATAAGTGTAGTAAAGATACCAAATATTGGAAGACACAATTTTGATCCAGTTTTTTATCAGTCATCAAACTGCGGAAACCATTAAATAAATAGTACCTTCCTAAAATGTATAGTAGGAAGCCCCGTCAGTATCGGGCGGGAATGTGTTGAACTGGCATTCCAGATATCTTCGGTCAGAAAATATTGAACTTACTTGATTCGAATATACATTGACAAACAAACCTACCATACAGCTTTTTAACTGAAGAACCCTCAAACCACATTCCTAAACGTACAATATTCAACCAAACACATCCCACAGTTCAAATAAACTCTATAATTTGAAAAGCAAATAAAAATGTATTTAAGTTGCTATGACTAAGAGAAGTTACATAAGAATTATCCTCGCCTACTTATGCAAGCATTTTATCGTTATCTACCTGCGATCCAAATCTTTTGATTCAATGATTTGCATAATAATGAAAGGAACTTCGCGTCTCCGTGACGATCTTTAGGAAACCATTTCTAAACGAATTCAGACTTGCAAGGTTCTGTCATATACCTACTACGTGGAGGAACAGTAGGTTATTTTCTTGTAACGCTGATGAGAAACAAGCAACAATAAATGTAAGGGACAGAACTCAGACCAATTACAATGCTGGCGCCTAATTAACGAGAAAAAAATATCTAAAAGAATTAATGATACCCAGCGGTGTCATCAGGGATACTGAGGTATCGAATGTGGTGAAGCCCTTCTCAAGTGACCGCGTAGGCGTCCCGACAGGTTTGAGAAAGGTTATGGCTATATCTATGGAATTTAGACAAAGCACGTGTAGGAAGGGCTGAGTTATCTTTATGAATAGAGGTTCGGCGTGGGACGTGAATGGGCATCATTAATTTGGATGTAATGACAAAACTTATTTCCATTTTGGGTCGGGTCGGTACCTAGGTACTCGATTCCACCAAAAGTTAACAGATATTTCTGACACAATGAAACGGGCTGTTTTAGACTGAATGGGTTGAGAAGTTTTGAGGTTAAAGGAAATTGGTAGGAAAATTTCGTGGCCAACAGTTGAGAAGACTTGGGTGTTCCTAATTACCTACTGGTGTCCGACATATCCAAACTAGTTTTATGTGAATTATTCACTATTGTAGAAAATGTTTCCGACGACTCAATTTCAATTAAGTATAGATACTATGCGTGCCAACTAAGAATAGGATCGCGCTTGCTTCAACTTCACACGATAACTGTCAAAAAGTACCGCCAGCAAAAAAATAGTTAATAAGAAATTTAATGATTTTTTTGGTTCAGAGATATAAATTTAATTATGGTTTAATTATTCTTGATTTTATTATTGGATAATTTTGGATAACTTAATTCTACAGGTAAGAAGTACCCAAGGCAAATTAACAAACACCTAAAAAAAAAACACCTGACGAGATATTGGTTTTGGATAGTTTTGACTTAATTGCTGTAAGCAGTATAATAAACTCTTTTTATTTGGTACAAAAATAAGTACAACAATGAAAAAAAAAAAAAAATTATAAATATGCTTTTACTTTCAAATCCTACTCATTTATAATTAATTTGCCGTAAAATGTATAAGAAATAGCAAAACAGCGTACATTAAATATATAAACTGAACATAATTTGTACACAATTTTTGTTAGCGCTTATTAGTTAGCGCGTATTATTGAGCAAGATGGCGGTTTTGACAGTCCTATTCTTAGTTGGCACGCATAGTACGTGTATAAACATAACATAAGAAAACAAAAATAAATTAAGATATGTAATATACTTGTGACTCATAGTTCTTTATATTCTAACTTAGGTAATAGACTAGAAATTGGATTATAGGTACTATTGGATTATAGGTAACTTAGGTAATAGACTAGAAATTGGAGTATAAGTCAGATCACGGCCATTCCGCAACTTTGAGTTACTAGATATGTAAATATGGATCACGAATGCTAAGATAGGAATCAAATGTCAATGGGTCAACAAACTAAGCACATTACTATGCTCATTCCACGACCAAATCGTATTAACACGATAGCCTCTGCACAATTATTCGTATTTCTACACATGGTCTAGAAAAAGTATTTCTCAAGGCGACAATTTTAGAGAAATTCGTCTTATTTATTATTCGTCTCGTCACATCCTACCAGGATACCAGTCCAGTTATACATTCTGAATACTTATATTTGCCTACTCTAATTTATTCAAGCGATATAATTTTAACAAGTTTCATTTAACAATTTGTTTTTATTTAATGCCATATATATCTATTATCAAAGTAAAAAGTAGTCTCAAGGTCTACAATTGTTTGGACCTCGATTTTGGATCAATATTACAAGGCTATCAGCATCTTTTAACTTAGCTATTTATCTGCAAAGTATCGCCTGGTTATCTAACTTTACAACACAATCTATAGCGACGTTGACTAAACATGGCATGTTCATTTTACCTTTCTCTGTAAAACTAATTACTTTTGTTACTCTAGATGGGAGAACAGCAGCGGTATCCACTTCCAGCCAGCCCTACCCATGGCTATCTATTACATAAGCGGTCAAACAGGATACCATAAAACTTAACTGGAGGCATTTTGTAATTGAATTAAAAGTCGGTAGCCGACTGTTTTCTCTTTCAATTGATCTACATGTAAATTGATTGAGCAATTTGGTGTTTAGTTATTATTTTGTCTTGATAACAAGGCAATTTGAATATGAACTTTTGGATCTATGTATCTTGTTGATTAACTATATTGCTTTGCCTCTTACATTTACGTAAGTATTTATGATACTCTTGATATATTTGTTGATAATTATGTTGTCTAAACTGCAAATCAGTCCGTGTTTGGCGTAAGCCATAAGGAGGATTATATAAACCTACGTATCTATCACAGCCGTAAGTCTGCATGTGTGTATTCAACTAGAGGCATGGACAAACAATCCACGTACTATAGATTAGATTAATTTACTCAAACAATTGACCAGGCAAATTAATTTGAAGCATTGAGCACGGGATATTAATATGTAGTACGAATTTCCATCAATCATGCTATGTAATCTACTCGCAATAACGCTACTGGTAACGTGAGTACGGTTTTAGAAACACCGAAAATAGGTTATAATAAAATATTGATCGTCAAAATCAACGTCAAAGACCTTTCAGAGCGAAAAATAGAGCTCACCCACGTAGATATAAATGTCGTTTCTAACATTAGAACAAAAATGATACAAGTATATTGTAAGAGACATGGACGGCCAAGAACAATTGTGAGACTTAAGCAAGTTTTCACATCTGCATCAAACAGAAAAGGATTATTTAAAAGTTATGGTACTATTCTATGTATGTTACAGTTTGTAATAATAATCGCACTCAATACAAGATAACTCTAAAGCCACTCACTAAGCATGACTCGAGTTAAGCATAACCCTACAAAGCAAAACTCTACCCAAAAAGCTACGACACTTCGAACCAAGAGAATCACAAATTCCTCAACAGAGTTGAAACTTTATCGATCCAAGGTGTTACTCAACACCGTGCCGGCCGTAACTCTTATCTGCAGCAATTAACCTTGCAAGATATCTGATAACGCTGATGAAGCACTGGGTCAAAGCCTCCTTATCGCCGGAGACAAGGGAGGCTTTTGTTCAGGTGAAAGGTTGGTGGTGCTCGCCGCACGCAGTGAAACGTGATTTGGATCGAGTTGACAATTTAGTGTATTCTCCATGTTATAGGTACTTCATCCATTAGTTCTATTTCGATGATTGAGCAATGATGAAGCGACATGTGTTGACAAAGAGAGATCAACATCCAACAGAGGGATATAAATGCTATGGATGATGATGATGAAGTCTACACGCGTGACTATATGTACATATTTATTAGCTATCACAGTTGTCTTCTTCTTCGATGAAGGTATGAGGTAAGTGGTCAAGGTCTGGTTTCAAGCTGCCCACGTGCCTCTCACTTGTTTTCCTAACAGTATCAGCTGGGATTTATAGCTTACGTGTTATCCTATCCACGTTAGCATCCAGATGTTAATACCATTTCTTGCATGTCCGCATCGACAGTTGCTTAACTTCTATTATCGCGTCAGATCACCTGAGTCGAGCTACAGGCGCTACCTATTTTTAGTATCATGCATCTACACGCACAGAGTGACAGGTATTTTCTTAGGTTAACCTGTAACTTTAGTTAATCGTTCTTTCAGCACACTAAAAACGAGCTTTTCCATTATCCACTACACGACAGTAATCGCCTATAATGCGCTTAAACAGCTCCTTCCCGATATAATTATCGTCTTCTCTCCGAGAACAGCTAATATCTTCTTGACATAGGCAGCTTAATGTCTCAACATGTAGGAAACAGGTAAGCTAGTACCCTTAATTTTATATTATTAAACCGTAAGAGCTATGTTAGCTTGAAATTGGTACCTGTTCAACTACGTTAAAAGGTAGACATGGGTATACATACTGCAGCTTAGAAATGCTTAGAACTAAATTGAGATTGCTGGTTGTTCAAGTATTACAGGAAATATTTACTTAGGCTAATTACTATAACTACTTACGTGCAGGTAAAGTGGAGCCTTTGTAGGAGAAATGTACTAAGGGTACTTAGGACTAAGTGTATTTATCATCATCATCATCATCCTCAAAGAATTATATCGCTCTACTGGGTCTTTCACATATCTCGTTATCGTCTCGGTCCCGTGCCAATCTAGTACAGGTTAAACCCACGACAGCTGTGATGAAGTCGACCTATATTACTTTCTTGGACCACCAATACAGATAAGTATGTATGTTACTAAACCGTATTACCTAATTAACTTTTAATGGGAGACTAGGAGATTTCATATCCTCTACACATAATGTATACAACAAGCATACCAAATAGGTACTTAGTGTGTTAGTACTATAATTATAAACCAGCATTTATCTAGTGATTAAGTCGTTGAACGCTTGAGTGATAATCCAAGATGTAACTTTGCAAAGATCAAATGAACTTTAACTTCAACAAATGTTTAAAAAATCAAAGGTTTGCATATTTTGTTTTCTGATTATAGCCTTTAAAACTAAGTTAATTTAGTTAAGTACTACTTGGCTAGGTGCTTATAATAGGATATAATAAAAGAAAAAGAAAGAAAACACAATCAGTATTGGAATCTCAAAATACTGTAATTATTAACTTATGTAGATATTTCAACCAACTCAAAAGTTCTCAAGCATAAAGGCACGTGGCCCTACATTAAATAACTGAACGCAGAACGTTTAGTTATACATACTTTGACCTATCAATACATCAATAATCAAGTCAACGAACCTATCTGCTTATAAATAGGTATCAGGTATTATAGATACAACTCAGGTCATGAACCCGTTTCCGCCTGGCTAACATCCTCCGTAGGCGGTTATTGTAAACATTCCATGTAAACCGAACATAAACACAGCGATATGGTGAGATATGGCCGTGCGCTTCAAAACTACGAGAATGTATAAATAAAACATCCCAAACCGAGCCGTACAATGTAAATAATGTCGTAAGCAGTCAACAGACCTTTCGACAATCAGTCAACGCCAATCCGACATTCGTCTTGTTAATTACCGACGTCTCAATACAACGCCCTATTCATAATGTTCTAGGGATAATTAAACCTTCCAGAAAATTAAACAAACGCCGTCTTTCAGGGCCGTGGAGGCCGTCCATCATCGCCGTCTGGTGGCTGGCTCCGAGCGTGTCGTCACATGTCGCGGGACAAAAAAAAGAAAGACAAACAGGTCCCAGGATCGAATTCCCGGACCGGTTTCGGCTCTCAGCTCTCTCGGTGGCTCTAAAAGCGGTCGTGAGTCGTGAATGAATTTTTCGTATAGGTAGGTGTTAAACTGGTAGGGCACGAGGAATGCCGCTCCGTAGGTAGGCCAGTTGGTTGCACGAGAATCAAAAACTTATGTCGGTGAAAAGCCTGTAATACTGTTTTCATCGAAGGATTAATCCCCGATCGTTTAACCATCAGCGTATAGGATCATAAACTCGACACTCGTAATCTCAGCATCAATTTCAAAACGTTTCCCATAACGTTCGAGAGCATTTATCATGAGTTTGACTACCCATGCTCCAGGGGATTAATTTTTATAGCGCTTTTATAGCTTAAATCCTTGCACCCATAAAGATTGAAATCTTACGAGTGTACGCATATCTGTAAGAAATGCTCGAATGATTATTTTTGAACCTGACACAAAATTCGTAACAAAAAGTAGACTTGTGAGAAACGGTCTGTAGCGACGCGGCTTCTATTTTTAGAGCAGTTATCATTACCGATGGGAGACATGCACCAGACCCGACGGTTTCTGGCATTCCAAACAACAAACATGGAGGCACTAATTATAATTTAACGGACTGCAGGGAGGGCCCGATGAAATGTTTGTTTAGAGTAGTGGAGCGAATGAATCTGTGCAGCCGTGTGAGTTGTGCTCTTCTGTGATATGGTAGGTACGTGAAGATAAGCGAGCTAGTGATTTTCCTACCCGCGTTTCCTCTGAACACGAACGTTTATTGAAGGGAACTGGAGCGGACCGATTTTGAAGCGAATACAAGGTTGGCACGTTTCGTATTGGATTCCATGGGATTTAAACTACGTATGTTGAGATTTGCTAGAATTTGATTGAAAAAGCTAAGGAAATCTCCTCTGCCGTTTTTTTATATATTTTTCTACATATACGGTAGAAAGAGAGCGCCGGAACGAGCACAAATGCTAACTGTCAAATAATGTCGATCATTAAAAAGTTGCGTCAGAAAAACTAATGCACTCTTCTTCTTCTTCGTATGATCTAAGTGCCCAAGCTCTGGAGTTGAGTTTTCTAGCCGCCTGTAAGTTTCTGACTCAGCTTGCAGTACAAATGCAGTAAGAATATGTTTACACACGTATTTAAACACCTTGCCAGGTAAAGTTCGTTGGCAGGTAATGAAAACTATTGAATTGGAATAGAGCAGGCGCTTTAGCGAGTAAACACTAACAAAATACTTCGGGTATAACAAATAGCTTGGTTTGGAAATATACGCGCTGACTGACGCATTATTGGGTAAACAATTTGATGGTCGACACGTGTAGTCAAATTGAGTGGTTTTGTGTATTTAGTTTTTGTTGTAGTAATCTGAGTTACCTCACCAGTTTTTGCGAGGATATCTCGCTTACTTGCCTTGACAATGGCAAGAAGTGCATAAGGCATATTACAGTCATCACTGATTTTTTGAAAAACGTCAGTAAATTATATTCGCAAATGTAACAAAATATAACCTGTATGTCTATCATAAATACCAGAAAGAAGGATATGGAACGTCAGGAAAAAAATATGTTCTATGGACGTGCCAAATTGGCGCAATGTCTTACACCATCTTGACTTTTATGTCTCAGGAATAAAGAACCTCGAATATGTATCTACTCACAAGACATATAGTTTTGAACATTAGAAGTACTAGCTCGTTTAACAAAGATATAGATCATCATAAGAGAAAAGATCTGTGAATATCTATCAACATCATCGACCTATATCTTTTTGCTATGTCTTCTTTTTCAGACCCTCAAAGACCAGACACAATTTGAGTAACAGTTTTTTTTTAAATTATTTTAAGTACTTAGTATCTATTAGTAAAGCAGAAGACAGACGTGCGTAACAGTCTCAGAGCGTTTATTGCGACCAATTTCCCAATAGCTCAGGGCTAAGTGAGAACAAGTTTCCCAATGGCTCAGTAACGGCAGGCAACGTTTGTTGAACGTGTGATTGTTAGTGCAAGGTAAGTAATTGACCAAGTGCGAATCGGACTCGCGCTTGAAGGGCTTCGTACCAATGTCTTTAAAAATGGCAAAAGAGACGTTTGTTATATGGGAGCCTGCATTAAATATTATTTTTATTTCAATTACATAATTTATTTTTACCCGACCCCACATAGTGGGAAAAGGTGAAGGCAAAGAAGAAGAAGAATTTATTTTTAATTTATACATATTTAAATATTCTGTTAACATTTAGAGAGTGAAGCAAATTTCGTAATAAAAATAAGGAAAAAAGTGCTTAAAATTACGGGTGTTTTATGGGAGCCCTGTAATATTTTTGTTACTTGTTTTTTTTAACCAGCCGTGTGTGAAAAAAGAAAAAAAAAGAAATGATATACAGTTTAGTGACAGACGGACAGTGAAGTCTCAGTAATATGACTGTTACCCTTTGAGTACGGAGCCTTAAAAACCTAATTACGTATTTACAGGGCAACTGGATAATGATGACGAAAAGTTACTAATAAAATGTCTAAATGGTTGTATAGCTATCTATGGATAGCCTTTGCGCCAGGTACGATCCGGAGCGGTATTCGCCTGACCTCTCTTATTTTACGCCCAATTTCAGTAATAAATGGCATATTAAATATAACGATAACTGTTAGCTGGTAACCCCGGCAATGTGAACACTTACCATGGAATTCTGCTCAGTTTTATTGCAATATAAAGTATAAATACGTGATAAATCGTGCTAAAACCACATCAAAACCATTCCAAGGATATCTAAAACGTTTACAAACACTGCATGAAGATTGCATATTGTTGGTGAGCACTTTAATCTGCATTCTATGTTCGAGTTCTCAGTTATAACGAATCATAACTCAATTATTTGAATTAGTAATTAGCACCAAACAACAAATCACAGCACTGATTACTAATTACATTGCTGTTACCATATTTCAAAACAAGAAATTTTAATATCAATCACTGTAAAATCAAAGAGAATGTTGACATATGTTACGTTTCATAGACAATTGACATTTCAAAGAGGAAGCAAAACCACTGAAATTAAACACAGATTATAAAACTTAATCGATTAAATTAATTGGTGCCGATTCGATTATTATCAAAAATAAAATAAATTTAGCAAGAAACTAAATTTTTTGGCAACGATGGAGGTTAATGAAAATCAAGATTCGTTAAGTACAATGGACATCAGTGAGCATGTTACTTTCCGTAAATATCGAAAATGCAACTCATTATCGAGTCTCACTGACTCATCGATTTTTGAAAGTTCGACTCATAGTCTTCCTAACAACTCCTTTACCGACAGTCAAATAAATTATAAAAAAGATATGGAAAATTTAAATATCAAACTTCAATCTGCAAACAATGAAATAAACAATTTATCCTTAGAGAACGCTCAGCTAAGGAAAGAAGTCGATAAATATAAAAAACTGTGGAACACCTATAAAAAAGTTGGATTTTGTAATACACCTACTTCGGCAAACAAACCTAAAAAAAGAAAGATGCATAGATTAGTATTTGACGAGAGTCAAAACGAGAACTCTGATGAACGTCGACTTGAGGGCGCTAGTGAGCATGAATATGAGAATACTGTTGAGGGTCAAAATGAAAATAATGATGCTAAGGGAATATCTGTGAACATGGATGATGATAAGTGCCAGTCTGTGAATTTGGATGAAACAAAGCGTGAGATTCTCGTAAATTTATCGCCTTCACCAGCAAAAGGAAATAAACAGGAAACATCCGATACTAATGATATGAATAATTCCGTATCTCTTCATCAAGACGCCAATGACGATAATCTAGTGCATAAATTAGAGTCAAATGTGCCGGAAAATAACAGAAAAAATTTGATTAATGCTAGCAGTATATCAAACATTTGTAACAGATTAGATGATAAAATGGAAGCAAAGAAGAAAATACTTATTATAGCAGATCAACAAGGACGTAGCATCAGGAACACACTACAACGTCTGATTGGTGAAAAATACTGTGTCAAAAGCTTATGGAAGCCTGGAGCTACTCTTGAAAATATTTTTGAGTCAACTGCGAATGAAGTTCGTAGCTATACAAAAAATGATTTCGTCGTAGTAATAGGTGGGTGCAATGATAAAAACCCTTTTGAATTTCAGCGTAATCTGAACCAATGGCTTAGTTATACTAAAAATACGAATGTGATATTAACAGAAATTCCGTATAATAAAACATTAAATGAAACAAAGCTCAACTATACTATGGAATTTATAAGCGGAAAATATTGTAATGCAACCTATCTTGATATGTATTATTCATCACAAATGCCACGCCGACACTATTTTGCTGTACATACTTGCCAATTATTGTTAAGAGAAATTTTACGCCAGAATTACAATGTTGAATATCATAACTATGTTAAAAATTTCAAAATTAATACCAAAAAATGCACCACTAGGACTGATAAACAAACACAGACTGAAGCTGACGTAGGAGAACAAGCCATCAATATATCAGTGTGTAGTAGATTATCAACATGTAATATGACTAACCAAAATAACAATATTGTAAGTAATGACGATGGTCAAGATGAACCAAGTAAACCTAATTTATTTCGTGTATAAAAGTATTTGTACCCTACACCAAAATATAGATGGTTTGGTCAACAAAGCAAATGCGATCATAGTTAATTTATCCAACCTAGAGTCAGAAGGAACCTATGTAGATATTTTATGCTTTACAGAACATAATATGAAAGAATGTGATATTCCGTTTCTATCTATACCTGGATTTAAAATAGCGGCACATTATTGTAGGGCTCGGAGATCTGGTGGATCATGTATATTAGTTAGACACGGCATATCATTCAGTGTATTAAGTGAAATCAATAGCTTATCAATTTGTAATATATTAGAATGTGCTGCCATTGAAATTATAGAGCATAAAATGTATGTTATATGCGTGTACAGGTCTCCTAAAGCTAAAAAGGTACTAGTAGAACAATTTTTTAATCAGCTTAAGTTAGTGCTAAGAAAAGTGTATCTCAAACATGGTGTCAAAGTAATTATTTGCGGGGATTTTAATATTAATTTACTTGAAACAAGCCAACGTGTAAAAGAGTTTATGGACTTAATAAGTATTCATAATATGAAGTTTCTTTTTAAACAACCAACTCGATTACGTAGTGGGACCTGTATTGACAACATAATTCACAATGTACGAGGGGGGTCAGGTAAAATACTGGAACTTGCACTTTCTGATCACACAGCACAAACTTTTGTATGCCCTGTAAAAAAAAGCTGTCGAATCAAGTCATGGTTTGTAACAAAACGTGACTACAGCTCTGAAAACCGATACAAGTTTATTGAGTACATAGGAAGTCTCAGCTTCAAAGATGTATATGAAAGTGTCGATGCCAATGAAGCCTTTAATAATTTCCATGATATTTTGTTACTTTTCTATACCATGTGTTTCCCTGAGATTAAAGTAAAATGTCATCATACAAAGCGCCCAAAGTGGGTATCTAAAGGTATAAAAGCATGTGCAAAGAAAAAAATATCCCTTCTTTGGAAACATAGAAGGAGTAGAACTGCTAGTACTCGAGAAACATTTAAAACATACTCGAAAAGATTTAAGAAGGTTATTAAATTAACCCAGAAAGTACAGAATAGCTATTATATTAAAAATGCAAGAAATAAGTCAAAAGCAACTTGGGATGTTATTAACAAACAGAAAACTTTATTTCCTAATGATACTGTACCATTAATCATAGACTCAGAAGGAAATGAAATAATAGAACCGGTAAAAGTAGCTAACTATTTCAATGAGTATTTTGTTAACATTAGTAAAGATAACTCCCTGAATAACATGCCATATAATACTCTTAACGTTCAGAGTGTACATTCGCTATTTTTATCACCCACTATTCCAAATGATATCAGTAAAATTATAACTGGACTTAGAAATACAAGTAGTGTAGGAATTGATGATATTAAGACACTAATTCTTAAAGATGTCTCTATTTTTATTGCTCCAGTTTTAAGCCATATAATTAATCTTTGTATAGAGCAAGGTTTGTTTCCTGATAGGCTTAAAATATCAGTAGTTAAACCATTACATAAAAAAGGGAATACAACTCAAGTTGATAACTATAGGCCCATTACGCTAGTTCCTGTAATATCAAAGGTGTTTGAAAAAGTTATATACAACAACTTATATTCCTATTTTGAACAACAAAATATGTTTACAAATGATCAATATGGCTTTAGACAACACAAATCGATCAATTTGGCTATATATAACTTTCTTAAAAAGGTTATGACAAGTGTAGACAGTAAAAAGAAATCAATAGCTTTATTTATGGACATGTCTAAGGCCTTTGATAATGTTAAACATTCTATTCTGCTATATAAGCTACATCAATATGGAATCAGAGGAAATGCTCATGACCTAATAAAATCCTACTTATTAGAACGCGTACAAGTTACCCATTTAAACAGACTATGTCCAAAAACCATTACAGTAAGAACATACGAGTCAGAGAAAAAAATTGTACGATATGGTGTTCCTCAAGGAAGTGTTCTTGGACCTTTACTATTTCTAATTTATATTAATGATTTTCCGAGTGTGACATTGAATCCTATGACATTATTTGCTGATGATAGTACAATTTTATTTACTACTGACGAGCTTAGCGAACTACAATCTGACATAAATTTAACATTGACATCTCTTATTAATTGGCTAAATACAAATAATTTAAACATTAACATTAACAAAACACATCTAATGTATTTTAGAAACAAACATAATAAGAAACTTAACTTTGATATTTGTCATAAGGATAAACTAGTGACAGAAGTAGATACTACGTGTTTCCTTGGTTTGACTATAGACAATAAATTAAACTGGACACAACATATAGACAATATTTGTAGGCGACTGCACCAATTTGCGAATGCTCTTTACCAACTTAAAAAAGTAACAGATGAACAGACACTTTTAACAGCGTATCATGGTCATGCCGCGTCAGTGATACGGTACGGAATTATGTTCTGGGGAAACGCCACAGACAAGGAAAAAGTGTTTAAAGCTCAAAAGAGATGTATAAGATCTATCTGCGGTCTAAAAAAGAGAGATTCTTGTAAAAAACATTTCATACGCCTTAATATACTGACTGTACCATGTATGTATATAAGTGAAATAGCTGTATTTATAAGGTCAAATCCCGAGCTCTTCGAAATGTGGCCTGTTGAGAGTAGACGGAAAGGTATAATGAGACACTTTGTTACTAAAACAGCATATCTATCTAACAGTGTGTTCGGTATGGCGCCTACTATTTATAATAAAATACCTAATGATATTAGATGCACTGTAAATTCTCACATGTTTAAATCTAAGTTAAATGAATTTCTATGTAAAAAAGCCTATTATAGTATTAAATTCTTCCTAAATGATAAATAAGTTATGTCAAATGTGAATTAAATACTTACCTACTTGCTCATGTCTATAAACCCTTTGGGTAGAAACTAGCGGAATAATATTTAGTTTAGTTATAAGTTTTTTATGACATCCAATATAACACCTATTGTACCTGGTTTCATAGACAATAAATAATTCATTCATTCATTCATTCATTCATTCATTCATTCACGAATATAATAAACATTTTGTCGCAGGTTACCAAGCTTTCGGCCAGTCGCGCGTTGGATCGACGACATACGATACATCCATCATGGGCAGGACCTGTATTAGGGCAGCACAAGACCGAGACGATTGGCGTACACTAAGGGAGTCCTATGCTCAGCATTGGGCATTAAATGGCTGAAAATGATGATGATTGTAACATTGAGCTTTAATAAGGCGTATGGAACGGTAAGTAGGTTTTATTCAACAATTTTCCAGTCAGACAGATAGCCGTTGACCAAAAGCTGTTAAGTGTTATTTTGTACTGTAACCGCCCTTATGGTTGTGTACAAGTATCTAATATTTTTTTTTCTTTAATTGAAAAGGAGTTTTGTCGGTAACCGACTATGCCACTCCTATGAGACTTATACATCATAGTAAATAAAAATCAAAAAATCAGCTTTATACATCCAGATAAATATCTGTTAGTATCCTGGCTTCATCCGAACTGGGTGAAGCCAATATACTGTTACAGATACCAATATTATTATAATCCTGATTCAAGTAACTCTGTATGTTAGTATGAACGTAACGGACGTGCATTCCTGGCGGCGGAAGGAGGTGGTCTGCCGAGGAAGTCGGATGGAATGGCTGTCATTTGAGCTTGGAGACGGCGCGCCGGGTAATGCGAGGTGTAAATAGAAATTGTTGTGCATAGCAGTTAGTATCACATATACTATAGATGCGTTTTATGTATTGTAGAAAGTGTTAGGAAACTATTTATTAACAATAAGGCCCTAATGTAATGTTTGTTATGCACAGCCAAATATTGATGACAGTTCGATAGTACCTATTGGTTGTGCTTTGTGTAATGTTCGTATTCGTCATCCATCTATATTTTATTCGACGACCTCGTTGGCGTAATCGTTACCATGCCATGCCAATTAGAAGGTTCCGGGTTCGATTCCCGGCACGGCCAACATCTTTGTGGTAAACTAAATTTGTTGGCTGTCGGTCAGGGTGTTAAATCTATACTATAAGACTCTTTGTCCTGACTCATTCATCTATAGACAACGCAGAGCCCAAACGGCTGGTCCTAGGGTTATGAAATTTGGAGGGTGTATTTGTTTTAGTATGTAGACGCGTACTAAGAACGGATTTTTAGAAATTCCACCCCTAAGGGGGTGAAAGGGGGTAAAACAGTTTGTATGAAACTTCTTTGTTTTTAAACTCCTAGCAATGAAATTTGAAATATGTATAGTTTATATAAAATTAAAAATAACCGTATCAAGTTTTTTTGCCAGGGGTGAACTAAGGGTTTGTAATGGGGGGTGAAAGTTTGTATGGAAAATTCTTTGTTTTTGAACTTCCAGCAATGAAATTTGAAATATGTATAGTTTATCTGAAAATAAAAATGAAATAGTATCAAGTTTTTTTGTCAGGGTTTGTAAGGGGGGTGAAAGTTTGTATGGAAAATTCTTTATTTATCAAGTTAAAGTCTTGAAAGTTGTTATGGTAGTAGATTATTAAATGGTTAAATTAAAATTATTATTTTTTTTTTGCCAGGGGTTCATTAAGGGGGATTCCATTGGGGTTTAAAGTTCAAAGAGAAAGTTTGGTGCTTTTGAAATTAAATATTTCTGAATTGGAATTTAAGTAATATGTGATTCACATAGTGGTAGTTCACGTTATTTATATTAAAACTAGCTGACCCGGCAAACGTTGCTTTGTCTTAATAATTATTTCTAAGTATACAGTAGCCGATTCTCAGACCTACTGAATACGCATATAAAATTTGGAAAAAATCGGTCAAGCCGTTTCGGAGGAGTACGGTAACAAACACTGTGACACGGAAATTTTATATATAAGATAATGGCTTGGAGAAAATGATCTAATCTGTCGCATCATCACCAAAGTAGCTAAAAACAGAGGTTAACTTGATCTCAGGAATTGAATGCGGAAAGACAGATTCAGCTCATTTTGATATCGTAGTAATGTAATGTTTATAAAATTGGCACGGGAATAGGATACAATAAAAAAATTCCACAGGGTATGCGAAAAGCGACCTACACGCGGGCGGAGCCGCGGGCAACCTCTAGTGTTTACATAAAATATGTTGTATATCAGTTGTGTTAGCAACCATAACACAAACTAGAAATGGTTCAGTATGGGGTTAACCAGCCGTGTGTGAAATGTGTCCTAATATAAAAAAAATCTCTTTCTGACAGTCGTTCCCAATAAACGTCTGCGCTTTTACTCTCTCTTTTATTGATATAATACCTAGCCTACCTATCAATATGTAACCTTTAAAAGTATGAGACATATTGTGGTTAGTGGTTAATAGAGACAGCGGTTAGAAAGTTGACGAGAACTGTTTGTTGACTGAACGAAACAGCGAGTAATATAAACAGTGTAACTTTGAAGTCTAATCTAGCAAATACTTAATGTATAATTTATTCACCGGTGCATAATTTAACAGCAAACAACCACTAAACTCTTCTTTTGAATGCTATCATAATTTTTGTCTACCTACTACAATGCTTAATGAAATTTTTGCCTAATAATGGAAGTCCTCAGGCACGGATTAAGAAATATAATACGCAAATAATGAGTGAATGGCTTTATAAATAGTTGACTACATTACGCGTACAGTCGGAACGTAGCAAGATGGCTAGATTGGTGTTAGCCAATTCGCGGAACACTTTTTTTCTCCTTCCTATTGCGAATTTGCAGAACCGTTACGCTTTTATAAGTACTTTTTTAGCTACTTTCATTGATGAATAAATCAGACTGCGGTAGAAGACTCTTATATAATTCTGTATAACGGCTATCTAAGTATATAACGTGGTTTCTATCACGAACGTTCTAAATGGCTTTTCCTTTGAAAACAAAATAGCCTCAGAACAATACGCCCGCCGTCGTTCAGTTACGATTGTATTCATGTGTTACGGCCATTTTAAAAGCTTTTATCGAATAAAGATTTTAACTGACATGATTGGTGTATTTAATGCAGTCCACGCCGTCCAATCCCAATTCCCCACATCTCCAATTTTCAAAGTCCAGATAGCTCACAAATTAACCACTCACAGCTAATACACATACATATAAGAAGTGTCTTTTGCACATAATATCACTTGGCATCCGAACTTCGTCAACAGTCAATCCTCTTACACTTAACCTTACACTTACCAACTTTATTAAATCCTCGCAATCTACAAGCCAAGCATACTTACCGACCTAAATATAGTCCAACTCAAGTTCTCTCACGAAGAAATCTGAAGGTGAATCGAAGACGTAGCGCCACTATAAAGTCCATGCATAAGCCGCTCGCTTCATCAATATTCATCAAACTCATGCACTTCCCGCTTACGCCTGCAATATTACGATTTTATTCATAAAAACTTATAGCCTGCATTAAATTTGAAGGAAATGCTTGGAGCGGCTGTTAAAACAATAGGTTTTCTCGGTAAAGCGAACGTTAGTCACCGTTTTATTGAAATTCTTATGGAATCTGCAGTTCAGCTGAGTAAGGGCGTACCTAAGGCGGTAAGGATAAAGGGCTGGCTTAGATAGAATTCAGAAGTAAGAAAAGTTTTATTTTTTGAACTTAAGAAAAATAGATATTAATCGTCCTAGGGTGAAAATAAATCCCCATAAGAGTTGACAAATTTCATCAAGACAATTTAGATTCCTAAATCACATATACACGAAAATGAGTTTTCAATCTAGAAACTAAGATTTTAATCCTTCTTGTAGGTATATAAGAATATAATAGAAAACAATGTATTATGACAGTACAAAACAAATACCGAGTGCAAGTAAATCAATACAAGTAGAATCATACACAAAAACAAATTCATCAAAAACTTATTTAAATCGAGGATCCTCGCTTGCGCAACAAAACTCGCAGGAGTGGGTGGAGTGGGCTACACTGACCAAAAGGATACTCTAATCAGAGAGGAAGCGGCACCCACCCACTCGTATCTGCACCAGCCCTATCTATGTGCGGAGGATTTAGCTACGTAATGTAATATATCACAGAGCCGACGTCAAGAGGCCGACTCTTGCCGAATGGCGGCACAAATCACGCCAGCGGAAGGCCGTTGTTTTGCTTTTGTAATCAATTTTGGTGCCGCAATGATTCAGTCTTTCTTCAACAATTAATTGTGTGCCCTTTTTGCTGTTGCTTAGAGTGACTAATCAATTTGAAGAAAGTGGTGTACAGTAAGTTTCATTACAATTACAGTAAGTTATTTATCAACAACTAGAGTTTTCCCATTGCTTTGTTTTTCGTTGCTGATTGGGATCAGAGATACCTAGGCGCCAGTTTGATATCAACTCTCTAAAGATAAGAATTGGTGTGACTAATTTCGTATTTGCGATCAATTAGGTAGATTAAAATGGTAGAGACTGTAATTTAATTACTTGTAGATACAAGTGTAAGTGAAGAACCTCGCCATACCTTGTTGATCTTGTCAATAAAATCTATCGTTATCGAGCAGTTTAGTCAAACCAAATCCACAAAGTCAGAACTAAGCTCACAAAACATCAAACCGACTACTGCACCCAGCGCAGCAAATTGCAAACAGATTCAGAAGCTGCAACATACGCCATCCAACACGTGTCGCTCGAGATTGAGCGTGGAATCAAATCCTTTATTTTTAGACTGTCGCGCTTTGTGCACTGAAAAATATGGTCCGACATACCACACCGCACATTTACGACGCGCTGAGCGCCTACAAACAATAGCCGCGGCACCAACTGGCTCCACGCACACACGGCCCCGAGCCTCCGGATTGGCGGCGAAAGTCGGACAACTCACAACCACAAACACATTGGCAATGTGGTTTTATTGCAAGATCTCGCTCTGCTCTAGTGCTTTTGTGGTGAACTAACGCAGGCACATGCACGGAGCGCGCGATGCTCACGCCTTCTAAGTTTGCATCTCCACATTGTATGAGAGCCGTGGGTGGGTAAATGAAATTCTGTTGCGTAATTGTGTTAGCACGTGAGTTCTAATGTACAGGCTCTACCTATGTTTGCTGGTCGCTATTTTATGGTAAGAAGAAATTTTTACAGTATGATAAAACTTTGTTGTGGTTATTGTTTGTGCAGTTCCTGATAACACTTTTCATAGATAATTGATAATATAAATAAGATAAATGGTGATAAAAATATATAACTTTGTATGTAAAAAGGGAACAAAAGGCAGACTCCCATCTGGCTAGTAAAATGTATCAATTACAAACACCGAGTAACCTAAACCAAGAGAAACAAACAAAACAAGAACGAATAAAACTTAAAATATCTGTGCGGCGAGTCTCGCTGAAGGATAGCCCACAAACCGCGGCACAACCAGTTCTTTGTTACAAGTGTATTTGTAAGCGTAGTAGGTACGTGCGCCTCGAGTCAACTCACGATTTGCCCCTTACCAAAGAAACGTAGTCCACAAACATTTCGCCGCACACTGCTCCCATGGAACGAAAACTTTCGGTCGCCCGCTCAAGATAACCGGCAATACATTCGTGACAGTTGACGAAGGTCGCACAACAATCAAAGTTAAATCCCCTGGTGCGGAGACGGCCGTCCTTGCTAAGATTGCTGTTTTAGAACCGACGCGTAAAGATCGTGCGCGGCCCGCGCTTTTACCAACATTTCTAAAGCGGAAACGCTATCCCGAAAGTATTTCAATTGCAAATGTAATAGCCTGAGATAAAATGGAACAACCGCTTCACTATTTGTGTACGAAGGCCGTAGAAATGATCGAGGCACAACTATTCAATAATTCATGAAACTGGTGGTATCAGTCGAGTTGGATCCACTGGGCGTGTGTGCTTTTCTTCGAATGGAAGATTCAATATGTTCATCTTTTATTCACCACTGGTTATTGCTTATTATAGGTTGGTTATGCAGCTTTAACGTTAATTGGTTAACGGTGTGCGATCAGGAGCCTACTTCGTCCCGCTCCAAGGAAACCAAACCTGTTCGTCGTCCGTGGAATAAAAACCCGAGTGACGCCTGTGGCTGACGCCGGAAGGTTGAGTCATATGCGATAAACACTCGTATGTACATTAACAAAAGCCAATCAATGACGATAGTTGCTATCAGCAGGATGTATGATTCATGTGAATAGGAATTTAAAAACGGTTACCGCTGTATCTCCTAAGGAGAAACACATTTGGCTCATCATTTTACAACGCCAGACGAGACATGTTTGCTCATGCTTCGATAGAACAGTCGTGAAAGCATAACGATGTACTTAGATGTACCTTAGCATATTTTTCAACTATGCTGCTAAGTCAAAACTCAACTCAAAGGAGTTCAAATGACAAATAACTAGTTTCCAGAAAACTGAACTTGATCCGAGCAACAGATGACGTGCACGGTCATTAAAAGCAGGTTCTTGTGAACATCTGGTGACACGGCCTTTTCAGCTTACATACTTTTAGTCAAAATAAGGTAAAATACTCGTAGCTGTATAATTATATTAATCTGACAACTGCTATTACATATACTTAAGTAACAAACTTGAAAAATTATGAAATGATCGGGTTGAGAGCATCTGTGTACAAAACATTATATACAAAGAAGTCAATTTCTAAAGGCACAATGACAGGTTTGAATATAATTGTTACTAATTAGTCCATTTTTAGATTAGTAAGATTGAACATCTCATAATCTGAACATAACGAAATGAGGTAATGATGGTGGTGGAAAATTAAATAATTACCGGGTTATTTGTTATTTATGAAAAATAATATATGTATGTATATTACCTAATTCATTTATTATTTTAGTCATTGATATTGAACGTGGTTATGCACTGGCAAAATCATTCATAATAATCATTTAGATAATCTACTTTAGATTATCTTATCTTCTATTTCTTTACCTATCTTTCTATTTCTTTACCTAGGTAATTTTCTTTTTCTTTACCTTGTGTCTTAGCTGTTAATAATTGTGTAAATAAACACTTAAATTATCATGACAATGAAGAGTTCACCACTCATTGACCGCAGGAAGATTCAATTTGCCTCCGACAATCGAAGGATGTATTGTTACCGAAAGGAATTTATAACTCTTTGAATGGATCATATTATAGCGTCACGATGGAAATGACCGTGGCTGGACACGCCTTGAATATACCATTGTTTCTCTTTCAATGTTAATTCTACCTCTAGGGATTCATTGCGGACGGAATTTTAATTGATCTGAGTATGACTGGAACAAAGGGAACGATACTTTATAGATAAGGTGATTGGATATAAGATTATAATTGAGGTTAGAACTGGCATACATATCATAATAAAGTTTTGAGTTTTAGTAACAGGTATTTTAATATCTAACACTGCTGTGTGTCCAAAAATAAGTATGCTTTACAAGTAAAATGAGGTTCCATTAATAATTCGATAATCAAGTTAAATATTTAGATAAGATTGAAGATAAACAAGAGATTTCTGGGAACTATAAATGAATAAATAGTACGAGTAGATAATGTTTCTATAGATTTAATTTAATAGAAATAAGTCAGCCTAAGCACTACTAAAATACAAACTATAAAAACCTCCTGTGACAGGACAGGATCCTGTCCTCATTCGATTTAACTCATCTTCTATAATATTATCTACATCTTTCACCAGTCGTGTTTCGAGATCGACACCAACCCAATTCGATTGTGATGGATAAGTTATCTTCATCACTATCTATAGAGCACATTCGTCAGTCAAATCTACACGTTCCAAGCTGCCAATGTGTTGAATGCTATATCCGTTACTGACACATCAATCACCGGCAAACTAGCGCGAACACATGCTCTAAATCTGCCCACCACGACGGCCAAATGAAAAACAATCCCACAATAGGACTTTCCAGCGCTTTCACCACGTGGCTTTAGCTGCGTACATTTGGAAATTCGATCGAGTGCCGGCGACATGCAAATTCGTCAATCGAAATGCAACATGACATGACGAGTGGGGGTTGAGAGCAGCATTCCTAGCGCGGCAGCTGGCGAGGAGTGGGGCGGGAGGCGGTCATCGACCGTCCTCAGGCGGCCGCACATAAACTACGCAGCCGCATAAGGTCAATACGGCTCGCGCGGCGGACCGGTCGCGAATGGCAATCGCTACAGAAAACCGTTTCGAAACCCGCCATTCTTCGATTCGAAAATCAATTACGGGTCCACGGGCACACACACGGCAAATCTAATTTAACTTACGCAATGTAGGATATTATCTAAAAAGATTGAAAGTAATATGTTTTGTTGTCGCCGGAGCTGCGAGCCGGTCTTGTGGGAGACCCAGTCTGGTCTAGAGATATTAGCGGATAAGCATTGTTAAGCAACCTTATGTATGTTTGTGCGCTACTTTCAATATGTAACGTGGAATGGTTGTAACACTTTACATCGGTACTTGTATACGGTTTTTGCTGTATTTGGCATTAAATATTCGAATGAACGAACATACAAACAAAGGTAAATACGGCTATTCAGACAATCGAACACACAAACATTTGGAATTTGCCATATTTATCAAATAAGAAAAAGAAACAAATATATTAAACATAAACAATTGTGCCAATATTCGAATACAAATAACGATCAAAGTAGCAGCATAAGGTAAAGATTGAACTGCCAAGTATTATAACATACCTCTATGTACGTACATATACTTAATGGATCTACACAAATACAGTCACCTGACATGACATGCAGGTATGAGTCATGCCGCAAGTAAACTGAGCTCAAGAATGTTATCTTATCCACTAGGTAACCGAATCAGTGCCACCTAAACTCTCGAAAATATTTGCACCTTAGTCCGAATAACCTCTAAAACATCTTAAATAAATAATATGAAAAATACTATAGGTACATTAATTAATGACCGCCAAGATGTTTGCCTACCTTTTAAAATGTAAGTATAACTAACTGGGAATATAATAGTTTATAAAAATAAAGATGCAGTTGAAGTTAAGCAGTTATCGTTCGTAAAAATGTATTCCTAATATTTGATCTTATTATTAAACCTTAATTTTTGAGTAAACTGAACAGAATGTGGCAGGTATCAGACTGATAACGCTTGTGTACAATTAATTGTACATACCAAAATGTCGTGTAATGTCAATCTGACCTAAAAGTATGATAACAAGATAGCTCTGAAGAGTCTAGATGGACTGGTGTTCAGGCGTAAATATCAAATTTATCCTATTTATATAAGCTCTTACCTAATTATTATTACTAGTCATTATATACCATGTGTAATGAATAGTGATTATAATGTCAGCCTTATCACCTCTGCCACTTACATTCATTTTAACGTGGGACGACACTTTAAATAGGTCCCAATCGTTAAGCAATCGTCAGAGCCCTTTGGACGGCTTGAATACTTAGCTCTAGCAAAGTTATAATAATTATTACAAGTCTATTAATCGTGTGTTACTTACCTTTACTTACGCTAGCTCAAAGTGTATGCATGTAGGTCGTTAACTTGCCGCCAAAATGTCGCAGGTTCACATTCCAACACGAGAATTTCCACATAAAATCGTCATCGCATGAGTTTCCCACTGCAGCTATAGAAATTTAAACTAGTACTTCTTCGAAAAGAAATGAGCTAAATTTCTTGCAACATTGTGTAATTACTGAAGCTTAACCACTGAATATCACAACAATTATTTGGCCAATTGTATTCGTTCGTAAAAAATAGATTTATAGTACTTTATTGCTCTATCAAATAGCGCTGTAACATTTTCCCCCTTTATTGTCAAGGTCCTTTGGTGTCAAGCCCCTACCCAATCACAAATCGCCGACGACAAAAACTACTGAGTACCTATATACCAAGTTTCGCTGAGATTGGTTTAAAATTACGGCATCTACACGAGAAAAAACGTACAAGCAAACATACATACAGCCAGACAAAACCAATTTTTTTATTGCTTTTGATTAGCCACAGGTAATATAATATATTAAAAAGGTAAATTAATATTGATATTATTCCTAGTAGGCTACCGCATTGGTGCCTGCAAAATGTCATAAATTTATTTCATAATTTATATGGTTAATGGCATAGACTACGCTCGCTAAGTCAATAATTAAACCAGTATCGAAATGACCTCATGGTGTGACGCTATACCTAAAGCACCTAGGCAACCTAAATACATAATAAACACTGCAGGACACGTCATCAATTGTTTGGTGTTTTATTTTGGGTAATTTAATGACTAATGTTGTACATGATTGATGATTAATGTATTTTTTTTTACACTTAATGAGCATGCGCTTGGTCACAATTCACCTGATAGTAAGCGATCTTAAATATGTAGTTGCTTAGAAGAATTACATACACATTCTTGCTTAGAAATTCTTTAGATTATATTACGTTTTAAATAAAATTCATCCATTGTTCAGTTGCTTATGACGATTGCATAAGGTATATTTCTTTCTACTGTCTACTGTACTTTTATTTCACGTGAAGATGATGATGGTGGCTTGTAATCACGGGTAAAGTTTGAAATTGATTTGATTGAAGGCCTGATGATGTTTTATTTATGTTAATAATCTACAGTAAGTGAAACTGAAAGTGTACTCTATTCCATTGTATGCGAAATTGAATATATATTTGGCAAATCGATATCTAGTTTCTAAGCTAAATTTAGTTTCGTATTCATCTAAGTTATAGTAAAATAACATGTGTACTTACCGCAATACGTACAGGAGTGTAAACTCGACTTGTCAGCACACGTAGCGTGACGAATGCATTACGCACAAGTTGTGAGGCATTGTTAGACGCTATTTCAGAATGCTCATCACATCACCTACCTACACCTCACATCCGGCAGGATTATAGTCATAACAACTTTCCATATAAAGCTTATTGCTTATTAGATTTAATATCATTGAAAATTAGACTGAATAAATATTAATATTATATTATTATATATCTAATTCGGCGGTATTTGCCTAAACGATCATCCATTCCTACATGGCATGTAAATTCAATTCAATCGCCGTATTAAGAGTGAAGTTTTATAACAGCAATAAATTTCGGAGTGGCGCGTCGTTTGAGAAATATAAAAATATTTCGAGCATCGCTCGGTAAAACCGCAGCCTTTTCGTCACGCGACAGCAAGATTCCGAGTACAATGGTAAAAGTTTGTTTAGACGTTAACTATTCACGCTTTCGGCTATCTTAAACGCAATCGGAATATTACCAGACAGCCGCTAATTACGCCATTGAAAGCGGGCAAGACGCAACATGATGAATGGGAACCGCGAAACAAAGACGCGCCACGTCCTAAGAAGAAAGCGTACTCACTGTCGTATCCCGCCGTCCAGGCCCAGAGGGAGACCATCGCGAGCAGCCAGTGATACATGAGGCCTTCGATCCTCCAATATAGGGGAGCGCATACGGGTCTGACGAGGCGCAGCAGCATCATCCACACGACGTAAGCGGGGATGGCGTAAATGTTGTTGACGACGGAAAATGCCGTGCGCGCGACGATCCTCGCGTACCAGCTGAAAGCAGGGCCGCGTGGGTTCATCCATGAGCGTCTCGGCAGGAGCCACGCCTGCGGCCGCAACCCCCGCGCCGACATGACAGGTGATATGAGAGTGAGGGTTCCGAGCCTGCGAGACGAGCATGGATCCGACCGTGCCGCGCCCTCCCTGCCGACAGCTGCCTGATGCGGGCTTTCGCCGAGCGCGGACAATGCCGCTGCGCCGTACCGCCGTATCCCAATACAAACACACACAGTACATTCGACGATATTTATTTATGATCATGGATTCACTGTCGGTTATTTCATTAAGTAGATGCGAGTATAAATTTAAAAACGGCCCGCCGGCGAGCGAGCGCGTCGCTCGCCGCCGAGCTTACATATGCGACTTGAGACACACATTTTACACCAATCGACGTAACAATTAACTCGTACGACGCGAGCACACATAGACATACACAATTTATTTTTTCAATATTAACGCTTACCGGTCACCCGGCCGCGGGGGCCGGGCTCGTCGTGTAAAAAAATCAATAATACAAAGTTCATATTTCATAATATAAAATTAAAAAACGACATCGGATCGCAGAAATTATACAAAAATTACAATTACAATAGTCTGTACACTATCTAATATGTACAAAGAGATGCCAGCAGAGATATGTGCGGGGGCTATATTTACAGGGCGCGGCGCGGTGCCAGTGGCAGGCGCACGGCTCACACGTTGTAGTCGTGCGCCATGAGGCTGTGCACCTGCTCGAGGCGGTACGCGAGCCGCTGCTTCTGCGAGAACTCGTCCTCCTCGAGCGTCACCGTCAGCTGCTCGTTGTACCGCTCCGCGTACGCGTACAGCTCGTTGAGCGCGCAGTTCGTGTTGAACTCCTTCGTGTGCAGCCGCGACTCCTCCGCCAGCATGGCGTTCATGTCCTGGTCCGAGATGGCCGGCATCAGCTTTATGTCCGCGTAGTACCGCTCCACCCACTCCTTGTACACCGGGATGTCTTTGGCGTACAGGAGCTTCGAGGAGGGCGAGTCTTTGCCGAGAATGTGATCGGACGTGGAACACGAGTCCATGAACGTTTGCGCGATTACCGACAAGCAAGAATCTACCGTGTTCGACTTGTGGACGTCGAAAACGAAGTTGGGGTTCTTTATGAGATTTACCCAGAAGCGAAGCGGGAGCGAGTTGCTTTTCCACGTGTGGACCACTTCGGGGTCGGATATCGCGTGCTGTAGCGCCTGGTCGTCCAGGAAATCGAACATATACTTTATGGCTAGAGGTAGAGCCGAGCCGCGATGAGCCGTGCTGAAAATAGTCTCGAATAAATCGTCCACAAACTTCTGCAAGGTGCCTTTAGTGGCAAGAAGCCGGGTCAGGTATATTTCCGAGACCATTTTGTTGCCACGCTCGCCCTCTTTTCGCGCGTCATCGTCGTGGTGCCGCACCAGATGCCAGTATTTGAAGCCGCCACCGTGATCGTACTTGAGCGGACTGGCCGGCGGGCTCGCCGAGCCGTATTTACCGCGGTTGAGCGTTTCGTAAGTGTGCGATTTATCGTTTTTCTCGATGTTGGACAGGTTGTATACGGAGCTCTGTTTCGCGACGAGACTGAGGCAAGCACCGTCCGGCACGCGGTAATGGTTGAGCGTGTTGAGTTTGCGCCACTCGCTCTCGCATTTAGTGGTGCTGTCCTCGTCGTAGAGGATCAAGCGGCCGCAGGCGCCCGTGCGCCATTCCAAATCGAGTTCGTCACGACTCGGCCTCTGCGAGTAAGGGGTTGCGCGGTAAATGGCATCTAGACATTTTTCTTTCACTTGGCTTATTGTATCACAGTCGAGAACTTTGACTTGTACGTTCTCTGTAGTAGCCTCTAAGCCACTGACGAAAAATGTCTGCTGCGAGATCGAAACGTTTACGAGAAGCGGTTTGAAGTCGATGGACTGTCGGATCAATTTCTCTTCGCTGAGGGAATATCGTGCTTCTGAAGTTATAGCATCTACGGGGCCCTTGTCTACCTGGCCTTTCATTGACCTAAATAGGAGATATAGAGGTTCACCTGCACATTCGCGGAGGAATTTATACAACAAAAATGTAAACCAAGCACTTAGCATTTTCTCAGCGACGCTTTCGGTACGTCTTAGCAATAATTTGGGGTGGTTTTTGCCTTCCATGCACTTCTCTATCAACTCTGCTAATAGAGTCTTTAGCACGTCAGTGCAATATTCCATCTTACTCTGCAAAGTAACCATAATAAGAGAAGCTACATTAACACGATCGCGCATGGAAAAATATCTATTACTTTCTAAAGTACGAATAAATAATAGGAGGAATGTTTTATTCATAATTAGTTGTCCGAACATCTTCAGACCTTTCTCTCTTCTATTAAGCTCTGGACGTTCCCACTGGAGGACGGCATGGTCGTCAATGTTAGGGAACAGAATCTTCATCGCGTACGTACGGTAGTCGAGGAACGGTATCCCGCCCGTCACCTCGCCCGTCAGATCTGTCATCTCGGTTTGCAACTCTGCAAACGCTTCCTTACATTCAGCGGCTACTCTTAACTCTAAAATATCCATTTGCTCTTGCATATTCTTTAATACTCTAATATTTTCGGTAGATTTTCTTCTATACATAATTAAAAATCCGAAAAAGATTAATAGCAGCGCACATATACTTATACCTATACCAACTAATGCGGGTTTTCCGATAGCTGCCTGCAAGCCGGCTTGAGATGAGTACGAGAGTTTACCGATTTTGTACGTGAGAGCCCGTCCTACCTTGACGACTACTTCCGGCGTGTCGACGCCGTCCGGCAGCTCGTCCCGGGACGGCGGCCGGCACGTCAGCTGGTGCCGCGCCAGTGACGTCACGTTACACAAACTGTCTCCGATATGAACCTCTACATCTCCCTCGGTGCAAGCTCTATCCAGATTTTGCCCATTTATCGTTAAATACTCAGACTTATAATACTTAACATCTTCGTCGAATTTTTCGTATATCGGATCGGGATAAAGCAGGAAACCGTCGCCCGTTTTACTGGTGAGATTTTGCACGCTTTGTACATCGTCCATATTGAAACCGTACTCTAATTCCAAGGGTCTATCTGGATCTAGATTGAGGCCCGCGCTTTCAATGCCCGGAGATTCGCAAATGACATGCGTTTGGTAATCTACTCTGCGACAGGGCGCGATATATGGCCGATTATCGTGGTATACGTATATTTGTGGAAATTGAATGGAATGGAAGTTTCGACCCATCACTTTGATGTTTATCCCGCCGGAGGGTATGCCTTTAGGTTGTTTTCTTTGACTTATCAAAGGGGGACCGGATTCAACCGAAACTACAACCGGATCTTCGATGTATTCAAACTTTTCGCGTTCCAGGGTTCTCATACCGTTATCAAAACGCATTCGTAAAGTTCCCATTTTGAGTTGATAAGAATGGCTAGTTCTACAAACGGCTTCCTCGTGCGATACCGACAATATGGCGCAAGGTAAATCATCGATAAAGGCCTGAATATTACTTCCCGCGTTAAGATATTCCCCTGTGATACGCAATTTAGTGCCTCCGGACTGCGGTCCGTACTTCGGATGAATGGAATTAATTTTAGGGTTCACAAAAGCGTAGTGATGTGTAGATTCTCCGCGATAGTCTGCTACACGAACAAGCACCGGCCCATCTCGAGGCACTTCTTCACCCGGTCCGTCTACCGTACAAACTATTTGCTTCGTTTTCACGTATAGTTCAATAATGGGCTGACATTTGATACCAGCTATGGTAACGCCGTTATAAATGTCGGATATGTTTCGCCCTAGATTTATGCCTTCGATAGTTATGTTAGTGCCACCATCCCACGGACCAAGTTGTGGTCTAAAAGAATGTATTTCGGGATTCGGACAAGTTTGAGTTCTATTCAGCCATACGCTAGGTACACCGCATTGTTCCTGAACCTCACACTTGTCCGACCCTTGGCACCAGCCACAGCCGAACTTCTCAGGCAGAGCGAGACACATGCCGCAGTTGTCTGCCATGTCGTTGCACCGGTAAATGAGTATATGAGTATTATCCGGATTATCCAATGGCTTGGAACCACCCCATATAACAGCGAACGAAGCTGTAATGTTAGGCGCACGCGACGTGTAAGTGAACTCGACGGGTTCACAGTAAATGGTGTCAGCGAGAAGTTGGGCGTTTACATGAGTCACGCGTCCCTCTATATTGAATTGACAAACAAACCTCGTTTGAACGATAAATTGGCCTATTATGTGGACTTTGACTTTTATGGCTTTCTTTACACCGGATGGAACTAGAATTTCATTCGTACCGTCGGACGTGGAATTGATAGTGGGACAAAATCCGGGTCCGGAGCGATAGCTGGGGCCGATTCTACTGACTCCCGTTACGAGGATGTCGTTTCGACAGTTTTCGGCGGTATCGTGCGTGCACCGGTGGCCGTCGACGCACCAGTCGCACGGGAACGAGGAACTGACGCACTGAGTGCACGAGCTGTACGTGTTGCAGTCGAAGAACGTGAAGTTGGTAGCAACGAAGTCAGGGCCCTGTGTAGTGCGAACCGACAGCTTCGCCGTAAAGTGGTGTTGGCCGGTGGGGATCGAAGGCAGAGTGTCGGTACGCGGAGTAGTACAATTCACCCCGTAAGGTTTCCTAGTTGCGTTAGTAATAAGAGTACGATCTAAAGCTGTAAATGCGCATAAGAATTGTCCGTTGAGAGTTGGCAAGTTTTCTATAAGTAAATCTAAAGTCCTCGCTGTAGTTCGTTGCAACTGATTTGGTGTCACTTGAGTAATAGTAGTGCAACGGCCACTGCGATAAGAGATCCAGTATAGGGGATCTTTAGCTGCGTCTTGACAGTCCGAACGTAAGCTGCACTTGTTTTCTAGAGAACACCACCCGCAATAAGGGTCTTTGGCTCCGAGACACGTTAAACACGATTTATATACGCTACACTCTTGAACTTTAACTTTAGACACTTTGCGTTCTGTCATCACATATAAATGCATCAGTTGAGTATCGAAGAATAAGTCCTTGTTAACCGGCGAACCATTATCCACGACGATGTCACCGTACTGGAAGGCGGACGAGGCACTCTCCACGACGATCTTCTTGAGATGTCCCTCGGCGGTGCCCGCGAACACGACTGTGTAATCGCCGGTAGCCGTGGCCGCCACCGCCGTCAGCCTCTTTTTGAACACCGCGACCGGCACCGCTTCCACCGGCTGCTCACCTCCCAGCGGCGTGTTCACATCCAGCCCACAGAAGTCTTCGCTGATGGACTGCAATTTCGTGCCGATACACGCGTGCGAAGGAGATATGAAATCGAGTCCTCTAGATCCGTTACCGCTGAAGCAAGTCTTTATATTCTGCATAAATTTTCTTCGAATGGCTTTCAAGGAATAAACGCACAATGCGGATAAGTTCGAGGGTTTGTTGGTGTTGATAGAGTCGCTCTGGCTAAATGCTGCGAAGAGAACGTCATGCTGAGCCGTTATGCCCAGTTCTCCCGCTAATACTGATCCTGCCTTTCCTACAAAAGCTGCCTGTACCAGGTTATATCCATAGTTGCCTCCTCCTTCTCCAGTGCACGACATCGGTATCTCCGTGTACGAGTAATAGTTCTCGTCGTCGTGGCACACTCTTACCAACTTACTGTAATATGTATCTGAGCCAACTCCCCTCAGCTGCGTTGTTAAAAAATAGCTGAAGCCTTCTGAACTGAATCCGTAAACATAATTTATAGGATATCGTTCACGCGATAATGAATTGACAAACATTCTCGTGCCGGTCGTGACTGCCGTCCTGGCTATCATGAAGAGACGGTCGTCCTCCAAAGAGCGGCTGCTCACAGTGGGAACTTCCGAACGATAGGGCGAGTTACCCGTGAACGTGACCCCCACGTACATAACTTGCGTCATCGGAGGGTTCGGGGGTCCCGGCGCTATGAACGCCACCGTGGACGAGGTAGCGTTGTTCGCCACGACCGGCTCGCGCACTTCGCGCACATCGTGCGAGATGTTGTTCAAGTTGCGCACCGAGCACAGCCCCTGGAGAACGGAGCCGCACGTGATCAGCCGACTCGTAGCGTAGTCGATGACGAGCGCCTTGTTCACATTGTCGGTGGGTTTCTTGACGAAGCTAGCGGGGCAGTCGTAGGTACATTGGGCGGAGTCGTTGACGGGGCCTGTGACGATCCATTGAGCGACTTCCAAGTCGGGGGAGAGCTGATAGATCCTGTTGACGGCACCGACGTAGACTCGGCCCGTGTTGCGGTCGACGACCAGGTGGTCGAACAGCGAGGAAGGCGAGGAGACCGGGTCGGAGAAGGTCCGCACCACGTCCTGGTTGGCGTGCGCGGCGGCGCACGCGGCCCCGAGGGCCAGCAGCACGCGCCACATGGCGCCGGGGCATGTGGCCGGCAGCCTACCGCGCGCCCCGCCGCCCGCCCTGCTCGCCGCGGTGCGCCCGCGCCGCACATCTGCAACGCGATACACGCAGTCAGGCGCGAGGCCCACGCCCGCCCGCCCCGGCCGCTGCCGCCGCGCCGCTCCCATCGCACCGCACCGCTCCGCCGTCGCGCGCCGGCTGTCTTACTCTACTGTAAGTCCTTGCCTACTCGCGATTCCTCCTAGCGTTGACGTCGCGAATGGGACGATACGAGGACCCGCACGAGTACGCGCTATGGCTCGGAGAGGTCCAGTGCGATCGGAGCGAATTCGCGAGCTGAAGTGAGGACACGCAGTGACCCTCTTCGCAGATAACGATATCGGTACCAACCTATTTTTACCGCGATGCACTCTGTGCCCTCTGGCGGTGCGCGCCATTCTTATCGGAGCCGATGTCAAGAGCGCCGGAGGAGAAAGTTAAGTTCATAATAAAGGTTTGTAAACAGCGAGATAATGACATGAGCGCGGCGCGTCGTTAACGGGTCGACGAGCAAACATCCTCCGCCGTGTAAAAGTTAATAGATCGTTCAAAAATAGGTCAGTACCAAGATAGCGCGGTGACGGCGATCCGACACGGCCGGTGCGATGACAATGAGTCACGCGCCGACGAAAGCCTCAGCATCATCATAAAGAGGGACAACTAAAAAATTTGGCATGCTGTTCGCAACGAGGGAGTGAACGTGGTAGCGTAACGATAAACAAAATGAAAATATACTAGGAACTAACTGAAAACATCAATAGTGAGCGTGATGGATACTCACAGGATAGCCATGGCGCCGGAGGCAGTACGGGCTTCTGGGTAATGTACTCGGACTATGCTAAGATCATAAGCATGAGAAGCGCACTCTCATAGTGCGTTTCCAGCGGGACGACCTCGAAAACGAGACCTGAAACAATGAAAGAAATACAGTTAAGGCCAGACATTAACAAGTCAAATTAGTTTGTTCAGCACTTAGTGTCAATGACCTACTCCTAAAGATCTGTACTTAAAAATAAATTATTTTTTCAAAGATGTAAATCACTTAGATAAATAAGTAAATTTCCAGTAATTATGAAAGTGCTTATCCTTACCCAGAGTAACAGCTACTTGTAATGTTAATTAATACTACTGTATTAATTACGAAATAGTCCCATGGTAAATTAGGTACCAAACAACCGAATTATCAAAACTAATGTGAAGTGATATTAATAGATACATAATAAAATAAGTAATTATAATGTTAATATATCACTATTTGTAAGCTAATTACATGTCAGTACGCAGGGTCAATGTAAACGACAAAAGCAAGCATAAATTAAGTAAGTAAATAAATACAACAAACATAAATTATCACATTAATTAGAATGTTTCCAGTTGATTATAGGTGAGGTGGTCAAGTATATTCTACATTCAACTCTCTTTGGGAAATAGAACAACTTTGATGATCTATTATCAAGCGAGTGGGTGATACTAATTAATTCTCTACTAATAGTATTGCAAATTTTACAGTTATGTTTATGATGCCTTCCCTAGTTCAATATAATAATAAAATATGCATATTTGTGATTAGTCTAAATTATTTCTTGGAAAGATTATACAACTCCATACAAAAAGAAATCTAGGTAGTTAGTATACTTGAATTAAATTTTCAAGGACTTCATTTTATACACAATTAAATAAATCAGCACCATAGTTTCGAGGATTGGAAAACACTAGTTATAGTTTTAATTTTCAAGTTTGATCTTGGTAATATTACAGGATAAACTGAGACAAATTGAGTAATATCCTAGTTACCAGGGATCTGCAACCTGCGGCTTTATGGATGTGAAGCTGCGGCTCTTTAAATCTAAAATAATGCAAAAAGTGCAAAATGCATGGTACCTAGATAAATGGGTCGATTTCGAATTGTTTCGAAAAATATGAAAAGAAAGTTGAAAAAAAAATAGCTGGAATAAATATCGAGGGAAACCGCTAGAGCTTCTCCTTATTTGTCAATAGCCTCACTCCATAAGTGCGTGGTGTACGCTAGAAGATGCCCAGTAGACCGATTCCGGCGAAAGCCATATTGTCGGTCACTGAGGAGGTCATAAGAGCTTTCATAGTGCTAATGTACACCTTAGAGACTGCCTACTCAGAAGTGTCACATGTGTACATTTTTGTTGAGAGATAGCTGAGAATAGAGCTTCTGAAACACATTGTAACATAGCAGCCGATTCTCAGACATACTGAATATGCATATAAAATTTAGTAAAAATAGGTCAAGCCGTTTTGGAGGAGTATGGTAACTAACATTGTGATATGGAAATTTTATATATAAGAAAATAAACTAGAAGAAGAAAGATTCAGTCTTAATTTGGTTATCATCAGGCGAGTTGGTGGCAAGCATGGATCTAGGACATAAAAGTTTCCTTAGGAAAACTACACATGATTCAAATTTTAACATATACTTTACTAATCATCATTCTATACAATTTTACCTGTAGTTATGCATAGGGTAGAAAAATATACATGTAATATTATGGAATACAATATTTGACACAGAGCTAGCACTCATAAATAAAGTATGGATAACCATTTAAGAGTGAAGGGGTAAGTAAACACACACAAATTTTTACCTTTATTATATTAATGGGATATAAAAATTTGTGTGTGCTCTAAATAAAGAGCTATTGTTACATAAATTCATTCGTATGGGTTTTAATATGGAAATGTTTGGTATGATGGCTTCTTGGTGTCTATCCCTTTAAAAACCATAGTATAAAGCCCACTATATGTTCCCACTGCTGGGACTCGGGACCTTCTCTCACTAGGAGAGATATAAAGGTCACAATCCACCACACTGGCCAAGTGCGGGTTGGTATTGTGGTCCTCAAACATCGAACGAAAACAGAACACATGTTTTGTGACTTTGGTGGATCTTCGGACTTCACGCCAATTGCCTTAGATGGTGTATCCCTGCCAGTCTGCACCGACTTCAAGTATCTCGGTTCTATCCTCCAAAACGACGGCGATATTGACCGTGATGTAGCGAGCCGAATAAACGCTGGATGGATGAAATGGCGACAGGTCTCAGGAACAACATGCGATCGAAAAATGCCCCTTAAGCTTAAGGGGAAAATCTACAAGACGATCATTAGACCTGTCGTACTGTATGGATCAGAGAGTTGGGCAACCAAGGTAGGATATGAAAGAGGAGTGCATGCGGCAGAGATGCGAATGTTGAGATGGATGTGTGGAGTGACAAGAATGGACAAAATAAGGAATGAGTACATCAGAGGAAGTGTGAAAGTAGCCCCAGTGAGGGAGAAAATAAGGAGTAGAAGGTTAGCGTGGTATGGACATGTGATGCGTAGAGAGGAGAAGCATGTCACTAGAAGATGTATGGAAATGGTAGTGCAAGGAAGAAGAGCAAGAGGCCGCCCGAAAAAGACATGGATGGAGTGTGTGAATGAAGACATGAGAGAGAAAGGATTGAGTGTGGAGATTACGTCTGATAGAGGAGAGTGGAAGAAGAAGATTTGCTGTGCCGACCCCACCTAAATGGGATAAGGTGAAGTCGAAGAAGAAGAAACATACTGGTTTCCTCATGATGTTTTCCTTCACTGTAAAGCGAGTGCAAATCCACACATAACTTGAAAATCAAGTCAGTGGTGTAGGGCTGGGATCGAACCAGGATCTGTCTCATTGAAAAGCAGACGTTTTTACCACCAAGCCACACTCACTTGCTAAACTAAAACCTATGGTTCATCAGAAATATTGATGTTGTGTTTGAACATTCATGTTGTGTTTGCATGGGTGTAGTATGCATTTGTAGTATCTATAGTTTTATATATATTTTTAACAATGTAGTTTTTTTGTAGAAAATAGGCCTCATCTATGCTGAAAGAAGGAAAAAAAACTAATCTTAAACAACCAACAAAACAAATTGAATTTATAAAACCAAATCGGGATATTTTGACTAGTATTAAAACTAGACAATTCAGGATGTCCTACTAACATAATGAAAACTAATTTGTCAAACTGATAAAATATAAAGCTTATCTGCCACCAGAGCTTGGCTAATTTTACCAAGAATACTATCAGACATAGGTACAATGTGAAGTGATTACATAATAGATTTAATTACTTAATTAATGTCTAATATTGACCAAGTAGGTACTTAATTAATTATTAAAATTTACTTAACTAGCTGTCAATACACTATGAATTATAAACATATTATTGAATAGCTAATTTAAATAATTTTCTTTGTTTGTATTTTATATGATGTTCAGCATAGAAACATATGTTTAGTGGAAACTTATTTTAAATGTACTTAGACTATAGAAGAAGTATGGTTTGTTTGTCTTATTCTGGCACATATTAAAGTAGCCCCACCCCAGTGAGGAAGAAAATAAAGAGTGGAAGGTTAGTTTGCTATGAACATGAGATGCGTAGAGAGGAGATGCATGTCACTAGGAGATCTATGGAAATGGAAGTGCAAGAAAGAAGAGCAAGAGGCCAACCGAAATGATATGGATGGAGTGTGTGAATGAGGACATGACATAGGAAGGATTGAGTGTGGAGATGATGTCTGATAGAAAAGAGTGGAAGAAGAAAATTTGCTGTGCCGAGCCCACCTAAGTGGGATAAAGTAAAGAAGAAGATGATTAATGGTGGGATACCTTCATGTATTATTTTTATTGACCATGCAGTACTTAAAACCATTATTAAGCAGTATTTTTAAGTTTTAAGCTATTAGTATTTAAAGCTGAATTAAATAAAAAACTAATTTACTACTGTACTTTAAATGGTATATAATTTGGTGTCAAATGTGAAAATGTGAATGTCAAAAATCTTAGCTTATAATCAATTAAAAATCTTAATAATATTATTAGTATGTACTGGTATATATATTGAAATGAAACACAACAGAATGTGGTTTGACAAACTTGCAGACAAATGAACGAAGAAACACGAATGTAAGCTCTTCTATCAAACCCATCTGCTGCAAGATGTGTGTGCTCTGGTTGCAACCGGCCGTGCCAGTCTAGAATAAAAAGTAGTCTATGTGGTAATTCTGGGTCTTCTTCTTCATCGTATGAGCTAAGTGGGCAAGCTCTGGTGTTGACAGTTTTCAAGCCGCCTGAAGGTCTCTGAATTGGCTTAAAAACGGTTTTGAATAGCCGGAACCTACAATTTGACATATCATCCAAACATCTGTAGTGCCCAGATGAAAATGACATTTAATAGCGACTATCTTGTGTATGGTTGCCTATCCAAATGCCATTCGCTTAGACAGTTGCTTAGCTTCGATGATCACATCAGATCACCTTAGTTAGCCTACAGGCACTACAATGCAGGGTCAAAGCTGTCTTTACACCAAATTTCATCAAATCTGTTCAGTCATTTATTAATCACAATAATTAACAAACATTCACACACACTTACATACAAACTTTCGCCTTTATTAGTAGGATAAATCTATACCAGTCAAAGAAAGCCAAGGTATGGTTAATCCTGGAATGTGACAGTTGGTGGTCTCCACACTCATAGACATTAATGGTGTCAAAAAATTTCAAGGTTACTTAATAACCAAGATCAATAACTGTGGGCTTACATTTTAGCTTTATTTGGTGAACCAAATAAAACTGTCTTGTTTGTTTAATAATAATAATGTTTTCTGTTAATTTTAGTTGAAAGATTTTACAACATTTCTAAACAAATCTCTAATTTATTATTCCCTTGTTAATTGACAACATTATTACAGATTTTTGTGTGTTGATTTACCTACTTTATTTATGAGTGCTAGCTCTGTGTCAAATATTGTATTCCATAATATTACTTGTATATTTTTCTGCCCTATGCATAACTACAGGTAAAATTGTATAGAATGATGATTAGTATAGTATATGTTAAAATTTGAATCATGTGTAGTTTTCCTAAGGAAACTTTTATGTCCTAGATCCATGCTTGCCACCAACTCGCCTGATGATAACCGAAGTTAAGGCTGAATCTTTCTTCTTCTAGTTTATTTTCTTATATATAAAATTTCCATATCACAATGTTGGTTACCATACTCCTCCAAAACGGCTTGACCTATTTTTACTAAATTTTATATGCATATTCAGTATGTCTGAGAATCGGCTGCTTTGTTACAATGTGTTTCAGAAGCTCTATTCTCAGGACTTAAACAAAAATGTACAGATTTGGATGAAATTTGGTATGGAGGTAGCTGTGGCTGTGGCACATAGGCTACTTTTTATCCCATATTAACTTGGAGCAAAGGTAGTTGTACATATTAGGACAATATTTGTAGGTTATAGTTTAAGTTTGGTAAAAATTGGGAAATCAGTATGGTTTAACACAATGAATATAAAAGGTTCATGAACATTGGTAGCTATAACAAATAGTTAAATTCACACTGTTCAGGTTGTGTCAGTATTTAGGTATACCATAATGCATGCTGCATTATGGTATACCTAAATCTAATCAACACTACTGAATTGTTATTATAAATAGTGAAAAGTTTTGGATCTAATTTAAAGATTAGTGCATCTTATGAGATGGAAAAATGTGAATAAAATATTTTTTCCTAATGACAACATCAAAACTTATATAAACATTAGATATGTGATAATATTTCAATGAGATTGACCTATATTATCGAAAATCATTAAAACCACAATATAAAAGTTTCATGCATGTTTTCAGCTACATGGTACATTGTAAGAATTTACTGTAGTTTCAGCATTGATACCATCATTAGTCTGATAATTTTAATGATATGCATTTAACATACTCGCCTATTATGTTGGCACTGATAAGTAAAATATTGGTCCTTATCACACTTTATCGTAACACAATAGATATCTCTAAACTAGAAACAAATTGTTTCAATACTAAGCAACCTGGATCTTAGCATCACTAGAGACACTAGATACAATTATCCGAAATAATAATCTTCTACTTTTTCTTTGTCTTAGCCTTTTCATTGTGGGATCAGTACAGCCCGTTTTTGCTTCCACACTATTTTATCAGCCACTATATTGTATATATTCACTCCTTCCTCCTTTAAATCCTCTATCACACAACTCATCCACATCTTCTTGGAGCAATTTCTACTTCCACTACCTTGTACAATCATATTTGTACTTTTAGCATAAAATTTGCACAAATTCTAATACTATACTAATGTGAATCAGATTGTACTATATCTACTAACTTTGCATATGAAAAACAAATATATTGTTGTGTAGATGATAAAATCAGAAACTCTTGAAGCATGACTAGGTACATTATAAATATGACTTTGTAGTGCTTACTGGTGTTACAATTTTAGGCCCTAGTTTTTTGTCCTAGAACAGGAAATATTTCTTAGAAATAACACTAAGAACAACAGTTCATGTTAGGTAGCTCTGTTTAATATTTTTTATTTTCACTGCCTATTAATTTACACCTTGTTCAAACTTTTTTTATCACTGGTCATCATTATTATTACCTGATAATAATCAAATCAAATTTACCGCTATATTGGTAAAATTTTACAGGCTTGAAGAGTTTACGTTTGAATTTGAGTGAGAAGGTCAGAGCTGGGATAGACACACCTAGGCAGCTACTTTCTTTGTTTTAATGCAGGTGAATAATTTGGAATTGTTTTCATTATCATGGCACTTGAAAGCATGATAGGACAAGCAGTAGTAAAATAGATATGACTGTCTAAATGTGTCGATAAGATTTTATTTGCGTTAACAAACACTACGCAAGCACTAGCACACATAATTCTACGAATTTGGTACCAAAGTGAAGCAAAAAATTTAAATGTGTAATCTGAACAGCTGCAATTTTTCTCGGAATGTGAGGTCATGAATGATGTCACCGAGCTTATCGTGATATCTAATGATTACCAACCAGAGGACACGGGTATTCGGCAGAGTTTAGACTACTAGTACGAATGCAAGCGATACATTTAAAGCGGTTGCCGGGCGATCTGTGCCTGAACGTAACTATCAATCCTTACCGACGCCTACGCTATCCACCCACTCTGAACACAATATAAAACGCATCCCAGTCAGTCATTGCTACTCTTTCAATACTACGATTACAGTTACCGACCGACACAATCTCAATAACATCCGTCCCGGAGAAAAAGTCAGCCATTACGGCGCACGCGAGTCGATACACGGAAGCCATTCTCAACAAATGCAACGCGTTCAAACAACTTAACATCCAGAATTAAATTGAAACTGACCTTATTTAGGGAAATCTTTGTGGGAAAACAACAATCCTTTGGAATCCAGAAAAGTGAACGGACACTAATTGCACCACACACTATTATTTCACTTATTTTATATCATTAACACTAAACACCACAAGCGACGGTTTTTATCACAACATTGAATGTATAAAAATATGTTTGTCAAGTAATAAAGCCCGTAGGAAAGAATAAAATAGCACGTTTTCACTGAGTCCACGACAAGAGCATCAGTCTTCGTACATCGCCGTGGAATGATTTCAGTTTTGCTTTTCGAACGAGTCTAGGCGTGACTGATCCGAGAAAAGCCGAACAAGCCCGATGGAATGATATTCTCACAAATGCCGCCAGAGGCAGCACAATAGACAGATGCGTTCAATGAAAAACATGCGTTCACATTTTTTATATCTCACACCTTTCTTTAATGGCAAATAATTAGGACACATTTATGATAATTTTACTGTAGTATTATATTAGTAAACAAATTATGTAAGTCATTTTAGAAAGATACGTGAGTAAGTTTTTTTTTCAATTTTATGTTTATAAAGCTCAGTGCACACAAGACGTAGCTATCAAAAGAGGATAGTCTACCAAGCACAAGGTCAAGATGTCAATTATTTTCAGCATCCAACACGTTTGATGAGATTTTTAAGTGTATATTTTTGTGGCTTCTGGCGATGAAGTGCGAAAGAGACGCCACATATTTAAAACCCTTCAGCGCTTTTTAAAAGTTATTTGTGACATAATTTCGACTCTCTCAATATTGGGTAACAAATTTTAGGACTTATCTACTAGTAAAATAATAATAATAAAATAATTTTAATTAAATAGTTCAGTGGCATAATGAATTATGGATGGAATATATTCAGTAAAAATAACAAATTTATTCCTTACGACATAATACGATCTTTTTTTTTAAAAAAGAGTTTATTGTTTCTGTGCATTGAAGAGACTAAATAAAACCATTGAAACAGTTTGAGTCAGTCTGAAGGTCTTCTTCTATCATAAATAGTTTGATTGCCCGTGCGAAGTGCAATGAGCCAACACAAAATAAAATATAGGTAGAAAACATTTATTCCAATTACACATATATGTATATTTTACATAGATCAACGCTGTTCAATTCATTTGATATTTGTATTAAAACAATTCTCAATATTATAAATAGGTTTATAATATCATTTATACAAGTACTACAGTTACTGGTTATTAGATAAATATTGACAATGTTTACTATGATTCAAAAACGAGATGGCTGCCACCATATTTCTTTGCTTTCGTTATTATTATTGTGTACTTGTACCTTATGTCAATAAATATTTTTGTATTTGTATTTTGTACAAAAGGATGAATTACATTATTTTACCATTTCCTCAGTATAATCGGAGGTTCTTTTAGTTGTAACCTAACATTATGTATACAAGATAATTTGTAAATCTATAAAATTATTACTATTATATATGTTTTTCAAAAATCTCTCTCAACGAAAGGATGATTAATTTTGTAAGCCTAGTTTGTGAAGGTGTATATTTTTTATATTGTATTCAGTGAACTAGGATATATAATGGCCGTGAAATGCCGGCAGAGCAGAATAGCATTTCCCCCCCTAATACCGGGTGTCGTAAGAGCCGACTAGGGTATTCAAACGATGATTTATTTACATCTAAGACATTCGTCTCCAAAAAGTCATCACAGAGAAGGTGAACTCGAGATAAAACCTGCAACCGAGCCGGCACCGCACGTAGCGACTTGTCGTTCCTGCGGGTCCTGTCGGTGAGGTCGAGAGGGTGGCTCAAGTTCTGGGCACGCTTGTGCTACCTTAATTGTGTCCCAGGCGATGCAGCGTCCGTGGAGAGGGTACTTCACCCACTACAGCTTAGCTGAGTGGTAAACAACACCGGGGAGTAGCAGTTACCGGTTATAAGTCCGTGCAGATAGGCGTAAGCGCGGGTGCCAGGGGTTACTCTTGACAGTGGGAGGGTCCATCGTAGGCCCACTGACACGTTACCGCCCGCTTTAATCCGGGCAGCCCCCGGACAGTTAGGTACGTGTCCGCCTCGGTACTGTCTTGTCTCTTTTGGGTGAAAGGGGCACTAGTAAATCACTAGATAGGCGGTGTCGTTAAGTTGTTCACCTGCGACTACAAATAAATACAAGAATAATTCAAAGTTCAAGCATGACCACTCCATGCGCTTAGGATCATGGAACGTCCGAACAATGAGGACAGGCTTCCCAGACACCAGCGGAAGTTTAAACTGCGCCCAAGACCTGCGCAAAACGGCTGTAATAGATGGCGAACTTTTAAAGCTACGTGTGGCTGTTGCAGCTTTACAAGAAACCCGACTTCCTGACGAGGGCTCTTTAAGAGAGCTCAACTACACATTTTTCTGGAAAGGAAAAGACCAATCATCTGTTCGAGAATATGGGGTGGGGTTTGCAGTTAGAAACGATTTACTTAGATCTATCGAATCGCCAAAAGGAGTATCAGAGCGCATTATGACATTGCGTCTGAAAACGAAATGTGGATTTCTAACTTTAGTCTCAGCATACGCCCCAACTCTTAACTCTCCCGTTGATGCAAAAGATAGTTTTTATGAACAACTATCAGAAACTCTTCAAGAAGTCCAGCGTGGCGATCGCCTCATCATATTAGGTGACTTCAACGCTCGTGTAGGCCAAAATAAAACATCTTGGCCTGATTGCATAGGTGAGCATGGTGTAGGCAATCAAAATGAAAATGGCCAGAGATTATTAGAACTTTGCTGCAGATATCAGCTTTGCGTTACGAACACATTCTTTAAAGGCAAGTTTCTGAGGAAAGTTTCTTGGAAACATCCGAGATCAGGGCACTGGCACCAATTGGATATAATTTTAACTAAAAAGAAAGACTTAAAAGATATTATTCACACACGATCTTTTCACAGTGCTGATTGCGACACAGACCACTCTCTTGTTATCACTACTGTCCATCTAACTCCCAGAAAAATACACTCGTCCAGACCCAAGGGTAACAAAAGGTTAAACTGTCCTTCCTCTGATAACAACAAGTTACTCACAACTTTCTCAAAAATCATCCGTGATGCAACCGCGTCCTGGGACCCAGGGGTCTCCGCTACTGTTGAATGGGACTTTGTCAAACGTTTATTATACGACACAGCAGGGAAGGTATTCGGTCACAAAAGCAATGCCAAGAACGACTGGTTTAATGATAACCTGAACATACTTCAACCTTTATTAAATACCAAGCGCGAAGCTGCACAGAACTACCGTATAAATCCATCTAATTCAACTAAAACAAAACTATTACAAGCCAAAGCAGAGTTGCAACGTAAAACTAGAATAATCGCAAATACCTACTGGGCTGAGGTTTGCAGCAGCATCCAAGCTTGTGCTGCGACTGGTAACTTCGGGGGCTTGTATGCTGGTATAAGAAAGGCTCTTGGTCCGACTCCGAAAAAGACAGTCCCACTGAAAGAGCTAGATGGCTCTCCTATCACTGACTCCACCCGACAACTTAACCGTTGGATAGAACACTACTCCAATCTGTATTCTGACCCAGTTGACATTCATCAAGACGCAATAGACAAGCTCCCAAACTTCCCAACAGATCACGAACTGGACGAAGTTCCTTCAGTGGCCGACTTCCACGCCGCAGTTAATCAACTAAAGCGTGGAAAAAGCCCTGGTAGCGATGGTATCTCAGCTGAGTTAGTTAAACTAAAATGTGTAGCGCCAATATTATACAACCTGTTTGCAAAGTGCTGGGCTGAAAGCACTGTTCCTCAGGAAATGCGTGACGCGAACATTATCACCTTGTATAAAGGTAAAGGCGACCGCGGTGATTGTAATTGTTACCGTGGTATCTCTCTTCTAAGTATTGTTGGTAAACTGTTTGGCCGCATTATCTTAACCAAACTTCAGCAACTCGCAGATCGCGTTTATCCCGAGTCCCAGTGTGGATTCCGGGCTCAGCGCTCGACAACTGATATGATTTTCACGCTTCGCCAGATCCAAGAAAAATGCCGGGAACAACAAAGAGCTTTATTCATTGCTTTTGTCGACTTGAACAAAGCATTCGACACCGTTAGCAGGGAAGGTCTCTTCTTGGTTCTGGAAAAGATTGGATGTCCACCTAAGCTTCTCACGCTCATTAAATCTTTTCACACTGATATGAGAGGGTCTGTTGTATACAACGGCAACACTTCAGACTCATTTGCTATGAATAGAGGCGTGCGACAGGGCTGTGTTCTAGCACCTACCTTATTCGGAATATTCTTTTCAGTAATTTTCAAAGTAGCTTTTGGCGACATTTCTCAGGGTATACACCTTCACACTCGTACTGATGGTAAATTATTTAATATTTCACTCCTTAAATCTAAACGACAACGCACCGATCTATTCACTGATAGTCTTCTTTTTGCTGATGACGCAGCTTTTATCTCCGACTCCCCTGAAGAGCTTCAATCTATGCTGACCAAGTTTTCCGAAACGTGTAAGATGTTTTCTATGTCAATTAATGCCAAGAAGACCGTTATAATGACGCAGGGTTGTGAAGAAAAACCGACAATATTGTTGGATAACACACCACTGGAGGTAGTTGATACGTTCTCTTATCTAGGTTCCACCGTATCGAGTAATCTCTCGCTTGACGCAGAGATTAGCACCCGTATTGGCAAAGCAGCTACGATGTTCGGGAGGCTCAGTACAAGAGTTTGGAATAACAAACATCTAACCACCAACACCAAGGTGATTGTGTACCAAACATGTGTCTTGAGTGTGCTCTTGTACGGGGCTGAGACCTGGACATCGTATGCTAAGCAAGAGAGACGAGTTAACTCCTTCCACATGCGCTGTCTTCGAAGCATTTTAGGCATCTCCTGGAAAGACAAAGTGACAAACGAGAGGGTGCTCGAACTAACGGGGCAGCCAAGCTTGACTTCTCTATTAAAACAGAAAAGGTTACGATGGGCAGGCCACGTTGTTCGCATGCCATCCTCTCGTTTGCCTAGACTAACTTTCCTTGGTCAAATCGCTCACGCTAAGCGTCCAGTAGGCCGTCCGAAGTTGAGGTTCAAAGATTGCTTGAAGCGCGATTTGACCTCCTTCGACATCGACTATTGCCACTGGGAAGACCTCGCTGAAGAACGCGACAAGTGGAGAAAAGTCACCGCCGACGGCATAGCGGTCCACGATAGAGCTTGGTTGGGGGCTTTGGCTCAAAAGCGAGCACATAGACACAAAAATAGTATAGATGCCGCTAACTCGCCCACATTTTTATGCAACCGGTGTGGTCGCGGCTGCGGCTCCCGGATAGGGTTGTTCAGCCACCAGCGAAGGTGCTCACCGACGGACGCTGCTTAAATCATCTGATAAAGATGTAAAAGGCCCATGATGATGAGGATATATAATTATTATTATTATAATTATCCTAGTTCGCTGATTTTATCACAGACCAGTACAACAGTACAGAGTCGAGGATTTTATCGTATGACATCAGCCTTACTTAGACAATTGTTGACATTTGTTTATCCTGACAGTGGCAGTCATAAAATTAAGACTGTAGCTTAAGAATGACAGTAAATGTGTTAATGTCACATTCTGCAACCAGTGGTGCCAACTTAGAATACTTTACACTAGCTCTAGCTCATTTATTGTTTAGATTTATTTGTCGTGTAAAATATTACATATTTATAAGATTAAAAAAAAAACACGTAACAAACTATATCATTAGTATCTTTATTACGTTTTATGACGCATAATGTAACGAAACTGGTTTCGCACCCAAAGTAACAAAAATGTAGGATATACGATGTAAGTCCTCTCTAGCGCTCTAGGGAGGATATAAGGATTTCCGTATAAATTGATATGAATTTACTGAAAACAATAATATACTCGTTACCTTCCTTTTTCCTGAAAGAAAAGTTATTATTATTATTATGTAGAGATGAAGTCCCGGTGGAGTTAAATAGAATTTAAGTCTGTGTTGTCATGTTACTGAAGAAATGAAGCGAAAGTGAGTGTGGTGACATGACATTTACTTTACTATTATTCCCTGAACTTTTTCGCTATACCATGTTCACTACTCCTAAGATTTCAAATTTAGGAATAAATTGACCCTATTGTACCCTATGATTATATTCATTTTTATTTTAATGATGATGAGAAACGAATCAAAGTCCGCTAATACGATATAGATTAAGGATAAGGGATCTGCAACAAGATGTCTGTTTAACAAACTGCGTTAACGTATGACACACCTACCATTTCACACATATAAAATAAAATTGAAAAAGTTCCATGTGGAAAACCCCTTTTCTGCCTTAAATGAATATAATATGAGGTAGCCTCTTTCAGAATCTTTATATAAGTATGACGCACTGTAAAGTGACATAAATTATGTATTGTGTTAAATGTGTTGTTATTTCCTATTAATTATTATTATGACATCGTATGGCTAATGTTTTTATGTATATACATAATTACATATTACGTATATGTAAATTTGACGTGCCTAGAGGAACGCAATTTTATAAGTTTGATAAAGTTCTATGACATTATGATAAAATGTTTAAAAATAATTTTAGCCAATTTACACATTTAGCTAAATTTTGGCAAAATTGTGACAGCCGCTTAGCATGATTATTTTTAGTATTGTTGGCAGCACCGGCGCAATTTTTTGTCGCCAACTTGAGTTATTTTTTAATAAATTACCTATTTCTGTTTTGTAAAACGGAGATATTATTAACAAACCATGGCTTCGCCCATGTTTAAATTGTCTTCTGCATTAGTAAAGAACTCAAAAAACTTCAGGAGTGTAGTACAACTCATCAATAAGACTCACATTTCCACAACAAATGTCACAGCGGTAAGTTGCATAACCGGCCGATTTTGATCGTATTTTGATCCGTTTTTCAGCTTGTCTTACTTGGATTTTGTGAATAAATAGAATGATTACTACATTAACGTGCTAGATTTGCTTAGTAGTTCCGAAAAAACAGCGTAATGCATTCAGTAGCAAAGTAAACTGGGCAAGCTCGTCGACCTTACTTTTCGGCCGAATTGTGTTAAATACAGTCTCCCATAAATACGGCAAACCGCTTAATCTAAGCTTATCAAGATTTATTCAAGACAATTGAATTTATACCGATTTTATTTAATTACAATCGCATTAATGTCCAACATTTAGTAGCTGTTGCAAGAAATAGTTTAGGGCTCTACCATGTTGCTAGATACTACACTATATTGTTGCCAATACGAGGGCTTGTATAATATCAACATTAAAAATATTTCATTGCATATCTGCCCACCCGAGCCTAAACCGCAGTAATAGACTTTTTAGTAGTTTTAAGCTAATTAATATTCTGAAACCGCATTTTAAAAACCTACAAATGAAATTGATATATTTTTTTTAAATAACAGTAGAAGTATTTTTTTTTAATATATTTAGTTTGCGGTAATTGCAAAATAAATACAATTCTGCTAAAAATACACAGTGTTTCCCAGCTAAATTGCAGTAAAAAACTTACTGCATAAGAATTATTTGATATCTCCAGCTAAATTGCAGTATTATCATATTTTGCAACAATTTAAGTGGTAGGTTTATCTAGGAGAATAAATAAAAAACTTATTAAAGTGCAGTATTGTTTGCCTCCATACAAGTTGATTTTACTGCAAATGTAGTTTTTATTTGTATCCCTAATTAAAGTGCAGTATTAGTTCAGTACATTAGCTATTACTGCATTTTATCTTGTGAAGATTTTTTTAAACCCGTGAAAAACCAAATAGAATGAAGTATAATAGTAAAAAAAAGATTTGAAACATATTAGGGTTTAGTTTTTATACTGTTCTATGTAAGATGTTTCCATAAACTATTTTAGTATTATAAGTAGTATTTAAGTTTAATGGTGCTTCTAATTAGTGGAAAAACATAATTTTTATATTAAATTTAATGGTAGTTTTCTTTTACTACAAATAAAGATCTTTAGAATCTTATTGTAAAAACCTATTAAACTGCAGTTTTTTTATATTAATACTGCACTTTAGTAAGTAAAATTAAAGGTATATTTTAAAAAAGTGTAGTAATAGGAGAATTTAATGCATTTTAATTAGTTTTTTATACATTTTTTGTTTTTTACTACTTGTAGTAAGAGAGGCCAAAAAACTTAATGGCTATAATTATTATTGTATTTTAAAACAAAAATAATGTAACAACACAAAAAATAATTCGTTTTTGCGTTTAGTTTCACTTCATATTAAAGATTTCATGAATTTACTTCTCCAGATATTTTTTTTTGTAGTTTCTACTCTTTCCGCACGGTTTTCTCAAAATCGTGTTTTTCCTATTACTGCACTTTAGGTTCGGGAGGGCAGATATCTTATCTATCAAAATTACTGTTGCTTTTAAGTTTCACTTAATATTATATACTTAGTAGATACCTACTTTTCTAATACAAGTATTGATCCACAAACTCAATATTACACAGCTTAAGTTTGTATTATTTATTTTTCTATGTACTATAAATAAATGTTTTTTATATCTACTCATAGATTTAGCACTCGTGCAAAACAGGTTTGGACACTCTTGAAATTAAAAAAAAATCTAAAATTTTTGATGAGCCTACTCCTCAGATAGTTACTATAAAAATAAAACTGCATAGCAAAAAAATTGCATCTTCCTTAGTTACCTCTGAATGATGATTTTGTCTATTTCACACTAGGTGTGGTCGGCACAGCAAGTTTTCCTCTTCCACACGATTCTGTCAGCTGTCATTTTTTTTTTTTTTTTTTTTTTTTTTTTTTTTTTATAACTTATAGGTTTGCGTTTGACCACAGCTTGCCTGATGTTAAACAATACTATGGCCTACGATGTTACACGCTTACCTAGAAAATACCTATTAACTCTAGATTTGAAGACCCCCAGGTGGTACTTCTCAGGAAACAGAGACTCAGGAAGAGAATTCCAAAGTTTTGCAGTCCTCACAAGAAAGGAAGAAGCGAAACGGCTTGTGCGAAACTTAGGGATTTCGACTGTATATCTATGTCTCTTCGCTGAGTTTCTGCTCGTTCTGTAATGGAACGGAGATGGTGGTATTATATTATGCAACTCCGTTGCGCACTCCCCGAAATGTATTCTATAAAACACCGACAGACTGGCAACCTTACGCCGGTGCTCCAAACTATGAAGTCTAGATTTGGCGAGACAAGGTTGACCGATGAGCTTCTTGGCACGCCGCTCAATGGACTCCAACGCCTCAAGCTGGTATTTTGCTGATCCATCCCAAAGGTGCGAGCAGTACTCCATGCATGATCGAACTTGTGCTTTGTACAAGGTGAGCAACTGTTCCGGCTTGAAGTACCGACGCACCTTCGAGAGGATACCAAGCTTTTTGGCAGCCAATTGAGCTTTGGACTCAATGTAAGAGCCAAAATTGAGCGACGAAGGTAAAGTCACTCCAAGAAGTTCAAGTTGGTCTGTGATGGGGACGGATACATTATGGAAAGTCGGGGCCAGGTGGAAAGGCCTCTTCTTAGCAGAGAAAAGACACGCCTGGGTCTTAGCAGCATTGAAACACACCAAATTGGCATCGCCCCAGTCGGAGACTGCCTGCAAGGAGTGGTTCATGCGCTCGACCATGGTCTCTCTGAGAAGCTGAATATCGGCCTCTCTGGCGCGTGCATTGGATGTGTAGCTCTCTACAACCGTGCTATCATCTGCATAACCTAAGATACCGGGTTTCAGCAAATCGTTGATATGTAGCAGGAAGAGGGTTGCAGAGAGCACGGACCCTTGAGGGACACCGGCATTGATTGCCATTCGATCGGACGAGCAGCCGTCAATGACCACCCGTATCGAACGCTCCCTCAGAAAGTCTGATATCCAAGCACGAAAACCAGAGGGCAAGCCATAGGATGAAAGCTTGCTTATAAGGCCATCGTGCCAGACCCTATCAAAGGCCTTAGAAATATCAAGAGAAACCGCCAGGGCTTCTCCGAATTTCTCAATGGCCTCGCTCCAGATGTGAGTGGCGTACACTAGAAGATCCCCAGTCGATCGGTTTCGGCGAAAACCATATTGGCGATCGCTGAGGAGGTCATTTAGTTCTAGGTACGCCAAGAGCCTGCTGTTAAGGACACGTTCCATGCTCTTGCAGAGTATGGACGTGACCGATATGGGCCTGTAGTTAGCAGGGTCGGCACGACTACCTTTTTTGGGCACGGGCTGCACGTTAGCTAGCTTCCATGAATCTGGCACTTTACCAGTCTCAAGAGAGAGCCTAAAGAGGCGTGTCAGTATTGGAGTCAACTCGGGCGCACAATTCCTCAACACAATGGCAGGAATGCCGTCTGGACCACTAGCCTTGTTCACATCTAGATTGCGTAGCGTTTTGCGAACCTCAGATTGACGAATTCGGATTTCCGGCATTACCACCGAACAAGCCTCTGAAACTGGGGGTATCGCGCTACCAGCATCTAGACGTGAAGACTCCGCAAACAGAGATGCAAACAAGTTTGCTTTCTCTACAGCGGTGTGAGCCAGTGACCCATCAGGTTTCTGCAGTGGAGGCAGCGAGGGGCGGCAGAAGTTCGTTTCGACCGCTTTGGCTAGGGACCAGAACGCTTTACTACCTGCCGGGTACAAAGCCAGTTTGGCCCCTATTCGACCGATATGGTCAAAACGAGCCTTCTGTAAGACCTTTTTACAGGACTTGGCAGCCTTGTTGAAGGCTCTCTTCTTTTCGCGAATATCAGATGCCTTACGTTGTCGAGCACCAACCCATGCTAGGTATGCCTGATGCTTTAGCGCCTCGGCGCGTCCGCATTCAGGTCCAAACCATGGGCGTGCTTTACCAGAAGCTGCTACGTCAGAAAATGGAATGTAATATTCCATCCCTTTCTGCAGCACTTCGGTTACGGCATTGGCACAGGCACTGGGATCACTGGAAGAGAAGCATACTGGCTGCCAAGGGAAGGATGCAAAAAATGACCGCATCTCATCCCAATCTGCTGACTTGTATCGCCACACCCGCCGAGAGCCTTTTGGACTAAGATCGGGCGGAGAGTAGACAGATACAGATTTCACCAGACAATGGTCGGAACGACCCAGTGGCGATGAAATCGACACCGAATATCGGTCTGGATCAGTTGTCAGCAGAAGGTCCACGCAATAAGGCGTATGCGAGTCAACATCGGGTACCCGAGTGGCTCCTTGAACAAGCTGGGTGAGATCTAACGTAAGGGCAAGCCTTTTCGTCTCTCTTCCAGCATGGTTGGTGTCCAGGTATGGATATAGCCAATCCTGGTGATGGCCATTAAAATCCCCTAATAACACCAACTGAGCCGAGGGGTACTCATGCTGAGCTTCATCCGCCTTCTCACTGAGATAGTCGATAAGCCGAGTTGTCTCCGAGTCTCCACTATGCGACCGGTAGACACAGGCATAGAGAATTTTCTCAATGCCTGTGTCTACCAGTGTCCATAGAACAGAGAAGCTGGGGTCCTCAAATTTACGGAGACGCCGAGTACAGATGTCATCGCGGGCATATAAGCATACACCCGCATGCGGCCTGAAATTATACTCCAGGGAATAAGTGTCATCTACACTTTCACTTCCTTTTCTTTCATATCCTCATATATTTTTATGAAATGATTATATTTAACGTCGGCACAGCCTGTTTTTCGCTTTTACGCCACTCTATCAGCCGTCATCTCCTCTCTCATTCCTTTCTCATTCATATCCTCCTTCACACAATTCATCCACATCTTCTTTGGTTGACCTCTACTTCTTACAATCATATCCATACTTTTCCTAGTCAGATGCATTACATCGTACATGTCCTTACCACGCTAACCATCCACTCTTCACTTTCTCTGACTAGGCGCCGCTTTCAACCCCCCCTCAACAAATTTTCTCTAGATTTGAAGATCATAAATCCTGAAAGTTTCAAAGCTAGAATTAAGCAGTTGGTATTTATTTTCGGTTCTGTACCTAAAGGGTAAAAATGGGACCCTCTTTCTAAGCTTTGACAACCTCGTTGGTGTAATGTTTACCATGCCAGACTACCAATCAGAAGGTTCCGGGTTCGATTCCCGGCCCAGTCAACATCTTTGTGCATAACTAAATTTGTTGGCTGTGGCTGTGTGTAAAAATAGTTATTTTGTTTCCTGTTTGATTTATTTTATACCTAGATTATCTCAGATAAATAAGCCAAATATTATATGCCAAGTACTTTAGCTCATTTATACTATGTATTTTATTGTATGTATTTTGAGAAATAATTTGAACACCTGCTTCACATTCTTTCTCAAAATAAATACAAGTGTATAGCATAACAACATAACAGCAATGTTTAAAATTGTTTCCTTGTATTAAAAAAACAAAAGTCATTAAAGCCGCCATGTAGTAAAGTTAAATAGTAAGTTACTATTTAACCACAATAGACACTGTCTTATAAAATGGGAATAAAGTACATTTTTCTTTAAGACTGTTAGTATGTTAATTATTATGCAAATTCAGACTTGTTAAATCAAACATGTGAATTGATATGCTATCGCGGTTTTTGCTAATAAACCAATCTTTTGTCAGTTTCGAAACAGCCACAGATGCGGGCAGTTACCGCGCGGTGATAAGAAAATAATATAAAATAAGTGTCGCTGGTACATTTTAACCACTAGAGGAGGGACGGCGACCGGTTTAGTTTCTCGTCTCGTTTGCCTTTCATTACGCGACGTGGCGCGATCAGTTTTGCTCTTAGTGTGTCTAAACGCTCACACTCAGTTCGTTTACACCGCGAGTCTACTTCGAAACCGGCGTAATTTAAAATTGGAATAAAACCTCTTTTGCTCACCAAAAAGGTTGCATTAAAAGAAAAAGTTTTCAACTGACAGTTGTCATAGTGACGTTTTGTTTTGGTGAAAAAAATCTACCGGGAATTATTAGCGTTTGCCAAATCTGTCGTGTTTGCAGTAATTAAAGCGTAAAAATAAGTGTTTATGCCGATTAGAAGTCCGCTACTCCGTATTCCAAATAAACCAACGATGGCTTGTTCTCACTGTATGAACCCGGAGCTCAAGCCGGTCAAGATGGTAAGTGTTCATGTAGTAGTTAGTGCATAATCGTAATGTCGAGCTAATACTTCGTGTTTCACTAATATTATAACTAAGGGCAAAAGTTCAAACAGCTGTACCGATTCGTTGAATTTTAGTATGGTGATAGCTAAAACCCTGGATTACTATAAATAGTTTTGTTTTGTATCTCGGATTGACGCGAGTACCAGCTGGTAAAAGTATAGAACGCAAGTGATAGCCCAGTGAATAAAATAATTAATAGTTATAGTAGCAATGTCACTTACCATCAGGTGAATTGTGGGCAGCGCTGCCCTATTAAGAGTATAAAAGCTAGTTCACTAACATATTCGTGCGGTTTTACTAGCTATAGTTAAAATAAAATTACTCCTAAAAATGGCCAATTGCGAGTCGGGCTCGCGCATGAAGGGTTCCGTACCATTGTTATATGGGAAAAATAATATTTAAAGTTAATACATAATTAAATATTCTGTGAATGTATAGATGGTATACCAAATGTCAAAAGATGGATTAAAAAATGCTTAAAAATTACGTTTTTTGTATTCCCATACACTGATACAATTTTTCTTAGCCAGTCACCTAGTAACCAAACTTTTTGCTGCTTGATATATACCTCTTTCATGGAGTAACTATTAAAAATAAGCAACATATTGTCCCCGCTAAGATAACGACATGCGTGGCAGTTGTTTCGTATAAGCTTATTTATTTGTAAATAGGTAATTTTATCGGACAAACCTTGACCTTTCGGTCGGTCCGATTATAGTCGAGCCCCTACAAACTGTTACCTAATCTATCCGCTTGTTGATAGGTGAATACTTGAATAAAGCTACATACATCAATATGTACATGTTTTATAGAGTTCAAACTAAGAATGCTTACTCCCATAACTATTGAAATTTATCACGCCTTGTTTTTGTGTTTCGGAACGAAAATAATAGCTTATTATAGCTTTTTATGTGATTATTTTCAAAATGTAGAAGATTTAAAATTCACGAGAGACAATGATAACCTAGTGATAGACAGGCAGACGAACTTAATTATTATAGCTTCGAGGGAATTATTTTCAATATGCTGAAGATTTAAGAATCACGAGTAAATGTAGTTGGATGAGTAAGATTGAGTTTCGACTAGTGCCGTAATAAACATGAGCTATCTTGCTCCGCGATAACAGTGTTAGAAAATTCAACTGTATTACTTTACTAATAACGCTTAAATTCCTCAAACTCAAATAAGAACACACTCTTCCTTGTGGTCTTATTTTCCTTGCCGTTTTTAGAGACATCGCCTGAAATCTAGTACATATTTGATCGAAGATGGTCAATCTTCAATATATACCCTTCCAAAGACTGCTCGATCGTCAACGTCGATGATCGTGTCAAATCGTCTTAGTTAGCCGAGCTACAGGCGCTACGTGATATAAGATGGTTAACTCATGAATTATGTTGTACCTTCCAGCGCAAGGAGCGTGACACCATGGGTGAGCTGGAGGTGCCCGATGACCGCTACTACGGCTGTCAGACTGTACGCTCCGTCATGAACTTCCCCATCGGGGGGGTCGAGGAACGAATGCCTGTGAGTACACACTATACAGTGATGTTACGCCCCCACTAATTTGAAGTGGGAGTGATGAGACCTGCACTGACATCCCCCCTTTTTTTTTAACGTATGCCCACCACACCCGGGGAGGTGGGTGGGGTATGTCGGGCTGGATCCAGAAGGGCATCACTACCGCCTAAAACCTCACGATGGCCTCCTCAACGGAAAAGGTGGGGTGAGGTTCCGCTACTCGCATTAACTCACCACCCCGCCCACCTCGGCTAGCCTGCGAGACTCCTCCTCTGGGGATGACTTCCCTTGCAGTGCGCGTGGTGCACCGCAACCACCTCGGGAACTGTGAGTGCAATGGCCTGACATATTTTTATACCTACAGCCTTGGCCAAAAGTCCCCACTATTTTACAATTTCTAAATTCAGTACAAACTCATACAACCAATAGACATAGTCCAAGAGAAGTATGAAAACATGTAACATGAAACAATGAGGGGTTTTTGCATCACTGACATTCCATTATGGCATCGAATGTCATAACGTTGCAAGGTGACTGAAGAATAAAGATTATCAACACACAATGGGCAATTAAAACATAAGAAGTTGCCGTATAAGATAGAGTCTACATGAGAGGTGTAATCAAAAGCTTTGCTTTAAAAAACATTTGAAATAAATGGAAGACGTTACAATGACACGTAACTATATTTAAGTGCCTACGAGGAGGAAGTCTTCATAGATCCCCGACTACATTGGGGTGTAGCCGGGGTATGTGAGATTTTTACTCATTAAAACCTCCTTGATGGCCATCGCTTAAAAAAGTTACAGGTCCTGCTGGTCAAATGCCTTGATGGAAAAGTAAAAAAAAATATAAGCATAGGCAGCCAATCATACGTTCCCACTGCTGGGACTCTGGGCTTTATGTCACGAGGAGAGAGAAACCACCACACTGCCCAAGTGCGGGTTGGCAGATAAAAAATATGATTGAATAACAATTAGTAGCCTCATTTGAAATGCCTATACACCATGAAAAGATGTCTCTTTTTCAATGAAGTTTAAGAAAATTACACATGGCTCAATTAATTATATAACATCTGAATAAATATAACTTTTCTTTATAGAGATATCACAGATATCTTTTAGTAATGAGCAAGGATTTTAAAAGCCATGATTGATGTTATTTTCATAAATGTTCGCCAGAATTATGTTTATATACTATATTAGTAGTACTGATACTATATACTTTTTAGCTTTCTCTACTATCACAATAGAAAATAACAAACGTAACAATGGATAGTGGTTAGAAACCGCGATTGTGTAAATTGCTATGGGAGGCCATTGAAAATTAGTTCGCGTAAAATACGAATCTATTTGATATCTCTTTTTGTGAAATATTTCTGTACCTATACGGGTTGTATTCATTACATTTATCGGGTCTTTTAATTTTGTAACTGTACCACCATTAGAAGTTTAATTCTTTAATTAAGGTTATACAGGTGATAACTAGTATATGTTCATTATAATCTATGTGTAAAGTGAATTAGTGTGGGTATATAAAATAAAATAAATATAAATATTTAAATCTAAAGTGTACCATTCTTTAATTGCTACGTTATTCTAGTATGTACACTAGCATATTTAATGTAACCTTTGATTAGAAATATGTAAATTGAAAAATATTAATTTGCTTATTACTATATTACAGTTCGTCATATGACTACTTAACTGACATTAACACGTAGGCACACTATTTACTCAAGATCTTATGAACAACGATTCACTGTACTAGTGCAAGTTTAATGACTTATTACGTGTGCTGATAGCTACAGTATATATATTGTTATTGTTTACTGATAGTCATAGCTTGAGCGCACTTTATGTAACTAATCTCGACATACTCTGTTTGTAATGGTTGTGTAAGGACTGATAACAACACAGGGCTACCGGCTGTATTGGAAATAACTTAAAATTATTAAATAGCAAATGATTTTATTGTTAAAAGATTTATTGAAAATCATCATAATATAAATAGTATACACTTATAAAGGCGATATTTTTTTTGTTACTAAGCATTATGCTACGAATTTTAATTCAACATAAAAATTGAAGGAAAATGCACATCATTGTTTTTTAAAGTAACAAATGAAAATCTTTGATTTTAATCTAATATTATATTTTTCAACCACATCTTAAATCAATATTTTGAATATTACTAATCGGTGTCGTTTGTATATTTCAGTTTCCCGTAATCGTGGCTTTCGGTATTCTGAAGAAGGCCGCCGCTAAAGTCAATGTTGAGTTTGGACTGGAGAAGAAAATCTGTAAGTATATAATTGTAGATGATCAGACCACTTGAATAGCCATTTCATTTTATTATCAAGATATACATACATATGTAACCAAAGTTATTAGTTGAGGTGAGTGTGGCTCTGTGGGAAAACATCATCAAACATCCTGGGCCCTTCACTAATTACTAATTGTTTTTCAAGTTATGTGTGGATTTGCACTCGCTTTACGGAGACGGAAAACATCGTGAGGATACCGACGTATTTGAGGACCGCATTATCTGAAGGCAAGGTGGTAGTCGAAATTAAAATACTCGACTTCTCTCCCGCCAAGCGATTTTCAATTCTTAACTTTGAATAAAAATCGATCAAATCACGAAGCAGCCCTCCCAAGGCTCTAGGCACGTCATACTAAATTCTTCTCAGATTTTGGCACCGAGATGCCATTTGCACTAAGATTTTTACATAGTTATCACTTAACACAAACTTAAAATGGTCTAATTGGGGCGCTTAAGGTAATATTATATTTTTTTTTATCGCAAAACAGATATATCAGCGCGATTTTTTCTAGCAAAATACACGATTATATAGCAAAGTATGAGTGCAGTGCCAACAACTTTCAACAGCTGTTCAGTTGACAGCGTCGCTAGTGGAGATTTGTTGCCACCTAAGAATGCTGTCGAACTTGTAATTCCAATTTTGGCCACCTGAACAGCTAAGTTGGTGACATGTATACGAAACGCCATCTAGCGTTCAAAACGCTTTTTGTGAATTGCACATATTAACTCTTCCGAATCAAAAGGTTCCCGAGCCCTGGGCACCTTTAAACCGTTACGTCTCCCAATGTTCCAGCGGAAGCGATCCAGCAGGCGTGCGACGAGGTGATCAGCGGGAAGCTGTACCGCGAGGGTCACTTCCCGCTCGTCATCTGGCAGACCGGCTCCGGCACCCAGTCCAACATGAACACCAACGAGGTAACCGATTCTTCTTTTTCTTCTTATGAGCTAGTGGCTATAGCTCTGGAGTCGAGAGATGTCAAGCCGCCCGTACAAAGACCGACGAAAGCCTTCAATTTAACGTGTCATCCGACCCACGGTAGCACCCAAATGATAATGTCACTTTTTACAGTAGTATTGTGTATGTTTACCCATCCATAGACTGTCCGCATCGACGGTAAACCTCGACGATGATGACAGCTTAGTTGGGCCCCTTCATTTCCCTAAGGTAGTGGGTTCGATCCCCGCTAATGAGTTCGAGCTTTCGGTGAGGAACAAATCATGAGGAAACCATAGCATGACCGTTTGAAAATTGACATGGATACATATCATATACTTTTGTAATTATATCATATTATTTGACTTGTAACTTTGGTGTTATCAATAAATGATTTGTATTTGTATAGTTGGTAGTACTAGACTGCCTGATAATCTAAAAGAAACGAATAGCAATTTAGTAAAACTTATAAAACAATTTCAGGTGATTTCCAACCGCGCCATCGAAATACTGGGCGGCAAGCTGGGCTCCAAGGACCCCGTGCACCCCAACGACCACGTGAACAAGTCTCAGAGCTCCAACGATACATTCCCCACTGCGATGCACATAGCTGTGGCCATGGAGCTCCGGGACAGGCTGATGCCGGGCCTCGTGGCCCTGAGGGACACCCTCGACTGTAAGGCTAAGGAGTTCTCTAGGATCATCAAGATTGGAAGGTGAGGAGTCGCTTTTTGGCATATTTAGTTTAACCACCAAATATCAAATTATCAAGATTATAACATCAATACAATCAATCGTATTAACGTAATCAAGATAATAGAGGCGTAATAATAATCATAAAAGTCTGATCATGATCACATTAATCTTGCTGAAAGTTCTAGACTACTACTACTACTACTACTATCAGTCAGGACATGTTCATAAATATATATTTTGTATTGACACATATTTAACACCCAGGAGACCCAGCACGAGACACAGTTTTTCCCACAACGTACAACATTTTTTTTATAAACCTAGCGCTATGTCATGTACATACACCTAAGTTTACCACAAATAAATTTATCTTTATCTTTACCCAGACCCACAGCCAACAAATTTAGTTAAGTACAAAGATGTTGGCCGGGCCGGGAATCAAACCCGGAACCTTCTGATTGGCAGTCTGGCATGGTAACCTTTACATCAACGAGGTCGTCATTATTCAGGATTACATATTGAGTCAGGATTATTTCCTTTCCCGGTGGAGAAATTTTAAACCACCCATGCTCTGTCTCATTATAAATCACTTTAGTTATTATTTTTGAATATTTATTTATTTAAATGTCAAAAGTTTCTAATGGTGTACTCACTTTGCAATAGCGCTAAATTCCTTCAAAGAATTTCTCATCTGGGTTACCCAAGTTACAGGCGCCAACCGAGTTAGGGACCCGATGCGTTATCAAACTGCATACATACCTACGTACTAAAGACAATATATGAATATTTAAAGTATTAAATCCTTTTGTTAGATAAACTATGTGTAAATAATTCACAATGTATAAACATATATGTAAGTCTATGTATTTTGTAAATAAACAAATATCTTTCTTTGTTCTCTCCCCGCAGGACCCACCTGATGGACGCGGTCCCGCTGACGCTGGGGCAGGAGTTCAGCGCGTACGCGGCGCAGCTGACGTTCGGCATCGAGCGCGTGTGCGCCACGCTGCCGCGCCTGCACCTGCTGGCGCTCGGCGGCACCGCCGTCGGCACCGGACTCAACACGCGCGTCGGCTTCGCGGAAAAGTGCGCCGCCGAGATCGCCTCGCTCACTGGTCACTACCTACTACTTACTCCTTGTATACCCCGACGTAGCAAAAAAGGCTGCCAGGCTCAAATGGGAGAGGGCGGGCCACGTGTGCAGGATGCACCCTGACCGTTGGGCAAAGGTTTCCATGGAGTGGGACTTCTTAGAGGGCAGAAGACGACGAGGCAGGCCGCCAACTCGATGGCGCAAGGAGTTGGTGGACTTCCACAACAACTGGAAGGAACTGGCCCAGGACAGAAAAGCGTGGAAATCATTGGGGGAGACCTTTGCCCAACAAAAAAAATACCTCGTTGACACTAACCTGAAGTAGGCAGTACGAGTATGTAAACATGATACTCGTCATGCTCCCAAAAATTGCTGTTATTTGTGCACGAGTCAAAGGATCGGGCAGCGCAAGCTAAAATGCGTGTTTACATTCAGCTACATATCCGTTTAATTTTACCACCAATTTATAAAAAAAATCCTAACACTTATTATTCTTATTCTATGATGGGGGCTTTCAGACCTGCACTGACAACCCGCTGGAGGCGTATTGTGTATTTCCCCCTATGAACCTACCCAAGCCATCCAAGCTCCTTAAAGTAGCGGAGCACGGTTTGGGTCGCTGGCATACCTGTTCCACTGTCATTGCTTCAGATGTTGTGGTACTTTCTTAAAACAGGAGGCGTCCGAGTATAGCGTCGTGTTTTGTTGAGATTCCCTTGCTAGTCCGGTTTTCTCTTGTTTGGGTTGTGGACTCACAGTGCAACAGCACATGCTCCACAGTCTCGTCTGTTTTCATACATCCCCGGCACAGGGGGCCATCTGTATTACCAATTTTGTGCTGGTGATAGTTTAGATCGCAGTGGCCGGTGATGATACCGACCATCAAACGTAGGTCTGTTCTCGTTAGTTTGAGTAGGTGGTTCGTTATTTTGAGTAAGTTTTCAATTAATCAAAAGACTAATAAACGTTTATTGACTCAGGCGTTACTTTGCGGAAATCCATTGTAAATAGAAGACAAAATTAAATATTTAGTGTACATCCGCTGTGATCCGAAATCCAAATTAAGACAAGTAAAGGAAAAAGCAACTAAGATCAATTAACCAAGCTTAATTAACTAAGATTAATTAACTAAGATCAATTAACTAAGATTAATTAAGATTAACGTTACCTATCACAATTCAGAAATTCTTAACTCTACACGTGTTTCGCCTAACCACAAGGAATCATCAGGAGATGCTGACTCTTCGAACGACAAGTCGAGAGTCAGCATCTCCTTGTCTTAATTTGGATTTCGGATCACAGCGGAAGTACACTAAATATTTAATTTTGTCTTCTATTTACTAATAAACGTATCTAATTTGTATATGTGCAGGCATCCCGTTCGAGACGGCGCCGAACAAGTTCGAGGCGCTGGCGTGTCACGACGCGCTGGTGGAGGTGAGCGGCGCTCTCAACGTGCTGGCCTGCTCGCTCATGAAGATCGCCAACGACATCCGGCTGCTGGCGTCGGGGCCGCGCTGCGGGCTCGGCGAGCTGCAGCTGCCAGAGAACGAGCCCGGCTCCTCCATCATGCCCGGTACACACAAATAAAATAAAATAAAATAAGCCTTTATTTCTGTCACTACCAATGCAAATGTGACATAAACTGGGTTGCCAAACCTGAAGACCGTGCTGACTGGTAGGAGGGAAGAGAGGCCTTTGCCCAGCAGTGGGATACAGTAGGTTGAAAATAATAATCATAAATACAAAGACAGGTTTTCGGTTAGTTACAATATTATATGGTGAATTTAAATTTTAGAAAGAAAGAAAGAAACATTTATTTTCTGACACAAAGAAAAACAATAAAAACATTTTATGTATAATAATCTTTTTTTCTTTCTTTCTTTATTTTCTGTTTTATATATGCTTAAAGTTTTTAACACATTTATGTACTTGTAAATAAAAATAAAGAGTGGAAGGTTAGCATGGTATGGACATGTGATGCGTAGAGAGGAGATACATGTTACTAGGAGATGTATGGAAATGGTAGTGCAAGGAAGAAGGGCAAGAGGCCGACAGAAGAAGACATGGATGGAGTGTGTGAATGAGGACATGACAGTGAAAGGAGTGAGTGTAGAAACGACGGCTGATAGAGGAGAGTGGAAGAAGATTTGCTGTGCCGACCCCACCTAGTGGGATAAGGCAAGGAAGAAGACAAAGAAGAAGAAAAGTTTTTTCTTTGTTTTCTTTATGTTCTGTTTTATGTATGCTTGAGGTTTTAAGCGTCTTTAAGACATTAATGTACTTGTAAATAAAGTTTGTTTATATTGACCGTTGTCCAGGCAAGGTGAACCCGACGCAGTGCGAGGCGCTGACGATGATCTGCGCGCAAGTGATGGGTAACCACGTGGCGACCACGGTGGGCGGCAGCAACGGACACTTCGAGCTCAACGTGTTCAAACCCATGATGGTCGCCAACGTGCTGCAGTCTATCAAACTCATAGGTCAGTGCTTGCTACACGGAGTTTTTTTTTTACATTCACACACGGCTGGTTAACCCTATACTGAACCATTTCTAGCTCGTATTATGGTTGCTAACACAACTGATATACTACATTTACATACATACATATTATATATAAATACATATTTAACACCCAGACCCATATCCAACAAATTTAGTTAAGCACAAAGATGTTGGCCGGGCCGGGAATCGAACCCGGAACCTTCTGATTAGCAGACCGGCATGGTATCCTTTACGCCAACGAGGTCGTCAAATACAGTGGTATCAGTTCATATAAGTTATGTTAGCAACCATAATACAAACTAGAAATGGTTTAGTATGGGGCTAACCAGACGTGTGTGATATGTGTCTTAATATCTATGTATTCTAAAGGTGGATTATGATTATTTAACATAAGTAATAATGAGATGAAAGCTTCAAGAATAAATAATCTTTATACCAGGTAAAATAACATAACCCATATGAATATGTATAAAGCAATGTGAACAATATATAAAAATATAGTAACGTGGATAGTGGTTATTTATTGATTCCTTTTGGGGTAGAAACTTTGGGGCTGTGGGGACCGGGAGCTAAATCTTTATTCAATGATAAAGAAGCGCTTGGTCGACACTACTCGTGACCAAAATGCCGGCCTCTACTTTGCACATCGAATTAGCGTTGTTATACAAAGAGGCAACTCGGCTGGCATTTTAGGTACTCTTCCCACTGGCACTGGTTTTTTAGATTATATATTTTTAATTTAATTAATTTTAGATTAGATTTACATTGAGTAATATTGAATTTGTAGTAATTAGTTATTTATTTATTTATTTGATTTATAGGCGAGCAGCATTATGCTGATGTGCCTATATATATCACACTGAGTTAAAATTATTTATTTTAATAGTTCACATAATGTCCACTGTTCAATGTCAATGTTTAAAGTTCACTAGTGCACTGATCACAGGTTAACAAGAGATTTTTTTGTTTTCTGCAACCAGCTATCAAGCCGGTTTTTAAAGCTGTTCACTGATGTAGCACTGACCACTCCTTGTTGCTGAGTATATGATGCCCCGTATTAGTGTTGGCATGATCACACTGAATCCCCCAAATAAATTATTTTTTTATAAATAAAAATAATAATAACAGTATTTTTCCTTGGTTTGGTATGTTTTACTAATTATAATAATGTGTCCGCAGGTGACGGCTGCCTGGCGTTCAACAAGAACTGCGCGGTGGGCATCAAGGCGAACGAGGAGAAGATCGCCAAGATCATGAACGAGTCGCTCATGCTGGTCACCGCTCTCAACCCGCACATCGGATACGATAACGTTAGTACTCTCACGGATCGCAATACTAGAGAGGGTGCTCATTCTCATACAATAAGGAAAGCGTGAATGAAACCTAGGTGGCGCTGCAAATTCAGCGTGCAGCCTAGCTGCCGTCAAATTCCGCAAAGCGCTGCAGTCGCCATATGGTGATAGTAGGTTGTGGGGACCCGAGTTTAAATAGTTTCAAGAAAAAACGGATAGATGGCGCTTACGATACGTTTTTTTTACAAGAGAAAGTGTCTATTATATGTATTGGTCTATGGTATTATTATTTGCGTTTAAGGCGGTATAAGCTAAATTGCATATTTGGAAAAATCATCTATAATGCCCGCTTAAATAATTAAGCAATTTTTTTTTAGTATATATAATATAAATAATATCTTTGAATCTTTAGAGGCAAAACACGATTACGTTAAAATCGCTCGATAGCTTTAGAAATAGGTGTTTAAATATTAAAAGTTGCTGAGCTTCGTAAAGAAAGTATTAAAGAAATTTAAACAAACAACAATAATGTTTAGTGTTCACTTGTAAACTTTTTTTTTATTTCCAGGCTGCGATGATCGCGAAAACGGCGCACAAAGAAGGTGGCACCCTTAAGGGGACGGCAATCAAACTTGGCATCCTAACCGAGGAACAGTTCAACCAATGGGTCAGGCCCGAAGACATGCTGGGGCCCAAGTAAATTGTTTACTGTAGCTGTTTTCAAAGGTGTACTTCACAGTGTAAAAAACTTTAACAACTTTATATGCGATTAAAAAAAGAACATTTTGAGTTGACCCTATTTTGAAACTAATTATTTTTATTTATTTTGTTCTTGGCTCTGCGCTTTTGTGTTTAGCCATTGTTGAGTTTACTTGTTTTTATTAATTTAAAGATAATCTATGGAAAATATCTGTAAATATGTTTCAATATGGTGACAACCTCAAGATGTTGTTTTTTAAGTCGTGTATTTCGTACAGTTAGTTTACGCAGCTCCCGTTTTATTATTATTAGAACCCTGACATATATTTTGTTTCATAGATTTACATTTACAAAAAATAATACACGAAGTTTCATACCAAGTTCCCTTGGTATGTATTTACTTAGTTAATTTGCTTCGGCAAGATGGATTTATCTGGCTTTATTTACTTAAATATTCTATGTTCATCATCATCATCAGCCTGTGTCTTCCCACTGCTGGGTATAGGCCTCCTCTCCAACACGCCATACAGTACGGTCTTCAGCCAGTTTCCACCAGCTCTTTCCAGCGTGCCTAACGATGTCCACTATGTTCTATGTATTCATGAACATCACAAATGTGTTACAGTTTTTAGCATACTTAGAACATTGACAGCTTAAAGATGAAATAAAAAGAAATATTTACTGTCTTTCTTTTAATTTCTTTACTCTACGGTCGGGTCAGGAAGTGTAATCAATCTAAAATGAGAGCTGCATCAACCAAACAATGATTTTTAGTACTATCTGTTAAAGGTATAATATTATTTTTTCCGTTATTTATCGTAGTGCCAATTATATGAATGCACAAAATGTTTATGTATAAGAACTTAATTTGTTACATGTTAAATCCTGTTTCATATTTTAGATTAAAAAAGTTAATTAAATAAACAATAACCTATTACAGATAGACTAGAAATGTTTTTCTCGAAATTAATTTACTATTTAAAAAAATGTGTATCCACAACTTGTGTTAGTAAAGTAAAAATAAACATTTGAAAGTAGCCCTCTTGCTCATTCTCATCAGTTGTGCAAGTGAGACAACATGAACTTTTAAAGATTTTCTTTACTGAATCAAGTTATATTTGTCAGTATTGTGTGAAAATGGCATATTTGTACGTAGCGTAATTTAAACCGATATGCATTTACTATGCAAGCAATGTACCGTTTATGTACAACATAATTTTATTGATTAAAGTTACCTTCATAATTTTTGACGATCTACTAAAGTTACTTCTATTTGCAGTTGAGATTTTTATATGCGTACGTACTTATTTTGGAATGTTTTATTTGTAAGTTGAAATAAATGAAGGATGTATGAGTATTTTGTTGTTTTCTTTTCAAGTATGTAGCTGTTGAAGGAAGAACCTTTGTACACAACAGCCTATGGATGGATTGAGTCAATGACAGTATTAAACTAAATGTAGAGACAACATGGAAATTTTTGGCAATTGTGTACATGCAGTGAAAGTGAGATTAATTGAAGAAAACTACCTACACAAGTTTATCTTTCACCTGAGCACATAATATGTAGATCAACTTCAAATTAATCAAAAACATCAAAAATTCTTCTTAAGGGTACCTTTTAATATTTTACATGAGTGCAGTATATTATAACTAAGAGGAATATTAGAAAATAAAACTCTTTCAGAATGCTTTGACTACAATATAATTAGCAATTTTTAATCTGCGCCATAAATACTAAATATCATAATACTATGCTTTGGTAAGTACATCTTTGGTATGGTTGATACATAATATTTCAAAGAGATCTCACTGGAATGTATTGTTTCAATAAAATAGAGGACAATAAAGAAAGTTGACTGTGATTCATAATAAAACATTCTACAAATAATAACATCATATTTTGTACCATAACAATGACTATTCTATCATATATGAGACTAGAATTAATTTAAGTACAATGCATATTCAGTGTGGAAGGCATCATAAACTATTTGATTATGTATAAAAGTGTACTCTTAAATTAGTTAGATTACATAAATACATCTTTGATATTTTGGAACTGCTTCACAGCAAGGTCCACGGGCAATTCAAACTGGTGCGGAGTCAGCCGGTCTAAACTCTGCAGTGTGTCTTGGAAGCCCGTGTTGACTATGTAGCTTGTGGACAAATAGTGGCAGTCAATCAGGGTCCGGGACTTCAGTATAATATTCAACCACAAAACAAGCTTATGTGCATTCAGTGCAGCACAAACGAAAGCCTTAAATTGTGCATCATAACTTCTTTTATATCTCGTATGTGAAGCCACAATGCTTTCTATAGCACTAAGTAAACTCTGCCTGTTAGATATGGTTGTACCTCCAACTATGTCTAGGTTAAAGCTTTGACTCAACTTCCTGGCCGGTGTTGAATTAAACCTGTCCCCATCATTTAGCTCATAGAAGCGAAGAATTAGCTCCCAGATATGCATGGAATGAGATGATGATGATTTCCGAACAGGGAAACAGCCAATGAAAGGGACCAGGGAGGAAGATTCAGGCTCGGCAAGCCCATGTTGTAACAGATCTCTCAAGTTAACCGCTAAATGTTTTCTCACAGTGGTTGTCAATGGTGCATCGTGTATCACAATACCATCTTCCTCAGATTCACTATCATAGTTGTCTACAGTAGATTGTAAAGGCCTCTCTCTAGTAACAAGTCTCAGTACAGCGTCTATAGACATTTCTAACTTAGCTCGCAAGTTGCCCCAGTGGGTGACGGTAGCTGAAGTTTTCCTCTCATATCTTCTGTTAGAATCTAGTGAACAGCCAAAGTGTGAAACTGCAACTATTTGCATCATATTGGAAGCTTTTCTCATCAAGTCAATAGTTTCTCCTCTCAAATCGTCCTTTACTTTGTTGCCATTGAACACCTTTTCAAACTTTTCTGATTTTCCCGCTTTCTTGGTGTCATTGGTTGTGTCAAGTGCACTCGCTCCTTTCAAGATGTTGATGAACCTCTGCATTTCCTCAATGTGTATCTGTAATTTGTTAATAATTTGATCTTTCGACAGTTTTTTGTCAGTATACTGGTGGACGGCGGAGTGTATTTGATTTGTCAGCTCTTCTGGTGTTACAGGATTAACATATCCATCTTTAAAACTTTTATTCAGTTGGCCTTGCAGGTGTTGTAGAATAGACCGGTGAGTGGGATCCACGTTAGACACGTTTGACGTATACTGATCGAGCTCGACGAGTTGTGTTTTTAATCGTTGCATGAAGTCTGATATGCTGGTGCGTTGTTTTCTGATCTTATGTTCGAGTTCCACACATTCCCCACACGATGGCTCCCCGGAGCTGCCTTGCGGGGCCGTGCGGGAGTCCGTCGCTCCACATGCACGCACCGTGTACTCCTCCAAAGCCTTGAGCATGTCATCTCTCTTCTCTGGCGGAGTGTTTATGATTTGACGTAAACGGAACTCGATTTGTGCGAGATGTGATGTCAGGGAGAACACCGAGGAGGAGAGGATTTCCTGCTCTTCTTCCAGAGCATGTAGCCTGTCCCCGGAACCTGGTTCTGAGGTGTGTTCGTCGCAAAGAGCTTCCTTTGTCGCTCCCAGCGGTTCACAGCGCGGTTCCTGCCATATCGGTATTTCATGGTCTTCACAGTCACTGTTCGACTCCATTTTATGATTTTAACACGTTCTCACAAATACATTAGCTTTTTCGTGTTCATTTTAATCGATTTGTTAGACTCGTAGAATACTGAATCTCCTGAAAGACGTCAAGTGGAAAACGACATTTTCGCGAATGACGTCAAGAATATGAATGAACTACGAGTGAAGGACACAGCACACAGGTTAAAAATATTTTTTTTGAAACCGGCCATTCAGGAGCGATATTAAGTTATCGTTCATTCATTCTATAGAGCATTGAATCCATGAAGTTGTAGCTACAACTTCATGATTGAATCATGAAATTCATGAATAGACCGCAAAGTTTTGAATATTGAAATCCGCTATTAAAAATGTGTGAATCGCGTAAATCTATATTTTTTTTTTGTAGAATATTACTTTTTTTTAAAGTATCGCAAGTTTAGTTTGCCTTTTTGGTAGGTACATAGTGTACTTTGATGTAAGGTCAGTACATTTGACATACAAAGTAAACAAAGAGGTTGGCAAGTCGGTCCTTGACCTATTTACCAGGCCTCAAAGGCCACGACTAACTCACGGCCTCTGTCGTTTAATGGGGAATAGTTATTCTCACACACTAAGTTTTTCAGGATTTGAAGGTGTCGTAGAAACGTTACTTACAAATTTGTAGTGGTTTACGAATAAAATAATAGATACCTACATACCTACCACAGATTTTTTTTTTTTTTGACACATTTCACACACGGCTGGTTAGCCCCATACTGAACCATTTCTAGCTCGTATTATGGTTGCTAACACAGCTGATATACTACATATACATACATACATATTATATATAAATACATATTTAACACCCAGACCCACAGCCAACAAATTTAGTTGAGCACAAAGATGTTGACCGGGCCGGGAATCGAACCCGGAACCTTCTGATTAGCAGACCGGCATGGTAACCTTTACGCCAACGAGGTTGTCAATTTATATATCTTCTCTTTCTACGAAACCTACATTGCGTAAGTGTGGTACGTCCAACCTTTAATATCACCTACCTAACTTGTACATTACCACAATACACAATATCTACAAAATATGTATGAACCTCAAAGACATTTTTACGTTGCTCTTTTGTTATGCGAAGGCGTCAGGCAAGTGAATGCGATCTCAGTCGAGCGTTTTCGATAAAAATGATGACGACCATGATAAGTTATATGACCAACTTTTTTTACGTTTCTTTTGTCCGCTAGACTTTGAATAATCTCAGAGCTTTATGTTTAAAGTGAGATTTATCTAATGGTTCTTGAATTTATTTATTTAATTAGCAAGTTATCAGTGAGCTTTATCACTGATACTTATCTACTGAGCATTTAAATATTGTAATCTCTTAGAAGGTGAAAGAAGGTATTACTACAAAATGGTGCTTGCCTTTAAATTTCTATACTTAAATTAATTGCCAAAACCAGTTATTAATAAAAAAAAGTCCTCCTACTACACATACGCTTTTGGGTGGCTGAAAAAATATAAAACACAAAAATCATCACATTTAGAAACTTTTTTGGAAATCGGTTAAATCTAAGTACAAGACAATGTACTTACTAACATAATACATCAAAGACGACACAAACTAACTTAGCTAAGTAGAGGTCTGTAAGTAGGCGGTACCAAGAAATACGAGCCGAGTTTTACGATGGAGCGAAACAAATTTAATTACTGAGACTGGCACGTGTACTTCCTGCCTTAAACGTGGGTAAATTCGGGAGTAGATAGATGCTCTTTGTAGTTCGTATTTCAAGGTACGGACGTGGGTGATAGCTTAACAACAACTCACAAGTGTGTACTAGGTAAGATGAAGGTATGATCCCACTCACAAGTTTAAACGGACCCGGAGATTAATACAAATCTTCAATTTTATGCCCCACATGCTGTTTCACCCTTTTAGGGTTACAATTTCCAAAAATACGTCCTTAGTACGCGTCTACATGCTAAAACAAATACACCCTTCAAATTTCATATTCCTAGGACCAGCTGTTTGGGCCCTGCGTTGCCTATAATTTTATTTTACTCTGAATAGGTCAGCGCTTGACCACAATTCACCTGATGGTAAGTGATATTAAGGTCTACGGTGGATCGCGCTTACCTAGAAGGAACCGGTTCACTCTCGCCTTAAATCGCTAGATTATAGTCATTGGTATAGATGAACGAATGAGTCATCAGGACAAAGATTCTTATGGTATACTAGAAGTAGATTGTTTTATTTTGAACAACCAACTAGATTATCTGTCAGTGACTTACGAAGCTACTCTCGATTTTATCTTATCTCGGCGCATTATTCTGAATGTAATTAAATTTAAATGCCAGTCTCACGAGATCTAGGACTGAAAGACATGAAGAACTGGCAGATTCTTCTGAAGCAGCTTTTCGCTGAGTTTCTCGGGACTTTTGTTTACATGTCCTTATGTCTTTTAGTACAGACTGATCCCGGGTACACTCGCCTTACGGTTGCTTTTGCCAATGGTTTATTGGTGGCATCTGTGGTGCAGATGATAGGAAATGTGTCGGGGGGTCATTTGAACCCCGCAGTGACTTTGGGGGTGATGGTGTGTGGGAATATCAAGCCTTTGAGGGCTTTGTGCTATGTGGGGGTGCAAGCTGCTGGGAGTATAGCAGGTGAGTGGCTAAACACTACATAATATCACGGCTGGTTAACCCCATACTGAACCATTTCTAGTTCGTATTATGGTTGCTAACTGATATACTACGTATACATATTTTATATAGATACGCATTTAACACCCAGACCGACAGCCAACAAATTTAGTACAGCACAAAGATGTTGGCCGTGTCGGGAATCGAACCTGGAACCTTCTGATTGGCAGATTGATTGATGATACTTTTATAGGAAATATACAGGTATATTTATATTATTTTTACTACCCGCAAATTTTTGGAACGTAAGATGGGATTTAATATCATTTATCGACCGTTGAATTGAGTTTTAAAGATGAAAATTTTAGTAAAATTATTTTCAAAAATAATAAGGTTCAGCATGAAGAGTTCCAAATCGTTATCTTTAAACAATGGCAATAAAACGCGATTGTTGTTTATTTTTTAAGTTATTACTTAATTAAATATTCTGTGAATATTTAGAGGGTCGACCATATTATTATATCATTTTAAATATTGAATACAAAATTGCTCAAAAATTTCATTTTTTGTATAGGAGCCCCCCTTAAATATTTATTATATACTTACATATTTTGAAAATTTTACGCGTCTACTTGCTACCGTTATTGTCATTTTATAGCAAAAATACGAATAAATCAATTGGTTAATAAATGACATGAGTACTCTGCTAGAAAACATATAAAATAAATAGGCTTATTGAGAACATGTTTTCTTTTAATCGGTTAAGAGTAAGTTCTATTCAATCTCAAAGCCAAATAGTCGGTCTGAGATCCCGAGGCTCCAAGCTGGTTATAATATAAAGGTTAGGTGGAAATCCCAAGGGATACAACACGGACGAAAGGCTGGGGAAGCGTCAAGATTAGAACAAGCGCACACGGAGCTTCATATACTAATAAGCTGTAAATGGGTTTTATTACATTCTCAGTAAAATCTACTGTTAATAGGTATTTTCTAGGTAGGCCTGTAACATCGTAGACCATTGTATTGTTTAACACCAGACAAGCTGTAGTCAAACGCTAACCTTAGTATATAAGTTTAAAAAAACAGTATTTTTTGATAAGTATAATTTTAATATCTTTAATACGAAAATTATTTTTTGGGTAAAAGTGATCCATTATTGCATAATATTATATTGTATTGCATATATTATATTGTATTGTATTGCATAATATTATATTGTATGGTAGCCTATTGACTCAGGTGTTACTTTGCGATAATCCATTGCATTTGTAGATAGAAGAAAATCTGAAATATTTATTGTACTGTGTGGTTATCAAATTTAAATTAAATTGTTTGTTGTTATCACAGCGGAAGTACACTTAAGTATTTCAGATTTTCTTCTATAACATCTGGTTTATGATTATGTGGTCAAATGCCTAATCTTATGCCGACCATTATGATGGTATTTATGCATGACGCATCATGAAAAAAGGCCTCTATAGTAGTTGCATATAAGTTGTGTGATCTTGCGTCTCTCGAGATCTAATGAGTTACTTAACATCAGGTGAATTGCGATCAAGCGCTTGCCTATCCATCATAAAAAAAAAAGTTGAGCAGCCGAGCTCTGAGGTTGAACGTTTTTAAGCCTTTTTGCATGTTAGTTATTCTAGAGTAAATGGATGGGGTATTATTGCTTAAGCTACTAGGGGCTACGCTTCTATATCATGACGATGATCACAAATAGTTGTTAAGGTAAACATTACAAAAGCAGTCAGTAAAGCTAAACGTTAATATAACGAAAAACAATAATAATACTTTTTTGGTAACCATGACCACTTTTCGTTTTTAAGTACAGGTAAATTTAGCGATAAACAAATGTGAAACATTTCTGGAAACAAAAAAAAACTATTTTTGCTCATGGGTGAATGAGCGGTAGTGTATCTTCAAGACCATTTGATACCTAGAGATGTGCGTAGCGTAGAGTTCTACATGTATGAGACGTATAAAAAAATGGTACCTCCTTGAGAACAGTCTCTGGGTGCGGAAAGTAAAAAGTTTTACACTGGCCAGTTTCCAACAACTTTTCACAACTTTGCTTTGTTAACTTTGAGAATTGGATAAGTAGGATTGAATTTGTCCAACTAGGTGTGAAGATTTAGGTTTTCTGGAATCTTAGATTTAATGTTCGTCAGTTTTACCTGACTTAAGCAAAAGTATTACAATTTATAATAAAAAAAATCTTGGAACTCCATTAAATTTGTGTAAATGCTTTAACACAACTTTAATGGAGCTCATTTTAATAATGTCTTTCGGTTCAGTTCCTATGTATATTAATCTTCATCATCAGACCAGTTTCACGGAACCATAGATATTATATACGAGTATGTAAACAATTATCCATACATCACTACATCTCAGATACAATCAAGCACACCTAATCTGAGTCTAATTGGATACCGGAAAGTGGATCTAAGTTAACCGCGAGCTACATCTTAGACAGACAACAAAACCAACAGATAGCAATTCTAATCAAATAAACAAAACTTCTAATAAAGTCTCTCCTTTCAGGAGCAGCGGTAGCCTACGCCCTGTCTGAGCCTTCAACTAGAGGGAACCTCGGCGTCACCATGCCTTACGAGACCATCCGCTGGGACCAAGCATTAGGACTTGAACTCATCATGACGTTTCTTCTAGTTTCTGTAGGAGTTAGTGTCTTGGACCCGACCAGAGGGCCTAGGGGATTGGGATCTGCACCTTTAGCTATAGGATTAAGTTTGGCAGCGTGTAATTGTGCGTGTCTGGTGTACACTGGAGGGTCATTGAACCCGGTAAGGTCTTTAGGACCTGCGGTCATAATGAACGAATGGAGTTATCATTGGATTTACTGGGCTGGACCTTTATTAGGAGGCCTGTTGGCGGGACTCATATACAACTTTGTTCTTAATTTAGATGTTACTTATTATATGTAGAATGGAAATTGTGTTTCACTTAAATAAATTAAGTTAATCATTTTATTTATATTTAGAGTTATTTGATGGTAATTGGGTCGACTTCGCTCTTAATTCTATCAGTTTTCGCCGATCCAGCGTTAGCGTTGCTGTTCTTTAACACCGTGCAACGCTGTTAGAAAACAGCGTTTCTAACAGCGTTGCAGTGAACTACAGGCGCTTTATAAGCAATGAAAGCAAAGGTAACTTTTTCTAAAGGCACAGTTGGTTATTTTAACACTTTCCGACATACTTATTTACTGACTTATAATTTTAACACTAGATGATTTCAAGAATTACACAAACAACACGCACACACACACACACAACTATCCAAAATCCACCTGGCAGTTACAATGACCCATGCAACATTTTGGTAAACAACTTTACAAATATGTAAATTACTGGATCAAAGTCAATATACCTACTAATTTGATTATTATTGTGTTGAAAATAAATTGTCTACAAATAACATCGTCTTAAATCCCAGCGCGAAATCTGACCCAATAGATGACCGGTGATCTAGGTACCTAAGTTGCGTAATGATTCGTAACCTACGTTTCATTGTCGTTTATTTTTTAATATGTAAAACCATACTCTTTATAAAATGGACCTTATAGTAGTCTAAATAAAGAGTTTTGATTTTAAAAATAAAATTCTTAGTTTTATTTGAAAATTGAAATATTATTTTGGTTTTGGACTTTTGCTACTAATTATTACTATTCAGTATATATGTTTATTATCGAATTTACTAGCACTATATGGCTAACAAATTAATGATTTTGATTTGTTCTTTTTTCATTTATACTATATTAGTGATATCATATTATCATATTAGTCTAAGAGCCCTTTTCGATAGGCAAGCAATTTTAGGCACATTTGTTTATAAAAAATATTTAATAAAAAATACGTCTCATCTGGTTATCAGATCGGTGAAGGACGATCTTCACGGGCTCTTCTACTATATGTATACAAATGTATTGCAAAAACTTATTACTTAGTCCAAATTTAGCAGATGTAACATTTTGTACCTGCTACACATGTACTATATCCTTAAACAGTTGTTATTTATTTATTCCTTTTGTGCCAAAAAAGAAATAACAAAAACAAATTATATTCGGTTTCGCTGTAGCAAGAGAGGCGTATGCACATTGCGTTAGTTAGAACATATTTTTATTAAATGTTTTATAAAATAATTTCATATTGTGAATTAACATAATTCACGATTCATATTACGAAAACTTATTTAAAGCCTAGTTTATTAATTGAATAGCGACGGCACTTTAGGCAATTTTACTTTCGAACTAGATATACTATTTTTTAAATAGGTAGGCATATAAAAACTTCACTAAACAGCAGACACAATTTCTTGAAACTAAGTCCAAAATCTTATATATAAAATTTCCATGTCACAATACCGTTCATTACCGTACTCCTCCGAAACGGCTTGACCGATTTTTACCAAAATTTATACGCGTATTCAATAGGTCTGAGAATCGGCTAATATTTATTTTTCATACCCCTAAGTGAGGCAAAACAACGTTTGCCGGGTCAGCTAGTATAAATTATAATTATAACTGAAAATAAAACCTAAGATACCTTTTTACCAGTTTGCATGTTTCTTAAGTATCATCTTGACAACAAAAACAATATTTATAAGCTCTACAATTTTGAGTTTTATTTTGACATTCACGCAGGCCAAACGTGCTTTCCTAAAAATACCTCATATAGTGGATATATTTTTAAAGTTTATATAAACATGTTACTGTTTGTCGTACTTTTAACTTCGGTATTCATTGTGTACGTCATACAATCTATGGTGAAACCTAGAACCTAGTTTCCCCCAGGTAAGTTTACTATGCGTGTCTAGACGGATAGAGTATGGATGTGCTGTCCACAATTATATTAGAAGTGCCATTTGCGAGATACGAGTATATTCCGTCAAAGTCATACTCGTATATTTTTTTTTAATATCAGGACTCATTTCACACACGGCTGGTTAACTCCATACTGAACCATTTAAAGTTCGTGTTATGGTAGCTAACACAACTGATATACTACATATACATACATATATATTTTATATAGATACATATTTAATACCCAGACCCACAACCGACAAATTTAGTTAAGCACAAAGATGTCGGTCGGGCCGGGAATCAAACCCGGAACCTTCTGGTTAGCAGTCCGGCATGGTAACCGTTGCGCCAACGAGGTCGTCAATATTATTAATATTATCGTAGGTGGGTATTTTATATCTATGAATTATAGATTACACTGATTAGTTGATAGAAATATGCAGAATACTATAACTGAAATCATTTTGTAGTACGAGTAGCTGCCAAATCACCCTAGAGCGTGGTTCAGTGCACACTAAATACATTCCACAATAATATTATGTAAATTATACTACTGCACATTAAATGTTTTTTTGGTGCCAAATGTACGAGTAAATACTTTTAAGTTTATGGTCAATAAAAATCTTAACTTTTATTTCAGTTTTTCTGCCACCTTCATAGAAACGTCTAATTCAATAAGTTACATTTTTATTTTTTAGGGCCAATATGGTACCCGTTTTTTGGAAGTAGCAATAAAGTATACTACTACACCAAGAAGTATGGGTCACAATTCAAAGCATTTCTTCAACTGTCCAAAGAGTATTCCACCGATATCCTCGGAATCAATCTGGGAACAGAACTGTTAGTAGTTTTCTATGGGGAGAAGAATTTTCGAGAAGTCACTCAGGATGAGAGGTTCGAAGGTAGACCAAACAATTTCTTCATGAAGATGAGGTGCTTTGGAGAACGAGCAGGTGAGTCATTATCATAAATCCTATTATTTGAATGAATGATATAATTTTTTTGGTCGACCGTGATTTTGGATCGGTCATAGTTTCCTCAAAAAAAATGGGGAAATTTTGCTACAGCGCAGCAATTAACTACTATATTCCTAAAAGTTTTGAGAATATAAATAAAAGTGGTCTAGCGATTATAATGATATGAACCCCCATAATATGTTACCTCATATGCTATGATCATTATCGTAACTGCCCAGTTACGATAATCACTAATGGTGTTCTAAGAAATTTTGTCAGAGGTCAATTGTTTGGGGAACTAGTTTTAGAAGAAATTAAACAATTTATTGAATTATTTTAATAATATAATTTCAAGCTGTATGACGGGAATTTTGTACTTTGCTTTAGGGTACCAAATGACCAACAGAATTCGAGGCGTGTCTGCAATAAGAAGAAAGAAGAAGATAAGAAAATTATATTGCAATAAAAATAATATGACTCTACTAAAAATACTACGAGTATATTATATCTACTATTAAAAAAACCGTCGACTCGTTGACGTAATAGTTACCATGCTGGACTGCCAGTTATAGGGTTCGGGACTCCATTCCCGGCACGACCAACATCTATGTGATGAGCTTATTTGTTGGCTGTCGGTCTGGGTGTCAATATTTTTATTTTTATATTCATCGTTAACACAGAGCAAAGTCTGTCGCGTCACCTAGTTTTACATTAAAATAAAACATTTTTTACAGGAGTAAGCTTAGTAGATGGTCGTCTATGGAAGATCCACCGAAAGTTCACCATGATGCAGCTCCGTAACGCTGGCTTCGGAAAGGGTCCCATGGAGAGAGACATCCAGAAGAGTGCACACAACCTGGTCAAGTGGATCTCGGAGCAGGAAATCAAAAGTCTCTGCCCGAAAGACTTTCTACCTCTGGTCGTGGTTAATGTTCTTTGGAAATGTGCTGCAGGTAGGTGTAGCATAGTGATCGATTATGATGCCACTGAAAAATTTCTTTAGTTTTTCCACCACTATTTCCTGAAAAGTAAGTTACTATTTTTACGCCTTGAATAATGTTGTATGATATTGTGAGCTGAGCTAAATACAATATTTTTGAGCCTATTTTTTTTATTTTTTTTTACTATTCCCGAAATCAACGGTAGCTAGTAGTTTTTCAGTGATTGATAAAAGTTTTATGTTTTGATGTAGGTACCAAATCTCTGCCAGTTAGTAAGCATTCATTCAGACAATATATTGTTTTGATCCCCGATCTTCGACAAGTATTGTTCCAGATAGAAAATAATTAAATTGATTTATTTACAACTCCTTATTTTATGATAAGGCTTACCTATCTTAAGTGTCGACCTTTGATACGCTTTTTGACGACATTCGTCCGACATCACAGGCAATAGATACTCGTACATATATAGATGAGATCACAGGCAATACATAGATAAGAGCATCGCAAAACCGAGATAAATACCAAGTAATAGAAAAGAGACCTACGCTCAGTGGGTATATGCTGATAAATATATAGCTAATGATGATATACATAAATTCCTAAAGTTCCTTAGGCACTTGTATGTGGAAACACCGGCTCCCGGTATAAACACATTTTCGCCGCACCTGTTGATATACCGGGAGCCGGTGTGGGTAAAACTAAAACTTGGAACTTGGACTTTTTTTAACAGATAATACAAAATGCGTTAATGTCATTCAACATATGAAAGGTTATCCTAATTCTAGGAGAAACCATCCCAGTGGAGAAGTTCCTCTACCTACAAGGCTTGCTGCAGCGTCGAGGCAACATATTCAATTTGACTGGTGGCCTGCTGAACCGAGCCCCGTGGATCCGGCATCTCCTGCCTGAATACTCCGGATACAACATGCTGGTTGAGGTCAACAGGCAGATCTCTGTCATTGTTCAGGTTAGTAAGACTTGGACTTTTTTTCTTATACATGGTACTCTTTACCGGAAGTAATGTCTTCAAGGCGATAGACAAGTTTCTTGTCAAAAAGTGCGCTTCTTTCTAGATCGGAACAACGCTTAACATCAGGTGACTTACGGATATCTTGTGATAATTGTAAGTATTGGCAATGAGATATGACATTATGCGTTTAATATTGAAAACACAATCTTTCAATGCTCATCTTTAGGAACAGCATTGAAAAGAAGATGAGTAGGTTCTGCCGACCAATTTTCCTTTAGATACCATTTCTTACCAGAAGACGTGATGAATTCAAATGTAAAAAACAACTGAGGAGTAGTGGTATATTAACTATAGTGTCCATCTTAATTAACTTTTTTTCAGGAATCTATACAAAAACACAAGAGAAAAGAAATAGAGGGAAATGACTTCGTTTACGCATTCTTAGAAGAAATGGCTCAAGGGCACGAGACTTTCACAGGTGATTTGGATTATAATTATAAATGCAAGGAAATTAGAATCATATATTTTTTACCATTGCACTAAACCAGATTTGATGACATGGCTCCACGATCGCTTAAGAACCGAAATTTAAAAAGCAACCAAGATTGTGAATGAATGGGAGTCGACCATAGTTTAGTGGCTAGAGTGTTCATCCCAGTTTGACGGAGACGCTTTTCTTAAAATCTACGAAATTATAATCTTAAGGAACCAAAAGTTTTAATTCGTTCATGATGACTATTTTTTGTAGCGCCTGTAACTCGGTGCTATCTAAGGTGATCTGACGCGATCATCGAAGCTAAGTAACGGTCGATGCGGATGGTGTTTGGATGGATGACTATGCAAAAGACAGTCGTATTTCAAGTGGCATTTTCATCTGGGCGCTACCGTGGGTCAGATGACCCGTTAAATTGTAGGTTCCGGCTGTTAGTCTTAGTACAAGCAGTCGTTAAGCCGAGTCAGAGTCGGCTTGAAAACTCTCGACACCAGAGCTTGGCCACTTAGCTTATACAAAGAAAAATAATGCCTATTATTTTGAGAACAATTTCAATTTAATATTTTCCCATTTCCAGATCACCAGCTTATGGTGACCCTCATCGACATAATCCTGGCAGGCTCAGCAACCACCTCACATGCCATGGAGTTCGCCATCCTGCAGGTGTTGAGAGACCCCCGGGTGCAGGCCGAGCTGCAGAAGGAGGTGGACTGCGTTTTAGAGGGGAGGATGGTGCGGTGGAACGATACTACCAGGTGGAGTCAATTTTGTCAGAACTCTGATAGTAGTCGATCTTTTATTGTAAATGATTTTGCTCCGAATATAGTTTGTTTATAAGTATAAGTTATTAAAGTTGTATTGTAAAAATAACGATATATTCTACTCAATATTTTTGATGTGATGATAGTTCTGTTTGGAATGCGGTCGCCTAACATCCTGTTGGGTGTGGAATCAATCCCGCCAACGAGATTGAAGCAAATATTGTGTAGCCATAGAATGGTGGTAGAACATTTTCTATTCTGCATTAATCAACTGGCGACAAGTACCACCAGTAAAAACCACCAGTAAAAATCTGTCGCCAATTACCCCTTAAGTAGCCTTATAGAGAGCCAGTCTTTACAAATCAGTTTTGCTCCACTTTTGGTAAGAATGTAGCTGATTCGTGTGTTCACGCGACCTGCTGGTCTAATGCCTAACTAAGTTTCACATTTACGATATAGATACTTAGTAAGAAAGTAATATAATCTTCTTTTCAGATTACCGTACACCATGGCATTTCTTCAAGAGCTCCATAGAGTTCACACAGTCGGCCCTAAGAGAGCATTCCAAGACATCGTATACGATGGCTACATCATCCCAAAGAACACCACAATACTTCTTTCCACTGGCGATATCCATACAGACCCTGCGATGTGGGAAGATGCCAAAACCTTCAAACCGGAGCGGTTCTTGGACGAAAATGGGAATTTCATGCCGACTGACCGCATCTATCCGTTTGGTTTAGGTAAGAAACACGTAGTCACACAAGTCACATAGTAAAAAGTAGAATTAAAAAACTGAGCGAAGCGCCTACCAAGCGGCTGTAGATTTTACACGAAATAAGTTCATATATAAAATTTATCTTAATTTCTTCAAGGAGTACAACATTTTTAAATTTTATAACGACTATATAAAAATAAAAAATATCGATTGAAATTTACGTAATCGTGTTTTGCACAACTCTAACGATTCTTAACACTGAAATAATGTGAAAATCTGTAGCCTTATCATGGACACAGGATTTTATAAAGGACGCTATTTAGCTCCTACATATAGCGCCTGAAGACTTATACGTACTATATTATAATACTGACTGTATTTAAGTCACCAAAAGACTCTTTGTAAGACATACAAATTTATTTTACCCCTGCTGTGTAAGAAGGACTGATAAACTTATCATTCTCCAGGCCGCCGCCGCTGTCCCGGCGAGACGCTCGCTCGGATGTTCACATTCATCACCCTGGTCACCATGATGCAGAACTTCTCCATCACCTGCGCTGGTCCGCAGCTGCCCACTGCTGAGCCTGATACAGGCATGTTCGCCAGCCCCAAGCCGTACAAAGCGGTTTTTGTGCCGAGACACACTAATGGGAACACTCATTAAACAATGTAGTAATGTTGCCTATACATATTTTACTGTATTAAAACTTTCGTAAGGCATATTTGAATAATGTTTGTATAACCGGCTATCACTTACGTTTATAGATAGATAGAAAATCCTTTATTGGACACATTCATTAAATAAAAAAAAAAAAGAAAAAAAATTCTAACAAATTAGTGTGCCACAATTGGCGGCCTTATCGCTTAAAGCGATCTCTTCCAGGTAACCTCTGGATGGAGAGGAATTTATAAACGGCTGAACAAGGACGTAGTGTACAATAAAGAACATAATAAAATACATAAAAAAATAATTGTCGGTATTATCTCGACATGTTTCAGCACAATCAGTGTATCATTCTCAAGGTCAGGAACACAGATAACGTACGCTCGCGATGACGGCTGCGCCTGAACTAAAACGTAATACAGATATTATATCACAGACGTAATAAAAAAGCGCAAGTGATAGCCGGTTAAACAAACATTATACATATTTTTATTAACAAGTAACTATAAAACATACATTTATTGTACAAAATTAAAATAAATGAAAAATAATTGAATATTTATTTTTAATGTCGTAGTTAAATATTTATTATGTGCTTAGAATTCGTGGACACAAGCCAGCCACTATATTACACTACATACCAAATTTTATATGCGTACTCAGTAGGTCTGAGAATCGGCTATTTACTATTTATCTATTTTCCATCTTGCATCACCAAAAACATAGTACCAAAATTTTTACTATTTTATTACCAAACCCAATTTTTATGGCCACTTTAAGATATTCAATAATTTTTCATCCCGGTTGACAGCTGATCAATTATATGTAGTGTTTTTAATTGTACTTAAGGCATAACAACGTTTGCCTTAAGTATATACTCGTATATATATAGTTAGTCACTTTTAACAATGGCTTTAGATCTGCAAACATCCGCCTTTGAAAATCGTACTATATATTATTGTCTAGGATCAGTTAGACCCAAGATAATGCTTTAAAAAGAAATCCTTTTAAGACATCTTAAATACCATGACGATAATCCTCTCAAGGGAAGGATTATCGTTTTCCTCACGTTCGCATTTTCCATACGAATCCGATTGTCCCATGGGGATCAGTGGGTACTACTAGGGCTTCATCCGTCATGGATAATTATTATTGTTACTGCACTGTTTTATTTTTTATTTTATTTACCCCAAACGCAACGACGGGGTGTAATAAGTTGTGTGTGTGTTTTTGTGTGCCTGTGGCATCGTAGCTCAAAGCGTGGATACGTCAAACTTATAAAATAAAATAAAAATCAAATCATTTATTAACCTTACGGCATCGCCCCGTACTGGGCAAGTCAGTTTACAATGATTCAATCTTAAAATTAAACTCATGTACATGCATTATGATAATAATAGCAATAAAACTATTTATATCACCCACCCATGGAATTGATTAAAATAAAAATTATATACCAGTGATACTACTACGAGAATGTAGATTCTGTAATTGTTTGCGACATAAATTAATTAAGCGAGTAAAGAGGGTGCTTATCAAAATAGTGTTAAATTTTGCGTTAAAAACTATTCTATGGTAGATCTGTAACGTATCTCTCGCGCGATAGGTGGTAAAAAAAGGTGGAAAAGACAAAAGGTTGAAGATAACACATGTCCCATTGTCTATTCCATAATGGTAAAGTCTCGTGGTAGCTTAGAACACGAGTATATAGGATGTGTACAAAAGCAATGGCACGTCGAGAGAAACGGCGCGTAATAACAATGTTTGAACAGGCTGGTGATTGTGTTTGTCTTTCCAACTTTATGGTAATTGAATCACCTTTGACGTGTGATATGTTACATCTAATATTATTTCGAGATAATGTGTCCTTTTGACCTGATTCCTTGGTCAGAATTCTATCAGTAGCATAAAAGACCTTTCAATACAAATAGTTTTTTTACTCCTTACAGGTAGGTATTTGACCATTAGGTCGCGTAAGCATACTATCCAGCGACACTCTGGTCTAAGGTGGAGCATGCCATGTCTGGAATGATTGACTCTCTCAAGAAGGCTACATACCGGAACACACCGCAAGTTGCGTGGTGTTTTTTTTTAACTTAAGAAAGGTTTTCTTATTCTGTGTATTATATGATTTGGATATTTTTTTTAAAGGACTAGCTGCCAAGCCACGTTATAACGCTTATTTTGGCAGCTAGAGCCAAATGAGCTACATATGCATTTTTTTGTATCAGTAAATTATTTTATAAATTTTCTTTTGGAGTCTAACCGGGTGAGCTCTGGAAAACGGCCCACCACCAAGCCATGGTTACCTGACGATATTTCCTACATGAAAAGCTCATTGACCAGATATCGAACCTACGATTTTCTCTATATTTACGGCTCAATTTACTGCCAAAATAAGCCTTTTTTCGTGAGGAAATGCATTTACGCATCTCCCGCCACAAGCCTGGGGAAGGCGGGCGGGGTATGTCGGGCTCGAGGGCCAGAGGGGTCGTCACTACCGATTACAACCTCACGGTGTCCCATCTCACGACGGGGGCAGGGATGCAGGACCGCTTCACGTAATGCTGCTAACCCTGATTAGAGTCTAGTTTAGCCTTGCCTTTACCGGTTTATACTATAGCTGGTAGGAAAAACTAGTTTGTTTTAAAAATGGATTTTATATACAACTCTATGGTGTAAATGTCGTGGCCGCATCTTTTTGACAGTTTCCATAATATCATATTTGATAACCACTAGTCCATAGACTTCTTCTTCGTGGTCACCCTACTCTCGTGCCTCGTGCGCGTACTAAGGGCCGCCATCTTGACACAAACACAGCGCTTGCAGCGCCTCTACCGGTAGTCAATGAAACAATTTCACGATATGATCGATTAAAATTATTTCATGAAATAGCAGTGCGTCCAGCTGGCCCTATCGTCAAACGATTTCTTATCATTGATCTGGCCTGGGCACATCATGATATGGCCAATGGACAGTGACATATTTCATGAAATGGCCGATTATTTCATGAAATGGGCAATTCTACGATGCGGCCACGACATAAACAAACCAGTACAATAGAGTAATCCTATAAAAGGACGTATACAAGTTAAGTACAATAGCGTGTTGTGTGAATCGAAATCGTTAAGGTAGTCTGTTATTTTTGGTTCTTATCCGATTGTCTCGATGGAAAACTCGTGTCCTACTGATGAATTCCATTCCAAAGGTGAGTTGTTTTAGAAAATATCTGTTCTTGTTCTTATTGTTAGTTTTTAAGCAACTTTAGGTTAAACCTAAAAGGGTTAAAGGGACACGAAGACGATACAAAATAAAAAAATATATATATTTGTAGATAATTGAATGACAAACTGAACTTAAATTTCTAGTTTCTGGTTCTAATTGAATCAGAAACGTACGCTAGGGATATCCCCTGGATAGATGTTGTGCCCGGGGACGGCCATCCATAGGTTATGCATTGTAGCTAAGACCGGTCGAACGCGCGTTGTAAATAACGTTTGCGCGATTCAGAAACGAGCGCTCTGATTGGTAGCGGGCAGTGATGTGCGGCAGCGGCGCATATTACTGAATCTTAATTAGCTTAATTTATTAATTCAAATTTATTAAATCTAATAATACATCCTACTAATATAATAAATGCGAAAGATTGTGTGTGTGTGTCTGTGTGTTACTTCTTAAACGGCTAAACCGATTTTAAATAAATTTGGTGTTAAGATAGGTTAGACCTTAGATTAACACCTAGGCTACTTTTTCCGAAAACAATTGTGGTTCCCGTGGGATACGCTAAACTTCAAAATCTACGTTACTTATTCCCGCTCTATCGATTGGACCGAATTTCTTGAGGTTTACTATGAAGATAGGTTAGAACTTGGATAAACACATAGGCTACTTTTTATCCAGGATTAACTTTTTTATACCCTGATTAACGCGGATGAAACCGGGCACAACTAGTAAGTATATAAAGAACATCAAAGGTTGTACTCACTTTATTAGCATAGCGTATGTACAACTGCCTTCAGGCTGTCTTTGTAATATCAAATGAAAAATTTACAACAAAAATGTAAATATTTGAGAATAATAAATGGATTCAGCTAAAGTAAAAATGTAATATAAAATTGAGCGGAAAATGGCGCTGAATATTAATATGCTTGTGTCATGACGTTTTGAAATGTTCATGTGAATTTTATACGCCGCCACGCGATGCTTCGCGCGTTAATCCGGGATAAAGAGTTACTTATGAACTAATCTATAGTAAACTAGCTAACCCGGCAAACGTTGTTTTGCCTCACTTAGGGGTATGAAAAATAGATAGTGTAGCTTATATGACACGTTTGTACATTTACCATAGCAGCGCCATCTATTGATTACTTACTTAACCCAGTCGAAAGGTATCGACATCTGTTAGAATCATTTGGAGTTAACAGATAATTGTGACTGTCAAATAATAAGAGACAATAATTAGCAATAAATTAAAATTACGACTATAATTTGAGATTTAAACTATCCTATCTCTCAAGTTGGATCGAACTGCACATGGTGTGCGAATTTTATTATAATCGGTTAAGTGGTTTAGGAGTCCATTGAGGACAAACATTGTGACACGAGATTTATATATATTAAGATATATAAAGTTTCTTGATGTCTTCTTCTTCTTAGTATGAGCTAAGTGATCCAGCTCTTGAGTCGAGAGTTTTCAAGCCGCCCGAAGGCCTCTGACTTGGCTTAACGACTTCTTGTACTGCAACTAACACCCGGGGCCTACAATTTAACGTGTCAATAGGCCCCAGATGAAAACGCTAATGTATAAAAGACAATCTTGTATTCAATGGTCACCCATCCAAGTACTGTCTCATCGACCGTTGTTAGACGCAAATGATCGCGTCAGATCACCTTAGCTAGTCGCGCTATAGGCTGGCTATTAATCTTCATGTGAGATATGTTTATACCATCATTTCACTTATGTATATCGACTTATATATTTAAGGCGTTTAGGCGTGAATACACGTAAACAAAAAGAAATATAATGTTAGTTGGATATACTAGTATTATATTGACATATTGCTAGTTTTACGAGTACATAAATGTTTATTTGCTAGATACCCACTTAAAATAAATAAAAAAACACAATATTTTATTCACTTTAATACATTTATTTTAAAACCTAATAATTACAATAACAGTTGCATCATAAAAATATTTTTATTGTGACTCTTAAATGCCTACACTTTTCATTCAATTATTTGCTTCACAATTAGATATTTGCCATTAAAGTACGTAGAAATATGAATAAAATATATCTTTTAAAAATATACTAGAAAGTATTTAATAACATACGTATATGCTTAGCGTATAATGGTGGTAATAGGAATTCAAACTATACCTAGAATTCAGCCCCCTCAAAATAGCAGTGGTTTAAATATTTTACCCCAAGCTAAAAGAAAATAGCCACACATAATTATTATCATTACTGAACTTTTTCTATACTAAGACCAACTAACTACAAGTAGATAAGCAGTTTGGATATCTTTAGAAAACTAAAGATAATCCAAATGCTCTAGCCCATTCCAATCACGCTGGCAGCGTCACCACGTTGGATAGCAATGATGTCACTAGAGCCAGAAAGAGCTATACAATTTTAGCCACGTAATGCTTCAATGAGGCGCGTTGATAAGCTTAAAAACAGTAAACATTGGCTCCTGAGATGTAATGTAAAATAAAATAATTAATAATAAATAATTACCACCTAATGTAAAACAACTTTATTTTTTTGAGATTTGGTACCACCAAAGATTGCTTGATTTTAGGTTTTTTTTTGTTATTTGTACAACTCAAATTGAATTTTAACCAATAACTACTAAATAGCAAAAATAGCTGTGATAAAGTCACCTCAGAAATTTCCTTGCTTTCCGTTTGGCGATCGGTTCTAAGGCCCTAAAATCTCGACAGAGAGCGCAGAATAAAAATTGTTTAAATAGCTGCCATGTGAAGGGGACGGGGGAAAGATAAATTATTGTAAAATTATTCAAAAGCTGTCAAATTTATCAAGTTCCACCAGCTCCGTTGGCTTTACCAGCATCCTCATATCCTTTGACAAGGTTCTCCAGGATAAACTTGATGGTGATTTTGTAAATATTCTCAATGTTAGGAGTGTATCGGTCGCCGAGGGTAGTTTTCGCTGCTTGTAGAAAGGGTTGCTCGATTTTCTGCGAAATAAAAACATTTACAAATTAGTAACAATACCAACACAAAAAATTAGGTTAAGTTGTGGCTCGGATTATCAATGGTATCAATTGATCACCAAAGTTTAACTACAATTGAAAATGGCATTTAGTATTAGTATGTATTATATAGTATGTAATATATTTTGTAGATATTTATTAAAATTATTCATTGTTGTACACCCTCTCATGTTTTATTTTGACTGTCCTGCCTTCCTTTCCTAGTTTCCTAGAAGAGATCACTTTTACCGATAAGGCCGCCATTTTTGGCACTAGTTTTGAGTATCTCATGTAAATCGCATACTTTGGTAAGTGTGTGAAAATAAAGAATTGACCTATCTACTTTCTTTTTTTTGAGAGGAATGGCGCATCACCGTGACGAGTGGCGTCGTCTGTTGTTGGTCAAGACCTACTTTGGCGTTGTCGTGCCGGGGCAGTAAGTAAGTACTGTCACGACCTTACCCAGAAATTGTCTGACTTGAAGCCCGGCACCTGGTGGTGAGTGGCGCCGATATGTCTCACGTACTCGAAGAAAGCGTCGATGTTCCCAAGGCCTTTGATCCCCTCGTCCAGTGTGTGCATGACTTTCATAGCGTGTTCTGCCAACTCCTCGGAATGGTGCAGCTCGTTCTTCGTCTTCAGAGTCTCGAACTTGTCAAATAGAGTGAGCAGCTCCTCGTTTTCTTCGAATAATCTGGAAAAGTATGAAATTAGTCAGTCAGGTAATATAGCATATACTAATTCCAGCGAGGCAGACCTGTTCTCACTGTGTACTTTTGTTAGTACCAACGTCATGTTTATTTAAAAAGTTTATTATGATGCTGTTTGCAAGGTAAAACAGCAGAGCCTTGAGCATCCCTGCATGTTGGTTAGCCTTTCAGTTCTTTTTAGGTTATATTTCGGTGAGAATCCGACGGAATTGAATGAATTAATTCCCCCCGACATATTCCACCGTCGGACGAGCAGGCAAACAACAAGGCGGCATCATTATACCGTGGAGGTACCAAACGCGCGTACTTGTGTGAAGGTGTGGAATTCTTTGCCAAGCTCCCTATTCCCAAAAACTATAATCTGGCGGTTTTCAAAGCAAGAGTGAACCGGTTTGAAGCGGATAAGCGCCTACACGGGTGTTCCTGTGTAACTAACTGAAAAATAGTAGTAAAACTATCTCCAAATATTTTTTTAAATTATTTTTGTAATAAGAGAAACCTGGTAATTTGCTTAATAAAATTAACACCACGCGGATAAGTTGATCAAATGGATGCCTTGATTTTTTACGAACCGTTTTATTACCGTTCTATTCCCGTTTAATCTTGGATCTCGCGCTCTGTTTACATAGCGAGGACTGTAAACAAAGCCTTTATTCACTAATTAAGCGCCTCGTTTTCGGTTTAATTATTTCGTTTCGTTTGAGATAACGAGTTGAGTTTGGAATACGACAAATTCTACCTAACTTCCTAAGAAATGATGAATATTCAACATCAGAGCAAGCAATATGCATGGAAAAGCGAATATAACACTGGTCTATAGGGGTTTTGTTGCCTTAGACATGATATAAGCAATTCATTGTAACAATTATAATTTTTTTGTAAGATAACATAAGTTTTTTTTTAATTTGCTGCTGAATTTTCTATTTTCAACTAGCCAATTATTGTACAAAAATCATGAAAATACGAGCACATTAAGAACTTTCTTGAATATATTCGTATTCTGGACACTTGAAAACGTAAAAGTTTGCGATAATATTCATAATATAATTTTGTGTTTTGTAGGGCAGTGTTATTATTTAGCTGACTCCTAAAAGCCGTAGAATAACAGTTTTTCTAGACGTAATATGGTTATTTTATACTATCAACAATTTAAATAAGTTTATAATTAACTGATTATACACACTACACACACAAAACTGGTTATACACACTATAGCAAAATACTAGTAGGTAACTTTCAAAATCAGTTCATAATAGACAGAGTTAGGAGTTAACAAACTAAAAGCAGTCCACCTTGAGGGATCTTAAAAATGCTCAGATAATTTTAATTTACTATCTTATTATTATCAATCAGGCACTGAGTTCAAAATAAGCTTTTCTTCATTCCTATACAAATTGGCAGAAAGGGATAGCAAATAACAAGCGGAGCAAGGAACAGAACGAGTCAGAGCAACATAAAGTTTTGCATAAAATTGCTCAGTGCTTTGAATGCATGCATAGACTGCAAGCGGTCCTTTGTTTCAGAGCCGGAACTGGAAACGTGGTAGTAACGTACTCGCAGTGAATATGCAAACCACTTGCAGTTAGCGGGCAAACAAACATGGCTGGCGGCAGATTCTCTCTGAAATGCTGTTTCTACAACTGCTCTACAAGGTAGACTTGAAACACCTAGTATTATTTTATTTAAAGTAATTGGAACGAAGTTCCTTATCGCGCGTTATGAAAGGGGGCAAGACAGAAAAAAAACCTTATGAAAAGTTGTCACGACACTTTTTGCGCACGGTATGGCAACGTCGCATTTCCGAAATTTGTTTGTTGCGCAATAACTAACGCACCGATTTCAATTATTTTTTCAGTTGTAAAGTTAAGTTTTACTGGGAGCTATAAGTTATGAAATATTTAGGGTTTATTGGAAGGACCCGGGCATCTACCACGATGTACTTACCTAAGAGAACCCGTCTAGTAAATTCTGCAAGGGAGTCACGAACTTTAGTAATGAGAAATACTTCTAAGAAAAAGAGGATAAAGGTTTCTTACCCAAGGTGCAAAAATATGAGCCATAAAATGTCTTTCATCGTATGAGAGTAAGAATATTATAGAACATATGAATTATTCGCAAATACTATGTGAGACCATATGCCCAAAACTATTATAGTAATAACAGTGTACCAGTCTTTGGATGGGTGACCATAAAACACCTGTCATTTATAAGTGGAATTTATATCTGGACACACGTCTTCGGATATTGTGGTCCTTAAACATGCTGGTTTCCTCACGATGTTTTCCTTCACCGTAAAGCGAGTGCAAATCCACACTTAGATTGAAAAACAAGTCATTGGTGTAGGGCCGGGATCGAACCAGGGGCCGTCTGATTGAAAAGCAGAGGTTATTATCACCGAGCCACACTCACTTTTTATTATCGTTATATTTTATTCCTGTAGCTATGATTGTTACTAATTATTCATTGCCACGTTGTATGTACACATCCAACGGTTAAAGTGAGTGCATCTTGCATAAACTGAGCCAAACTAACTTGTACTTAATAGTGTCTTGCTGACATTATGCATACTTGATGTATGCAGATAAGTACTGACATTTAGATAAATGTTACATTATGACTTGTAATTTTTGTTGTGCGTTTCATGCAAGGTTATTTCTATTGAAATACAACGACATAAAATGTTTTATGATGCCTAGTAGCTGTAGAAAGAAAACATACTATTTTACTCATTGATACATAATACATATATGTAAATAATAATCCGTACAGTTAATGTATATTTATGCTACTTATATGAAATAAAATTCTGTTTTGTTAACAGTGACGTAGATTGATATTTATATCTCAGTTCATTAATAATTTCTTTTTTATTTTCATTGAGAAAATTGCTAATAATATATTTTACTTCAACTCATAAGCCTAAAATAATAATAAATCTATCGTTAATAAAATTAATGTTTAAGTTAATGTTAATAGATTTGTTGGAGAGCTTAGGCCAGCTGAAAACTATCGTAAGCCCTAAGCCCAACCTAAGCTGAGTCGTTAGCCAGTTGAGCTTGAGTTTTTTTTACAACATGAAGTAATTTTTGTGAATTCTCATTCACTCTCTGTACTATTTCTGATTCGAATGGCGAGCGACTACTCCTCTCTACAAAAGGGGCATGGATGTGCATACTAACGCTGCATATACAGTATTAACACAGTACATCAACTTTAATGGTTCCTAAATTGATTGACGCACATTAGGCTGTTTACACATGGCACCGCTATGGCAGCATTTTTGCCGCCGTGGTATCGCAAGAGTTGCGGTGTTTCACCGCAAAACCCGCGACACAAACGCGGTCTATACGACACCGCCGCGGCATACAGACTCGCTGCCGTCGCCGCGGCGCAGTGTGTAAGGATTCATACAAATCCATGTGTGTATACAGTGGCACCGCGGCGGTAGCGGTGCCGGTGCCACTGCGGCGCCATGTGTAAACAGCCTTAGGTACGCAGCGAGGAGGTACCGAATCTACCAAAGATCGAGAGCTTCACTATTTAATTCCTTTTGAGGAATGCGAAATTAAAGTAAGTTAGAACTTAATATTCTATGTATATTTTAAGCCTCTATTTGTCGATCTATTGTGATGATGACGCCAAGTGCGTCTTGCCTTAGATCACAATATAGCTTAACATTTGGTTAGTTATAATAATATATAGTCAAGCTCAAGACCATAAAATGTAAAAAAATAGAATATAAATAACCAGTATAACTAGTTTAATCTTATTTTTTAAACTTTTTTTTACAAGCAGTAAGTTTATTGAAACCTTATGTACTGCAATAAGTATGTATATGCGATCTCATTTTCCCATTGGCGTTGTTACGGGTGTACGAGGGCTGTTTATGTGTTTAATGTTGATGAGATTGTGGAAATTATAGACCTCGTGGAATATTGTTCACGATTCATGGAGGCTGTAACTTCACTCCAGTTATGATCTTACGCGTTACTCCGTACTGAGACAGCTTTAACGTAATGATCGGTTTTAGTACAGATTTCAGCTCCGGAGCTTTCTTTTTATACATTCCCACATCTGGAACTCGGGGCCTTCTCTCACGAGGAGAGAGATACAGGTCTACCGATCTGATCAAGAGCGGGTTCGCGTATGACATACGTCTTCGAGTATTGTGGGCCTCTAACATGTCGGTTTCTTCACGATGTTTTCCTTCACAACAAAGCGAGAACAAAGGCACACATATCTCGTAGGACATCGCTCGTAGGACCGGGATCGTAGGTGGGGCCAAAAACTAAAAAATGCCGCCACTTTCACCTATTTATATTTGTTTTTATACGTTTATAATTGTGCGATCCTTACATTGCATTAGATTTGATGGTGGTACAACACTATTTGCTACTGCCCGAGATGTCTTTTTTGTTCTCCCTCGACTCTGGATGAGAGCAGAAAAAGACAACTGACACACAAGTGCCAGCGAGTGGATCGACGACAAGCGCCTCCTTAGGTCGCATCTTCTTCAAAATCACAAAAAGGACGTCCCTTTAGCTCCGTGAACTCTGCAAATAGCTGCCGTGCACTATTTACGAACCAGTGAGTGTGTGTGTGTCGACATCCGATAAGATCCCACTTTACCCAGGAGAACTCTCACCCGACCGAATAATTTTAATCATCGGATGTCAACTAGTTGATTAACTTTTAGAAAAAAATGTCATTTTGAAGTAAGAACTTTGAAAAGTGAGTGAATTTGACCCCTTTTCAGAACTTGTCACTCGAGGCATGAGCCCCGGCTTGCCTCGGTATATCCAGGGCTGACCACTGTCAAATAAAATAAGATTTTAAATTTAAATTTTAAAACTTGTTTAACGTTCAGCCTGCGGGCCGGATCCGGCCCGCTAGAAATTTTGCGCAAAAAAGTTTACAAGCTGTAACCATAAACTAAACGAGAGCAACAGATGATAATTGAGATTGTAAGACGTAATTGCTTCTTAAAGTAAACATAAGAAGAGTTTAACACGTCAGCTTAAGGACCAGCTTTAGTACGCTATTAAATAATAGCTTTATAATTTTAATAAATAGCTTTTAAATAAAAAAAATATAAATTTCAATAATAAACTTTTGATTTATAGTTTACTTTCACTAACATACACTTAACTATAGTAAAATAAACATATTAGCATAGACAAAATATATATTTTGTCTATGATATTAGCAACATTCGGTCTGCCTGCAGGCTGAATCCGGCCCTCCTCAAGATTAAAGCAGGCCACCGACAAATTTTGCGCAAAAAATGTTTACAAGCTATAACTAACTATCCACATACCGAATGAAAAACAGATGAAAATTCAGGTAGCAAATATAATTGCTTCTTAAGGCTTAAGTTTTTTCGTTATAAATCGTCAACAGTAAAAATATACAAAAAATAGTTTAAAAGCCGTCTAAAAAGCCACTTTAAGAATATCTATCCTTATTTTGGCACCAATATGATGAATTGGAAATAGAAGAACTGGCTGAAAAAATCTAAGATTCCATTTTTGAACAAGTTTTTTTTTCATATTGATAAGCGGATTGATATCAAAATGGGTATAAATATTCTTAGAGTGGTTCTTTAAGCTATTTTTTTCGATATTTGTTCCATTTACGATTTATAGCGAAAATACTGTGAGAGCAACATTTTGCCCTTACCTTAGCCTTAAAGTAGATATGTTTGTACCAGTTAATTACGAATGCTTCAGCTCTCTAACTGTTTTCTCTACAAATTGCTTAGTAATGAGTTGTTTCAGGTAATGGTAATGAAACGAAGTGGGAGTATATTATATGGAACCTCCTCCCTATTCTGTGACGTCACACAAAAGGTTAATGAAAATGTACCGAAAGCGCTGTTATGGGGAAAGTTGTGGGACAAATTGATTGCTTTGTATTTTGATGAGGGCTTAAAGGATGGAATAATATGCGAGTACAGAATTTAATCAATACCCATAGGTTTCGGAGGTTTTTTTTTCAACGTTCCTTTTGAATTTAATTTCCTCTTCTGTTTCAATAATAATTATTCATCGGTTAAAAATAAAAAACAAGTCAAAGATCATTCTACTATTCGTAATAGATTTCTGGTAGCATTGCGAATAAATTGTTGCAAATAATTGATGAAAATGTTTGAATTAATGAATGAAACAATAGTTTATGAATGGTTGAAAGAATTATCTACTGATCCGAAAACAATATTTTAGTAAACTGTTATCTAATTATTTATAAGCAGAACACAGCTAAACTATTAATTTATATTTTAATGTGAACCAAAAACAAAGATTTAATAGTAAACATATCATACGTATAATCAATTAAAGACGTTAAAGTGTCACAAAAAATATTATTACAAACTAACCCTGACTATAAACTAAGAAAAATGTAATTGTCTAAGGCTCTAAACGGATATTAAGGTTTCCAAAATACTGCCAGCAGCAATTTCTGGAATATAAGGTCAGTATTCCAAACATTTGACATTTAGCGTTATAATTATTTCCCTCCACGCGTGACAACCCTGGTATTGGAACAATGGGTGCGTCGTATCGATTCATTGATGACAAGACACGTCCGTGAACAAATAGGGCTGACAATGGACGGTTTGACTACAATCAAAATTGTTTGACCGTTTCGGTTGCATGTCGTCATTTTTTCGTACGTGTATGTAAGGTGTCAATTTTTCTAGTTACATCGGGCTAGTTACGTTGCTTACTATTAAACACGTTATAGTATAAAATTATTTGGCAAATATGACAATACATACAATCGTTTGAAACACGCCATATTCGTGAAATACGCGATTATTCGCCTATTTCCCGAATTTATTATTTATCTTTTAATGATTATTTATCTTACGATATATACTATCCAAAAAAAGTTATATCCACACATCGTGATTGGGTCTTTTTAACCGTGACTGAACGGAGACTGGTATATAAATATTGACAAAATATATATAATGAAACATATAGAAACACAAAGTCTAAATTATAGTAATTAAAAATAGAATGTCAAAGCCATATCATTTAATTATTACCGTTTAGAAAAAGGTAATGACTAATATATTTGTGGAAAAAGTTATGCCTCATGTTGAATATGTCTATACGAGTAGGTATGTTTTGTTTAATTCTCATAAAAATTTGCAATAGAATGGAAATTTTCAAATACTTCTTTATTTTGGTTTTATTTATTCTTAAATCCGTTAATTTCATTCATCATTTTGTGTTTTTGTATCTTCGTGTTGTCATTTAGTGTTGTATTATATCTATTTGTTGCCTGTCTACCTCTATTCCCTTTTATAATCAGGTTTTATTTCTATATCCTTATATGTAAATGCGTGTACTTCATCTTTGTTTATCGTGCGTGACGTCACAGCCAGCCTCAACGGAAGACCAGCGTTGGTTGCTCTCCAGCAACCAGCATTATGCTGAGTTGAGGCTGTGTTGTGACTAATTAAAGTTTATTATGTGTCCTATTTTAATTATTATATTTTGTCCTGTGCTTTAATTTGTCACAATAAATAACTTTCTTCTTTCTTATTGTGTTGACTTATACGAGTATATTATTGGCTACGAAAATATCTAATTCTAATTTGAAGTGGGGGTGATGAGACCTGCACTGACGCTAGGGGCGTATTGTGCATTCCCCCCTTACCAGCCTACCCAAGCCAACCGAGCTCCTTGAAGTAACGGAGCACAGCCCTGGGTCGCTGGCATACCTGTTCCACCACTGTTGCGTCAGATGGTCTGTTTGTCTGAAGATTAGCAATGGAAGGCGAACTTTCATCTTGAGTTGCTATCATCAGGCCGTACGAAAATATCTATTTCCGAATGTAAAACAGACCACAGTAGTCGGTGGAACACGTTAGTTTCAGCTTCAATATCCGACACACTCGCCTCGGAAATTGGCCCCGTCTCGCCAGCACGGCACACATGTCACGGTTTATTTGGATCCCACTTTATTAACTTTACATTTTACTAAGATTATTTTCAAAAGTGTTGAATGATGTGTCCTTGTTGTCATTGAACTATATTGTAATAATAATAATATATTTATCTATACCAATATTATAAAGGGGAAAAGCTTAATTGTTTGTTTGTTCGACGCAAATAGACTCCGAAACTACTTGACTGATTTGAAAAATTCTTTCACCGTTGCAAAAACTACATTATCCTCGAGTAGCATAGGCTATATTTTGTTTCCAAAATTAGTAGAGATCCTTACAAAAATCCAATAACGTTACAAAGCCCAACAATGTTATAAAATAGCCCGTGCGAAACCGGGGTTAGGCTGCTAGTTTACCATAAACCTTAAGCTACTTACATACAAAATTATTTTCCTAAAACCGTAAGGCCTTTATAATAAGTGTGTGTCTTCATCCACTACTATAACGTTGTGTATAATATTATAGACAATTTTTTCTTATCGCTGATAATACATAATGTAGACATACAGTGCCTAAGTCAGACTACCACTTTGGGCCAACGACATAACATTCTCCTAATATTGCTGACCCTTAAATGAAATGGTCCACTATTACGATATGTAGCTATTCCAATATGGACACTATGTACACAATTACAGTTGGGTTTCACGTGATAACTACATTTGGCTTCAGTGGAATGTGTGCCTGAATTCTACCAGAGGACATTATGTTCCTAAACCTTTTCATTTAACTGATGGGAACCGACCGTTATTGATGCAAGGAAGGATGAAATATATCAAAGAAGACAGAAACAAAGTAAATCAGTTATTTTTCTTATTGATAAGACTGATCGATACTAAAATATTCTTTGAGTGGTTTTTTAGATGGCCTCTGAGCTACTTTTCGATATTTTTACCATTTACGATTTATAACGAAAAAACAGTAAAACAATTTTGCCCACTTCTACGCCTTAACTGGGTATAGTTGAAGTGACTCATGAAATAAACCACCTAAGTCCGCCTCTGTTATCGAAGCTCCATCCCATGACAGATTAATTACAGCGCCGTTGTAATCCGGCACCAATCAGTGCTGTCATTATTGGTTTCCAGCCGTGTGCACTGAACTATTCTATGTGTATCGACAATATATTTACACGAATAGGTTTCCTACTAATATAAATAATAAATGCGAAAGATTGTGTGTGTCTGTTTGTTACTTCTTCACGGTCAAAGAGCTGGGCCGATTTTGAAGAGATTTGGTGTGAAGCTAGGTTAGACCTTGGATTAACTCATAGGCTAGGTACTCTTTATCCCAGACTAGCTGACCCGGAAAACGTTGTTTTGCCTCACTTAGGGGTATGAAAAATAGATAGTGTAGCTTATATGACACGTTCGTAGATTTACCGTAACAGCGCCATCTATTGATTACTTACTCAACCCAGTCGAAAGGTATCGACATCTGTTAGAATCATTTGGAGTTAACAGATGATTGTGACTGTCAAATAATAACAGACAATAATTAGCAATAAATTAAAATTGCGACTATAATTTGAGATTTAAACTATCCTATCTCTCAAGTTGGATCGAAGTGCACATGGTGTGCGAATTTTATTATAATCGGTTTAGTGGTTTAGGAGTCCATTGAGGACAAACATTGTGACACGAGATTTATATATCTTAAGACTAACGTGGGTAACACCACGTAGCTAGTATGTACAATCAATTGACTAAAATTTTTATTTGCTAACTATTTGCAAGGTGGATTGTTCTCCAGATTTTCCGAGTACTATAATTGGAAAAAAATAATGATAAAATTAGAACTACGTTTAAGGCAATATTTTTTTTAATATAGCCGAGTTAGGTTACTTTGTTAAAGTGAGGTTAAAAACAGATACGGACTATATTATACCATTTCCCTTCTTACGTGATCATTTAAGTAAAGCTACGGTTCACACAAAAATATGCTTAAGGTGCAAAAACACTAATTACATATGTTCGGAATTAACGGCCAGTCCATTTATCCTTCCGCAATTAGGATAGGGTGATTAACACAAATAATATAAGACCTCGACCAACGGTTAATTTTGAGCATCCAGCGAGGTAATTCCGCCAGCATTTTAGGTAGAAGGCCAGACCCGCGTACATCTGTATAAATTTAGTATAATATTGGAAGTTATATTTAATATTAGTGTAGTTTAATTTTAGGTCTATAATTTTAATGTTACATTATGTATGTTTATTGAACCACAGACTAGAGAAATATAATTTGAATAATGTTTGTATAACCGGCTATCACATACGTTATTTTGTCGGTATTATATTGAAATATGCCGTACAAAAGTTTAAATTCAGTAAAAATATATAATTTGTTTACGATTAAACAGTGAGAAAATAAGAATGATATAGGATAAGAAGAAAAAAATTCACGATCTTCTTAGCCATATTACATTTTACACATTGTACAGCGTACTCAAAAATGGATGCTTTTTCATAACAGTGATGATGAATGATAACAGTTTTGATTTCCTGATGTACATAACATTATCAAGGTCTGCCATAATATGGAATATTACTCGTGGCTGCCAATTCCAGATAACGGCTGTTAATTGTTTGTGATGATTTACTGACCGCACTGTTGATAGTTTCACAGTTGGCATATCACTTAATTATACTTTAACCTTATTTAAACGACTTCTAGATGTATTTGTTAATGACTTAAGAGTTTTGTTAATAATAAAAATTTGTTGATTATATTTACATATGTTTTTTCAATTTTATTACTAAACTTAATTTAATTTTAAACACTATTACTAGAAAACGCTGGCTGTGGCTAAAATTACGCAACTTGCATTAGAGCCCCCCTAAAATATTTATTTTACTTTTATTTAATCATTCATTTAAAAATTTAAATATAAACCTAAGTATATCCTCTATGATTTTATAAGAGCCAACTATCTACCTGTTACTAATAAATAGAAAAAAAACACGTCAATTGCACGACAACCCTTGTAAATATTTTATTTTATTTTAAATATATTTGGTTATAGCAACTTATACTCGTAGCATGGAAAACACATAACTTGCGAATATTTCAGCTTTTAGCTATCACGGTTTCCGAGATACAGCCTGGTGACAGACAGACTGACAGCGGAGGCTTAGTAATAAAGTCCCGTTTTATCTTTAGGTACGTAACTATAAAAATAGTGTCTTAATAGCTGGTGCACTAAGACAAATAAGATTTACTTGAAAAACTCTCGACATCAGTGCTTGACCACTTAGCTCATACATAATTCATAATTTATTTATTCAACTAAATAGCTACAACAGTTTTACACAAAAGCACTAACTATTTTAGACTTAAAAACTACACTCTTGAATGCGCACACAATGCAAGTGACGGCACTACAGAAGACATCGATATCGTGGATTTCGGATAAAGCGTTAAGGTAAGTTATAGCTCGTCGCGTAGGGGCCGTTTTAGCATATTCCTTGCGAGAATGAGGGACACTGAACTACTTGTGCGATCACCGGCCACACGAGCGAGTGTAATAATCAGGGACGTACAAAAAGAAAGAGCTCAAAACAGTCGGATTGTCAACCTTACCGCGGAGTACCATACAGTAGTGCACAACCACATTGATGCTTCTTCTAATTTATAATGGCTCAATACTAACCATGCCTGCTACAAAAAGTGATGGATACATGTACGGATAGTATCTATACATTTGTTTATAGATATAATGTGCAAATTTTCTTTGGATCCTTTCAATAAATAAGGTATACTTTTTCGCCGCTGGATCCCAAATACGAAGAAGAAGATCGCACCGACCTACGAGTACCTACCTACGCATTCCTAATCAAATAAATCAAAGTGAATAAATTTTAAGTAGACTGTTTAAAATTCTAAACCACTATTCATCACTGTAATATATTTTTTTAAATACTGATATCGTCCCACAGATCGAGTATATAAATATAGACATCAAATACGTTTTGTTGTGTTTGGATCGGGAATAGACGTCCTATTCATCATGAGATAATTTGTTCCATACAAATATTATCTTTCTAAATCAAACTATGCGGATTTAATCATTTAGTTTGGAGAGTACAACGCTGTTCAAATGCTATGCGACTGGATCGTGACGTCATTAGTAACGTGTGGTACAATATACAAAAATATGCGCTTCATCTTCTTTGAATGAGTTAAGTGGCCAATCTCTGGTATCGTGAGCTCTTCAAGTCGCCTCTTACATGGATTTTTTTATCCATACCTCTGAATTGGCTTCGTAGTTCAACCCCAAAAGACGAAAATAAACAGCATAATTATATATTATAGCGTATTTGTTTGAAAATTGTATGACATGCCACTAGTGCCGTCACGGCGTAGGCCGCATAGCATTTGAAACGGATTGTATTCAGCTTTACGGCGCACAGTAAAATCCCAGAGAGATTTATGTTCACTTACTTTTTGTTGGGTTCATGCCTGAAGAAAGTACGGAATATATTTATTTTATTCCCTGCTTTAGGAATTTTATTTTCTAATATAAATCCTATTTTTTAGCAGATTCCAAAAAGAGGAGGTTCTGAATTCCACTTTATGTGTAACTTTAGTAATTAGGATACAAACAAAAAACACCATCATATATGACTTATACATATCTACTCGTATTATATGTACCTACCTACGAGTATTAAGAAAATGTTTATTTTATCGGAATGTTCTTCCCGAATGGTCCTATATACATAAATATATATTTCATCGAAATTGAATCAATTATTTTTATAGAAGTCAATTTTTAAATGTGAAATAGTTATTTTTATTGATGTACTTAATTGAGTAGCTACGCCTAGTGACAGCACCCGCTAACAAGTTTTTTAATTTATATATCATCATCATACACAATATTTTTATCCCACTGCTGGGCACAGGCCTCTCTCTGTGCTGCCTGGGTCGACTTTTGCTGTCCTTATCCAGGTAGGACCTGCGACTTTGATAACGTCAACCCATGTTTTTTACATTATACCACTTTGCATTTGACCAGCAGTGCGTTTAGACATAAGAATGAGAGACACTCTAGCTTGAGGTGAGTACATCTAGTCTGGAATTGTTGGCTCTCAACGTGGCTTGAACATAACATTAAGTATTAACATATATTTATGTGTTATAACAGGAACTAAACCACAGTATTAAACATTTTTCTACAATAGCGCCATAAAAAAATTCCTATTATGTAGAACTTTGACTAAGCTACTTGTAATTTACTTATGTTTAAAATATTGATTCTGTCAGCCTATAGACATATTTACGATCTATTTTTCAAACTTCCACAATTTACCAAACAAACATAACCTAAAAACGGCGTGTTGTTTGTTAGTTTACATCTTGCAAATACAGTGCTGAGAGAGATACCAAAACACGTTAACAATTGTTTCAGGAATTTTTTTCAGGGTTTTGCTGAAATTATTTCATATATCTACTTTTCAAAATTTTAATTAAGCTATTTTTTACATTTACTTTTAGGCTTAGTTTTCTATATTATTGGTTTTAATTTTGAATGTAGTAATAAACAACATGAGGCTTAATTATGGTTCCCTGGAGCCGATTTATCACTTTCTGCCCTGGAGACCCTGGGCTGTTGGGGCAGGGATGCTGGGGTTTTGTTCAAGGAAATTGGACAAAGACTAAACAAGTGACTCCCGCTCCGGATCCTTACTGGTGCAGAGGATTGTGATTGCTATTCAGCGCGGTAACGCGATAAATCTGATGGGCACCTTTGCAGGGTGCAAGACTTTACGACTAGGGGCGGCTTATTTTTTTTAGAATTAACTTCGTAAACTAGCATCTCGTCCCGGCTTCGCACGGGCTCTAAAATAGTAATCTGAGTAGCAAAGAGAAACAAATTATAGCCTATGTTATTTGGAGATAATGTAGCTCACCAACGGTGAAATAAATTTTCAAATCGGTTCAGTAGTTCGCCCTAGCCAAACAAACAATCAAGCTTTTCCTCTTTACAATATTGGTATAGATTTGAATTTGTCATGTGAAATATTTGACGATAGACATATTGTTTTGGTAAATTGATTAAATAAAGAACATTTAGTTAAATTTGTACCTACCTACACGTGACTTAATTTGACAGCTTTATCTGACAGAGCAAGTATTTTTAGTAATTCAAAACGGTTCCGGTACGGATGCTTGCGTCAATAATTACTAATACTGTTTTCAACCAGCTTTCCATTTGCCAACACCTGGAGAAGTTCAAGAGAGTAAACAAAATACGTCTGTTATATAATAAGGTAGGTAAGTATATGAAACGTTAGTTAGAAATCTATCTAGATTGGATGGTCTGCGTCAATGGCTAGCTAGCTAAAATAATGCTAGCTTTATGTTTAACATGTGGTCTTTCTACTTGTTTAAAGTAATTCTTACCTACTCGTATAGCAAAACTTTAAAAGGTGACTTTTGTACCGTTTGACTTTCGTACTCTAGATGTACGATTTTTCTCGCTTTTCTAGGGTTTTCCGTATCAAAAGTGTACCAACGGGACAGTTTTACTAAGGCATCGCTATCCGTCTGTCCGTATGTCATGAACTGATAGCTAGAGTTTTGAAATTTTGAGAGGTGATGTAGTTTTGTTGTTACCACACGCGTCTTTGGATGTTGTTTTCCATAAACATGTCGGTTTCGGTACAACGTTTTTCTTCACCGAAATTAAACGCTAAAATTTCACTTTTAAATTCTGCTTGAGATTAGAATCCGGCACTTCTCTCAAAATATGCATTCAATTTTTTTTTTACACGGCTGGTTTGCCCCATACAGAACCATTTCTAGCTCGTATTATGGCTATATTTAACACCCAGACCCACTGCCAACAAATGTAGTTAAGCACAAAGATGTTGACCGGGCCGGGAATCGAACCCGGAACCTTCTGATTAGCAATCCGGCATGGTAACCCTTTACGCCAACGAGGTCGTCTTCTGGCTGAAACATTGTCTTTACCTACTGCATTTTAGACGAAATAAAATAAATAGCAAAATAGTTTGAAGATTAGCCAAGACTAAAATTATGATTTCAAATACCATCAGCTTCTTTACATTTATATTATAGTAGACTAATTAGCATAATTAAGAGAACTGAGCAAGTCATGTTCCTCACTATGAAATGCACTATCATCCATCTCCGATGTTCCCTGGAGAGTATTATACTGTATTTTCTTTTCAAACAAGTCCTCGATTTTATGTTTTTCTGAAAAGTAACGCTGTTGTCTACTTTGTGGCAGTTTAAAAGTCTTTGTATTAAACGCCCAATTTTGCTTACGTCTGTTTGAATGTATGTTGATTCTCTGTAGATGCCGTAATTTTGAACTAATCTAGATGAAAATATACAGATACCTGGAGTACTATAATACTCAATTAAATAATGAATTGGTCGTCACAGAGAGTTTTTTTTTTTAATTTTGAAATATTTTTTTTTTACTCTTAATAGGCCAGCGCTTGACCACAATTCACCTGATGGTAAGTGATATTGAGGTCTATGGTGGATCGCGCTTACCTAGAGTCCTAGAAGAAACCGGTACACTCTCGCCTTGAAAATCGCTAGATTGTAGTCATCGGGGAACAGGGAAATAGATAATCCAAAAAATCCTAACCGCACTATACAAGTGTATATTTCTTAACGATTAATAATTAAACTGATCAAGTAATTGTAAATTTCGATATTTATAATCAATGTTCCTGGAAATTTTGTTCGCGAGGTAGACTGTGAGAACTGTATGTTTGTGAACCTTCTAGTCCGGAAGACCAATTTGCTTTACTTTTTATGGGATTCATTGAATACTTACTTAATGAACAGCAGCACTCCAGTCTTCTCGATCTCCCTGAAAATTCCCTTCCAGGACGCCAGCATGCAGTACTGCTGCTTGGTGGTGAGAGGAGACCGAGGATCGGCCGGCGGAGGAGGCCGGTGGATCGCGTCGTGATGGTTCACCTCGGACGACGCCAGCTTGGTTAACTCGCAACCCATTTTGAACTTTAACTAAAGGTATTAAAGTTCACTTTGGATTTATTGTTTGTGTTGGGTTATGGGCTCGTTTTAGGGTTTATGACACACGCACTAGTATGTTTTATTCACAGTTCAGGAAGCAATTAATTCAGAATAAGATTATTTTTTCAAAGGCCGTTATGACTTCTTTAGTTTGAGTGTAATTATTTCGGTTGGTTTCGAATTCGATCTTCCATTTTTTCAGTCGAAGTTATTATATTTTTGTTGCACAAAAAAATGACACGTTTTTAATAAGAAAAATGCACTAGATATTTCACAGCCCGCGTCTGGGTTCACTTGCTAGTCACTCGCACGCCGAGTAGCTAAAAGCTTTGGGCGTAAAATTCAAATGCAAATAAATCCACGCTTCTATTATTAGAGCATTTTTGTTCTGTACGTTTCACTCGATCTATTTTTTATATCTAACATTCCTCGTTCTTTCCACACTTAGTTTAAAAGCAGTTAAAAATCGATTAAAGGTAATTCGGTTAACCGTTAATTTTAGATAACGACGTGCGGTGATTTTCCGTTAGCTATTTTTAAGAGATCTTTAATATTGGTTATTTGTTTTGGAATAGGACGCGAATGCCGCGCCGGGCTGAGACACACCTTGGTGACTTTTTGTCACTAACTAATTGCGAATGCAAACGCAAAACAAATGAAATTATAGTGATGGGAAACGCTGGACTTAATTAACAGCATAAAATTGTGTAATTTTTATTATTTTCATTTCTAAATTTAATATTTTATAATACTATACAATAATTATTTGTACGTAAGGTATTTCTCACGAGCAATCGACGCAACCACAGAACAATGTAATATAATATTAATTATTATTTCTAGCTTTGCGGAAATCATATTAATATAATATATTAATCTACTCAACATAATTCAGCATACCTAACCTACCATCCTAACGCAACAACAAAATTTTCCTAATTCTCGTTTCGCATAATTAATTATCTTTCTCTCCGCAATGTCAAAATATTATGTTGTATTTTACATTTTGTTGTTTATTTATTTACACAACAACCGTTGTTCTTTTCCTTCAAAACGGTAAGACGGAGTTTTCACCGAAAACATTAATTTCATTTAACCGAAATTGAGATTCATTAAAAAATAAACAGCGCCAGAAAATCCCCGAGCTAAGACAACAATATTCAAATTGAGCTTCACTGAACCGACTTTATGAAGATTTTTGTTAGAAAAACGGCATTATAAAGATAATATTGAGAGAGTTACAAGTTTTGTTATTTTGCCATCATCAGTTTCGGGTAAGTAATTTCGTTTGAGTTTGGTTACTGTAATTTAATCTTTGGGATCCAATTTGTAGATGGAAGCCTTGTGACGTCAATAGGGCGAGAGATATATTACTCGTATTGGAGTCGTGGGCGGCACCGGACAATATGTGTAAGTATGCTCGTCAAAATGTGACCACACTTTAGTGATATGAATATTTTATTTCGGACTTTCGTGAGGAATATGACTGTTGCTATATAAACACAACTTATTTTAAAAAATAATTCCGAAAAAATATCTGCAAACATCACAGCTCAATCACCGCTAAAATACTGTTTATATAACCGGAATTGCTTCACTAAATTGGAGATACTCGTATATAGTAGAATAACTAATTTTAATTTTAAAATTAATTTCGCAAAAATCACAGCACAAAGACAACAAAAGTATTACTTTGCATAGAGATCCAGATATTTCACTAAATTGGATATATTTAATGGAACTAAAACAAATCGTTATAAAAGGTCGAGAAAAAATGCTTAGAATTACGTTTGTTGTATTGGATCTCTCCTTAATATTTTATTTTTGTTATTTATACAGCGGCAATGGAAATACATATTTTGTATAAAAAAATATCTGTTTAGCTATCATGGCTTATGCGATATAGTCTGGTGATAGACAAACATACAACCGAGGCTTAGTAATAGAGTCCCGTTTTTACGTTTTAGGCACTGAACCCGAAAAACTCAACTAACTACTAATCTCCAGATATACCCTCTGTAACCTTAACATATGGACAATTAAAAGGAATAGTGCAATATATTTTATATTAATTTTATTTCCCATCACTAGCCTATGTGGACTGGCACCATAGACCATTTTATGACGTACGGCAATTGTATGATAATGTTCTCTCCTTTTACGATGGTGTTCATACGTCATCGAAGAATCGTTAAATTTACATGCAATAATGAACTTTATGTATTTGTAATAGATGCTAGATTTTATGGTTTTGTTTGGCATCTTAATTGACGGAACTTCTGCCATTTGACGACCAAACCTGGTGGAATGGAGTTGGTATTCGATGATACAGAATAAGTTCACCGCTCTAAACCCTTATTAATCAATCATTATTTATAACTTGGCTGTTGTCCGTAGAGTTTTTTCAGGCAGTTCTATCCTCGTCCAAATCCTTAACCTCCCTATACGACACGACTTTTGCCTTTTTCTTGATCTGGTCTAAAAATTACCTTTTAAGTCTTTTTATTTCTCTTCTCGCTTCTATCTTTCCGTCTATGATATTTTTAATGTTGTCATGTCGTATAAGGTGTCCTACCATCTTTCCTCTTCTGTTTTTTCTGTTGTTAATATAGTTATTTGATCTTGTAGCAGGCATAGTACCTCATTATTAGTTTTTCTATCCAACAAATCCTTACCATCCTTCTCCAACATCACATTTCAAATGCCTCTACTCTCTGCCTATCTGTTTGGGTCCACGGTCCTTGCCTAACGGCGATGCTCCATATTATGATTTGATTAGGTTTTTTCTTATTACTTATATAGCTTTGTTAAATTTAAAAATATTTCAGAAGCAATAGTTTTGTTATATTTAAAAATTTCAAAGTCTCAAAATATGTTTTATTTAAAAATATTTGTAAGAAAATAAAGCTTCATAGTGAGCAGAGATTTACCGAAGAATCAATCATAATAATATGAATACTAAATAATAATCATACCGCGGCTACTAGCCCCAAATATATCTTCCAAAGCATTTTCTACGCTAGGCTATTTTATAAACCATAGGAGGCTACATTCTTTCTCAAGAAAGAAAAAACAACTAACTAACTGGGTTGGCGCGTCGACCCGAATCGGATCTTGGCCTCCGATATTAAGAGACGCCACTGTTCTCGGTCCTGTGCCTCAAGAAAGAGGTGAAATAAAACTGTATGTATACTAAAAAGATTATTACTTAAAATGATTTCGAAAAGTGCTACAACTATCCAACTTTTACCCTACAAGATAAAGCCACAAAGAAATTTAGAGTTATTTATTTTAAAATCAAATTAACATTTTATTACACCGATCTTAAACATTAAAATTATATAATTACGAACAACACATTCATCGCATAATTAAATTATGTTAAAATTACGTAATCTATATGATATTTATATAATTATATAAATTAGTAACAATCAATCACGATATTGAACTGGTAAAACTGACGTAACAATCTAGGTTATAATTCTTTACGCATTATAGATCGAACAAAAAAAAAAGATTACATAAAAAAGTTATCACTAACACTTTTTAATACTTTCGTAGTAAAATTGGCCAGCCATTGAAATATTTTAGATAATTAACGCTAAGAAAACATTTCATTATAAATTAAATTACAACAGTTTACAGTTTTCAATTCCATTTTAGTTAAAAAATATCAATTCAGTATTAGTAAAATATATCAATGTCAAAATTATAAATTGAAATGTCAATGTCAAAAACTTAAATGTGAAATTAAAATTTACTTAATTTTACATCAACAACAGAAAATTATCATAAGAATATTTCTATTTCACAAACATAATATGTGTATAAAAATGTAGTGTGGAAGAAACAAATGCCAAATTAAATAAAAGCGTCCTTATTTCTTGGCACAAGTTTTTGTAAATAATCATACAATAATTTATTGTTTAATACTTTATTATTGAGTTACATCTATGACTGCGCAAGGTCCGCGGTTTTCCCTTTTTTATTTATAACGAATTTATATTGGACTGTTTAATGTGTTTTCGGCCCAAAAAGTCTTTTTAGATTGTTGGAAACATACGCTCCGAGTAACTTTAGCATTTATTTTTTTGTATAAGGTCCTTTTCAAAATGTAGTTTGTTACTTGTAAAATCCGATTCAAATGTTAAGCAACCAAGGTTGTGAAGACAATAATGGCGTTATTTTAGTTTGAAGCGGATTTCAGGTAAAATAAACAGTGGCTGTTAAAACAATATAATAAAATTGTATTTCAAACTCAAAATAATAATTTAAAGTTTTTCCGCTTTTTTATAGATGACGATTTTAAGAACATAGTGCATAGTTTAATCATATTTATATATCTATTTACAACTAGAATTGTATGTATATCTACAAACACCGATTATTATTACTATAACGTAGGTACATGTAAGGTTTGATATTAAAGTTTGAAATAGTCAAGTCTGCACAATGCAAGGTAAGGTCAAAAAATATGTAGAGTTCTTAAAATTAAACATTTTAAGTATTCTCACACTGTTGTAAATTGGAAAGTTTTTTTTATATATTTATCGTATATTATTAATATAAAAATACATTTACCGCACTCATGGACTAGTACTGTACTAAATTGTGACTAACTTAAAAAAAATAGGATAAAGATTAAAATATTATAAGTTTAAGCAAAACGAAACATTTATAAAATAAATAAAATTTGTGCTAGCATTGCATTAGTAGTACTTATATTAAAACAATATTAATAGGAAGACGTAAATTTGTTAACAATTTGTTACATTATTGAAAACAACTAAACATTAAGAATTAACTAAGTAACAACATTTGGACCAGCCAAAAATTAAACAATAGCTAAGTAAATAGAAATACTTAATGATTTTAATAAGTTAGACTTATATACAAAACATATTCTAATAAGCGCGCAGATTCACATCTAAGTTCACGTTTTTTTTTGGTAAGTTTACTCGATACAATATATCATGCTAAGATCTACAAATGGCTATAGAACTAATAAAAGCACACCGATACGAGTGAGCAGAGAGCTCACGTACGAAGATATTCTTCATTGAAACATTCACATATAATTACGAAGGAACACAAGATATATTTATATAAATGTACATAAATGAGTAGCTCGTCCCGAGTACAATTCTCACTTCGTTCACTTTGAAAATGGAAAGTTCAATTCAATTCTGGAAAGTTCAATTGACATGTTTCTATTTTGGAATTGTGTTCTAAGTTCGATTGGCGTTGAAATCGAAATTCAATTCGAAATTCGAAGTCTCAGTGCAAGCTTCGTTTTTAAAAATGGAATCGTCTTTGGCGTCCATTTTGTAGTTCATATTTGGTATTTTCTCCGCGCTAAGCTCACGTAGTCTTGCCAGCTTTTTCATATCCTTCCACGAGGGTTTCTAGTATAAATTTTATTGTTATTTTGTAGATATTTTCCACATTTGGCGTGTAGCGGTCGCCCAGAGTAGATTCCACGGCAGCAAGGAAAGGCGCCTCGATTTTCTGAAAATAAAAATAGACACCGTTATAATATTTTGTTTGATGGTTATATTCCGTCGTAAAAAGTTAATGGTGCAGTCTGGCAAGCAAGAGTTACAGAAACGTTATGTAGTGGCAGAAAAATTTAACTGGTGTTTTGATAACTCTGTCCTATTTATTGAAGGGTCAAAAGATATTGAGTAAAAAAGTTGTATGGAATCAATCAGCTGAAAAAGTCAATAATACTGTTAAAGAAAAAATTAACAATATTGACAGACAGTTCGTTGACATTTGGTATCAAAAAATACCATTGCTTTGTTTACTAACACTTTTTATCTAACTCTTTGCACCTTAGCATTTGACCGGCTGGATGCGTAACGACACGAGTAAGTGACACTCTGGCCTTAGGTGGAGCATGCCTTGTCTTGAATAGCTGGCTCTCATTATGAGAAACACACTGTAAGGTGCTTGGCTGTCATCTCTTTAAATATTGAATGTAGTTATTTGTAAACTGTAAGCTTTTGGTATATGTGGGTAGTTCTATAAATTATACTGTCTGCATATTGAATACTAGCAGATCGTGCTGGCTTCGCACGGGCTATAAAAAAAATCTACGTTGCAAAGAGAAACAAAATATAGCCTGCCTATGTTACTCAGAGATAATGTAACTTCCCAACGGTGAAAGATTTTTTCAAATCGGTCCTGCAGTTTCGGAGCTTATTTGCGTCAAACAAACAAACAAAAAAAATTATTCCTCTTAACTTTTTTCTCAAACTTTTCCTCTTTATTATATTGGTATAGAAAACCAGTCAGCTGTAAATTTCAGGTTTTACTTGTCGTCCCAAAAACTGAACTGAACAAGAATAATCTCAGCGATGGCTAGGGAATAGAGTCCTCAAGCACTCAGTTTGAGTACGGCGTGCCTTATCTCTCTACTCCGAGCATGTACTCTAGCTGCAAGCGGACACATCAGAGTTTCCCATCACTTCATTATCCCTTCAATATTCTCTAAACTGTTAGATTACTGTGATGACGTTACAGTACGTTTATAATTTCAAATAGAATTAAAAAAAAACAGCTTTCTAGCTATCACAGTTTATGAGATACAGCCTGGTGACAGACAAACAGCAAAGGCTCCGTAATACCATAGACAAAGTATATTCTTTGTCTATGGTAAGAAGGTACTGTTTTAACCTTTTAGGTTACGGAAGTTAATGGCAGGGAAGCCAGAGAGGCTGCTTAAATATTTTTTATTACTCATAGTTAAAATGGACGTGGCATTTTCAACAACGCGTAGGCTTCGGTTTGTTTTGTTTTTAATCATATAAGTGTGTTACATTTTTTGTGTGGTTTTGACGCTATTAGACTCTGAAACTACTGAACCAATTTGAAAAAATTTTTCACCATTGGGAACCTACGTTATCCCCGAGCAACATCGTCGAATAGCTTTTGCTCCTCTCTGCAACTTGGTATATTATAGGTATATCCCGTGCAAAGCCGGGACTGGCAGCTAGTATCTAATAATATTGTTATAGTCAGACAAATGGATATAACAAAACTGTTATATTTTGATTCCTTTAATCAACATTTCATGTGGCCATAAATTAAACAAACGGCCCCTAAAACACTTAAGTTAACGTTAATAGTAAATACTAGTATAAATTGTTACCGAAATGCGTAATATATATTATTCAACTGCGAAAAAAGGCTACAAAATAAACATTTATTTCCACCAATCCGATAGCTCACCCTTGTCGCGTCACTTCACTAAATATCGGAAACGCCAAATAAAATATGAATAGAAGGTAACGAAGTAGAAGGGCCGGAAGTGCTGACGTCACATCCGGTTATGATCAACAGCCTGGAAAGAGGCTTGACGAAGTGCTATTCATGCAACGTTTAGGGTGTATTTTTCTACTACTTATTATTATATACTCCATGTCCTCCACTCGATTTAACGACAAACTATCTAAAGCGTCGAAATCAATTGGCTTTAGTTGGTTTAGCTTATATTCCATACAATGATACGAGTACATTATCTCCATTTAACGTTCACTCTCTATAACGCCATAAAATGCACAGTCCCTTCAGTATCGTTTTATAGAGTTTTTTGTATTTAATAACTAGCAGCCAGTCCTGGCTTTGCACGGGCTATAAAATAATCCAAGTTCTAAAGAAAAAAAACAAAATAATGCTTATGTTACTCCAGGATAATGTAGCTTTCCAACGGTGAAAGAGTTTTTTAAATCGGTCCAGTAGTTTTGGAGCCTATTCGCGGTAAACAAACAATCAATTTCCATCAGTTTTCATTTTCATAATATTGGTATAGTGCATAGTGCATCACAGGAGCTTAGGGATGATGATGATCCTTAGCTTTGATGATCGCGTCAGATCACCTTAACTAGCCAAGCAACAGGCACTAAAACAGTCAAGTGATTGATGAAATATGTATAATGAAGTTTCGGTGCACACGATGTTTCTAGAAACTATTCTCCCGAGATCTACAGAACTACTAGGTTTCAGATAGTCTATTGCATCAAAGCTTTATCTCTTAGCTCCCACACAAAAAGTTTTTAAGTACAGTATGTTGTTACGTATCGTTTATTCTTTTTTCTGTATTTTTGGCGAGGTCGTAACTCTTAAAGTCGGTGACTTTATAAATTCTTCAGTTTCGGCAGTACAAGTTATTATTCTGTGGTTTCGGGTTCATATTTCAAAAAGAAACTTCGCGACTCAACAATTAATGAAGGTTTTTGCAGAACTTTTCTCAATTACACATTTTTATGCGCAGTTCTCTGGAGAATATTTTGTCGGCCATTTCTGCGTGGAATTTTTAACTTGCTCCTTCTTTTTATGGAAATTGAAATGCCCTGTCTTGTTAAACTTTTAGGCAGATTGGCTTAGTTTGACACGATATTCATTCACGAGGAACTTTTAAAACTTAGCTAGCCTGTCATCGAAACAAAATCTTCTTCTTCTTTGTCTGAGCTAATTGACGTCTTCAGGGTGCTGATGCGGCTGCCCCGCTGGAGCAGCGCATCTTTGATGTTCGCGGAAGCACGGACGGACGACTTCCACGCGGTTATCCGCAAGAGGGTCGCCTCCTTACGACAGCGAGTGCGAGCCAGCCGCAACGGCACTCTGATGATGATCAATGATCGGTTGGACTGCCCAATCCAACACAAAAGGTTGAGAATTGTGACTGGAGAGGAATTATAATTTTAATTTTGACATTTTCTACTATTTTGTTTTGATTTGTGTATTTGTATGATTAGTTTAAATTTTAATTTTATTTATATGGAATATAATTTTGTTCTTAAATAAACTATTTTATAATAATAATAATTGGCCAGTTTCTAGACATGGATTTACTACTGTTTGTACTAAGAATAACATATTGGCCATACAATTTAACGTCAATTGACACTTTAGCATCTAGTAGCATTGGTAGTCTCTTGCATGGTCACCCATCCAAGCACTGTCATCATCGATGGTTGCTTAATATCTGTGATTGCTTAAGTTAAAGTAACGAATGCACAAATAAATTATAAATATTTTGATTCATGTCAAATTATTTATATAACAAGATACAAATGATAAATCTATCGCCACTAAGACAAACCTCTTTCTTAACACTAAAATACTGTAAAAAAATCGGGTTCAGTTAACAAATGGCCTGAAATAAAATACGTCACATTACACGAAAGCGACGTAAGCCAAAAAGTAAAGGTCCTCTGATAAAATTTTGATTGATAAAGGTCCCAGTAAATGTTTTATTCCTTCCGACCGACCCCGGGATATATTGCGACCTGTTTTTCCTGGACGCAGCAGACCTGGTACTTTTTGCGGCTAAATTACTGACTAAGTAAGGGCAGCTAAGTCAGGCGTGTGGTTGCCTTACATCGCGCAAGGCGTGCGTTCGATCTCCACCAATGAGCTTGCCCTTCTAGTTAAGTATAACATCGAGAAGAACCCATAGCAAAATCGTTTTTTTGGTTAGTAAATTGTAATTTTTAATATTTATTGCATAAAAGTCTATTAAAAATAACATGTCACATATCAAAAATTAAACAAATAACCTGCCCCTGCTCGCCCCCGGTGCAAAGGTGCCCATCACGCTCGCTGTATTATCTATTATATTATTTTTATTTTGACATTTCTAATTTTATTTTGTTATTTTATTACTATTGATTATTATATTGGTAAATTCAGTTTTTTAAATATGTATGAGTAATTTGTTGCTGGAAAATAAAGAATTTGTAAAACTGTAGATATATCTAGTATTCGCCTGGTTAACTACCAACAGCACCCTTCGGTTGAAAATCTGTCACCAAGCATGTAAGCATGTTCTACGTCCCAAAAGAAGGCAGCTTCTTTGAGAGACAGTAATTTCAGACCATTCCTGCTCCACTTATACCCAGAGCACCACTGACTCGATGTTACGCGACCTACGTACATGCCTCAGTCTCCAAAATGTTGTCTTTACTAAGAAAGTTGAAGAAATATATAAATTAAGCTAGCTGACCCGGCAAACGTTGTTCTGCTTCACTTAGGGGTATGAAAAATAGATAGTGTAGCTTATATGACACGTTCGTAGATTTACCATAGCAGCGCCATCTATTGATTACTTACTCAACCCAGTCGAAAGGTATCGACATCTGTTAGAATCATTTGGAGTTAACAGATAATTGTGACTGTCAAATAATAACAGACAATAATTAGCAATAAATTAAAATTGCGACTATAACTTGATATTTAAACTATCCTATCTCTCAAGTTGGATCGAACTGCCATGGTGTGCGAATTTTATTATAATCGGTTTAGTGGTTTAGGAGTCCATTGAGGACAAACATTGTGACTCGAGATTTATATATATTAAGATTTAGTAATAAATAATTGTAAATTGACTTGCCGTAGTACGGTGCGATGCCGTAAGGTTAATAAACGATTTGATTTTTTATTTTCATTTTTTTTAAGCTAAATGTAGATATATGAGTCCGTAAATCGTCCGTCTGTGTGTCCTGTCAATTCACTACGTTTATAAAATAAGGACTGCGGCTGTAATGTTTCACATTTCAAGGGACGGACCCGGATGAGATGGGGCGGAAAATCAATATTGCTATGAGGGTTCATCGAGCTTGTAGAGGTAGTAGGAACTCGTTGGACGTTTACATGATTGATAGAGCCAATATAAGTATGTGTAATCATCAACTGTCCGTCTGCTGCTGGACCTAGGCCTCTGCTGAGGCCCTATCCTCCATATCCAGGCAGCACCTTTTCATTCGCTGGCTGCTTTCCTTATGTGTGAAAAAGTGATTTGAAATACTAAGGATAGAGACTAAGACTACTAAGGAGAGAGACAAAATTAAGTGACAGTGAGATATGGATGTTTGTACTCGTACTATAGTTAATCTAAACTAATATTTATGAAAAATATTATACAGTTCTTGTATGTATATTTTTTATATGTAAGTCGTCTGTTATCTGAAATCTCACAAAAAGAAGGAAGTTTGATTGCCTAATAGGAATGATAAAATAAATTAAGTAAGCAATTTTTTTTGTGTAAATAGGATTTCAAATATATTTGACACTGGAATTAACTTTTAATAAAAAAAAGATTATCTAAGGCTGCCTGGAAGAGATCGCTTTAAGCGATAAGGCCGCCAATTGTGGCACACTATTTTTTGTTCTTAGTTATTATTTTATTTTTAGTTTTAGTTTTAAGTTTGTGTCCAATAAAGTATTATCTATCTATCTATCTACAAATTCAAATTGCAAAATCTTACACTGTGAATAAATAATTAATTAAAAGAGTTTTAATTAGCGTTATTCTTGAAAAAGGTTAATCAGAAAATGATTAAATAAATCTTTGAAAGGGTAATAATAAATAATATCTGGTTAACCTTTAAGGCTTCGTTGTTATAATATTATAATCTTCACTCTATCTCATTAATTAGAAATTCAAGATAGAGCTTAACCTTATTCTGTTTTTATGATTGCGATTTATTTAAATTCAATAGCTATCATTTTCAACTGTAACGCAATTTATTCCCTCCTGACCTATTTTACCGTAAGGGGCTGAGTAAAGGCCTCTCTTAGAGACAGAGATTTTAACTCTTGGGATTTTTCGTTTAACTTTTTTTCAAAATATCACCAAATAGTACTCTGGTTAGTTAATTACTCGTATTTATTGACATAGTAAGGATTTAGATAGATAGATAGATAGAAAATTCTTGATTGGACACATTCATTAAATTTAAAATAAGAAAACGAAAGAGCTTACCAATTTGTGTATTTACCAAAATAAAAAGTTTTTTTTGGTTAATAAGTTTTAAGGGGTCCGTACCTAAAAGGTAAAAACGGGACCCTATTACAAAGCCTCCGCTGTCTGTCTGTCTGTCTCCAGGCTGCACTTCAGAAACCGAAATAGCTAGAAAGCTAAAATTTCACAAGATATGTATTTCTCGTGCCGCTATAACAACAAATACTAAAAATAAAAATTTAAAATATTCAGCGGAGTCCCTAATTTAGTTGGCTGCCAGACATTTAAAATTTTGACAAAATACAAATGTATATTATACAAATTAAATTATAAAACTTAAATATAATAAATATTTGGGCGTCCCATACAAGAAACGTAATTTTTAAGTAGTTTACTCGATCTTTATAACCATATTTGGTAAACCATTATACATTCACAGAATATTGAATTATGTATTCAATTAAAAAATAATTATAAAAAGATTATAAATGAGCCCTCCCATACAAAAATGGTATGGAACCCTTTATGCGCGAGCCCAACTCGCACTTGGCCAGTTATCTTAATATATGTAAATCTCGTGTCACAATGTTTGTCCTCAATGGACTCCTAAACCACTTAACCGATTATAATAAAATTCGCACACCATGTGCAGTTCAATCCAACTTGAGAGATAGGATAGCTTAAATCTCAAATTATAGTTGCAATTTTAATTTATTGCTAATTATTGTCTGTTATTATTTGACAGTCAGAATTATCTGTTAACTCCAAATGATTCTAACAGATGTCTATACCTTTCTACTGGGTTGAGTAAGTAATCAATAGATGGCGCTGCTATGGTAAATCTACGAACGTGTCATATAAGCTACACTATCTATTTTTCTTACTCCTAAGTGAGGCAAAACAACGTTTGCCGGGTCAGCTAGTTATTCTATAGAAAGCCCTCTCCCGGAAGCTAAAAGCTCTCTTTCTAGAGGTAAATAAAATGATATCCACAGATAGAACCTACGGAACTCCGCAAACAGAATCGATCATAACACGATACATCATTATCTGGAGTTTGACACTTGCTCTTGGACGAAAAAGGTGATGGATGAAGAATGTTTGCGGAATCACAAATACCACAAAGACGGGTAGAAAAATATTCTATATATATAAATTTCGTGTCACAATGTTTGTCCTCAGTGGACTCCTAAACCACTTAACCGATTATAATAAAATTCGCACACCATGTGCAGTTCGATCCAACTTGAGAGATAGGATAGTTTAAATCTCAAATTATAGTCGCAATTTTAATTTATTGCTAATTATTGTCTGTTTGTATTTGACAGTCACAATTATCTGTTAACTCCAAATGATTCTAACAGATGTCGATACCTTTCGACTGGGTTGAGTAAGTAATCAATAGATGGCGCTGCTATGGTAAATCTACGAACGTGTCATATAAGCTACACTATCTATTTTTATACCCCTAAGTGAGGCAAAACAACGTTTGCCGGGTCAGCTAGTAATGTATAATAATATCTACCATAAACGTACGAGCTAGAACTGTTGTAGTACGTAATTACATTTAGAGATATAAAATACTAGTAACTAGTTTGTTGTTATATTATGATAAGATTTAAATAGAATTAGTTTATAACCTAAAGTGCCTAGACGTAAGTTTTTAAAAGGCGCTCTTAGGCTAGTAAAAACCTAGTATATAAAGTTTATGTTGTGTAGAATAGTAACGCTGTACCTATTTACATGTTAAAATTATTTCATGTCAATAAAGTACTTTCAAAATCAAACCAATCTCTAATAATAATATGTTATTCGTGCTATAGCGCTGGCAAGGAAAAATATTTATTGAACTGTAACGTAAACTGATAATTCGGAGTAACGGATATCTTTGCCGGGTATTTCGGTATCTATGCCAGTATTGCGGATATTCACAGGAAATATCTTTTCAAAGACAATGATATTTATTTGAGTCTCTTTGCCACAGGAAAACGGTATAGTATTTCAAGCTCTTATTATAAAGAAAGTGATGGCTGGGGATCCAAGGCGCTGTGGAAGCAACATGGCATATTTAAAAAAATCCAATAAAATCCTACGTAAATGATAAGGCTACGAGTTTACAGTTTTATTTGCATTAATTTTTCGTTATTATTATGAAATTCGCTGGATAGTTTAGTTTTTCGAAAGAGCCGTTTTATAAATACAAATATTGTGCTTCTGAAGGTAATAAAGATGTTATAACAAATCTTACTTTTTTGTCTGCAATGATATTATCTAGAATCGTTAGAGCTTTAATATTATAGACTAGACTTTACTTTGTGAGAAATGCACTAACGCACGGCAGGCGCTTGGTTCAAATATGTATGGATCAGGCGCTTGGTTCAAATGTATGGATCAGTCGCTTAGCTCAAATGTGTATGGCTTGGCTGAACTAGGGACAATAGTGGCTTAAGTATGATGATTGGATAGATCTGGTATCCATTTGATGTCCCCTCAGGGTCGCCTCAGTCTTTTTTTGATAATACAGCTTTGCTATTACTGATTACCTTTTTCATTTGCACCATAAACCGTTACAAACAATGGCATTATTTAGTTGTTTTTACTGAGATTTATCTTATGGTTGTATAATAAAAAAGAACGATTATCAAAAAAACAATCAAACGAATAGGAACATGTTTTTGGTGGATACTATTTGAATAAACTCATCCTAAAATATTTCGTCATTCGTCAACAGGAAAATAAAATACGAAAATCTTCTTAGAATTTACAAAAGGTCTGTCTACCCACAATTACAAGGTTTTTATACGCGCCAGTGAATTTATTTGGATGAAACGGAATGTTTCTATCGCAATTTCTTCTATTGTTATAATATGATGAGTAATGTACTCGTAAGTTGGAATGAAAGTTTTTCACTTAAAACGTGAAAACCTTTAATTTTTACTCATGTTTTTTTAATAAACCAAATGAAAATAAATAGTTACGTATTCTTTATATGCGGTTTTACTGGACACTTTAACTGTTTAGGGCAGTTTTATGCGTCTGGTACTAAAATCTACTGGCAACTGTAGAAGCCAATGTAATCCTACGTCTAAGTTACAATCAATGTATTGTATTCGTAAAATTCTTTAATTACGAAAACTTTGCATAGCACTCATTTAATACACGAGCTAGTTCTACGTTCTTAACTAGATGGCGTGACAGAAGACAAATTGACAGACCTTTATTCCTGAGAACTAAAAGTCGAAATTGGTGTAACAGCGTGAAAGTTATATTATATTATTATATTTCAATTAGGCACGGTTTCATTTATATGATTTATAGGCAAGCTACATTATGCTTGTGCCTATATGATACAGAGTTGGATTTTTTTTAAACAGTCCACATAATGTCCACAGTCCAATGTCAATGTCTAAAGTCCACTGGAGACAGTTCAATTTGTTCATTGTTCAATTCATCATACGTAAAAAAATTAAATAATTTCATCGACTGATGTAAAAGCCTTAATTATGGCGATCTAAATTAACACCATGAATTATGTTTTTTATTTCGTGATGATTTTACATAAATGTATGTATGTATAATTTACCGCAGAAGAGCTGTCTATAATACACTTTTTGTTTTCATAATTTTATCGATTTGTTTATCATTTACATTTATTATAATTTTATTTAAACACAAATTATTTTTCGTGAAAAACTACTCTAACTAATAATTTCTCATATGCTAATTTTAATTATCAGATTAAAAAAAAACTTTTTTATTCATCTGAGACCATAATTACCCTGACGTACCATATTTATTTACTGTTATTCGTGGACAACCTTATGATTCTATGGTTCGATATGAAGAAGTGTGGCTTACCCAGAAGTACTCGACTTTGAACCCTGGTATCCTCCGGTGGCTCGCTCCCACCTGGTGGATGTACTCGAAGAAATTATCCAGGTCATCCAGACCTTTGATGCCTGTAACATTAACACAGTGGTTTAAAACTTGTGGTCACTCTTTCGTAAAATAAATTGTAGGCAAAATCTTGAGTATCAAAAAAGGTATAGGTGATCTGACACATGTTAAGCAACTTCTTCTTCTTCGTATGAGCTAAGTGGCCAAGCTCTGGTGGCGAGGGTTTTCAAGACTCCCGAAAGCCTCTAACTTGGCTTAACGACTGCTTGTGCTAAGTTTTACAGCCGGAACCTACAATTAAACGTGTTTCCAGACTCACGATAGTGCCCAGATGAAAATGCTACTTTAAAAACGACTGCTATCTTCGATGATCGCGATAAATCACCTTAGCTAGCCGAGCTACAGGCATTACTGTAGATCGGCTAGCAACTACAAATGCATACTTTAATTTATCATCATTATTAAATATTCTATAAATTAAAAACTAATAAATCTTTTTAACTTATCCCCTGTGGTTTTGCGTAAGGGATTGAAAGTTGGGACGTTACCTTCGTCTAAGGTGTTCATGACATTGTTGGCATGCTCCGCGAGCTCCATGGAGTTGATCTGCTCCTCTTTCGTCCGGCACTGGCGGAACTTCTCGAACATATTCAGCAGGTCCTGGTTCTCCTCGAACAGTCTGCCGACAACAACAAATAATGTTTAAACCAACAAATGGAAATTTGTTGATTTTATCCTTCTTATGTTATAAATGTCTGGGCCTTGCAGTGTTACCTGCGTTATTCCAGATAAAAAGAAGTTAATTTGGGATAAAAAGTAGCCTATATGTTAATCCAAAGTCTAACCTATCTCGACGCACTGTGGTTGCCCTTTGTCTCATCTAAGGGACATAAGACCTTAGTGAAGTGTTTGATATGATTATTATGTTGGTTATAAATAAACAAATTTTAGGACCTTAAGTCAATTAAATTATGTTAGTAAAGCTTTTAAGCATTTCTTGAGAGAACCTAAAGTTCTCCACGTAGCAAAGCACGTAGGCAGACAACGGAATTTCAGTGGGTAACAACTGAGTGGTCACTACTTCCTTTGGAAGTATATGTAGGCAATAATTTTACCAATAAAATAAGGTTTATCTTTGTTTCAATTATTTTTATCCTTGATAAGTTTGCGAATGATTACAGTTTTCCTGATATAAAGCTACGCTTTAGTCTACGATGTGGCACGCATTCATAGAAGATACAGTGACGACCTCGTTGGCGTAAAGATTAGCATGCCGGAATGCTCATCAGAAGGTTCCGGGTTCAATTCCCGGCCCGGCCAACATCTTTGTGCTTAACTAAATTTGTTGGCTGCGGGTCTGGGTGTTAAATATGTATTTATATATAATATGTATGTATGTATATGTAGTATATCAGTTGTGTTAGCAATCATAATACGAGCTTGAAATGGTTCTGCATGGGGCTAACCAGCCGTGTGTGAATGTGTCCTAATATTAAAAAAAAACAGTGTCAGTATAGTCTGTGTTCTTGAAACTAATTTTCCCGTATTCCACGGGAAATTACCTGAAAAATTAGAAGCTCCAAAAATACCCCTATTCCTGAAAGCTGATTCTCTCGAATGTAAATAAGTTATCGGGAAAACGAGATGAGACGATGTTCGTCGAAAAAGGGGCCAGTAATTGAAATGTTCAATTCATTTCAATTGGATCCGTATGATTTCACAGATATTTTATTTTAACTTGGCCGAGAGGGGATAGATTGAAGGAACCCTCAGTTTTTTTTACATCGAAAATTACGCTTGGTCTCAACTCACTTGATGGTAAGGGATATTGTGATATAAGGTAGAACGCGCTTGCTCAGATGAAACCGACTCACTTGTGCCTTGAAAATCGCTAGATTATAGTTTTCGAGAAACGGCGGAAAGTGAGTTACGGTGGCAATTCTGGCAAACACACGACTTAAGTAAATTAAGAATAGCTCTGTCACTTTCATCATTAGTGAACAGAAAGAGATCAAACAAAACAACTAAAATCACGTCAAATATGAAAAATGTAAGCTGTTTTAGAACACACCCAATTGTATCAGCTCTGAAACTACCAGCATTCTCCATATTTGACGTGGTTTTAGTTGTTTTGTCTATGGTTTAGATCGTACCATCTCTTTGGTCATTTATGATGAAAAGAGACAGAGCTACTTTAAATTTAGTTTAGTCGTACGTACGCCAGAATTGCCACCAATGTGTAAGAAAAAGAAGTGAGCAGGCAAGGCTAGTTTATAGTTTTAAAACCCTTGGCGCAAAAATGTGGTGTTATAAATGTTTACGAGTGTGCGTGTGTGTTCGTTTGTCTGTGGCATCATGACAAGACGATCATTAGAAACTAGCTGCATCCCGCAGTGCTACCCGCGTTATTCCGGGACAAAAGAAGTTAATTTGGGATGAAAAGTAGCCTATGAGCTAAGCCAGGGTCTAAGGGTTTCAAAGTAAATCTCATCAAAATCGGTCCAGCCGGTGGAGCGTGAAAGAGTAACATAGAATATGAAGTTATTTTCATATCCCATGGGAACCACAGTTGTTTTCGGAATAAAAAGTAGCCCATGTGTTATTCCAAGGTCTAGTCTATTTTTAGACCAAATTTCATCAAAATCGGTCCAGCAGGTGGAGCGTGAAGAAGTACCAAACATACACACACACACAAACTTAAGTATTTAGTATATAAATAGGACAAAATACCACTCCCAACTATGTCCTATAAAGCAGGTTTCAGTAGGGCCCAGTGCAACCGAGCTCGTTCCTTTGATCTCCGTAATGTAACAAGATTACCACCGCGACGGTTATTGCTAAGCCGGTTGGTTGCTACAGGAGAGAGTTTCGTTACTACAGGACTGAGTAGTTGCTAGTATTTGCTATGAAGTTACGTATTAGCCGGGTCCACACAGAGCGAGCAGCTGCTCGCTCTGTGTAGACGTGCCTCGGACGAGGCAAGCGCGCGCTCTGCCGCGGGCGAGCGACCGAGCGCCCGAGCCATCGAGTGTCGGCTTTTGAATTTGCTCAAAGGCGCCTCAGTCGCCTAGTTATGTCATTGTTGCACTAAATAGGCGCGTCCACACAGAGCGAGCAGCCTCGCGCGGCAAATGCCTCGCGAGGCATATGCCGCGCGAGGCATTTGCCGCGCGAGGCTGCTCGCTCTGTGTGGACGCGCCTATTTATTATTAAGTAGGGTCTTAGGGGGACGGGCGTTGGTCGTCCAGCGGCAAGACGACTAGATTGGCACAGGACCGAGACATGGCATGACAGGAGAGAGGCCTATACCCAGCATTGGGATAGAATCAGCTGTGGATTATGATGATGATGTGTGTGATGAGAGTCTTAGGAAAAATTAGTTATACATGTACTTACTTTTTACGTAATTATAAATATGGTATTCAATTTGCCGAAGTTCTGAGGATTTGCATAAAGCGTTTTGCTTCGACCTTCATTGTGAGAAATACGAGTTTTTGGAGCTCATTTCCTTAGTCTTTGTTCCTGAGACGTACAATTTGGGAATGTTAAAATATAGAGTAAATAGGTTCCTTCTACGAGTAGAGGGTACGGTACGTAGGCTTCATTTTTGACCAGTAAAGCTTAATATAAGCTTAAGGCAAGCTGCGCTTAAATTTGAGCCAATTCAACATTTAAAAATATTTCAACACATATACCTATTATATTTTATGCGACAGGAATTATATAGCTCTATAAACTACTATTAAAATCAACTTCAAAAATCTTCATTGAAGTCTTAAAATAAGGTCTTAACTAATCAGTTTCAACATCCTGTCCAATTCGTGTTAACAATGTTATTTCATAAAATGTCAATACTACTAATAATATTTAAGTTAAGTGATATTAAGTTTTATTCCATATAAGTTATAATTATTAAATTATATGACATTACACACTTTTAAAATTAGGTATTTCTATATGTTAGTAAAAATCTTATTAAATTATTTCAATGATTTTATTTATTTATTATGTATGACAAGGCCCCTTTACAGCTGAGAAATATTGTATTTATTGTAATGACATCTTTTGACGATTCCAATTTGAAGTTTAGTTATTATAAGTGAAATGTAATATCTTTGTGACTTGTTGGAAAATATATAACATTCATTCATTCATTAAAAACATATATCGTTACTAGCTGACCCGGCAAACGTTGTTTTGCCTTAAAAATATATAGTAGCTGATTCTCAGACCTACTAAATACGCATATGAAATTTGGTAAAAATCGGTCAAGCCGTTTCGGAGGAGTACGGTAACTAACATTGTGTCATGGAAATTTTATAATTCTTTATTGGACACATAAATAAAAAAGGCACAGTAAAAAACAATTAACCTAAAAAAAAACCGCCAATTGTGCCACAATTGGCGGCCTTATCGCTTAAAGCGATCTCATCCAGGCAACCTTTGGATGGAAAGGAATTTATAAACGACTAAAGAAGGACGTAGTGTAAAATAAAGAATAATAAAAAACATACATATAATATTAATAATCTTATCTTAATTTATATAAATCTCGTGTCACAATGTTTGTCCTCAATGGACTCCTAAACCACTTAACCGATTATAATAAAATTCGCACACCATGTGCAGTTCTATCCAACTTGAGAGATAGGACAGTTTAAATCTCAAATTATAGTCGCAATTTAAATTTATTGCTAATTATTGTCTGTTATTATTTGACAGTCACAATTATCTGTTAACTCCAAATGATTCTAACAGATGTCGATACCTTTCGACTGGGTTGAGTAAGTAATCAATAGATGGCACTGCTATGGTAAATCTACGAACGTGTCATATAAGCTACACTATCTATTTTTCATACCCTTAAGTGAGGCAAAACCTAGTTTGCCGGGTCAGCTAGTATTATATATAAGACAACAGTTTAGCTCTGAGAAGAACTTTTGCGTATGTGTAGTTAAAAGAACAAAATCAAAAAAAAAACCCGAAAATTATTAGACTTCGCGCACGACCGCTGCGATGGGAGCCAACCTCGCGACTGAGCCGCGCGGGTACCTTACTCATAGATCTAAACACCCCTCCCCCGCACACGCCCTCTTCGCAACGGGCCGTGCAGCAGAAATCGTAATATTTTAATTTCACCATAACTTCAAAACCAAACGTCCAATTTTAATCATTCAAAGACCAAATATTATCAACACAAACTGTTCTTATTGATGAAATAATTTATTTTGAAAGGATTAATAGTGTATTGCTTAAAATCGCTTCGTAAATAAGCCATTATTTCTCGTACAAAGTAAAGGATAAAAAATGGTTATTGTGGGTTATTCCTAAGAGATAAACATATACCATCACGGACTTTTTTGTAGACCTTTTTAAGTTGTACAATACTGTAGTAAATTGTTTTGATCTATCTTGTAGGATTCAGTCAGCGTTTGCAATGTAAGCGCAAAAAATGTGTTTTTTTTACGACCTCACATTAAAAACCTCAAAAATTGTAGCCTATGTGTTATTCTGATGTATAAGCTATAGCCTATGTGTTATTCTGATGTATAAGCTATATTGTGGTAAAATTTCATTCAAATCCATTCAGTAGTTTTTACGTGAAAGAGTAACAAACATCCATACATCCATACATACAAACTTTCGCCTTTATAATAGTAGTAGGATTATATCTCAAGTGATATAGCTGCGTTCTAATTACTCGTATAATAGTCAATGACTTTTGTTTGTTTGAAAGTTGTACAAATGATATCATATAGTAAGTGTTTTAAAAAATGTTATAATTTTTTTTTACTTTAATAAAAAGCCCAGATACTGTTTGTTGGTACATCTCAGAAGCTGGGAGTCCAATCGAGGGCACACGTAAGACATTTATACGGAAGGAAACAGCCATGTTCCGAGATACCGGATGAAGACAAGCTTGGGGAAAAACTCGGGATCGCTCAATGGCTTAAACTTACCTACACTAGAAATGGACCGTCTAAGGCTGTGGCCACACCGCTGTGGTAGGAGCTCAAAACAGATTTGATACTTTTTCTAGGGATAAGAGGGACGGGACGGAGACAAAAACAAACGTACAATCCGTTTCAAATGCTATGCGGCCTGTGACATCATTAGGGGCATTTCAAGTGCTACAATTTGCAAACAAATACGCTAAAATACAAAACATTTGCTATATTTTACAAACAAATACGCAAACATTATCTTAGATAAAATTATTTATTATAATTAAAATTTAATACAAAACATGACATATCTTGGAGTAAATTTTTACAAATTGTACCACACATTAATCATCACGTCATGACCCAAGTCGTATAGCATTTGAATAGCATATTGTCGTAGCGATGCCCCTGATAAAAGAAAATAGTGAGCGCTATTTACGGTTTTACGAAATTCAGTAAATTTTATCTCGTCAATTATTTATAGGTATAGCACTTATTTTTTCAAGGATAGCACCGATTTGCTTACGTGCGAAAAGGGATGTTAACTAAGATTTTATCAAATTATACAATCACCTGAATAATGTTGTTAAAAACAATAATGTTGTAGTTTAAATTTTTAAATACTAATTTTAGTAAAGATTCCACATCAATAGCAAAAACCACACGTGAATTAAACATTGTGGAGACTTTCATTGCATTTGAAAATATGTATAGGGCTTTTAAGTTTTGACGTTCATCAAACGCTATGAAAACGAGCGAATTAAAAAAAATGGTTGCCTGTAAAGTCGGTTTTACGGGCGAAGATTTTACGTGACAACGTCTGCCGCGTGCTGCGCGCGCGGCAGACCGATCATAGTTGAGTGGGAGAGAGACGCAAGGCATTCGGCGGGTCTCTCTCTCGTTCGGTGACTCATCGTAACGTTACCGGGCGTTACACTTTTTCATAAGTGACTCCCAGCCGCAACCTAATTTAAGACGTTGTCACGTCAAAAGTTTTAAGCCAATCAGAGTAGTGTAACGGTCTAACTATTGGTCTGGTTTCTTTAATCTCGCTGCATCTAGAATCGTGGTCGCAGTAGCTCACAGGGATTGAAAATATCGGATTGAAAAGTTCAGTAAGTTTGCACTGAGCTTAAAATGTTTGGCTTGGACTGTGGGAGTTTGAAAGCAAGGTAGATTTTATTTAGGTTAACTCACTTTCTGACTGAGTCAAGCCGTTTGGTGCCGAATAAATTACGTTACAGCGGTTTTGTTTGTTTCTTGAATTCTGTTGAGATTTCAAGTATCTCAAGGGATATAGACATACTAAACAACTGCCTGTACTTAGACTAACAATCGGGTATTACAGTTTTAGTTTTCATCCAATCCACCGTAACGCACATATGTAGGTAAATGCTATTCTTTTCATGGTCACCCATCCAAAAACTGTCCACATACACTTTAGGTGCATAACGGTCATAACGGACAGATTAGAATGTTTGAAATAAAATTATGTTGATTATGAATATAGTTTTTCTCTTATTTTTTTTTTTATAAATACTAGGACACATTTCACACATGGCTGGTTACACATATATACATACATACATATTTTATAAACATACTTATTTAACACCCAGACCGACAGCCAACAAATCAGTTCAGCACAAAGATGTTGGCCGTGCCGGGAATCGAACCCGGAACCTTCTGATTGGCAGTTCGGCATGGTAACCATTACACCAACGAGGTCGCCAATTAGATTAGGTGAATTAAAATAATATACTTCCAATGAACATATTACACAATTCCAATCATAGACAAAGTAAACAATTCTCTGTCTACGATTCCAATGTATCTGGAAAAATGATATTGAAAATTACTTTCTCACGCTACTTTAAAAGTTCAGGTCCATTAGGCAGAGTTCTCAGCATGTAAATCTTCAAAGACATAGAGCAGAGTTTGAAATAACCTCCGCGGCGCAGAGGAATGGATATTTTAATTAAATTAATAATTTCCTCCTAACTGAGAGTCGTTACCGGGGAAACGAGCCAGAGACGCCCTTGAATGGAATCTGTGCCTATAAATCAAGCGGCGAATGCCCTTGGAAGACTTATACGCACATTTTAATACATTTTTACAACTTTACTGAATTTAGCGTACATTTAATTTTAATACCATTTTTGCCCACTATAGCTACTAGCTACTATAAGACGCGCGCTGACGCGGCAAACGTTGTCTTGCCTTAAGTACAGTTAAACACTATAATTGATCAGTTATCGAGCGGGATGAAAACTTATTAAATTACTAAAATGGCCATAAAAATAGGGGTTGGCGATAAAAAAGTAAAAAAATATTTTGATAACCGTTATTTAGTAACCGTTTTAGAATTATTTTCATACTTATACTGGCTCACTGATAATAACGTTGTCCAACCCACGTCTCATAACATTTTTCCTGAAGATCATAATACTTAGAAAACTGGAGTTGGATCAGTCATTATTATTCCAACGCGACGATTCTTATCACTTCATAAAATTTTATTTACCACTCGCTAGCCGATGTGGTCTATCTAGTTTTATGGATAATTCTTATAAGAGGTCTTCGGCACAAATTTTTATGTTATTTCGTAGCAAATATCATAACTCGTCATTATTTGGTCGTCGGCTGTGTTGCAGAGAAACATAAAACGCTATTTCCTATACATATAATCTAGCTAGCCCAATGACTATAATCTATCGATTTTCAAGGCGAGAGTTTTTTTAGACACATTTCACACACAGCTGGTTAACCCCACACTAAACCATTTCTAGTTCGTATTATGGGTGCTAACACAACTGATATACTACATATACACAGGTACTTACACATTTAACACCCAGACCGACAGCCAACAAATTTAGTTCAGCACAAAGATGTTGGCAGTCCGGCATGATTACCATTACCTACGCCAACTAGGTCGTCTGAGTGAACCGGTTGCCTTCTAGGTAAGTGCAATCCACCGTCGACCTCAATATCACTTACCATCAGGAGAATTGCGGTCAAGCGCTGACATATTCGGAGAAAAATCTTTTTAAATTATACTCGTGGTATTTCTACTCGTAAGTATTTGAGTTAATTGACAGTTTTTAATAAATATTTAAGATCTGGTCTCTTGTTTGTAGTATGTAATTGTAACTCAAGTAAATCAATTCAAATCTAGATAAATATAGTTTTTTATTAATTCAGTTAGTGAGTCAGCGACATAATGATGACCATGTCTAGTCTGGCTCTCATGGAGGCTGCAAAAACACACCTGTAGTTAATTTTGCAGGCGAACCCTAAAAACACTTTGCCAATTTTTTTCTTTTGCTAATTTTCAGTAGTAAAATTACTGTTTACCAAAGTTATAAAACGTCCCATGGGTTGTAGGGTAATCTATAAAACAAAAAAAAATTGTTAACAGAACCGCAGGTCCAACAACTTAACATACAGTTATCTTGTAAAATATCAAATTATAGACTAGGTAAATAATTACAATTTGAAATCTATTTCATCTAAGGGAATCTGGTAAGAAAAACCAAAAGACTATTATTTTTTCATTCTGATCTCAACTCAATTTGCGATCCAATACGGCAAATCTATCTTCAGAAGGCTTAATAAGTTTCGTTTTACGCAATATCCTCTTTCTTCAATTCCTCTCATAAAGCCTGTAATCGTAATCCCGTGAAACCTGCTGACGTCACATCCTCGTGACGTCACCGGAGCCCCGAGAGGTTCCGTTTCCTCTTTTATTACAGCGAAATGAAATTATATCTCGCCCTCTCTTCGGTATGGTACCTCGGTTCAATTATTGAGCGTAATTTGGGAGGTCGAATGACCTAATTCTGGTAGCGCTATTTTTATATACATACGGTTCAGCTGGCTAAGCTAAGTCAGAGGCATTCGAGCGGCTTGAAAAATCTCTACACCAGAGCTTAGCGACTTAGCTCATGCGAAGAAGAATAAACAGTTCCATTCTTTACTCGAACAACTTAAAAATGGAAAGCTTAGGGTTTGAAGAGGTGAATAATTAGCATTTTATACTCTTATTTCGTCTTAACCTAGAAAACTGTTATTTAGTCGACTAACTAACACATACAACGTACATAAACATTCATTATATTCCATATTATTATATCGGCGCCTGCCAGAAAAAATAAAGCCATACACAAATACATAATTACACGTGACGTTAAACTATATTGATTTACATAATAAGTAATAATTTTCTGTAAATTTTCTTGATTTAACATTACAGAAAAATCGTGTTGGTCAAACACATACATAAAATTATAGAATAATAATATAGACAAACAACTCGTTTCAATTTTACTATCAAAGGCGCCTGTTAGAAAATATATAGCAACACACATACACTTTTGCCTAAAACAATTTCAAGGCGTTAAAACGCTTTTGATTTACAGTTTTTCTTCTATAGTTACACACCGAAGTCTTTAAACGTAAAACTCGAGTTACAACCCTAAGTGGCTCTTCAAAGAGAGTGATAATGATATTTCACCTTGTGTTCTAAGGGTTAAAGTTGAAACTCCATCGAGGATGTTGTGTTATGTTTTTTTTAATGCCGCTATAAACGATTTTATAGGGGTTAGCGGATATAGTTTTAGTAATAAGGTCCGTAGGGTAAGGGCTAAGGGAAGGTTGAATATTTAGTCGGGTACGCAGATATCAGGGGAAATAAGATGGGTTTATTGAAGAAAGTGGATTATGTTTTATGGACTTGGAATAGGCGCACCTACTCTGTTTGGATACGCACTTAAATTGACTTAAAAAACTTTAGTACATACATACATTACTCTTCTTCTTCTTTGCTTGCTTTATCTTACTAGGTAGAGTCGGCACAGCAAATTTTCCTCTTCCACTCTCCTCTATCAGCTGTCGTCTCTACACTCACTCCTCTCACTCTAATGTCCTCATTCACACACTCCATCCATGTCGTCTCCGGTCGGCCTCTTGCCCTTCTTCCTTGCACTTCCATTTCCATACATCTCTTACTTACATACATCTCCTCTCTACGCATCACATGCCCATACAACGCTAACCTCCCACCCCTTAATCTCTCATTCATTCACGCTACTTCTAAACTTCCCCTAATGTACTCACTTCTTATTTTGTCCATTCTTGTCACATAGTACATACATACATTACATATACCTTAAATAATTTTACTAACCAAATTGTACTAATTTCAGTAATATCATATTTTTCCGTGTACTACAACATTTTTCAAATTACCTTTTTCTGTTATCAAGAATATGGGCTTGAATAGCAAAAATAATAAAGAAATATTAAGATCTATCGTTTCAAGAAATTCCAAACATTGTTTACTTTACGTCAACGAACATAAATCTCTTATATTTCCCTTTGTTTATATTTTCTACCGAAACGAACGTCAATTTCTACGAAATAATTTTGATCGGACGTGTAATAAAATCTGAATAAACCAATGGAAATCATTTACCTCAATTTGAAAAAGGTTTTTCTACCAGCCCCTTTTATTCAATTTACCTAATCTAGCTAAATGAATGGAAGGGTTGAAGGCCATTCGTTATTTTATTTTATAACTATGGGATGAGTAAACTTGTTAAACTTGAAAAAGCTAGTTTGTACAAGTACTCGTATTATTTGGCGAAAAAACAACGGGTTTTGGTTCATTACTCTGCTACAAAAGTTGTTTTTTTACACGCTTTCTATTAGCTTCACCTGTATGTTTGTTTGTATGTTTGTAACCGACTTCTTAGGGCGCGATTTTGACCCACTTTAAACGGCCAGATTTCGTTCAAATTTTGTAGATTTATTGAGGACCGATGACAATACACTAATTTGATAAAATTACGGTTTTCTATAAAAAGCGTGTTTTTTAGTTTTTTTTAAAACTATTATTATTATTTTCACTAAATATTACGCATTGTTCAAACTTCGTTCATTACTACATAAGGCTCTCATTTTAGCGAACTAGCTAGCTGTGTGGCTACCGACCTTTTTTTACTTTTTACAGCTGGGCATTTGATCAGTAGGGCGTGTAATCACGCGAGAGAGCGACACTCTGCCCTAAAGTAGAACATGCATTTGATGACTACACAGTAAGTTAGGCGCGGCCGCCTCGCGTTCCAAAGATCGTACCTTCGATCCCCGCCAATGAGCTCCAGCTTTCGGTGAAGGAAAGCATCGTAAGGAATCTATAGCATGGTGGTAAGGCATTTTTTAGCTGAAAAATCTGTCACCGAACACTTGTTGACTATGTTGTTCCAGTACCCTCAAATAAATAAAATCAAATAATTTATTTGTACAGTTACTATTTTTACAATTCGTAACAAAAATGTTTCTTATACCTTTATTTTTTACGTTTACCTTACTTAAGAACTAGTAATTCCAGACTAGGCATGCTCTGTTAAGCGCTCTGCTGGTGCCTAACTGTAAATAGTAAAAAATAAGGTTAAGTAGACACTAGACTAGCACAAGAAAAGTTTCTACTACTATGCAAAATATTTAAATGAGAATAGACCATAGAGTTAACACTGATAGACTAAACTAATGAGAAGCAGACCGTGCCAGCGTCTCATTCAACCGGCTCAATCCCTACAATGAGGAAAGTATCCAATTTGTGGAGTTACAATTATCTACAATTGGTGGGCACAACAATATGGAGGAAGCCCGCCGTCACGGAGTGAAGGGGCTGTTTTACCTGCCTCGGATATAGGTCGAGGGTAGCGTGGAAAACAGTACCTAGGAACCAACCTTATAGAATTCCCCGATCTATGGAAATGAACGATTTAATCTGGAAAACCTAATAAATGTAAATATAACTGTAGAAAATATAAGTAATATCATGTTAGATAAAGTAGTTAGAGACAAGTTTATATTGTATTGCAAAGAAATTGTTAAAAGAGTAGGGATAAGGAATGGAAGCAAAAATATGGGAGCACTACCCGTCATACCAAGTCTGACAGACTAAGTGCCCAAAAGTATGAAATAAAGATATTTACATCAATTTAGAAATAAATAAACAAACCATAAATAGCATAGGAATAGATTAAATAAATAAGAATGGAGATGGATACAAGAAAGATAAGGAATGAAGAATGAAAGTACGAGAAGTAGCAAAAGCGAGAACTGGTATGAAAGGGTGTTAAAGTAAAGAATAAGCTCCGAATAAAACAAACATCGGAGGTAGGTGTAAAAAAAAACCTTATAGAATTGAAAAAAGGTTAAATAGGATTAGTAACGGTCGCTATAATCATGTAGTATACTTATGTTATTTGTATTGTTCTATTTTTTTATAATTGCAAAACAACATCATTTAAAGATACTAAATTTTTTTTTTTCTTTGTCTAGCATTTCCAATGTGCTTTTATTTCTATGTATCCTGGAGTATAGACCCTATTTTTTTTTTAGAGTTTTTATGCTTTTGGTTATAATTATTTTTACACTGATGTATTTTGGAAGAATAATTTATATTTAAATGAAATACCTTAAAGAAGGCTTTCGTAGATTTTTTGAAATGATAAATATGCTCATATTTGACCGCAGCTTGCCTGATCATAAATTTTATTGTGGTTTATGACGTAAAACGCTTGCCTAGAAAAAACCTTTTTACTCTAGATTTGAAGACTCCTTGTGCCTCTTAAGATAATGATTGTTTTTAGCTTTTTTTAAAATAATTTTAAAAACACCAAAACTTATGAAGTATTTTATAATATTAGGTACTCTAATAATAGTATGTAGAGCGTCGACTGTCGAGAGCAGTTCATTGAGGGACTGTGGGCAAATTGAGCTGGTCGAGTAAATAAGGGGAAAATGCCAATTGGCTTACTTATTTACCAACTACAAAAAGAGAACTAAGTTCTATATTATTAAAAACCAACAATTTTTTATGCATCTTACACAGTCATACTCCGAAAGAGTATGAAACGATTTCCAAAATGTTTATATTACTTTTACTGCAAAAGATATAATTATATAGTTCCGAATATATTTTGTCCTAAATACCTATATTTTATCGAAAACGGTTGTGTTTTATAATTAAAGTTGCTCTTTATAATTGTAATTATATTTTTTTAGCACCCAAACTTAGTCCCATCAGTTGTAGGTTTTACAAAAGTAAAGAGTTCGCGTTTGTATCTATTTAAAACACAAAGTACAAGATACCCGCGTCAAGCCGAATCAAAACCTTGTAGGCATGAAATATAAAATATGTGCAGACTTAGTCTTGACTTGAACTAATAAACAGCTACAAATTATTACAGGTTTCGAAAATTTATGATTATTGAACCGATCCGCTTCGATCAGCCTTATTATGAGTAAAATTAACAAATTCATAATTAACTCTACACACATTCAAACCCGAAGCAAACCTTCAAATTCATTTCACTGCGAGAATGGAACTTAAAGACTCGCGCTTTGTAGTCACGAACCACCAAGCCTACGTTGAACAAACTTCAATCAACAGAAAATCCTGACATACGAGTAAAACCGCCAAGCGAGCAACTGCCACAGTTAAACCCAACTTGTTTAAAAGAGAAGATATAAAATATCAGGAATTTTTATAACTTTCCTACGTAAAAAAAACTGACACATATATATTTTGCCTATACAGAACAGGACAAAACATTAAAATTAAACCGCAACACCTTGTTAGAATACCGTTCTTTTCTTCCAATTCTGTAAAAGTCTATGGTAAATACAAAAAATAACAAAACAAAAGAATGAACCTTTAAAGAGGAATGAACGATTAAAATGTCCGTTCATTCACAACCGCCTGAACTTTTCAATCGGAATAAAGTGTAGTTTTCCTTTCCCTGTCTGCTGAACTTCTCTTCCAAATGGATTGTTTGCTTTCAAAGCATTAAATGCTTATTGGAATACTCAGAGGATAAAATAAGTTTTTGTGAATTCATTTTCTTTACTACCTATTCATTATACATGTAGGTATATTAAATTATTTATTAAGATGACGTAGAAAGCTTATAGTGTAACGCAATGGAGATAATATATGTTTTACAATCTCTTTAAGGTACATAAATAAATTATTGAAACCAATTAATTATTTATATGAAAAAACATTTAGTTGTAGAATTTATACAAATAAATTCTTCTATTTCTTGAAGAATTATGCAACCCTGGAAAAAATTACTCTGGTGTTGAAGTATAAATAAAGTTACATATTATGTTCATATAAAAACAAAGTCGAATAAATATTTCAATAACTATATTATAGGTAATTCTTCATTATTTTAAACTTGTTATTATTACACACTTTTATGTCATTCAAATCTACTAGATATGTGAAAATCTACTAGACATCACATCATCAACATTAAGTTCATATAGTGAAAGTAGGTCAATCAATCATCAGCTCCATCTTCTTCGCTCCAGACAAACAAAGTAGGAAATACACAGTTAACGATCGCCAGTACTTCGGCTAAATAAGGCGATCTGACGCGATCATCAAAGTTAAGCACCGGTCGGTGGGAATAGTATAGTTAACCATAAATAGGAGAGCTACTTAAGAAGTGGTATTTACATCTGAACGCTACCGTCGGATTTCACGTAAAATTGTAGGTACTGGCTGTCTTAGTACCTACAAGCAGTCGTTACGCCAAGTCTGAGGCCTTTGGATTAATTAAAAACCCTAAGAGCCTGACTATCAAGCACATACGAAGAAGAAAAAGGTCGTCTGCAATTATAGGACAGCACATTGTTGCCTTATTGCCACAGACTAACCTTATTGCCTGTCGATTTGCTATCCACTTGCTATTGCACTTCGCATTGCTGTACTAATATTTAATCTGTGGCTCCGCAGCCGGCGATATTGCCTATTGAATTGGAATTGCCCATTGAGGTTGGAGGTAATAGTGAAATCATTAGTAGTTGGTATCCCATATCAATACCCTATCCCTTCCCTTGGGAAGTGGTATAGTAGATAGAAAGATAAAAAAATCTTTATTGGACATAATATTTTAAATATGGATACAACAAAAAAAAAATGTGTGCCAAAATCGGCGGCCTTATCGTTTAAAGTGATAGTACTCACATCTCATCCTATCTCTACGGGTATGCTTGTTTCTTCTTCACACATTTTATGGAGATAATTTGCGTTCCGAATTAGCACAAAGAGCTTATAAGTCCAAAAAAACTTGTAGTTCTTTTTTTTCATAAGCAAATATTATAAAAATACAAAACATTTTTTTTACCATGCCAAATTATTTCTAAGTAATTTTGAGGGAAATTTCGTGTTTCATGCCGAACATAGATGATATACCTAATGTTCCCCTGAGATCTATCTATCCTTCACTAAACTAAACGACTGAGCTTTCAATGCAATTTCAACGAAATTGGTAGTGAAATTAAATAATCACTTTACGAATTAACAAAATGCAAATGAAATTAAATCTGTTTTGCAAATTTCAAAGCAAATAATTCATTTTATTTTTTTCCTGGCAAACTTTTGTCAGAAACGTATGTGGGAGAGGATCAAAGCAAGTTCAGACAGTTTTTGACAAAGCCGCAGGGAATTTAGGTGCTATGTTATTATTGTGGTTTGGTTTTGATATTTTATAAAGATCTGTATTTAACATAAACACATTCAAAGAAAAAAATACATAAATTAATCAATGTGAAAATGTTTAAGTATTATTATGATACATTGTAACAGAAAAAAAATGTATTTAAAGTTTTAATGTGTGCACTATATGTGTGGCGTCTCTGTCGCATTTCATCGCCCGCTACCAATCAGAGCGCTTGTCCTGAATCGCGCAAACGGTATTTTCAACGCGCGTACGACTGGTCCTAGCTACAATGCATGACCTGTGGACGGCCGTCTCCGGACACAACATCTGTCCGGGGGATATCCCTTTGTTAGATGGAGGCAGACCGTCGTCGCTCCATATTGGTGACCACGACGTGATTTGAAAACGCAAACGTTTAGTAGGGGCTAACCAGCCGTGCGTGTAATGTATCCTACTATTTTTAAAAGGAACCTCTTCTTTGTACTTGATTTTTTTGCAAGAATTGAAACTATTTATGTTTCTATATATCATAATAACTACATTATTTTATTATCAATAATACGAAAGAACGCTCGCCTCGTAGCACAGTCAACGACAAGCTCGAATTGTCATTTTTATTAGGTAAATTAACTATGACATGAATTATTATGAGGCCAGCGGCTTACATAAATATTATCTTGTAACAAATTTATCGTCAATAAATAATTTATCCGCTTTTTTATCATTCTGTCAACATAATTTCTTTGTTTTCCATTTATAGTATTAACATAATAAATGCGAAAGTTTGTGTGTGTTTATTACTTCATCACGCTCAAACGGCTGAACCGATTTTGATAGAATTTAGTGTGAAGATAGGTACGACCTTTGATTAACGCATAGGCTACTTTTTATCCCGAAAAAATTTGTGGTTCCCGTGGGATACGCAAATAACTTCAATATCTATGTTACTCGTTCACGCTCCAACAGCTGGACCGATTTTTATGAGATTTACTATGAAGATAGGTTAGACCTTGGATTAAAACCTAAGCTACTTTTTATCCCGGATTAACTTCTTTTTTTTCTCAACTGGAATAACGCGGGTAACACCGCGGGACGCAACTAGTTCAGAATAAAAGATAAAATAAAATCAAATTCAATGTTTGTTATGGGCAACGAAAAGAAATGTTTTAAGCCATAGAAAGCCGGAAATAAAAATCCCGTTCGTCCAAATTAAATCCCAGTAAACAATTACATTTACAAATCCGAATCCCGTCGATTATCCTGAAATTCTTTACATTCCCATCCCAATTCGAACTAAGTCGAATTGAATCAAATAAATAAACGGCCAAGGACGAGTTTAAGCGTACTCGGGGTTCTGTAGAAGATAAATCATTTATTTATTTTTTGTACTTATCGCGCTTTTGATCTTAGTTTATGTGTTGAATCATTGTATTCGTGTATTTTTTGCAACTTTAATATTCTTTTTTTTTACACATTTCACACACGGCTGGTTAGCCCCATACTGAACCATTTCTAGTTCTTATTATGGTCGCTAACACAATTGATATACTACATATTATACATATGTATATACATATTATATATAAATACATATTTAACACCCACACCCACTGCCAACAAATTTAATTAAGCACAAAGATGTTGACCGGGCTGGGAATCGAACCCGGAACCTTCTGATTAGCAGTCCGGCATGGTAACAAAAAAAAAAAATGCCAATCGTTTTAGTGTCGCTAGAAGATAACAAACAGATGATTTATTGTTTAAATTACTTTCGAATTCTTGCTTTACCAGGCTTATTTTTAGATTTGAATGACCGAAACACTTTATTATTTCATTGCTTCTCAAAAATACAAAATAACAATTTATTTCCTAATAAAACCAAGCCAACTAAGAGGCCTTCGGGTGGCTTGAAAACTCTCGAAACTTGAGCTTGACTTTTTAGCTCATACAAATACAAACAATTTATTGATAACATCAAAGTTACAAGTCTTATAATATAATATCAATACAAAAGTATATGACATGAATCAAATGTCAATTTTCAATTCTAATTCTAGTAATATAATATCATTACAAAAGTATATGATATGGATCAAATGTCAATTTTCAATTCTAATTCTAGTAATGTAATATCACTACAATAGTATATGATATGAATCAAATGTTAATTTTCAATTCTAACTCTAGTATTATAGTATCATTACAATAGTATATTATATGAATCAAATGTCAAAATTATATCTTCCTCTCGCTCACTCATCTTCCGTCCCGTACTTTCTCTTCATTCGATTTCGAATTTTCTAGAAAATAATTTTCTATTGCAAAAATACTGGTCTGGGCTCGAACCCGGGTATCACAGACAAGAGCCGGGGCTTCTATAGAATAGGCTATTCAGCCATGTGACATAGCATTCAAAAAACTTCTATTAATTTCAAGTCCGAATACGGCGATGAGGTCACGACGCGCACGTCTACACCACAGTAGGCCGAGTGCAAGTTTTGTCGTTTGCCTGACGCGCTCGACGAAAACCGCGTTCGCACATGATTTGTATGAAAAAAATAGGGCGCCACCTAGCGGCGCAAAAAGTTTCAAAAACGCGCCGCTAGGTGGCGCCCTATTTTTTTCATACAAATGTGCGAACGCGGTTTTCGTCGAGCGCGTCAGGCAAACGACAAAACTTGCACTCGGCCTACTGTATTATAAACGTGACGGAACGGAACCCCAAACAAAAACAGTCGATACATTCGGATTGCGAGTCAATAAAAGCATCGATTCGTGAATATTGCTTTACACCGGATTACACGGCCACTCTACCTGAAAATATTGTTATCGGAGCCTCGCACTGCTCGGCTGGCATTATATTAAACAAACATACGGAGGCTTGAATGGAAGAATGGCGGAGTTGGGTATTTGAAAGGAAGAAAGAAAAATGTTTTATTTTGCAAAAAAAAGAATTACAAACATAATATAGACAACCAAATTAATTATTAAATAATGAATTAAAAAACAAAAGGCGCAAGTTCAGCTTAATGCATAATAAAGCATGATAAAGCCCCTCTTAAATATTATTTTATTTAAATTTTATCATTTCATTTGATAACTAATTTACATTTATATATTTTGTGAAAATTTTAAGTGTCTAGCAGTTCCCGTTATTGATATATAGCTAAAAAATAGGAAAAAAACATGTTTATTGTATGGGGGACCCCGTTAATATTTCAATTTTTTTTATTTTTAGTTTTTTGTTACAGCGGCACGGTAAATACATACCTTGTGAAAGTTTCAGCTTTCTAGCTATTACAGTTTCTGAGATACGGCCTGGAGACAGACAGACAGACAGCGGAGGCTTAATGGTGAAATATACCTTATTAATGGAATACCTTACTAATAGGAAGGATTCAAAGGAAGTTTGCACGTTACATCTATAAACGGATGTATGGATACTATCCGTTTAAGTATCCATCCCTTTTTGTAGCAGGCATGGTTGATATTGAGCCATTAGAAACCAGAAGAAGCATCAATGTGGTGATGCACTACTGTATGGTACTCCGCGGTAGGGTTGACAATCCGACTGTTTGGAGCTCTTTCTTTTTGTATGTCCCTTATTAATATACTCGCTCGTGTGTGTGGCGATGGCACAAGTTGTTCAGTGTTCATCATTCTCGCACGGAATATGCTAAATCGGCCCCTACGCGACGTGCTATATCTTACCTTAATGCTCTATCCGATATCAAAGAAATCGATGTCTACTATAGTGCCGACACTTGCATTGTGTGTGCATTCAGGAGTGTAGTTTTTAAGTCTAAAATAGTTAGCGCTTTGGTGTAAAAACTGTTATAACTATTTAACTGAATAAATGAATGGTAATTACAGTAACCAATATTCCAAAGAGATCATCGTATCCTATCGCAGTTGAGTTTTCAAACTTCAATTATAATATAAACAAGACTGAAGGAACAAAGTTTACAGACGAAGCGTATGCAAACACAATGCAAACAATCTCTCTACACTAACTGTTGGGTATGTCGTAAACTCTACAGTGGACTTAGCAAGTTGTCTCAATGTATGCTCTAGAGTTACTTGAATATATACGTAAACATGTATACATATATACATGTAGGTTCCAGTGGGACGTACAGGGTGTTTAACGGAAAGAGATATTTAGTAGTTTTATTTAATCCTTGATAGGTTAGCGTTTGACTACAGCTACCCTGATGTAAAGCTGCACTGCAGTTTATTGGGCAAAAGTGACTTCCTTTTTAGGGTTCCGTACCTTAAAGGTAAAAACAGGCCTCTATTACTAAGCGTTCCCTGTCTGTCTGTCACCACACAATAAACGTGTTTTTGGTTCTATATTAACAACGGCAACAAATAGACTCTTAAAATGTTCACAAAATATTACGTTGTTCATTATCTTTCAAAATAAATGATAAAATATTTATTTAAGGGGGGGGACTCCCATAAAACAAACGTGTTTATTAGGTAATGGTGCGGAACCCTTCATTCGCGAGCCTGACTCGCACTTGGCCAATTATTTACTTATATTCCAATCAATAATTTATTCTATAATACTCTTACATAAAATATCACTTCTTTATATTAAATTAACTACAATTTTATATATTGTCAAAGAAATAAAAATGCATTCGTTAAACTGAGCATCCTGTATCCAGATGTCGTTAGAACTCGTCGGCAAGGCTTAGTGGTGCCTATACATCACTTCAGCTCGGCAGTGCTCTAGTAGTACATTTTAGTAGCGTCTGTAGCTCGGCTAGCTAAAGTGATCTTACATGAACATCGAAGTTAAGCAACAGTCGATGTGGACAGTGTTTGGATGGGTGACCATGCACAAGACTGTAGTTTTTCAAGTGGCATTTTCACCTGGGCGCTACTGTGAGTCGTACGACACGTCAAATATTAGGTCCTGGCTGTTAGTCTTAGTACAAGCAGTTGTTAAGCCGTGTCAGAGGCGGCTTGAAAACACTCGACTCCAGAGCTTGGCCACTTAGCTTATACGAAGAAGAAGAAGAAGTTGTACATAGTGAATTATTTACGATTACGAATGGGCTCGGAGATGAGATGAGAATAAATAAAGTTTTGGTTTTTTAGTTTTTGTATTATATAAAGTCTTTATGCTATCCAGTCAGAAATCCAACCATCGAACGTAAAACCGTCAGTCATGTGGTACCACTCAAGTTTACATTTTTTATGTATATTGAGTTAAGTTCACATAAACCAATCTCATAATTATTCGTTAACGAAGCGGTACTAAATAACCATGATAAAGTTACAAACGAAAGCGCATGCTATCATTTTAGCGATCATTCTGCAGGTAGGCGGTCAGTCCGCAAAACTTCTCTGTCAGATAATAACGTGCGTTGTTCACATACTGCAGTAGACTGAAAGTAGTTTCATAGCTGACGGACACATACAGGGTTACAGCTTATGGGCTTCTATTATTAACTACTACCCCGTAGCATACCTTGTCGGTACCCAGATACCAACAAAACCCTATATTATCGGTGCCCGTATATCTGTCTCGTGGCTGTATCTCATAAACCGCGATAGCTAGGCAGCTGAATTTGATATTTGCGAATTATGTATTTTTGTTACTGCTACAGTCATGGAAATACATCATTCATATAATTAAAAAAAATGTTTAAAGGGTTATAAATGTGACATTATACGGTTTTTTTTTATATATAATTTTTTCGGTACAAACCACATTTTAACATATTATAAACTTTTTTCATTACTCATACTCTGAAGTTGCCTGAGGAGCGGGATGACAGTAATATTTTTTATATTCCATCCCTAGGGTTTAACTTTCTATATCTAAAAGGTTTTACTTTCTATATCTCTGACGTAAAATTGAAATAACTTAAAGTTAAGTATTGATTAAAGAATATATATAATATATTAAATAACTTAGATTTTGGCAAAATATTTACCATTTTTTGGACTAAATAAGTTCCTTTCACCCCTAGAGTAACAATGTGCTATTAAATAAGTATTCAGAACATTCGTTTAAAAAAAAATATAAAAAGAAAGATTTGGATTTATTAAAAAAGAGATAGATAAGATGAGAGAATTAGATTCCACATCATGTAGCCCTGTAGATCAACAGTGGGCACGGTAGATCTCAATGCATGTCATTTGCTAGCTATTGTGATAACTCCGGGTACGTCTGTTCAAGGCTGCGCTAGAACTGCGTATTGTTTCCGACTCAAGCAGACACTTTTAGAAATTACAACATACGAGTACCTTGTTTTTTTTAGGATGATAGGCTTGCGCTTGACCACAACACTACTAATGCCTGATGCCACCTGATGACACCAAGAAACAAATTCACTCTCGCCTTGAAAACAGTATTATTATTATTTTGGCGACCTCGTTGGCGTAAAGGTTACCATGCCTTTCTGCTAATCAGAAGGTTCCGGGTTCGATTCCCGGCCCGGTCAACATCTTTGTGCTTAACTAAATTTGTTGGCTGTGGGTCTGGGTGTTAAATATGTATTTATATATAATATATATGTATGTATGTAGTATATCAGTTGTGTTGGCAACCATAATACGAGCTAGAAATGGTTCAGTATGGGGTTAGCCAGCCGTGTGTGAATGTGTCAAAGAAAAAAAACTACTGTATACTGTAAATGTGGAAGCGAAGCGCTTATTACGGATTTTTTTAACTTCCACAGCACATCGGTGGCTCCTAGCAGTCTCCCTGCTAGTCCGGTAATGGAAAGGGGCCGGGGGAATTAACTCGTGAAATCCCGACTTCCAACCTTGCGGTGGTGCTACAAACTATGGAGTTTAATGGTTAAGTTATGAATGTGAAGCCCTTAGTACACCCAGGATCCAGTGGCCTTTCACCCCTGCCCGATCCATCGTGTGAACACTATAGTCCGCGCTACGCCACAATTACTTTGTTGTGTGTCTTAAAGCCGACAACTTTTCTACATCGCACCTCGATGGACACTTGTATGTCAGTGCATGCCATCAATCCGTAAATCCCCCCCCACTCCCTACTTGTACAAGAGGTTGTTACATAAATCATCTTCAACCTCAACTTAATAATAATAGTTTAAAAAACTAAAAAACACGCTTTTTATCGAAAACCGTAATTTTATCAAATTAGTGTATTGCCATCAGTCCTCAATAAATCTACAAAGTTTGAACGAAATCTGGCCGTTTTAAGGGGGTTAAAATCGCGCCCAAAGAAGTCGGTTACCAACAAACGTATAAACAAAAATACAAAAAATGAAATAATTTTATCAAATTAGTGTATTGTCATCGGCCCTCAATAAATCTACAAAGTTTGAACGAAATCTGGCCGTTTAAAGTGGGTCGAAATCGCGCCCAAAGAAGTCGGTTACAAACATACAGGTGAAGCTAATAGAAAGCGTGTAAAAATGTAATGCATACGTACTCGTATATAAGTTTGTTGTATGTTATAGTCGACTGTAACTTCGAATAGAAAGCTCCCGATGCATAATTAAAATAATTTTGTAGTGGTGACCATCTTAGATTAGAAATGTATCATAAAACTAGTATTCCACCCATCAAGCCCTTTCATGTAATAGCCATATTGCAGTAGCTGCAAAAACATTTAATCCGCCATTTTGTAACGGCGGCTATCATGGACTGATTTTCTAATCCACCTTTCAAACAAAAACTAAATTAAATGAAAATCGCTTTATCCGTTCGGGATAATCGTCCGTATGACATAAATTTAGTTTTTATACATGATTCGTTATACTTTTTAATTTATGTAATTATCATTGTTTGCCATAATCTACTATTTTTATATTATTCTTAGTAATTTTCCAATACATATTTATATTACTTTGTGCATGTTGTGTTTGTCTTAACAAGTGAAACAATTAGTTGTAAAACCACATCAACTTTAGAAAACTTGATGTGGTTTTACACTCACGTACTTAACGTGAATGATTGTATTTGCTATTCAATAACAAACCTAATTCAATAAAATAAAAATAATAAACTATGAGTTACAAAAGACATGACAAATTTATAACACCGCGTAATTTTCGCATCGGTGGTTAAAAAAATCCCTTATAGAAATAAAGATGGAAGTTAATGCATTATACATGCGCATGTCTGCTCAAGTTTTTTATTTTTGTCTAGACTGCAACGGGTTAGAAATAATGTAATGAAGAGATTGGAAACAAGACTGTTGTTTTTTACTCTCCATAGATTATCCTTGAGGTAGATACGGATACATTTAAGATACCGACAATTTTATTTACAAAGTTTTATATACTTTAATGAATTCTTTTATTTTTTCTCCTTACAGCTAGGCACTTGACCAGGCGCGTAACCACACTAGTTAGGGACACTCTGGACTAAGCTGGAGCATGCCTAGTCTGGAATAACTGGTTCTCTAGGAGGCTGCCGGAACACATCGATAGGTGCTTGGCGACAGATTTTTCAAGTTGTTGTAAAGGTGGTTGATAGCCAAATGATAACTAGAAAAAGCTCTTTACATGTTTTCCTTACTTGAAGATATACGAGTATGTTTGTTTTGAAAGAGCAAATAAAATATTTAATTTCATAACAAAAAACATTTAAGTTTAAATTTCTGCCTAACTAAACAGTCTAAAGACTATTCAAGTGAGTGAGAACTTTTGAAAAGCTCGACAAGTAGAGCTTTGTCAAACAAAGTTCAATTAAGCTTAGCTAACGTATACTGCCTTGCATGGAGGTAGTACGGTAGGCTGTAATTACACGTCAGGATAAAGGCTCTTTGGGACCGTTTGAAGCTTTGAAATTTACACTTTGCCTCTCATGGGGCTCGGCAAAGCAACTTGTTTTGGCTTGGTATTGCTTTGTGAGTTTCTACTAGAGTTTTCTAGAGTTGCGTATCACACAGAGCAGACACAAGAAGTAGAAGCAGACCATACAGAAGGTGGGAACATTTGTTTACGGAGAGACATGGCCAGGAATGGCGACGACTAGCAAGAGACAGTAAACTTTGGTTAAGACTGGGGGAGGCCTACGGGAAGGAGGCGACATTTACACAAGGAATGGAAAAATAACTAAGACACATACACTACATTATGTAAGGTGTATTAAGTAATCAAATGTGACATGGTTTTGGTCTTTGGTGTGATGAAATTGGCTTTACGAAAATAAATGATTATGATTACACTACAAAACAGAATAATCATCTTCATTATATTATTATTTATTTGATACAGTTTAATCTATAATGTATGATATTATAAACTTATTTCGTATATTTAGTTTTGTTTTAACAATTAACTAATTGTACAGTATTGATCTTTGTAAAATTTATATGTGTAATTGAATAAAGGTTTTCTTTTATTTTATTTATGTATGGATAAATTGTAAAGAAAAGTGGGAAGCTTAACAGCATTTTTGAGTAAACTAATAATTAATAAATAGTAGGATACATTTCGCACACGGCTGGATTTCTAATCTGTATTATGATTACTAACAATTAAAAGTTGTTAACTAAAGAGATAATCAAATATTTTTTTCATATTTTGACCATATTATAAAGAGGAAAAGTTGGATTTTTGTTTATTTGCTTGTTTGGCGCAAATAGGTTCCAAAACTACTGGACTGATTTGGTAAATTCATTCACCGTTGGGAAGCTACATTATTCCTGAGTAACATAGGCTATATTTTGTTTCTCTTGCAACTTAGATTATTATATAGCCCGTGCGAAGCCGGGACAATCTGCTAGTTTGTAAATAAAGGTACCAATCACCATATTTTTTATCAATACTCAACTCTTAATATATAAAGGACGATCAAACCACGTACCAACCCTGCCTTAAATGATATATTTACATACGTATATATGTAGTCTGTTTTCTAGTTGACTTTACGATAATGGCTATCTTTACAGGGGTCGGCAGAAACTGTTCTGATTGTCCCTACAGAATCGTACTCACAGTTTGGGTCGGGTTTATTGTTCACTTCTAAAAGGGTTGGAAATTAAGGATACCTATCTGCTGTGAAACTTGTTAATGGGTTCTAAATTAATGGTGTAAAAATTTAGAATATCTTACGACTATACGTTAATTATCTAATTGTTTTTCTTTTTTGTTGAACATTTTTGCTAGTTAAAAACTGCTCCCCTGTAGAATGAATTTAGTTATTCATATTCGCATTAATATTTATATTCATATTTGTTTCTTTAAATATAAGAATATCAGCCAAATCGTCTATGTTTATTATACTTGTAAATAGCTATGTTTTATTTAAACATATTATGGCAACTCTTATTACATACTCTCACTCAATAGCGTTATAATTAAAATAAAAAAACAAAGTAAACATAAAAATATTATCTCATATACAAAATTTCCATGACACAATGTTAGTTACCGTACTCCTCCGAAATGGCTTGACCGATTTTTATCAAATTTTATATGCGTATACAGTCAGGTCTGAGAATTGGCTACTATCTATTTTTCATACCCCTAAGTGGTAAGGGTTGTTCATCCTTAACTATTATTTAAATGTTTTTTGTCAATTTTTTTTAGCTGTACTTAGCAAAACAACGTTTGCTGTGTCAGCTAGTATTCTATGTAGATATATTATAGTTTCTTAATGCATACGGTCAGCCAGCAACGATTAGCTTTTATACTATACATAATTTGATTTTGGACATATGGTATGAAACGTTGACGGCTCAGTTAGGCGTGCGGTTGCAATTCACCCCGCAGTGCGTTGGTTCGTTCCGCGCCAAAGTATTTCAACATACATTGACAGTAAACATTTTAAGAAAATCATACCTTGATCATAAAGCATTTTATAGTTTTTAGCCTGGTTAGCTACCACCCCCAAGCTAAAGCTCTTGCCAAGCACCTTGGGGCTGCGTGAATAAAACATTAGGTTAGGTAATCCACCACGCTGGCCAAGTGCGGGTTGGCGGATGACACACGTCATAATGTATTAGTAATACTCAAGAGTGTTACTAATACATTATTAGGCATGCTCCACCTATGGCCAGTATTGCTGACTTGTGTGGTTATGCTACCTCCTGGCCAAATGCCCACCTATAGGTAAACTTTTTTTTTTTAACTTTTAACATTTTAATTATCTCAAAAAGAAACTACAGTGTAAACTCCATGTCAACGTCACTCAATTTAACGACAAACTCGCTAATGCGTCGAAATTAACTGGCTTTAGTTGGATTAGCTTGTACTGCATACAAATATACATTCTCTCCATTTAACGACCACTCTCTATAACGTCATAAAATGTCGCCCTAATCTAAATGCCTTTCAGTGTCGTTATATAGAGTTATATAACGACACTATAGTGAACTGTATTTTAGTATTGTATATATAATTGTATGTAAAATAGAAAATACTTGTATTTTGTTTCGAGTGGATTGGAAATACTTGTAGAGTCTCTGTTTTCGTTTAATTCGCCCGATACTAAGGAGGGCTTCTGTAATCAACGGAAGAAATTTCACCAAAAATAATTTGAGGCCAAAGTTTCCCTTCATTTGAGTTCAAAAACTCATCAAAACTAAGCGAAACATGGTAAACATGTTGAAATTACTTAACTTTCAGTGCTAAAGTATGAAAATGCCTTGAATTTGAAGTTTTTCGGTCCAGGGTCCAAAAAAGCTTTTGGAAACTTTGATTGGAGTTTCTTCTTCATTTATTTATTTACTGTATTTCATTTCCAAAGTTTCCGAGCACCGATTTGCCAAGTGGTAAAATGTTAATGAAAATTTCCCACTTATATTATAAATGCAATACTTTGAGTGTAAGTATGTATGTTTGTTACTTGTTAACGCTCAAATTACTGAACCTATTTTGATTTCGAAATTTGGTGCGAAATAAGTTAGACTTTGGATTAACGCATGTGTTTCCTTATTATCCCAAAAATAATTGTTTCCCGTGGGATACGCAGATGACTATGTTAATTTTTCACGTAGGCCATAATCCACCACGCTGGCTAAGTACGGGTTGGCGGATGACATACGTCATAACGTGTGTCATGAACCAGCAGCGGCAACGTATAGTGGGCTGCTTATGATTTGCTTATGCTAATAGCGGGTTTAGATCACCCATTCAAACATATTTCTTCAAAGAGTTAAGAGATTCTAAAAAAAAAGTTGATTGACAAAAAAGTTTATTACAATTATTACATAAAACTGGTTCGTTCATCCACAGAAGACAGTAGGAGATATAGTTTTTTTTGCTGATCTTTAAGACTTGTAGACTGATATTTATTTTTCTTACGCGAAGCCTATCTCAAAAGTTTAAGCGTTTGATTCCAGTAACAACAAATAGCGCTATTTCATATTCCCGGGATAAATTATTTTAACCCTTACCATGAAAAGTTGGCAGCTGCTTTTGATAAGATCGTCTCCGTGACTCGCATACAGATTTCAACGGAATTTTTAATGAGTGGAGTGTGAAGCTGCCCGCTTAGTCAGGACAAAGTTGAGCTAACTATTAAAATTTGAACGTGCAACTTTCACGGGAATATTGAATTTTCAAAGTCAGGCGTTTTTTTGCTTCAAAACTAGTTAAAACTGCTTTTGACACTTGATAACAGAGAGGATCAGAAACGCGTGAACCAAGACTTAATTTAACGGTTATCAGAAAAGAAAACGGTTAACATTAAGAAATATTGTGTCACAGAAAAGCATGATGTAAGGTTTTTTAAAATTGGCATCATACAATTACAACCAAAAACATTTTCATCTCAGAAATTAAAAAATCAGGAGATGCATGTGACTAGGAGAAGTATGAATATGGTAGTGGAAGTAGGGGCAAAATGAAGATGTGAATTAAATGTGTAAGATGATTTGGAAGAGAAAGGAGTGAATGAAGATATGACGGCTGATAGAATAGTGCGGAAGCAAAAAACGGCCTGTGCCGACCCCACATAGTGGGAAAATGCAAAGAAAAATAGAATTAAGATCTGTCAATGCGTATGTCTTTTCACACGTCTTCTTGTTTTGAATATAAGAACTAGTAATTAATGAAAGCTATGCAAGTAATTGAAGAATTTTCCGAGCGCAAAACAAAGATTTTATAACATTATCACAGATTGCCATAATCGGGTTCTACAGAAATGTACGTTAACTAACACTAATTTTAATAATCTGTAAATAGTTTAGATAGGCTTATTTATCCTTTGAAACGTAATTAAAAATATTGCTACAGAATAATAGGATCCAAAGTGTATGTACACTACTGCTTTGTAATATACTACTTCTGTATAATAAAGATAATTTAAAACTGAACTGAACTGAAATTTTAATTATCAATCATTTGTGTATAAAAATGACCTAGTTGCTTTTCCCAAGAATATTTAGTTTCCTTCAACCCCTCTACGTCGCACAAAAGCAATAAAAGAAGATACTTATTGCCTTCTTTATTCTGTTTGAAGCTAAGAAAAGTGCAGTATACGTTTTAGTGACAGAACCACTTTAGTTTAAGCGTAAAGAATAACAGACGGTCTTTATTTATCCCAGGTAGAGATGCTCTTAACAATTCTATTTCATTTATTTGCCAACAGCGATGTATCTATGTACATCTAGCTCCCTAGAGCGTTGCACGGCGACTAACATCTATTTTTATGTCTTTTATCTGAGTGTAAAGAGGGTTATGTATTTCGTGTGTGAATTGTAGGTATGTATGTGTGAACTACTAAGGCAATTCACCTGGCTTTAACGTGACCGCGTCTGTGGCTCTCGCATCGGATTATTCAGCCATACATGCAGATGCATCCATCATCATTCGAACGCTACATATCATCTCTTGTAGATGTGAAGAGCCAATGATGATTATGATTATGCTGATTTAGATAATTTGTATAAGCCTAGACGGATAGATGAATAATGACGTGTGACATAATCTGTACGCTATACAAAAAAGACACATGGCTGACAGAAAGATAGAAACAGCCAAATGAACAGACGGGCAGACAGATCGTCAATTTAACAGTTCTATAGAGGAAGACGGAACCAAGAAAAATTATGGCTTAAAAAAATCCAGGTTTATACACCAAAGTAAAGCCTTGAAATATAACCGTTGTTTTTAATATAATACAAGTTTCTCAACAACACGTAAACAACACGTAGTCAGAATGGTTTAAGTCTATACGCTTACTATATAGCTTGTCACATATAAATTGCACTTTGCGGCTGTGACGCAGAGTTCCTCATTGTTTATTGCTATGGCTAGAAGTTCTGATATTAGGTACTATGAAGAACACATTACTCTTTAGGGTTGCCCCGTTTCAATAAGGAAACATATTTATTATTGAAAAGGTATTGAAATCATGTAATTTTTTACATCTAAGATTGCAGATTTGAAAATAGCCGTTAAAACTAAATTTCAATTCTCGTTGATGGGTCAGTGCGAAATCATTCTTAAAAATTCTGTTGTAAGAAGTCATATTTCAAGAAAGTTTCTGTAACATAGGAACATTCAAAATAACTGAAAAGGGAAGTGAAGTTTGATATAAAATTTTAAGCTTACCTGACAAACATGCAGATGCCAGTCTTTTCCATAGCTCTCGAGATCCCTTTCCATGAAGCCAGCATGGAGTACTTCTGTTTGGCGGTCAGGGGCAGCCTAGGATCCGTAGCTGGTGGAGGCCCATCAGAAATGGCAGGAGTATTGTTGCCTCGCCTCTCGGAGGCAGCCAATTTCCCCAACTGACAACCCATGACTTTCACTGACACTGACAGTGACACATCTGGCAACTGACAGGAGCTGGTGTCAGTGTTCTGTCACTGTCATATTCGTCACGTATCACGGGTCATTGTTGCGACGGTTGTCACTTGTTTTAGTTTATTTGCACTTGATTTATTGTAATTGTTATTATAACCACTTTTTTAAATTTCACTATGACGTATGTGACGTTTAACACTTTTATAAAATTATCTCTTTGATTTATTGTTTTTGTGTTTGTAGTTTACACAGTTTATATTTTTTGAGCCACTGTTGACAGATCACTTGTAAATGTATTTTTTTAACAATTCACTTTTTTCACTAGCTCTGTTTTATTTAGCAAGCCATTTATTTATATACACAGTTTGAAATTCACTTTGTATTCATATTTTTACTATACAATCTATAACTGATCACAATTTCATCCTCATTTACACCGTATTACAAACATTAATATCTTGAACAAGATTTCGGAATCTCGTTATCTCGTCTTAGCGCGGTTCAGTTCATTTCAGTAATGAAATATTCATTTAGTAAGATTTGTCCTTGCCGCGTGTTTGGCCATTATCTTATCTTCCAAGCTGAGAGTGTCTGAAACAATACATATTGGAATTAGTTTCGGTTCTCAGACGTGGTTTTACAGTTTTTAGATTTTTCTTATTATTATCATTTATCTTAACAGTGTTACTGGTAAATAACGCCCAATCATAAAACTTCTTATGTATTTTTTTAATTTGATTTGATTTGAACAAAACCATAATGAATAAATATATTTGACTTTTACGCAGAAAAATATTTAGAGGGTTTTATATTTTAGAGGCTTTTTAAAAACATAAATTATTAACGTCTTAAAATAAATAAAAAAATACTAAGACTACCAATTAAAGGGATTATGTATTTAATGTGAATTATGTATTTTCTGTGAAAGATTTTAAGTTTTGAAGAGTTTTTCTTGCAAATGCTTGGATTTTTTTTTAATTTGTTTTCGTATTGGCACTGCTAGCTTAGCTACTCGTATACCGCCTACGTAACACGCATTAATCCGGAATAAAAAGTTGCTTATAAGTAAGTAATAAAAAATGGTTGCCTGTAAAGTCGGTTTTACGGGCGAAGATTTTACGTGACAACGTCTGCCGCGTGCTGCGCGCGCGGCAGACCGATCATAGTTGAGTGGGAGAGAGACGCAAGGCATTCGGCGGGCCTCTCTCTCGTTCGGTGACTCATCGTAACGTTACCGGGCGTTACACTTTTTCATAAGTGACTCCCAGCCGCAAACTAATTTAAGACGTTGTCACGTCAAAAGTAAGAAAAACCTCATTCGTTTTTCTACAAATTTTTAACGGATTCTCTTCAGCTGTTTGAACGTGACAGACCAACTCACTTACACACTCACATACAAACTTTCGCTAGAATATAAGAAGGTTTATTTCGCATTTAAAATTAATTATTAATGACTTTTCTCGTGACTGTAGATTTAAATTCAATCTGAATAGATCCTTACGCATAAGTATCTTTCCAAGATTGGAACTTCTTAAGTGAATAATATAGACCTGAAATTTCAATTTTGTTGAATTTTCAATTGTATTGGCGACAACATTTCGCACTTCGTTTTAAAGAGCCAGATTGGATGAAGGGAAAAAAAGAAATGAGGTTCTGAGGTGATGCCTTTTCCTTAAGAAAATTAAGTATAATTTAAATTTATAAGATAAGACGAGATTTTCTCAAGAAAAAATAACATTTGTAATAAATCTAAATAAGCATATTTATACTGTTAAAAAAGTATTATATAGCAATAAATAATTAAATTGATCAGTAAAATATTGACTAAGATTTTATATTATGCAACAGAAACCCACACTATCCAGCAAATATTTTGCTGCATAAAATGGCCAAATTTGTTTCGTCTGTCTAAATGTATTCATGTTTTTATGTTGACATTCCCATAGAAACCATTATTTTGTATCAGTTTTTATTAGATAAATAGGCCTATGATAACATAGCTATCATAGGCCACCAACTCGAAATTATAATTAACGGCATTACATTAGAAACCCCAAAAAACAAAAAAAAACACTATATAATGGATGTTATTATACATATACACAAACCTTCCTCTTGAATTAATCTATCTATTAAAAACAAACCGCATCAAAATCTGTTGCGTAGTTTTAAAGATTTAAGCATAGGGACAGAGAAAGCGACTTTATTTAATATGTAGTGATGCATTTAGATGTCGTCTGTGATTTAGTATTTTTAAATGCCGTAGCGATAAAACACAATATGTTTAAAAGATATATAAGAGAGTATGAATAAATTATTTTTTCATTACTCATACTCTGAAAGTAGGTCTGAAGATGCCTGAGGAGCGGGATGAAAGTAATACATTGCACCCCTAGGGAGAATCGCTTTGCAACTATCACCTGTCAAATTATTTACAAAATAGTACAGTAAAAAAAACTTTCAATACAGCCGAGCAGATGTCACTTCGTTCGGGCGCTAAACCCATTCTCGGGCCTAAATAAGTTACTTTCATCCCTTGTGTAACAATGTACTATTATGTAACAACGATTCCGTTCAAACGATGTTTTAAGAAAATTGCGTTTACAAGGTCTGACTGTTCGGAGAAATACTCTAGCAAATTATTAATTCACATCAAACACTACCAGTTAGAGTTAACGTGATTCTCGCAGTTCTGTGGTCGGAATGTTAAACAGCTAGTTTCCTTTCAGCCGGGGCTAACGAAATATTTCCATTTAAGGGTGGAATTGAAACGTAAAAGAGCGTAATGTAATTGGGAACAATCTTATTTTTCTTCCATCAAGATCCTTTTAAAGAGGGGACCCTTTGATGGTACGGGTATTTTGTTTAGAATGGTCTTTTTAGTTGATTATTTTCTCTTTTAAACCCTTTTCTGTTAAAAGTATACTCTTCCAAGTCATATTTTTGCTATAGTTTTACGAAGATTAGTGTACACCTTTATATTTTAAATTGTGCTTTGTTTATTAATTAACATAATAAAAGGTAAGGTGCAAAGCTTTTTGAAAACTCTCTTTATTAGAGGTTTTCTATTATCTTAAATAAAAAATTGGTCAAGTGAGAGTTGGGCTCGCGCATTCCGTTCCATTGTTGTATGGGAGCCCCCTCTAATTTTTATTATTCCAATAGTTTATAATTAATTTTTCAATTAAATACATAATTCAATATTTTGTGAATTTACAGAGAGCCTACCAGATATCGATATAAAGATCGAGTAAAAAACTACTTAAAAATACGTTTGTTGTGTATGGGAGCCTCCCTCAAATATTTATTTTTCTTAGTTTTATAATTAATTTGATAGTAAATATACATTTATATATTTTGTGAAAATGTTAAGTTTCTAGTAGCAACCGTTATTAAAAGGTTTTTTTCATATAAACTGCATAATAATTTTGTACCTAAGAATTGATAATAATTCATTCTTTTAAATCGTTCATTGAACTATAGTTTTTTACATTTATAAAATTATATTATTACGAGTAAACAAAGACTTACGTTACGCTATAAAGCATGAAAAATAATCAGTATCTTACGAGTATTTACCAACAGTGCGAAGAAATCCAAAGAAGTCCAATAAAACAAATTGAATTTCTCCTAACTACGTTGCCGAAGGAGCTCGTTTAAAAGAGTAGTGAGTGTCATTTTTCTTGCCATCTTAGATCGTGGTCGTATATTTACACTTAAACTTCCGAAAGCAAACATACGGTGCGGTTCCAATTTGTAACCTACACCCTAGAGTCTTTTGAAGTGCGTATACAGTAATCGGCGATAAATATTGAACATCCACCTTTAGAAAGAGACAATCGACTAATTCCCTTTCAGATGAATATACTGTTTGTATTTCGTGCGACAGAGATAACTTTCTATGAAGCCGTGAAATTTATTGTCTGTCTCTTTCCGATGGTCGATGTGCAATATTTTAGCAATTGAACTAATGCTTGTACTAGAAAACACGTGAAGTACCATTTTCTACGCGCCATGAGTTCATACGTACCTTACGAGTAATCTACGTACCGTAAATTTAGCGTCGTGTCGAAATAGGTATAGTACAAATAGGTGAGTCGCATATTAAAATAGTATGTTTTTAATAAAAAGTAGTGCTTTTAGCTAAAAGGATCTGACGCGATCATCGAGGTTAAGCAACGGTCGATGCGGACAGTTTTTGGATGGGTCATGTTCAAGACTCGTTTAAAAAAGTGTCATTTTCATCTGTGTCGGATGACACGATAAATTGTAGGTTCTCGGCTGTAAATCGTAGTACAAGTGACTTGAAAACTTTCGACACCAGCCCCCTTACTTCGACCTAACAAGCGAACTAACACGCCGACCAAGTCGCTCCAATATGCGCCAATATTCTAAGGTGACAACAAAGGGATTTGGTGTTGGCGTATTGGAGCGACTTGGTAGCTAAATTGGAGCGAGTTGGTGGTTGAATTGGAGGCGAGTGAGTCGTACGTTCCAGATTTATAATAAATTTTATAAGTTATTGAGCATTCAGTGTGTGCAACCTTTTTGGATTTAATAAATAATTTATTATGATTTTCTCAACTCTAAAAAATAATATTGTGTCAAATCAGAGTTGCCAGAAGTACGAGAAATCACGTACCATTACAAAATTCAGAGGGTCAGTACGAGATTCAAGATTAACAAAAATCTCTACACTTTTTTTTATGAGATTTTATCAATGACGACTTCTTTCGCATACCTTTATCACAGATACAGTAAATGGTACATTATTAGTTTCCGAAAGCGCTAAAGGCCCAAATCGCATAGGCAATTGCGTACATTTCGAACCATCAATAGATATGTACGTCAGAATAACAGCTGAAATGATATACTCTAAAAATAAAGATTATTTTACTAACATCCCTGATATCGAATATAATTAATAAAAATTATATATAATATGAATTTTAATTGTTTTCTTTCAATTGAACAACCCCAAGCAAAGAATATGACTACACAAGTTACTTAGTACAGTAAATAAATAACATTGATTTTATTAGAGTTTCTTGAAATGTATGCATTTACGAGATTATTCGTTGAAATTACAAGATATTTTAGCAATCTTGGTAACAGTAAAAATTATTGTCATCTGGCAACCCTGTACCAAACTCATGGAATGTCAATCGTGCATAATATAATTGTTTGTTTTGTTCCGTATTTGAATTCAGTGCAGAATAAAATTTAGTGCAGAGATAGCTGAATTCCGTATGGAATTTGATAAGCTTCGATCTAATCAAAGTTCAATGCAACCAGAGCTTGAAACTTGAGTCAACAATGTAAATTTCTTAGGCGATCAAGCCAATGAATTAGAAAAAAGATTGAGCGATATTGAAGAATCTGTAAGAAGTATGTGTAGTGATGCTGTCCTGGCGAGTCTCGATCAATTGAAATGTGAGGCTGTTGGCAGCCGCTCGGCGCCGGCGACCTGGGCCTCCCGCCCGAGACAGTGGCTAAGCAACGGGTCTCTTTTAATGAAAGGCTGACCAAATACAACAAACAACTTTTTTATAAGGCCAAATAGGAAAAGATAAGACTAAATTGGAAATATACATGGAGTTGGACACAACATGGCAAAATATTATTAAGAAAAAATTAAGGTGGAAAAGTTTTCGTGTAAGACAGGACAATGATATTCTTCATGTTTTTAATTAATATAAATTTTTAGACATATATACTAACTCATTGTGCTTATAAATTAACACTTTAATTATAATGTATAGGACCTAGATGCCTACACAAGAAATTAAGCCTAGTTTTTATTTTATACTTATTACCAACCGATTAACGTAGCTATTTAACATATTTTTAATTTATGTTTGTCTATAGATACCTGACATTTATTAAAGAATAATTTATAATTATTAAGGATTGAATGGCGGATGTAAGCTGTGCGCTTGCACTCACTGCAGGCTAGCAATGACAAATGTATGTTATCCGTGCCGTTATTTGCTATAATAATAAAATTGTTATCATTTTATTATTAAAACTGTTGATTAGTTATTTCTACTGCTGTATTGATTAACCATATGGTTTCTGTACTAATATAATAGAACTAAAGAAAATATGTATATAAATAAAACTAGTTTAAATGTGTAAATCTTTTGTAAAATCTCATGCCTTATTTTACATTATAATATGATGTTGAAATATTTTATTTATCTTTATTCAGAACTTAATATAAGATGGTCTCTACTGATTTTTCTTAGTTTTGAAGTTATTACCATGTGCTTATATAATAGTGTACTACCTATATTTATGTGACTAATTAATGGGTATAAAGGAGCAGGTTGAAAACCAGCGCTGGAGTACCAAGTGTACTTTCAGCACATGCTGAACCTGCTCCTTTAGTGCACATACACAATACACAAGTCATTTTGTATGTCAAACTCAGAAGTCTGTGCACAATAAACAATTTTTCTATCTCTCTTTCTAATTGCACCAATATCAATTTATTTATTGGAATACAACATATACCTACCTAATATTGTTGAGTATTAAATAATTTGAAAAAATTGTGCCATTTAAATAATATAGATATATTCTACTAGTAGCTTGTTACATCATAATATACCTGTTAGGTTTGTAATCTTAGCTTAAAACCATTGTTAGTATTATTAATTTGTCTTTGGCAATATGTATTGGATATATTGGAAGTGATAAATAAAAACATTTTCTATTTTTGTATTTCATTTACTATTTCCTGCAGTCTAGAAAGATAGAAGGTACCAGATCAAGTAGAAGGTCACCTACGAGGTGAAGATCTAGTTGGTACCTATAGGACTGGTGTACCATTACGGAGCGAATACGGTCTGCCTCTACTTAGCAAGGGACAAATGTGCCCGAGGATGGACAATGCATATCCTCAGACTACAGGAATAAAGCCTTTTTTCCTGTAGTGTGAGTGCATATCTTGATTATATTCAATAGAATACTGAATATAAATAATCATCTTTTATGTTACATACTGAGTACCCCAATTGTGGCACACAATTTTTTTGTTCTTAGTTATTATTAACTTTATCTTTAGTTTCAAGTTTGTGTCCAATAAAGTATTATCTTTCTACCTATACTAGTGCCGCTACTTCACCAATATTTAGATAACTAATAGGTACCTAGTTACTTTTTGAAACAATAAAACGCTCTGTCTAATAGGTTGTATAGTGAAATAAAAAGGTTTCAATTAGGAGCGAAATAACTGAACTCAATTTTCGTGAATTTATATAATTTCAATTCGACTTAAGTATGTATGTAATACAATTATATTTATTTACAAATTATTCCAGTCACATGCTATGGTAGTCGAAGATGGCTTCGTACATACATGAAATCACAATAACAAAATCATAGATTTTTTGCTCTGTATCCTTCTCTGTTTTATTTTGATTGTCTGCTTGTTATTTTTTATAAACTACGTATAGTACGAGATCCCACTGCAGGATAGGTGTGCTCATCGACTATTTGTTTAAAACCAAATTTTTATGTTTATTTATAGTTAAGAGAATATATATTTACTAGGGTGCCTATCAAAATTTGGCCGCTATTATTTTTTTTTTAATTTTTTTAAATTTATTTTTGGTAATAAATTTCGTTTATTTATTATTTAAATAAAATAACGTCTATATCACAGCAATTAATATGAAGATTCGAAAAAATCACGGTTGCTGTTTCTCACCTGGCCGCACTTCTTTGCAGCCTGGTGTAAACAGGTATGATTTCGATAAATTTATACGTTCATAACCTATTTTTATGAATTATATGTCAAATTAAAGCTAATTTTTTTCTATTAATTATCATATAAAGTTGCTTAATTAAATGTGGCCGCAAATAAGGGTTGCTGGCTGTTAAAGATAATAAATATTTAAGGTAGAGTGAAAGAGAGTTAGCGCGTAACATCATTTGTCAGACGAGGACAGCGATTGCAGACTGAGCGACGCTTTTAAGCCATTGCGCATGCGTCGAACGTTAGTGTTCTCAACCACCGGGGAAAAATAGAGACGACTTATAATAAATACTCCAAAAAATATGTAATTTTTTCAAAATGATAAATTTATAAATTAAACTCTGAATGATATCCAAAATCATTAGTAGAGTCAATTGTAAATAAAAGGTTATGATATTTACATTTTTTTTTACGACGAAACAATAACATTAGCAAGCACTTTTGGAATGATATATTATTAAAGTCAAGTACATTGCTTTTTTCGTTACACAAAAAACACGACTTCATCTTTATCAATTCTATTTTACGTTAATTAATATAATAATTTTTAGATGCACAAATAAAATAACAATGTAAATATAAAACATTGTTTATTACGAACTCGAAGAACCAGAAGCCGCGTAAAACAAAACACTGCCCCCAGCCCGCGTCATTTCCCACCCGCGTAATGATGCTAGCTCAGGCATTATGTGTCCGTTTTTAGCGTAAAATTTGGGAGTCCAGGAGGTGAGATAATAATAGAATAAAAATTGTCCTAATCTATATTATTATTATGTACCAACCTAATTGTCTCAATAAATTGATAGATTTATTGAATAAAAGGCGCTTTAGAAAAAAATACATTTAATTTCATTTTTGCTGAGTAAGCTTTATATAATATTGTCTCTTAGAATTTGAACTTATTAACAAAAATTTAAATTTAGATAAATGATGAAATATTATGTCTAGGTATTTTTCATAGATATAAACATACTATTTAATAGGACTATTGGTTATGTACACACGGGCTGCACTGATGTGTTATACTTTCTTTTTTCAAGTCGGTTAATTTTTATTAAATTAATTATTAATATTCTACAATGAATAAAAGCCCTCAAGAGGTAATAAAAAGTAGGGTAAATCAAAACTCTTATACTGGCAACACTAACAAGATGGATGCCTCATTATCTATGACAATTTTAAAACTGAGAAATTTATTCAATAATTAAAAAAGTTGATACTTAAATACGATACTTACCTACACGTGAAATGTGATCCCATCGGATCGGATCGGTCGCGCGTCAAACTACTCTATTTAAGAGTAGTTTTAGTAGCTTCAGTATTAGGCGCGCTCACGGTTTCTGGTTCTTTCTGTATTCTGAGCATTCGACGCATGCGCAATGGCTTAAAAGCGTCGCTCAGTCGGCAATCGCTGTCCTCGTCTGACAAATGATGTTACGCGATGACTCTCTTTCACTCTACCTTAAATATTTATTATCTTTAACAGCCAGCAACCCTTATTTGCGGCCACATTTAATTAAGCAACTTTATATGATAATTAATAGAAAAAAATTAGCTTTAATTTGACATATAATTCATAAAAATAGGTTATGAACGTATAAATTTATCGAAATCATACCTGTTTACACCAGGCTGCAAAGAAGTGCGGCCAGGTGAGAAACAGCACCCGTGATTTTTTCGAATCTTCATATTAATTGCTGTGATGTAGACGTTATTTTATTTAAATAATAAATAAACGAAATTTATTACCAAAAATAAATTTAAAAAAATTAAAAAAAAAATAATAGCGGCCAAATTTTGATAGGCACCCTAGTAAATATATATTCTCTTAACTATAAATAAACATAAAAATTTGGTTTTAAACAAATAGTCGATGAGCACACCTATCCTGCAGTGGGATCTTAGGCTAGTATGTAAAGCAACTAATTAATTAATAAGAAGCACAGTTGACATGTGTTTGAAATTTTGACAGCAGCTGCAGACTTTTTAATTATGTTCCACTTCCAGTTTGGTGTTTTAGTAAATTACATTTTGTAGCATAAATGAAAGAGGTTGGTTTGTTTTTCACAGAGGTTGTCGAACAGTGTACAATAAAATCACAATAAACAATAAAATTAATCATGGGAAAAAGTTTAAACTTTATAAATAATTTAACGCTTGTTATTACTGAGTTTTATTTGGTCTAGATAGCCTGAAAACAAAAAAGCGGAAAAAGAGGTTATTCATTTAAAAAAAAAATAAGTGACACAAATAATATTTATTGGTATTTCACATCTCTAATCCCAGCGAATTATCAGCGATTTATCAGCGATTTAACCGTGGATGGTCGAAGTAAGGGGGCAGTGCTTGGCCGCTATGCTCATACGAAGAAGAAGAACAATGCAAGTCTGTGTATGTGTGTATATGTGGGAGTATGTTTTTACTCCTTCAAATTCACGCGGTTGAACTGATTTCGACGAAATTTTGTGTGAAGATAGGGCAAACCCTGGATTAGCACATAGCTACTTTAGATTCCAAAAATCACCACTTAAATAGTCTGATAAATCTAAAAGTATTATTCCAGTCAAATAAACTAAAAAACATATTTAAAACAGCTAAATCAGCGCATTTTCACAGCTATAACCTGTCATTTCGCAACGAAACTCATTAATTTAATGTTTAGCACTCTATTTAATTTATCGCTTGAAATTCATATTTTCAACACTAAACGTGATTTTACGACTCCGCAGCAATGTTTGGTTGCAGCATACAATTACAGCAGTAGGATATGTTGATACAATCTTCTCGTAGCGCCTGTAGCTCGGCTAGCTAAGGTGATCTGATGCGATCATCGAAGCTAAACCAACGGTCGATGCGGACAGTGTTTGGATGGGTGACCATGCACAAGACTGGCGTATTTCAAGTTGCATTTCATCTGGGCACTACCGTGGATCGGATTACACGTTAATTTGTAGGTCACGGCTGAGCTAAGCTAAGCCAAGCTCTGGTGTCGAGAGTTTTCAAGCCGTCCGAAGGCATCCTCTAACTTGGCTTAACGAATGCTAACTTGTACTTAGACTCACAGCCGGGACCTACAAATTAACGTATCATCCGATCCACGGTAACGCCCAGGTGAAAATGCCTCTTAAAAAACAACAGTCTTGTGCATGGTCACCCATCCAAACACCGGCCGCATCGAACGTTGCTTAGCTTCGATGATCGCGTCAGATCACCTTAGCTAATCGAGCTACAGGCGCTACGATTAGTGATTGGCAGGCATTTTTTACTGTAAAAAGATTGTCCTTATTTGTAAGTTAAGTGCAATAAATTAATAATCTTTGTAATTTATTTACAATCCAGTCATACCTATTGTCGATTTACTGTGTACCAATATGTCGTGTGATGTTTAGAATTCCGTGACGAGACAGGCGTGGAGGCCACGTAAATTAGTCGCTTTAGCAAGTATAATGAATGGAAATAACATACTTCAGAGTACTTTTAAACATATACACGACATCTTTTAGTGTTGTTTCATTATTTAAAGCAAGTTGAGTAGATGTGTTGTAATTTATTGCTCCAAAATAGCGAGTTTATTAAATATATTGCCATTTGCAATGAAAAGACACCATGTGTGAGATTTTTTTTGCTATTAATTGTCTTGTTCACGTTAGTATGGAGTATATAACTCTTATACTTACGTGAAAAATTGTAAATTGGATTACCAATTTTAATTTAGATAATACCGAAACTATTTCGATGAAATTTATTTAACACCTTTTCGAAAAGTATACTAGAAAACAATTTAGCGCCTATTCCGGTTTGCGAGATAACAACCACCAAAAAATAATACAGAAGAATTGAAAGCCTTCTCTTTTTTTTATTCAGTTAAAAACGTATAGATAATGAAAAAGCTCTTTTCATTAAACGCTGGTTTCAACCATCCTGTAACCGCACGAACCTTCATAAAATCATACAAAATTAATCAACATATCCACTTGTAGAAACGTATAGAAAGTCGTAATCATCCTAATAAGGTTTAGTAACCATTACGCTAGACAATTCTTATTTCTAGGCTCAATTCAGGTTCCTTGCGAATGAGATATTTCTAATCAAATTTCCTTTGCAGCCTTGAGCGTAATTTATATGTTTTATGTGTGAAGTGACAGTCATTTTATATGACACATCGAATGATAATGATAATGAATGTGCCGACTATGATATAGAAAATCTTAGTAAAAGGAAGAAAACAAAGAAAATCTTTTTTCAGATACAGCACCGTCTCTGATACCTAGCATGTACTACAAACCTTCATTCGAATTCATTGAGTACATAGCATGTACTCAATGAATTCATGTCACAGTCAATGACAGAATCTTCATTCTTGTAGCAGTCTTATTATATGTAGTTATAAAGCTTTCTAACGATTCCAGGTGGAAGAAAAATATAAATATAGATATAGATTTATGTAATAATATTAAGAGTGTACTCGTAATATAGGCATATACATTTTAGAAATTAAGTAAATTGTAAATTGACTTGCCCAGTACGGCGTGATGCCGTAAGGCTAATAAATAATTTGATTTTGATTTTGAAACCAATATGGTTTTGCGTGGTGGTGGAGCAGACGCGAAAAGCGACCTACACGCGGGCGGAGCCGCGGGCATCTTTTTGTTTTCTTTTTTTTTGTATTTCTAATGACACGTTTGATACTCGTAATATAATGAGGAATAGTAACTAAAGGCCTATAAATTCTTTATTAAATTTATACGAGCAAATATTCCCGGCGTGCCAAACCAAAGGCCTGGAACCGTAATTCGCATCCTCGTATGTTTATTAATGAGCATAAACACAGAAACACGGTTCATGTTTCTGTAAATACACATAATATTGCTGTTGCTAGAAAACAGGAGGAAATTGTTTCGTAAGAGTACTTTTCCAACCAAAGACTTGTTATCTCTTGGACTGGATATCTTGGACTTAAGAACTTTGTAGGTTTTGCTCGCAAAGACGCTTTCACTTTCGTAACTTACGTTTTTATTCCAGAAATGTAGATGCTTGTAATTCACTCACAACATATCTATACTATAAGACTCTTTGTCCTGACCTATTCATTCATTCATTCATCTATAGACAACGCAGAGCTCAAACGGCTAGGGTTATGAAATTTGGAGGGTGTATTTGTTGTAGTATGTAGACGCGCACTAAGAACGGATTTTTGGAAATTCCACCCCTGAGGGGGTGAAAAGGGGGGTAAAACAGTTTGTATGAAACTTCTTTGTTTTTAAACTTATAGCAATGAAATTTGGAATAAATATAGTTTATGTTAAATTAAAAATAATGATATCAAGTTTTTTTGCCAGGGGTGAATTAAGGGTTTGTAATGGGGGGTGAAAGTTTGTATGGAAAAATCTTTTTTTATCAAGTTAAAGTCTTGAAAGTTGTTATGGTAGTAGTTTATTGAATGGTTAAATTAAAATTTGAAAGACTTTTGCCAGGGGTGCATTAAGGGGGATGCCATTGAGGTTGAAAGTTAAAAATGAAAGTTTTGTGTTTTTGAACTTAAATGTGTAAAATTTGGAGTGTGTATATATTTTAGTACTTAGACGTGTACTAAGAATAGATTTTTGGAAATTCTACCCTTAAGGGGGGTGAAAGGGGGTAAAACAGTTTGTATGAAACTTCTTTGTTTTTGAACTTCCAGCAATGAAATTTGGAATATGTATAGTTTATGTAAAATTAAAAATAATGGTATCAAAAAATTTTGCCAGGGGTGAACTAAGGGTTTGTAATGGGGGGTGAAAGTTTGCATGGAAAATTCTTTATTTAGTATGTTAAACAGGTAACGCGAAAAGCGACCTACACGCGAGTGGAGCCGCGGGCAACTGCTAGTGCTATATATACCCGATAGATATTTAAACTCGAGACAGAGATTCAAATTCTTAATTTCAAAATATGTCTCATCCGAAAAATGTGAGTCCTTCGACCATGTCTTTGAGGATTGTTTATGTCACTCTAAAGTTTAAGCGTTTGAATGGCTTTTGAGGTGTTGACATAAAATACAACATTTTTGTGTAGCGTTCGAAAATAAGAGAACATTTATTATGTTTTGTGTAGCGCATGTAGTTCGGCTAGCTAAGGTGATCTGACGCGATCATCAAAGCTAAGCAACGGTCGATGCGGACGGTGTTTGGATGGGCGACCATGCACAAGAATGTCGTTTTGAAAGTCCCATTTTCATCTGGGCGTTACCGTGGGTCAGTTGACACTTTAAATTGTAGGTCCTGGCTGTTAGTCTTAGTACAAGCAATCGTTAAACACGTCAGAGGCCTTCGGGCGACTTGAAAACTCTCGACACCAGAGCTTATCCACTTAGCCCATACAAAGAAGAAAATTAGATAATAATATGATAACTACTAATACTGCCGTTGGGTTTGATTTTCAAAATTGTGTTCTTGTGAAGTCGAATTAAAATTCATTATTGGCTATCAATAGGCAAATTAATCTTCGACCGCAACAAATGTAATATAAAGCTAACAGATACTGAAATAAATAAGATTTGTTTTTTTTTTGCTTTATGTACTTAAGTATTTGTGTTTCCGTTTTATTTTATGAAAATGTTGAAAGGGGGAATGATAAGAGAGTGTAATAAGATTTAGTAATAAACGAAGCAGTATTTATGTTTTTCTACATTCATAGATAAAGTTTATTTACTCAATCATAAGAGTTATTTGCTGGAATTTTTGACCGTAATATTCCTAGCACTGAGAAAATATGTATTGTTCTATTAAATAATAACGGTAATTGAATTTTGACAAAAATCTTGGAAAATTACTTGCAAAATTGTTCATTTAACAAGATAATATAATAGTTAAATAATATTATAACTTACAACTATTATTAACAACTAACAACTAAGCCCCGAGTCCCAGCTGTGGGAACGTATAGTGGACTGCTTATGCAATACATATATAATACGTATATGAATAAAGTATTATATATACAAATATTTTGGTTATAATGTCTATTGAATATTGAGTGAAATAAAATAATCTACAAATAATTTTTTACTAACTTATAATTAGGTAATCTAAATCAAATCATTTATTATTTGCAAAAAAGGTACAAATGTCATGTTATTTAAATAGGTTGGCTCTCTATACTTACTGCGTCAGGCATGCAAGATTACAACTGTCAGTTCTAAAATTTTAAAAACAAATGTCTAATTCAAATCTCTAGTCCAATCATTAAATTTGAAACAATATTATTATTATTAAAGTTATCTCCAAATATATATTACACAATCTTTATACCAAACTATAATATTTTATATCTATAACATTAAAATAATAAAAGTCAAATTACAATGACAAACAAAAAAAAAACAAAAAAAAAGTCCAGCCCGCCATAGACCGTGCCTGGCACAAAGGTGCCCGCGTTTCCACGCTGAATAGCGATGGCTATCCTCTGCACCAAGTTATATCTTACAAATAAGAAGAAAGAAGTTATATCAAAAATGCATGTAATAACAAAAAAGTTACAAGAACTTCAGCGTTCTTACAACTTGGTACTTCATAGTTGTGTGATATTCTTGGAGCCGACAAAAAAGGAGTAATCACTTTTAATTAAACTATCCTTTGTCTGAGTTTTATTTTGCTTCACAGAATATATTAATATGCAAGCAGAGAGAGAGAGTTTTTATTTACTCATTACAGTTAGACATTAGCGAGCTGGTACTCAAATGTTGTGACGCTTCAGATAACAACCAATGTAAGACTCACATTACTGAACTGGATGTATTTAGTAACAGTCTCAGTCAATTTAGAAATAATATAAGTTATAGGTTAAATTGTTAAATTGTTTTAGTTCTTAAGATTTCCCCTTTTTTTTTTTTAGATATAAATGAACCTTCTTTATCATTAAGTTTACACTAGCATGCTGTGTACCTACTCTTTTTTTGGATTGCAGACTTGTTTTTGTTCCTTTTAGTTTAGTTATGTTTGTAATATGTCTGAGTGCCTAATAAATAAATAAATAAATTATAGCCTAAGATCCCACTGCAGGATAGGTGTGCTCATCGACTATTTGTTTAAAACCAAATTTTTATGTTTATTTATAGTTAAGAGAATATATATTTACTAGGGTGCCTATCAAAATTTGGCCGCTATTATTTTTTTTTTAATTTTTTTAAATTTATTTTTGGTAATAAATTTCGTTTATTTATTATTTAAATAAAATAACGTCTACATCACAGCAATTAATATGAAGATTCGAAAAAATCACGGGTGCTGTTTCTCACCTGGCCGCACTTCTTTGCAGCCTGGTGTAAACAGGTATGATTTCGATAAATTTATACGTTCATAACCTATTTTTATGAATTATATGTCAAATTAAAGCTAATTTTTTTCTATTAATTATCATATAAAGTTGCTTAATTAAATGTGGCCGCAAATAAGGGTTGCTGGCTGTTAAAGATAATAAATATTTAAGGTAGAGTGAAAGAGAGTCATCGCGTAACATCATTTGTCAGACGAGGACAGCGATTGCCGACTGAGCGACGCTTTTAAGCCATTGCGCATGCGTCGAATGCTCAGAATACAGAAAGAACCAGAAACCGTGAGCGCGCCTAATACTGAAGCTACTAAAACTACTCTTAAATAGAGTAGTTTGACGCGCGACCGATCCGATCCGATGGGATCACATTTCACGTGTAGGTAAGTATCGTATTTAAGTATCAACTTTTTTAATTATTGAATAAATTTCTCAGTTTTAAAATTGTCATAGATAATGAGGCATCCATCTTGTTAGTGTTGCCAGTATAAGAGTTTTGATTTACCCTACTTTTTATTACCTCTTGAGGGCTTTTATTCATTGTAGAATATTAATAATTAATTTAATAAAAATTAACCGACTTGAAAAAAGAAAGTATAACACATCAGTGCAGCCCGTGTGTACATAACCAATAGTCCTATTAAATAGTATGTTTATATCTATGAAAAATACCTAGACATAATATTTCATCATTTATCTAAATTTAAATTTTTGTTAATAAGTTCAAATTCTAAGAGACAATATTATATAAAGCTTACTCAGCAAAAATGAAATTAAATGTATTTTTTTCTAAAGCGCCTTTTATTCAATAAATCTATCAATTTATTGAGACAATTAGGTTGGTACATAATAATAATATAGATTAGGACAATTTTTATTCTATTATTATCTCACCTCCTGGACTCCCAAATTTTACGCTAAAAACGGACACATAATGCCTGAGCTAGCATCATTACGCGGGTGGGAAATGACGCGGGCTGGGGGCAGTGTTTTGTTTTACGCGGCTTCTGGTTCTTCGAGTTCGTAATAAACAATGTTTTATATTTACATTGTTATTTTATTTGTGCATCTAAAAATTATTATATTAATTAACGTAAAATAGAATTGATAAAGATGAAGTCGTGTTTTTTGTGTAACGAAAAAAGCAATGTACTTGACTTTAATAATATATCATTCCAAAAGTGCTTGCTAATGTTATTGTTTCGTCGTAAAAAAAAATGTAAATATCATAACCTTTTATTTACAATTGACTCTACTAATGATTTTGGATATCATTCAGAGTTTAATTTATAAATTTATCATTTTGAAAAAATTACATATTTTTTGGAGTATTTATTATAAGTCGTCTCTATTTTTCCCCGGTGGTTGAGAACACTAACGTTCGACGCATGCGCAATGGCTTAAAAGCGTCGCTCAGTCTGCAATCGCTGTCCTCGTCTGACAAATGATGTTACGCGCTAACTCTCTTTCACTCTACCTTAAATATTTATTATCTTTAACAGCCAGCAACCCTTATTTGCGGCCACATTTAATTAAGCAACTTTATATGATAATTAATAGAAAAAAATTAGCTTTAATTTGACATATAATTCATAAAAATAGGTTATGAACGTATAAATTTATCGAAATCATACCTGTTTACACCAGGCTGCAAAGAAGTGCGGCCAGGTGAGAAACAGCAACCGTGATTTTTTCGAATCTTCATATTAATTGCTGTGATATAGACGTTATTTTATTTAAATAATAAATAAACGAAATTTATTACCAAAAATAAATTTAAAAAAATTAAAAAAAAAATAATAGCGGCCAAATTTTGATAGGCACCCTAGTAAATATATATTCTCTTAACTATAAATAAACATAAAAATTTGGTTTTAAACAAATAGTCGATGAGCACACCTATCCTGCAGTGGGATCTCGTACTATTAGATCAGCGGGCGAGTAGCACGGGTTAGTGACACTGAGGTAGAGCATGCCTTGTCTGGAATAAGATAAGATAAATTTATTTGAAAAATTAAAAATAGTGTACGTACAAAGTTCTTACGTCTACATGATACCTTAAAGATAAACTGGTACGCTGTAGGGAGCACTACGCCCTGCTATAAGACTGCCAGGAGCCTGTATCACAGGGCCGTAGAAATTGCCGCTTCGAACGAGAATACACACATAGACTTTAATAATGAATGTATATGTGACCTTTCTTTCATAAGATGTTTTCTTAGAGTGCCGTTTAAAAAAAAAGTGTGGCATTTTTGGAGAGTGTTGGATTGCTCTTTTGGCTTAAATCCCGCCCGCACTAAATCGTGAGTACTCCCACATGTTCGAGGACTACAAAATCCGAAGACGTGTGCCATCTGCCAACCCGCACTCGGCCAGTATGATGGATTATGGCATACATCGTCTTACTGATCCGGAGTCCTAGGGGAGGCAGTGCTCAACACCTTATATAGCATAAGCATAACCACTTCTTTACTTTTACGGTGTTAGTATTTATTAGCAACTAGCTGATCCGGCAAACGTTGTTTTGCCTCACTTAGGGGTACAGCGCCATCTATTGATTACTTACTCAACCCAGTCGAAAGGTATCGACATCTGTTAGAATCATTTGGAGTTAACTGATAATTGTGACTGTCAAATAATAACAGACAATAAATGAAAATTGCGACTATAATTTGAGATTTAAACTATCCTATCTCTCAAGTTGGATCGAACTGCACATGGTGTGCGAATTTTATTATAATCGGTTAAATGGTTTAGGAGCCCGTTGAGGACAAACATTGTGACACGAGATTTATATATATTAAGATTACTAAAATGTATTCTTTTCTCATATATTATAATAATAATATGTCAGCTGTGGTACTTTCATCTGGACAAGTTTTCTCTAGATTATAACTCTTGTACTACAGCTTTATTATTTTCAAACATCATCATCGTTCACAACCTTTTTTAGTTAAACGAATCGTGTTTTGTTATATTATTTGAAACATTTAAAATAATTTTTAATTTTGTTACTCGTTCAAAAAAACATGGCAAATTTAATCAGGCCAGCGCTATTTTTTGTAACTAGGGTTTTAAATGAAAATAGTTAATAGCAACAATGCGTGTTCTAAATATTTTTAAAAAAAAATTATTTCATGACCATGGATACAAGTCCTTCAGTCGAAGTCTTATACAATTGTTCTAAATAATAGATTTTGAAAGTTGCCAGTATATTGTCCATTTTCAGTCAGAAGGTAGACTGAAAATGGGTAATAATTAATTAGGTAATGGTGTTGTCAGGAACACGCGCCGCGGTCGCGGTGCGCCACTGAAACGTCAAAAACAGAGCCTATCCCCGCGCTGGAACTACTACACAAACTGATACAATAATAAGAAATCATCATGGCTATAATATTATTCGGTTCTAAGCTGGCTAAAATACTCTTAACACTAATCGTATCCCTCTCCGATACTTTGCATAGAAATATTTTGATTCATTACTAGCTGCGCCCCGTTGTTTTACCCGCGGTAATCCGGGATAGAAAGAAGTAAATCCGGGATAAAGTATAGCCTATGTGTTAATCCAAGGTCTAACATATCATCATAGTAAACCTCATCAAAATCGGACCAGCCGTTTGAGCGTGAAGAAGTAACAAACATACACACACACATAAACTTTAGCATTTATTAGATGAGTAGGATAAATAAAAATCTAGATATTATTTATATTCAAATAATATTATTGCAATAATATTATTCAAATCAATGATATCTAAGCTTCGGTTCAAACCGTAGCTTAGGTATTGTTACCTTGATCATTACACATCAATCTTATGGGAACTTAAAAATAAGTCATAGTCATTTATTTAATTATATTTAATATAAAAAAAATCCTGTCTAATTATATTAGATACGTGTGTCGCCACAGCCAAATTCAAATATTATAAAAAAATATTAGATATTATATTTCTTTTGTTGTTTGATATGAACATATGAGAAACTCGTGTTAGCTTTCATAAGAAATTTAATAAACACATGAAGCGTACGTAGCCTTTCAAAAGTAATATTAAAAACTTATGCTTGGTAGCCCCGCGAGAAAAATGCTTTAAGTAATGTCTAAGAAAACTAAGTAATAACTAACTTTGTTTGGGTGAAAATAAGCTCTCCAGAACGTAAATGAAAATAGTTGAAGGAGTTTGCACATTATTATCGATTATGTATATCAATTTATCTTTTCTGTAATACTTGATTTGTTGTGTATAATGTATTATTTCAATCGTTTCAAGTTGTAGGACTCTAAATATGTTCCCACACTTTAATTAACAAATATATAGGAAAAATATATATTGATATTATTATCTTAGGTGAAATCTGTAAGGCACAATATATTTTCCAATTTTTAACAGAATCACCACTCTATCATACTACAACAGCAAAACTTATTACGTCACTTACAATCACACATTAATAATTGTATATTTTGGCCAATTGAACAAAACAATCATACCAAATTGTTAGCAGCGAGTTTTACGATCATTTTATAAATTGTATTATATTATTTGGTAGAATTCGCAAAAGTAGGCAACACTAAAAGCCACAAAGTGTTTAGCCAAAATGAAAAAAAAAATTGTGATAATCTGTGTCTGTCCAACTGTTATTGTTTTATATAGGTTATGTTTTTGTCAGAAATTTAAGTTTCACTAATTTTTTTTATTAGTTTATAGTGATTAGTATAATTATAAATAAAGACGACTGACGCCCTGCAACACAGGCTCTCCCCGAGCCTTCCTGCGGGGCTCAGGGCTAAACAAGCGTACTAAAATGTAATTTGTAAGTACCTATAGTTTTTAGTATGTATTTTTCTCTTTTGTTATCTGTTCGCATAACTATCTTCTTGAAATAAATATTCTTTATCTTTATCTTTAAAGAAAGAAAGAAAAAAATGTTTATTGTGTATACAGACTATTTAAACTATACATACTACATATAGATACGGTAACTTTATAATATTATGTATGTGCACAACAGGAACAGTTTCAGCATATTGTGCTGTGAGTACACTAGTATGACATGTTAGTATAACATGTCAAATGATAAAAATATGTACATTTTTAACAGCCACTATGGGTTCGTCATTAAGGTCTCTAAAACACCCTCAAGTTTCAGAAAACTAGAAATAACCAGTTGGTCCAAAACGAAAGAAGAAACTGTCCCATTATAACTGAACAACAAAGTTGGAATGTCCGAGTATTTTCCAACGAAATTCCCCCTCGGAGTATTTCTCCGTGTTCTAGTTACAGTCGCCAAGTTGTGTAGTTAATAGTTAGCAAAGAGGCTGTTATGTCCTTAATAAAATTTAATTAGGGCCTTGATGGACCTCCGGACCAGGCGGGACTAAGATTCAACTCTATATACCTACATATTCTGCTGACATGTTATACCTACACAAATTTCAGGGATATTGTATTTGAAGAGATGTTAATAGCTAGCTAGCGGTGCTGTGTGGTGTCACCCGCGGTTTTCAGGTTAGCAGGTTAGCAAATACAAATATTTATTCACAATTCACATGTCAAAATATACACTTACTCTTTAGCGCTCTAACTCAATTTCAATTTCAAATAATCTTTATTTAAACTGGTAATATTACATTGAACACAACTAGTGTATATTATATCCTAGGAGTGACACAATTATACAATTAATTTGTTTTACTATTCGAAAAAAAAATTACAAAACTTATATCATAATTATTTTAAAAATAATTACATAAATACATTAACAGAATAATATCATATCATTTTAATATATGTAAACTTTAGCATAGATTTACATTTATTGCCTATTTATTTATAACTGAACTTAGTTGAAATGATTCGGGTAAAAGTTATAAAAATAGCTTAAACCTGGATTATATAATACCTACATAGGCTAGATTATATTCCTGAAGTGATTGTGGCTCGGTGGTAAAACGTCTGTTTTCCATCAGACGGCCCCTGGTTCGATCCCAGCAGTACATACAGACTTTTTCAAGTAATGTGTGGATTTGCCCTCTCTTTATGGTGAAGGAAAATATTACGAGGAAACCGACATGTTCGAGGACTACAATATCCGAAGACTTGTGCCAACCTGCACTTGAGTAGCGTGGAGGATTATGGCCTTTATCTGTCTCCTCAAGAGAGAAGGCCCCGAGTCCCAGCAGTGGGAACATATAGTGGGCCGCTTATGCTTATGTAACCTAATGATATAATCATTACGCTTACCTGCTCTAATTGCAAAGGCACTGTGAGTTTGTTATTCACAGTGTGTCATACCTTAGTAGTATTTATTTAAGTTTAATTCCATAGAAAACGAAACAGATCCTCTTGTGATGTTACAATAGCACCACGGGAGCTTAACAAAGTTATTTCCTGCACTAAGCACCGTCTCTAGCTTAAAAGCCAATTAAGTTGAACAAGTTAGAAATTACGAACGAGTAAAGTAGATCCTTGGGATTAATTTGTAGAGTGTCCGCGCAGCGAACTGGCACATCGGGTAGATAACTAACTAATTCATTTACTAAAAAACTGAGTTGGCTCTATGACTGGGGTCTTGGCCTCTGATACCAGACGATAGAGATACGAGACGTCATTCTTCTGGCTCCTGTGCTGTATCCTGCCTCTGGGTAGCCTGAAGATGGATCAGGTCTTTCACCACATGATTTTTTCAGTACTCTTTGGGACATCTGACTTTGGGACATCCGACCGCTCAGTAGCCGCTTAATTACTGGTGTCCCGAGTATGCTCTCTTTATAACTCGACCCGACTCCATTAATTAATTTAAGGATGACAATGTATTTAAGTACAAGTAAAAAATACAGCTGTCACAAATCTAGAGAGCTTAGAGTGGCCCATATCTAATATAAATACCAACGACCAGTACCAAAAGGAAAAATAAAACAATTAACTTCATTTCAAATTGAAAACCAACTTCATTTTGAAAAAATACTAAAGTATTAATTTTATTTTATTTTTACAGGACGAACAAACAGCTATGATAAATAAATATAAGTAAGTAAGTAATTATGAGACTAAAGATTTCACACAATTTGTTCAAACATAAATAATCTTTTTAACATAAATGAGAGGACATCTTCCAGTTTTCAAAAACACAACCTTCTCCGACAATGCGCTGGCGATTTGCTATTAACCGTGCCAGCGCTTGTACATATCTTCAATTTATTTGTCTGTACTCTTGTACCTAATGCTTTTTGATTTATGAACAAACTTCTGTGATAAAGTAGGATCATTTTACTTATTTCTAACTTGCGGTTAAACACCTCAAGAACTTTTGAAAGTATTTTAGACGTTTTAATTCTAAGTGATAATATTATGTGTATCCAGAACCTTAAAAAACTAAATTGTGACATAATAGATATTAATTTAATATCTATGATTGTTTTTTTGCGTTTGTTTTTATATGGCATAAATGAAAAATAATAATAATACCATGTCTTTCATTTTTTATCAATAGACATATTATAACCCTTAAATTAGGAATACATTATAATAAACATTATTAAAGCGGAAAAAGACTTCAAACACAAATATCACATTCGAAATTTAATAAAACCTAAAATAATTGATCTTCTAATAACCCTAAAAACTCAGAGTGTTAAATCCCTTTGCCGTCTAAGCTATATGTTTAGCTATTTATTTCTGTACCTCGATTTTACGGCGGTATCTGACCTCGACCAACCCTTTATAGTCTCTCTAGCTCCTAGCTTAGTAACTGTTAGCTAATCTGTGTCTCGGTTGAGAACCTTCCAATAACTTGTGTGGTGGTAGAGCATTTACTATTGCTCGCCTGGCTAGCAACCCTCAAGTCAACCCTCAAGTTGAATAAAATAATAGTAGTTTAAAAAAACTAAAAAACACGCTTATCTGGCCGTTTTAAGTGGGTCAAAATCGCGCCCAAAGAAGTCGGTTACAAACAAACATACAAACAAAAATACAAAAAAAAGAAAAAAAATTATCAAATTAGTGTATTGTCATTGGTCCTCAATAAATCTACAAAGTTTCAACGAAATCTGGCCGTTTAAAGTGGGTCAAAATCGCGCCCAAAGAAGTCGGTTACAAACAAACATACAAACATACAGGTGAAGCTAATATAAAGAGTGTAACATTAAATACCTGAAACTGAAACTTTCTTCGGGCAGCTTCTGTGAGATTTAGTTAGTCACGACTAGACAAACTCCATCTTAGATCGATGTGTCGCTAACTCAAAGGTTTTAGACAAGTCTTAGTTTTTTATCTAAAGCTTATCCAAATTGTTTTTATTTTTGTTGTAGTTATTGGGTTTTATTATAAACCCATTAATTTTGGAATTATTGAAAAGGGTTCATTGACAGATACGCGCGCTTAAACGAAATCAGTGCCTATAAAACTTGTAATAAAAAAGTTATTACAAATAATCTTTTTATACAATTCATACAATTCTTCTTCTTCTTCGTATCAATTAAGCGGTTAAGCTCTGGTGTCGAGAGTTTTCAAGCCGCCCGAAGGCCTCTGACTTGGCTTAACGACTGCTTGTACTAAGACCAACAGCCGAGACAGCTACAGTAGTTAATTGTAGCTGTCTTGGCTTATTTAACATGCCATCCGACCCACGGCGGTGCCCAGAAATGCGAACGATTTTCATGAGATATATTATAAAGATAGGTTATACCTTGAATTAAATCAGGCTATGTTTTTTATCATGGATTAACTTCTTTTTCCCGGGACGCGAGTAGTACCGCGGAGCGCGGCTATTAACGATAAAACAAAATTAAAAAACGGATTTTTGAAATAAGCTTGCCATAAGCGGTAGGTTTGTTTGATAAGCTCGGTTCTACCGATCTCTGACAATAATCTAGCTGTGGACTCTAGTCGCTTAACGCTCCAAGCTTTGGGCAACTACCATTGTTTTGTAGGACCGTCGAAAAAGTTAAGTTTTTACATGGATTTGCACTTGCTTTACGGTGAAGGAAAACATTGTGAGGAAACCGGCATGTTTGACCACAATAACCGAAGACGTGTCATTAGCCAACTCTGACTTGGGTTGCATGGTGGACTATTTATTTATTTATTTCAGGCATAGTGGCCCATAGGAAAACATTACATTAAATATTACAAACATTACATTAAAAATCATGTCAAATTTTATTAAATTTAAAATAATTTACTATTTGTAAGGTTTTTGTGTGTGTGTTTTTTTATTTTTATAATTAGTTTTCTAGATATAATAAAATAGATGCAAACATTTTCTTTGAGAAAAAAAACAATTAGAAGGCCATATGAAACGGCCTTATACTTATTATTACACAATCTTATACTAATTTTATCCTACTTAGCACAACGTTGTCACGGCAGCACATGCACAGCACACTATGGTCAATAGCTCACTTCTCGAGAGAGAAGGCCCGGAGTCCCAGCAGTGGGCAAAAAAAAATGGTTGCCTGTAAAGTCGGTTTTACGGGCGAAGATTTTACGTGACAACGTCTGGCGCGTGCTGCGCGCGCGGCAGTCCGATCATAGTTGAGTGGGAGAGAGACGCAAGGCATTCGGCGGGCCTCTCTCTCGTTCGGTGACTCATCGTAACGTTACCGGGCGTTACACTTTTTCATAAGTGACTCCCAGCCGCAACCTAATTTAAGACGTTGTCACGTCAAAAAATTAGAAAGTGTTTTTTTTTTATTCATAATGGGCTTGCGCTTGATCACAGTTCACCTGATGGTGAGCGAAATTGCGATCTAAGGTGGTGCACGCTTGGCCAGAAGAAACCGGTTCACTCGTGCCTTGAAAACTGCTAGATTATAGTTATCAGAGAACAGGGAATTTGGCAAAGAATTCCACACCTTATAGTTATTGTTGTGTTCTTAAGCAGATCAGAACAGAGCTCGGGCCCACATTCCATGGCTATTAAAATATTTAACAAATTACCAGACGACCTAAAGCGGATCGATAATATTAAAACTTTCCTAACAAACTTAAAAAACTTACTCATAACAAAAAGTTATTATAAAATAGAAGACTTTTTAACTGACGGAACACTTAAAAAATCTAATGAATTAACAGGGTTGCTCATCTCCAGTAAATAATTGCGATGCCTTATGTGTAATAATGTTACTGTAAAGTGACATAGTATTGCAATAAATGGTTTGATTGGGGATGCACCTTCCACCGCCAGCTTAAAGACTAGACTCAGGGTTTGGCTATTAGATAAAACTTTGTACAATATAAATGATTATCTAAATTTGAAAATTGACATTTAAATTGACATTTGATTCATATCATATGGGTACTTTTGTATTGATATTATATTAGATACTAGAATTAGTAGTGAAAATTGACATTAGATTAATATCATATACTATTGTTATGATATTATAGTACTAGAATATAATTGAAAATTGACATGGATACATATCATATACTTTTGTAATGATATCATATTATTTGACTTGTAACTTTGGTGTTATCAATAAATGATTTGTATTTGTATTTGACTTTGACTTTGACGTTGACTTTTATTGTTATTGTTGAATGCAGATGAGTTTCACCAGTAGGCCCCAGCTAGTATGACGGCGCAAGGTCGTTTCAATCGATACTGCCTCACGTGCGCGCTATACGTGGATTACGGCAATATCGCACTACGCTCACTAACCTGGCACCTTACAGGACTATTCGGAAAATATGGCGGACTGTCACGCGATTGTGCCCGGTATGTATGTTTGGTGGTCGTGGATCTTTGTAGAGCCTGTGGACTGGCTAAAGTGATCTGACGCGATCATCGGAGTAAAGCAAATCAAATTATTTATTAACTTCATTAGTGAGATAAGATCGAGAGATAAGTCAAATTTATTCGCGATACCGCGAATAAATTTGACTTATCTCTCTCTCTCGAGAGAGAGTGAGTTAAGTCAAATTCGGGACCTTCAGAGAGAGAGAGAGAGAGAGATCTCTCTCTCTGTAGATCCGAACAAATTTTTCGATTTTTGTTTCAAATGTGTATTAGTGTCCTTAGTTATACCTATGTTTGATGAAACTCGGTCCAAGAGTTGCTACTACAAAACGGCGAACTTCATTTTTTTTTCAAAACTCTAACAACATAGTTATCAAGTAAAAAGCCTTGACGAGTAAAATATACTATGTTACACGTAAGTTGAAAATCCAGTCATCATCACTAAGTATTAATTTTTTTTTATTTGTACTTCATATGACGACCTCGTTGGCGTAAAGGTTACCATGCCGGACTGCCAATCAGATGGTTCCGGGTTCGATTCCCGGCCCGGCAAACATCTTTGTGCTTAACTAAATTTGTTGGCTGTGGGTCTGGGTGTTAAATATGTATCTATATAAAATATATATGTATATGTAGTATATCAGTTGTGTTAGCTACCATAACACGAACTAGAAATGGTTCAGTATGGGCTTAACCAGCCGTGTGTTAAAAGTGTCCCAATATTTATTATTTATTATTATTAATTATTATGCTAATTTTATTATTCAAGTAAAGAGTAGCCATAGTGTGGTTTAAGCATAATCTTTCCCACTCGATTGCAGGCTGCATGCCCCACGCGCGATGATTCGATTATTGTGGTATCGATTAACAGAGGATTGTACCTACACGATTATTGCAGTTATATTTCTGGTTTAATCTATCATTCGTTATAATCGGCTTAATAGTATTTAATCGTATATTTTAGGGGTAGTACTCAGTACTGAAATACAGGGAAAAAAGAAAGTTGCCTATGTGTTAATCCAAGGTATATTCTATATCCATACCAAATTTCATTGAAATCGTATCTACTGTTTATGCGTATAGAAGTAATATAATAAATATACTCGCACATAATTTTACACACACATAAACTTTCGCATTTATAATATTAGTAAGATTTTATTTTTGCTGAAACAAACAACTTATTGATTAATTATTTAAAGGACGAACCGATGGATGGTCATAGTAATTGGTAGGAAAAACCTGTAAAATCGAACTTTTTGCTTTTGTCTTCGCCATCAAAACTAGTTTCTGTCACATCATTTCGTCACACTACTTCATCTATACAAGTGAAGTTCCCTAAGTTGTTATAAGTGAAGTCAGCACAAGTCGAGACTCTCATTTGTCAATTAGTCTGCTGGAGCTCGGACGAACTTCGCTAATTATGTTAGTATGTGCTATTGATAGTAGAACTTCGTACTCGCTATTGTAGTTGGAATTACGAGTAGATACATAGATAAGCGATTTTAGCTCGGTGGTAATAACGTCTGCTTTTCAATCAGACGGCCTCTGGTTCGATCCCAGCCCTACACCAATGACTTGTTTTTCGAGTTATGTGTGGATTTGTACTCGCTTTACGGTGAAGGAAAACATCGTGAGGAAACCGGCATTTTGAGGACCACAATATCCGAAAACGTTTGTGATCCAACCCGCACTTGGCCAGCGTGGTGGATTATGGCCCATATCCCTCTCCTCGTGAGAGAAAGGCGCGAGTTCCAGCAGTGGGAATGTATTGTGGGCTGCTTATGCTACATAGATAAACCCTTTATTAAAACACTCACAAAAAAGAAAACTAATTACACAAAACACTTCAAGTACTTAAAAACTCGTCCCCTAGCAAACTTATAGCTAAGAGCGTTCTCTTCCAGGCAACTAATTCTAAGAAAGTATACAAAGAAAGAACTTAAAGTCGAGGTGTTATCATTTAAGTGTACTATATGTAAATTCGAATAAATTCGTAATGGAATTTTCATTAATTTTTATCATTCACACTTTACAAAACATACAATTTAAAATAAATTATAAAGTTAATAACTAAAAACAAAACCACTAGTAATATTTTTTTTGTTTGAAGCAAGAGACGTGTCTGACTCAGTTTTTTTTCAATTCATAATATATTTTAATATAATAGTAGTTTAAAAAAACTAAAAAACAGGCTTATCTGGCCGTTTTAAGTGGGTCAAAATCACGCCCAAAGAAGTCTGTTACAAACAAACATACAAACAAAAATTCAATTTTTTTAAATAATTTTATCAAATTAGTGTATTGTCATCAGTCCTCAATAAATCTACAAAGTTTCAACGAAATCTGGCCGTTTAAAGTGGGTCAAAATCGCGCCCAAAGAAGTCGGTTACAAACAAACATATAGGTGAAGCTAATATAAAGCGTGTAAAAAGTTATGTAATAGTTAGTTAATAGTTTACTTTCATTATACTCGTTTTTTCCCCCCACCGTAAAGCGAGTGCGTATAGATTCTTGCTACGCATAACATTCGTAGCACGATGTTATGCGTAGTGTAGCACCTTGTGTAGAGGTCTAGAGATAGCACAGAGCCGTAGAAGTCTCTAGATGAATCTTCTTCTTCTTCGTATGAGCTAAGTGGCCAAGCTCTGGCGTCGATAGTTTTTAAACCGCCAGAAGGCCTTTGACTTCGCTTAACGACTGCTTGTACTAAGACTTACAGCCGCGACCTACAATTTAACGTGTCATCCAACCCACGGTAGGGCCCAGACGAAAATACCACTTGAAAAATTACAGGCTTGTGCATGGTCACCCATCCAAACAGCATCCTAAAATATACACGCCAACATGAGAATCTCCTTAGTTTTTTCATGCGTTAATAAAGGACTTATAATGGTGGCGATTCAGCGGCACACACGACTAAACTAAATTTAAAGAAGCCCCGTCTCTTTTCATCTTAGGTGGCCAGAAAGAGACGGCACGTTCTGCACCATAGTCGCCTATCACCTCTAAAACTGCCTGCACATTCCATATTTGAAGTGATTCTAGTTGTTTTGTCTGTGGTTCAGAACGTGCCGTCTTTTTCTGGCCACCCAAGATGAAAAGAGACGGGGCTTCTTTAAACTAAGTTTAGTCGTGTGTGCCGCTGAATCGCCACCATTATCTTTGGAAAAGTCACTAAATATGGGTTACCAGTATTTATTACGTAGTATAAGACAACCTGCAACTGAAGTGGAGCGACGATATACGGAAAAAGCGGGCAGTGGATGGAGACGAGATGCCCAGGAGAGGCCTATGTCCAGCAGAGGACGCAGACAGGTTGATGATGATGATGATGAGTATTTATTTAACTACATTGCTTTTATAACTCAATTTAAGACAAGTCAAATATTTACTTTCTACAAACTGGCAAAGTTTCGTCAAATCAATTATAAGAGATATTGTCTTCTTTCGCCGTCTTCAGTCTATCGAAGGATGGAGTGTTTGATCAGGCTCCGCTTTAATTTGTATTTGGGCTTGTAAGGCCACTGGAGGCCCTCAAGGTCCTGGGGCCCTCCTTTTAGAGGCTTTCGAGTACCGTGACGCTTCAAACGTATTGGGGCCATCTATGGTATTTTTGTAAAGGAAATCCTTGTTTGCGTAGGAGGTTTACTGGCGGAAGCTTCTTTGCTCATTGAAAGGTATTGGGAAACATAAAATAATAATAATGTAACACAACTGATATACTACATATACATACATACATATTTTATATAGATACATATTCAACACCCAGACCAACAGCCAACAAATTTAGTGCACAAAGATGTTGTCCGTGCCGGGAATCGAACCCGGAACCTTCTGATTGGCAGTCTGGCATGCTAACCATTACGCCAACGAGGTCGTCATTTAGATATTCTTTTTAACGATAAAACTGTATATTCCAGATTTTGCCCGTATATCTTAACATCTAAACGTGGTTGAAATTGAGATTCGATTGCGTAATTCAACTCTACTAAGCCCCTTCATCTATTAAACCCTATGTAATGCCCTAGGTATTAACGCTTCATCCCTATTTATTACTATACCTATTGAGAAACTCAATTAAATGTTTCCGACACCGAAACACCTAACTACATACAGGTTACTGGGTATTAGACACGAACCAAATTGCTTATATCGATTTCCTAATTAAGGTGTAACAAACGTGCCGATACCAAAGCAATGAAATTCGGAATAGGTAGAACAGATCTATTTTTCTTCTTATTTTTTTCAAGCGCAAGGAAACAAAAGCATGGTTGTAAAGCATTTTCTAATGCTCTTGTGGCTAGCAGAAAAAAATTGAAAAAATGGTCGCTAAGCACCGAATAGTGTATTTCGGCAGTATTCTTAAGAGTCAGTTATTCCAGACTATACATGTTCCAGCTAAAGCGACTGCTATTCAAATTATTGTAATGTATGAAAAAAAAACTGGTTTTATTTGATGAGAGAAGAGAACTTACCTAATTTTTGTTTCATTATCTATTTCGTTGGCCTTGCAAAAATACTTTTTGAATTTAAAAGTATTACATACTTCTGATAGCAGAAAAAATATTTAATAAACTTGTCTTTATCAATTAAATTTAATCGATGTATGTTAGTTATGACTTATAATTAGACAAATTATTTATAAATTATTTATTCTGTTTATATGGCTTAATCTACTCATAATTGCCACATTGCCAATGTTGAATGTACATTTCATTTTAATTGGTGCTAACATGAGACTGTTTGTCTCGGATTGTCAAAAAATAATAAAAACAGGTTTTGTTTGGATTTAATCTGCCAGATCAAGCTCATATAAGTTAAACATTATATTTATATTTTTTTTTATAAAATATCTACTCGTATCTCATAAAAGATCTTACGATGGTGCCATTTTGAAGAATAAATTACGGAACAGGCTCTTTCAAAAGGCTTTTTATTCGACTGACAAACAACATCTTTTCACTGAAAAGAAAAGTCTTAGATATGTATTATGATAAGATATGATAAGACGCACTTTAATACTGTATTTGTAATTGTACCTCATACAATTTTAACATAATTAATAAATTGTAAAATTTATTATTTTTGTAATACAGTGGTAAAGTTAACAACTTCTTCGTATATTAAATGATTTATCTCACATATAAATTACACCATTTAAATTTGCTTTCACAAAATTGATTAATTATATTGATTATGTAATTGTTAAATTTTGTTCCTGGCACGTAATTGTACAGTTGCCAATAAATTAGTTTATGAGTTATCCAATCTTTATCTGACCGATCTATGTTACTTACAATTCCATGGTCTCCGCTTTACCAACGAGATTCAAAGGGTCATTATCTCTGCTGGTGCCGAAAGCGTCCTCAGATGAGAGTCTGGTTCTGATAATTAGACAATTCAGTGCCTAATTAAAGCGGTTTAGTGTTTGCAGTAGAGATAGGTAATCTTAACCTGGCATTTTAGATCGCTATTTGTTCTCGCGTTTCGGCACAAATACTGTATGTATGTAGCTGGTACATTTGATATCACGATTTTTTTTACTCCTTAAAGCTAAAATTTTACTAGCGCTCGAAACCACTTGAGTTAGTGACGATCTGGCCTAATGTGGAGTATGCCTAGGCTGGTTTAACTGGCTCTAAAAGAGGGTGCCGGAATAACCAGGCACACATAAGGCGCTTGGTGACAGATTTTTCAACATTAAATGGTTGCTAGTCAGATGAGTTTTACGAGATGACACACGTTTTCGGATATTGTGGTTCTCAAACGTGCCGGTAAACGTCCTCACGATGTTTTCATTCACCGTTAAGCGAGTGCAAATCCACACATAACTTGAAAAACAAGTCATTGGTGTAGGGCTGGGATCGAACCAGGGACCGTCTGATGGGAAAACAGACGTTATTGTACCACCAAGTCACACTCGCTTTTACGACTACAAGTAATACATGTCAAAACATAAATCACGTCCTTTCCGGATTTACACCGTTACTTTTGATCTCTCGTCGCGAATATGACACGTTCCCGGATTAAAAGATTCAAAGGGGAATACTTTTTAATCCATCCAACATGGAATATTGCGGCTTTGAGGTCACGCACCTAGTCAGCTTTGTTCTCTTCATAATACTGTTGAAAGCTTAAAAGTAAACCGCAAAGAATTACACAAAAAGTAGATTTAAAGAAGGAAATTTACGAAATAATGTCTAAAAGATTGGTCAAGTGCAAGTCTCACCCGCACTTGATGGGTTTCGTACCATTATATAAAATACTGAAAAACAAAAACACAATAGTTGTATTTTTGGACCTTACTATTTTCATTTATTTTATTGTTAGTATTTGTTATTATAGCAGCGACAGAAATACATAGTTTACGAATAATTTAGCTTTTAAGCTATCACGGTTTATGAGATACAATCTGGTGACAGACAGAAACCCTAAAAAGATGGGGTTAAAACAACAAAAACTTAACTACGGAAAATAGTAGATCAATTTTATTTTAATTTAATGACATGTAATTAATATATAATATAATCATGTAGTCCTTGACATACTTAGTAAAGATGATGACTAATTATTGTAACTAGACCGGATAGTGTATACTGACCATAACACTCTTGTTGTCTATGGAATGTCAAATTGTTTGTTGTGAATGTGCTATTATGTGTGTGAATGAAAATAATTTTGTAATGGATTATAGATTAGAATTTAGGTTAGTATTCATTAATTTTAGATGACATTTTTTGTAGGTATATATATATTTTGATAATATTGCATGCCTAAGGGCGAAGAGTGTGAGGGACATAAAATGTTAACATGTAATAACCTAACTTTACCCATTCTGCAATAAATGATTTGAATTTGAATTATTAAAACATTTTATATTAAAAGAGTTATATAAGTAAGTATAACGAGTAAATAATAATTCGGGTCAGTAAAAAACATTTGAATTTTATGTATTCTTAGGGCCTTATCACTAACCCTGCACCCTGGGTGAAAGAATAAGGCTGCGGAATTGCCCCTGCCTTAGTAAGAGGCGACTAAAGGGGCATCGGACTCGAGGGTGTTCGGAGATGGGGCTCCGACACCCGCTTCATCGAGTCCGGGGTGGACGACGGCGTCGCGTGGCCGTCGCCGTCGTTGGATTGGACAGTAATCCGGGAAGGGCTACAGCGCAGAGCAAGGAGGTCTCCCGAGTGTTTCCCTAAAGAACCCGTTAAGCACAGAGGCAGGTCACCGGGGGGGTTTTAGTGGCTACAAATCCCACATAAGCTGGCTGCGCCCCGTCGTAGCCAGGTTTCTTTTTGAAGATTTCCGCCTCCCCAACAAAGAAAGGGCCATATCACCGCGGGTTTGTCAAAAATATCTGTATGCAAGTTATACATTTGTATTTTATATAACGCAAGTAATATACACTTTAGCTAAAATACGGCACTTAATGTATTGTGCATGTCAGATATTATCAGGCTAATTTATTGTGGTCAACTTACATATATCTATTTGCACTCGTGCATTATCTCTCCTGTAATCTCTTGAAGCCATCATCGTTATCAGCTTATCGGAGGTAATGTATTGCTCATAATCTTGTATTGCTTGATCTATATTTATTTTTTAAGGTAAGTGTTGACATATTATATTTTATTTTACTAATAGGGTTTACTTATTTGTAAGGAAAAAATTGGTACTTTTTATCCATATAGAGAAACAGTCTATTTGAATTTAGAACACAGTTGTTGTGCATTTTTGGCTCACCTTGACTATAGATACCTATAGAAACGTAAATCAACGCTTCAAAAGACGTCTGTTTTCAATTTGACGGTCCCTGGTTCGATCCCAGTACACTAATGACTTGTTTTTCAGGTTATGTGTTGATTTGTACTCACTTTACGGTGAAGCAACATCGTGAGGAAACTGACATGTTTGAGGACTACGAAATCCGAAAAGGTGTGTCATCCGCCAACCTTGGATTATGGCATATATCTCTCTGCGACCGAGACTCTTAGGAAGAAAAGGCCCCGAGTTTCAGCAATCGGATGCGTAAGCACAGGATGTTCCAAGAAATTTAGTCCGCGAGGTGTAGGTATTGATCGATTTATAAGTTAGATTTATTACCTACCACACACATTAACTAGGTTTGAGTAAATAAGTAAGGCCACTACAATAATATTTGTTCTAAATTACTCACTTACATATAACTACAAACACGTGACGTAAGTCAGTAAAACATCCCGCCCACTCCACGAGGGCCAATATTACAAAGTTTACAAGTCACGCTCTGCCAATAACGTGGTTACAACTCTTGTAGGCGGAGAATGACATCTACATGTAATACTTGATGTGGTGGAATGGAAAATTGCTTTTTTCCACACTGCTTGTCATTGTTAGTGTGAGAAATAGTTTAACTACATAGAAAATGTCTTACTCGTATATAAGGTCTTCTTGTTATAAAGACAAATTGTCTGTAACAAAAGAAAACTATCATTAATTTTAGCACGAAAAAGAAGATGCAATCTTTCCAGGTTTATTAGGTCAGTTACAGAAAAAAGTTAAATTTTTCTTTAATTTTAAGTTAAGTTCTTTAGGACCATCAATCACCATTAAAGATACTAAGGGTTTTTCCTCGGACAAGACATCAATTCTGGAGTGCCAATTTTCGACTTTGTAACGTTAAATTACTTAATGACTTACTCAGCGTATGACTCGCTTTCCATAAAAGAGATAAAAATGTATTATGTATGCTGTAGAGTATAGTTGATATATGTATAGCTTATGACCTAAAGATGATAGTCTATTGACGATAGTCTAGAGTCTATGGCATATCTATGGGTATACCAGAGCCACTGTCGCTTGGACGGTGGCGAGGCAGTCTCTTACGAATCGCCAAATAAGCGACGCAGTACATCGCAGTGAATGTAGTAATATCTACATATTTGTAAAGTGTTGTAAGTGCACCGAGACTCAGAAGCACTCTACAATAGTACACAATGGCACAGATAAATTACACTTAACAGTGATAGCCTGCTGAGAAAACAGGCGCGCCTCAACAGACGGTATGACTGGCTTTAAGATCGTGTGCAACTAAATATAACCATTCCAATGCAACTCAGGTTTGTTATATTCGAGAAACTGGCCCCTTACCTCCAGAATAACGTACCACAGATGCCTGGCAGCACCTGAACGCTCAAAATACCCACATTTGTTTGGGAAAGCCTCGGGGCTGGTGAAATTTTAAAGGTACGCGGTTACGTGGGACTGGGATGCTTTACGAATGCTACATTATTCACAGACATGACATCGTTTTATGGCGCGAAGGCTTTTGTCGTGATATCAACAGTTTATGTTTTACATTTAAGGTGGCAAGCGGATGGTGTACAAACATTATTGAGCGAGCGAAGCGAAGAATCGCGGGCTGTTGGATGTCTTCAGCACCAGAGATTGGCCTTGATAATAGGCCAAGCGCGAGTTGGACTCGCGCATGAAGGGTTCTGTACCATTGTTGTATGGGAGCCCCCTTAATATTTTTATTTTTTGTATTTGTTGTTATAGCGGCACGGGAAATACATATCTTGTGAAAGTTTCAGCTTTCTAGCTATTACGGTTTCTGAGATACAGCCTGGAGACAGACAGACAGCGGAGGCTTAGTCATAGGGTCCCGTTTTTACCTTTTATGTACGAAACCCTGAAAAGAGGATTATTCTTTGTTATACGACTTTAAACATTCGACAGTTTCTCACAAATAGATGGGTCGCGACAGAAGGAATTGCTTGTCGCAAACATTCTATAGACGTTAGTCTGGAGTTACTGGCTTTTAAGTTAAGCTGCCGGAACAAACCGGTAGGTGCTTAGCAACAGACTTTCATCTTGATAGTGGAGCTAGCCAGGCGAACACTAGAAAATCCTCTCTCCTTCTTAGTGGTACGTTCTTGACAGAGCGGTCATGGTAGTCATGACGTAATGTCGTCTTAGCTATGATTGCTGATAGATACGATTGTCAGTATATAAATAATGGGTGCCTTAGACACTGCGCGATATCAATACTTGACAAATAAATAAGAAAAATAAAATGTAAAGTTTTTGTAAATGAAATGTAATATAATATATGTTTATTAATTTGTAAATTGTAATTTTTAATTCTCATTTTTAATTTATTTTATTTTATTTTTCACATTTTATAATTGTATAGTTTTTTGACATTATGTAGGTAATTTGATTCTCATGTATGTATGAGTCCTTGTTACTTGAAATAAATGATTTGAATTTGAATGGTAAAGACAGTACACGCCTCACGATGCCACGTAATTTCTCTCTGCTAGAGGTCATCCTGGTGCATTTGTTTAAAGGTATGTTATATTCACGATTGTTCTTTGACCTGGCCATCGAGTGGGTGATCTCGCGCGATCTAGTACCTCTTCCACTACGTAGAAAATCCTCTACCACCATGGATATGGTAGATTTTTGGGTGTTAAATATGTATGTATTTATATATAATATGTAGGTATGTATGTATATGTAGTATATCAGTTGTGTTAGCAACCACAGTACGAACTAGAAATGGTTCAGTGTGGGGCTAACCAGCCGTGTGTGAAATGTGTCCTAATATTAATTTATAAAATGTTAATGAATATTTTTTTATGACACATTTTACACCCGGCTAGTTATTCTCATACCTAACCATTTCTAGTTTGTATTATAGTTGCTAACACAACAAAAACACTACTTTTTTACATTTCACACACGGCTGGTTAACCCCATACTGAACTATTTTTAGTTTGTGTTATGGTAGCTTACAAAACTGATATACTACATATACATTCATACATATATATTTAATATAGATACATATTTAACATCCAGACCCACAGCCAACAAATTTAGTTAAGTACAAAGATACTTTTTTTATTTTTGACGTGACAACGTCTTAAATTAGGTTGCGGCTGGGAGTCACTTATGAAAAAGTGTAACGCCCGGTAACGTTACGATGAGTCACCGAACGAGAGAGAGGCCCGCCGAATGCCTTGCGTCTCTCTCCCACTCAACTATGATCGGTCTGCCGCGTGCTGCGCGCGCGGCTGACCGACGTTGTCACGTAAAATCTTCGCCCGTAAAACCGACTTTACAGGCAACCATTTTTTTTTTAACCTTGATAGGTTAGCGTTTGACTACAGCTAGCCTGATGTTAAGCTGCACTGCAGTCTACGGTGTGGCACGCTTACCTAGAAGATACCTATTAACTCTACTTTGGAAAGATGATACCTCTCAGGAAACAGAGACTCAGGTAGTGAGTTCCAAAGCTTCGCAGTCCTAACAATAAAGGTCGACGCAAAGCGTTTTGTACGAAAGTTCGGAACTCAACTCTGTATCGGTGTATACATATATGCATACATATGTACTTTAAATAGATCCATATTTAGCACCCAGACTGACAGCCAACAATTTTGACCCCGAGGCCCTCTGGATGGCAGTCTGGCTTGGTAACCATTACACCATGAGGTCACGGACTATCCAGTTTTCCTGGGATCAATTATGACCATATTGTCAGAACCTAATTCTGTTGACGCCGGTATGATTTATGAAATGAAATGAAATGAAATAATTTTATTTGCGTAGCCACAGGTAATATAAAAACATGGAAAATAATATAAAATGTCCCTTGTAGGCTACCGCATATGCGGTGTGCAAAAGGTCAATTAATTAGTTAGGTAATTTATAAGTTAATTGTACTCCACTATTATTTTACAGCTAAGCAATAATATTTAAAAGAAATGTCAAAAGATTATAAGTATACAATATCAAAAAAAAAAAGAAAATGTAAATACAATATCTAAAAAAAAAACTAGCTAACTGGGTTGACTTAGTAGAAACCTATAATATTGGCTGCGGTTCGTCCCCGCACCTTACCTCGTATATTGATTGGGGATAGTTAAGTTAGTAATGTTCCTAGACATAGATTTAGGGTACGATGGGGCTGGCATAAATGTAACATTTAAAGCCCCTAAAAAACAAAAAGAATAAAAAAAAAAATCCAGTTTTCCAGTTCTAGGCGTACTATAATGTGTTAGTTAGATCGATAGGCGTCTTGTTTGTTCTGAGCCCTGACAATAACGCAACCAGGTCAAGGCTCCACGACCTGAAAACTAGGACGTGGTCACCACACTTTGTGGTCGCTCGAAAAGTTATCACTCACACTGAAATTTGTTATTGCTTCTATGTAGTGTTTTAAGTTGTAATTACTAACCCATGGACCCCTTCAGTAGTCTGAATAAAGAAAATTTTGAATTTGAATTTGAATTTACGAGGAACCGAGAATTGATTTCAACAGAAACGGAATGTGGAAGTATGTATAAAGTGGGATTTGAGTAACAAGTATGTACCTATATAAGTAACTAATTCAAAACCAACAACGTCTTCTTTATTTTGTATTTGTATTGTATTTATTAGCGTCATAGTTACCATGTGGTCTATCCAGAATATCAAAATTATGTTGAAAATTCCAGTCTTAAATAATTGCAACCATAATAGAAACTAGAATGTACTGAAATATGTAGTACATCAGAAACATAAAATATTAGTACCAGATCATGGCCATTTAGCTCATACGAAGAAGAAGAATATCAGAAACCAGAAAAAAACATGATACAGAGTTTGCATTACTACAAACTAGAAACAATTTTGACAATTTTCGTTTGCAAACTAGAAATGGTTTAGTATAGGGCTAGCCAGCCGTATAAGCGGCTGGTTATGTATGGGGCATGTCCAATGTCTTAATAATTATTTATTAAAAAAATCTTATCATAACCAATTCCGACCCCACTTTCTCAGTTGAGTCAGTGCTCGCTAAATATGCATGTATATGAAACTCTGTGTATTTCCTCGCTAGGACCGGTCAGACCCTCAAATCCTGAGCTATTTAATATTCATACTTCGTACCAATTTTCCGAAACATTCACCCTTCGTCCTCCGTTTGGACACTTGAGATTTGCTCTCTGGACGTGTTATGTTCTGACGTTTCAAACCTTATATTTTTTAGGGTTCCGTACCGAAAAGTAGAAACAGGAACCTTTTACTAAGCCTCCGCTATCTATCTGTCCGTAATTTAAAAAAAAAAGTAAAGCTTGTCTATCTGTCACCAGGCTGTATCTTAAAAACCGTAATAGTTAGAAAGTTGTCATTTTCACCGGTTGTGTAATTCCGTTGCAGCTATAACTGCAAATTATTAAAACAAAAAGTATTAAGGGGGGTGGGGGTATATATTGGCCTCCATATACTTAACGAGACTTTGTCGTATTTATTTATGTATACTAAAATATACACGCCTAAAATTTACACAGATTATTTAGTTGTTGTATGTTACTGTTGAAATTATACTAATCATATAAAATACACATTTAAGGGATGCTCCCATACAACAATCATATTTTTTAAGCATTTTATTCTAGATATTATATAATGACATTTAAGGGTCTACCCCTTGAGATTCGCAGAATAATTTGTGTAAATTCTTTAAATAAATGTTATAATTGAAATTAATATTTTACTATTGTTTAAATAATTTGACAGCTGTCAGTTGAAAGCGAATCTCCCTAAGGATGCAATGTATTACTTTCAGCCCGCTCCTCAGGCAACTTCAGACCTACTTTCAGAGTATGAGTAATAAAAAATGATACACAAGTACGTCCAAATATAGAAACGCTAAAATGGACTTATATAAGTAGTAACACCAAAATGGAATTCAATAGAACAATATCTGATTAAGAGATAGAAAGCTCTTATAACTTGAAAGTTTTGAACAATTCTACCGAATATTGCCATATTATAGTGACCAATTTCACAGCTATTTTGGCAAATTTGGAATTGCTTTTTGCATTAGTTGTCAAAATTGAAAACGAGTAGAGGGAGCTCGAATCTCCTTTGAATGCTTCCAAACTCTCCGGGGATCTGTTAGGTATTGATCCTGGAGGGCATTCACCTGACTTCACCTAAAATTCAGTTTGAAGGTGAAAAACTTGTGAAATATTTGTTTTTTCTGTTGGCAACAACAGAGAATATTTGCAACCTAGATTGGCACTTTTGGACAGGGGGCTTAATTGTGTTTTTTCTTTATTTTTTTAGTTTAGAGTATTTTGTTTTGTCTATTAATTTTCTCTTTGCAAATATAAACGATAAAATATATAGCATATTTCGAATTAAATTGTAGTAGAAAAATATAATAAATAATCTATATAATATTTAAGAAAACATAATTTCAGTAGTGACTTGTAACGGTCTAAGTCGCATAGTATTTGATACGGTTTGTATGTTTTGTGTTGTCTTAATATCCAAATTAATAATTAAAACTAATAAATTTATCTGCTTTCATGTGTTCTAACCCAAAACTTCCTACAACAGAATCGTTTAAACCCAAAAAAAGTGTAATAAAATAATGGAGAATATTCCACATTTCTCTGGTTTCGAATTAAATGAAAACCCGATTAAGGCAAACAAAGGCTTACCCCGAGTAATGTAGCTCTGTGAAGTTTAAATCTCCACTGCCTTTTGTGTTTCATGCTGATTACAGAAGTAGGTCTCGCAGCCATTTTTCCTACAGTTCTGAAGTGAATACAAGCATTACTTTGTATACGTTATTACGTGAAAAGTAAAAACGGGATTCTATCACTGAAAATTTGCTATCTGGCTGTCTGTCTATGACCAGGTTTAATCTCAGACTCGCAGACATAGAGTGTTCGATTCTCATAAGTATATAAATGCGAAATGAGGGTAGTGCTACAAAAACCTGAAGACCGCGCGTCGCGGACCGAGACAGTCGCTCTAGAACCATATGGGAGTTAACCCGCGCGTACCATTACCGTGCCGTAGTACAGAGTTACTCGCGAATATCTCCAAATTCATTGAGCTGTACATATAACATCATTGTCCAAATTAGTGTCGCGCGTCGTTTCACGTTTGGATTTTTATTGTGCCGTGTACAGTGAATACTGTTCTGAACTTAATACAAAGAGCTTAGGCTTTGTCGACGATTGTTACCCACAAGCTGCCGCCAGACGTGAGGAATTGTCCCAGGGAGTGGTGTCGTGGATGAAAGGTACGCGGTCCTAATCCAAGTTTCGCATTTTTCCTTGTGAGAGTCAAAACTTTCACACAGTCCACTCATTTTGTATCGAAAAGGTGGACAGTTGAATTTTTCACAGATGATGTATTTCTGTTGCCGCTATAACAACAAATATTGTCTACATAATTATATCTAAAATATTGGGGCACCCATTAAACGTGTTTTTAAGGTTCCGTACCTAAAAGGTGAAAACTACTACTATGCGTATTATATATACTAAACCTTTGCTGTCTGTCTGTCTGTCTGTCTTCAGGCTGTATCTAAGCCGTGGTAGGTAGAAAGCTGAAATAAAATTAACATTTAAAGGGTTAACCTTTATGGTAACAAAGGATATGGCGTTTTTTTAGTAATGAAGGAACCCTTCATGCACTAAATTCACTCGCACTTGGCTAACTTTTAAATTAATAGTAGAGGTTTCTAAATATGTACACTAGATATATTTATATATTAATGGTTTAGGCGTTCAGTAATACATACACGTACACGTAACAAGAAAACAAAAAATCTGTTCTTTCTAAAAATATAATTTATTCCGTTTAAAAATATAAAAAGGTACTTCAATGAGTAAATATTAGTTAAATTTATATTATAACAATGTAATGCTAACCTAACCTATCCATATAAAATATACATATAGTAGATATATGGAGTATTTTTACCTTTTTGTAATTTTTTAGTTCGATTTTTTTTGGATTAAATATAAGTAGGTACCTCATAGCAAAAGTTCAAAACGTTTTTGATAACTTTAACAGTAAAAAATAACATTCAGTTTGAATACAAAGTGGCAGAAAGAAATTGAATTGATCAAACTTTTCACTGAATTAACATTATTTATAACTTTTGATAAGGCAATCAAAAGTTTGATATCCAAATGTTGTTCTTTAGGAAAATGATAAAATATTGTGAGGATTCGTATCATTATAATAAGAATTTTCTTTATATTAAAACTGGTTTAAAAAATCTTTTGCTGCTGAAACCGTAACTTATGCATAAGTGGTATATAGTAGCGTCTGTAGCTCAGCTGAATAAGGTGATCTGACGCGATCATCGAGATCAAACAACGGTTGATGCGGACAGTCTTTGAATGGGTGACCATGCACAAGACTGTCATTCAAAAGTGGCAATTTTATCTGGGCGCTAACGTGGGCCGGATGACACGTTAAATTGTAAGTTCTGGCTGTTAGACTCTGTAAAAGTAGTAGTTAAGCCAAGTCACAGGTCTTGGGGCGGCTTGAAAACTCTCGACATCAGAGCTTGGCCACTTAGCTCAAACCAAAAGGAGAAGAAGTGGTACTTACATACAAACATAATTAATACTGATAATCATTGTATTAACTGAACTATTTGATTTGATATATCTGTAATTTATAATATAACTAGTTGACCCGGCAAACGTTGTTTTGCCCCTTTTAGGGGTACAGCGCCATCTATTGATTACTTACATTTGGAGTTAACAGAGAATTGTGACTGTCAAATAATAACAGACAATAATTAGCAATAAATTAAAATTGCGACTATAATTTGAGATTTAAACTATCCTATCTCTCAAGTTGGATCGAACTGCACGTGGTGTGCGAATTTTATTATAATCGGTTAAGTGGTTTAGGAGTCCATTGAGGACAAACATTGTGACACGAGATTTATACATATTATGAAGAAAGATAAGTCGGGCTTACCTTCCTGACGCTTTAATTCCAGAACGCACGAGCCGATTTCCACGGTTTTGGTCGTTGGAAAGATCTCGGGCTCCGTGAGGTTTGTAGCAAACAAAATTCAGGAAAAGAATTCGCAAAAAGAATCGACCTACACGCGGGCGGAGCCGCGGGCAACAGCTAAAGTGTACTATATATTAGTGTCAATAATAATAATAATTTGAATTGGAATTCATACAAGTATACATAAAACTATAAGGCCTCGGAAAAGTAGCCTTTGCGATCAAAATTTCAGAGAGGCTAACAGCCTCACACAACAGAACACACCACCATTAATATAGTTTTAGTTTAATATTCAAATACGAAGTGAAAACCACAAACGCAAACACAATGAAGGCAAATACCTATTCGTACAAATAAAGCTAACGAATTGTTTGAGTTTTTCCAATCTGTTCATTCTACAGGTGACTCTAAAATATATAGAAATATTGAGAGCGTTTTTGTTCTGATTTTAGTAATAGCTTTTCAATAAATTCGTGCGAAGTACACGATTTTTAGAACAGACTGATAACTTTAATCTAGCGGTTTTCAAGGCAAGAGTGAACCGGTTTCTTCTGGGCAAGCGCGCTCCACCTTAGATCGCTTACTATCAGGTGAATTGCGATCAAGCGCAAGCCCATAAAGAGTTAATGAAAAGACCCGGTTTTTTAATCCTTTCAGAAAGTTGAGTGTATGGGGCGGATATTAGGATGCCATGAACATAGTTTGTTTAAATAGTAATAAAATATACTGAATGATTACGGTTAGAAAGACTGAACTATATTGTAATACTAGCATCGCCCCGTGGTGTTACCCGTGTTGATTCGGGATAGTAAGAAGTTAGACCAGGATGTCAAGTAGCCTATGTGCTAATCTAAGGTCCAACCTAACTTCTTAGTAAATCTTCTTAAAATTGGTCCAGCCGTCGGAGCTTGAAAGAGTAAAATATATTTTGAAGTTATTTGCTTATTCCACGGGAACTACAATTGTTTTCGGGATAAAAAGTCGCCTATGTGTTAATGCAAGGTCTGACCTATTTCTTTCAGACCTTGGATTAACACTTCCTATACCAGATTTCATCAAATCGGTTAAGCCGTTTGAGCGTTATGAAGTAACAAACATACACACACACACACATAAACTTCCGCTTTTATTATATTAGTAGGATATTTTCTTTAACCGTTTAAAACTGTACTTTTTAAAATGTTTGCTACTTGAGACGTAAAATATAAGTCTCTTAATAAGAAAAATAAAATAACCATTGACATAATAAATTCGTAGAGTAAGCAAAGAGAAATTCTTAAAACCTAACTGTTTTGCATAATCCGGTCTACACCGAGGTAATTACGCCCTGTATTTCGACTTGAACTCACAGAATTAGTAATCACTTAAAGACTCTACCTAGAATGAGATTAGCTGAAACAATTCGAAAGCAACGCAGCTGACTTAGCTAGTCAAATAAAATCCAATATGTACTAAGAGTAAACACAAATGTCTCAAATTTATATAAATGTAAGATAACCACAGTTTTAAAACTGGTGAAAGTTCTCAAATCCTACAGTATTTTTTGTGGTTAGTACCTCATATAAAAAAATACTTTCAGACATCCCATTAATCTCTTATATACAAATTTTCCATGTCACAGTGTTAGTTACCATACTCTTCCGAAACTGCTTTACCGATTTTTTCCCAAATTTTTATGCGTATTCAGTAGGTCTGAGAATCGGCTACTATTTATTTTTCATACCTCTAAGTGATAAGGATTGTTCACCTTTAATTTTTTTTTCTTTTTTAACGATTTTTATTTTTTTATTATGTGGCATTAAAAATACACACAACCCTATTTTTTTTTAATTACCAACACCTATTTTTTAGTAATTTAATCATATTTCATCCTAGTACCATTTTAGTAATTTAATTTTAGGCAAAACAACGTTTGCCGGGTCAGCTAGTCTTCTAGCATATAAAATTTTCATTTCACAATGTTAGTTATCGTATTCCTCCGAAACGACTTAACCGATTTTTTCCCAAATTTCTTATGCGTATTCAGTAGGCCTGAGAATCGGCTACTATCTATTTTTTAAGGCAAAACCACGTTTGCCGGGTCAGCTAGTATCATCTATAAATTTCAGAACTCTACGGCAATCGTGGATTTAAGTGGTAAAAGAGTTCCAAAGGAAACTCTTGTGGTCAGCTTTATTAAATCTTCAGACGCCCTTTCTGGAAAGATATAAGTACATTATTTTTGCGGGAGAAAACCCCAGAGGTATAAGGAAACCTTGCCGTTACCAAGGCGTGGCAGATTCACTAATTAATGTACTTGAACTCGCCGCTTGGGGTTTATTCTGTAACTTGATTTATGAGATAGATTGGGTTTTTTCGTAAAGCAAATCTTTCTTCTTAGTTTGTTGATTCTTTTTTACCAAATTCAAAGAGATATTGTAACTTAATGATTCAGACGTTACTTGCAGAAAATCTATTGTTGTTAGGAAAATCCTTTTTTTTCTTATTCTATGTCTGCTAATAATAATGAAATCTAATTCTGCTGATTATATATATACAAACAGCGAAGTCATAGGGTCCCGTTGGTGCGATTACTTAAATTGTAATAAAACTTTTTTTTATAAATATTAGGACATATCTCACACACGGTGGTTAGCCCCATACTGGACCATTTCTAGTTTGTATTATGATTGCTAACACAACTGATATAATACATATACATACGTAAATACCTTATATCGATACATATTTAACACCCACACCGACAGCAAACAAAATGCGAATGTTTCATGTGTAGTGTTCATGCTTATTCGATTAGCTAGCTTGGAGATAGCTTAGACCCTGGACTAACACAAAGGGTACTTTCTATCCCGGATCAACCTCTTTTATCACGGACTAACGCGGTTATCACCGCAGGACGACTCTAGTATGAAATATTTGTTGTACTTTCGCTTTGATTATATGAAATGACATTCTATTGAGATAAGAGACAAGTACAAAAAGTTAAAATAGCCCCAGACTCACATTCAGCGATGGTGGCATTTTTTGTAATGTATCATAGTGTATAGTTTATCATATTCTACTCATCAAGCTCTTTCATTGATTACCCATAGTAGGGAAACTGCGAATAATAGTTAATACGTCATTTTGTAGCCGCGGCCATCTTTTCCGATTTCCATCAAACGCAGGTACTAGGCAGCTAATAAAAACACTTTTCATAAAAAAACAAAGGATGCTAGGTTTTATTATGCGGATTCAGTTTTTTGCCATATAATGCATCGGATGTAAATCTGTAAGTTGTTTAGTATCCAAATATATAAATAAATGTCATACGCGCACTTGATAAAAAAACAAAGTAGGTTCAATCGTTAGACTCGCTCTTTTGTCCATGGTTCAGATCGTGTCGTCTCTTTCCGTTAACTTATGATGAAAAGAGATAGGATCACTTTTAATTTACTTTAAACGTATCAAAACAGAATCTCTACCTTAGTAAAATTTATATAACTAGGACACTTATAAATATAAATTTCGCGAAATGATAATAATTTGACCATTAGTGTCATAAATCATGTTGAGGAGGGTAGCATTTTAACATGAAAACGGGATGATAAATTACTAGTGAGCTACTCAGATTGAGTAACCATTTTGTATTTTCTTCTTCTAGCTGTTCAGGCTAAGGGGTCCAGTTCTAGTGTCGAGAGTTTTCAAGCCACCCCAGGTCTGTCATGGCTTAATGAGCCACAGCCGGGACCCACAATTTAATGACTCACCGTAATCAGAACCACGGCAACGCCCAGATAGAAAAGCTATTCTTGCACGGTGGTAGAGCATTTTCTAGTGCTCGCCTGGCTAGCAACCACCCGCATGTTGATAAATCTGTCGCCAAGTACCTAACAGTGTGTTCCGAGAAATATAACAAGTAAAAATTTAAAACCTTGAATATTAGGAATAACATATGAATTATTCTAGGCAAGACCTTTAATTTGATACCATATTATGGTATTATAAAAATGTCTTCCGCCATTTTGTAGCGCCGGCCATCTTGGTCCGATATTCATGAATCATAGCTAGGAACACTGCCGGCTACTATACCTTTAGAACAAAAAAAAAACAAAATCGATTCATACGTTTGGAAGCTACGATGTCACTGACACGCACATGCACAAACACACACATACTCGAACGAAAAAAAAAAACAAAATTGGTTTATACTTTTAGGAACTACGATGCCACATACACTAAAACACACACTCAAAAAACCAAAATAAAAAAATAAGGTTCATACGTTTGGAAGTTACGATGCCAAAAACACACGCACACACACACTAACGAACAAAAAAAAACTGTTCATACGTTTGAGACCTACCATACCACAGGCAGACACACACACACAAACACTCACAGAAATGTTAAACTTATAACACCCGTTAGTACAGTTATAGTAGTTATACAAAAATATTAATGTACAACAAGTTGCCAGAGAAAATAACAAATCTTAATAGTAGTATGTTTAAACAGGAAATAAAGAGTTTTTGTGAAAGTATATATACCTTTTATTATTTAAGCGAATATATGAATATGGAGCTTGCAGAATCGTTATTCATGTGTAAACAGTAGTACTTTTAATTTAATAGACATGACAAACAAGTGCTAATGTGTGTAGTAAGAATATTTATTTAATGAAATTTGTAAGTTTAATTAATTTTATCTAACTAATGTTTTTAGGTATTAAGTAATTATTGTAGTATGACTTGTCTTTAACGTATGTTATTTAGGGCTAATAAAGTTCTGTATTTCTGTACAATTTCATCCCCCGTACAGTTTCAGAATAACAACCAGTTACGGACAGTCAGTATGTCTGAATCGAGATAAATAAAATGCAGGCACGAGAGTTCACGTCAGACATTCAAATTACGCTCGTCGCTCATGAAAATTCAATTACATGCAAACTGAAAACGTTATCACGGCTCAGGGTTTCACTTGATTTCATCATCATCATCGTCTATCACCATAGACTTCCCTTCCCTCACTTGGTTTATCATTAGTTATTCTTTCTTTAGAAAAAAAAAACATGTTTTTTTGTAAATTTCTCTAAGATAATTATATTAATAATATTCGTAATAAGGCTCCGATTAAGTGTTAAAAATATGTTAGAATTCTATAACACGATCACGTAAAATTTGCATGAAAGATTTGTTTAAAAAAAAGGCGTTATAAATTCGGCGTTTTTCGTGGCAAAAAGGAAAAAAAAATTGGATTGTTTTAAGAAGTTCTTTAAACATTTGTTCGAAAGGAGGTCGTTTATTACCTATTTTATAGTGTGTTTATGTCGTTTCTTTAGTGTAACAAAGTATTTGCTTTACAAATGGGTTATACACTTATCGAGTCAAGATTGTACAAAGATAATTATTTATTATCACAGCACTTTTAAAACAAAACCTTAAGCCTTAACCTTAAACAAAGCCTGCCAATTTAAAATATGGCGTTTAATCATATTGTCGTATAGGAATGTCATTTAACCTGTCCTGAAACCTGAATTAAATAAATTTATTATTATTATTATTAACAAATGTTACATGATTAAGTGATGCCAAGAATACGAGTATTATCTTTAAAACAGGCTAAAAACTTACCAACTCAAGGTGCTTCATAGAGTAAAATTTTCATGCAGAAACCTTATAACCATGGCAATTAAAAATATATCATTTTATCATTTTGTTGTACAGGAATGTCATTTAAGTGATACCGAGAGTGTTATCACTAAAACAGGTTAGAACATACCGATTCAAGTTGTGCTACTATGATTATAATTTTCACGACACGCTTAAAACAAAACCTCATAGCCTTGTCAATTCCAAGGAAGGCCGTATATCATTTTATTAAAATCATATTATGCTTATTTCATATATTTTTTTTAACTGAAAGAGGGAACTGTCCTAAAATAGGTTACACTTACCAAATCAAGACGTAGCAGAGATCGGAATCGGTATTTGAGAGTGCACAGAGGTTCGTGTTTTCACAGTGTTCAGGCAGCACTCACGTGTCACAGTGAGAGGCGAGCTCCGCCTCCGCTTCCCGCGCCGCACTGCCCTCATCGCAGATAAACGACAAAGATTGTGCGATACAGAATACAGATGGGACAGTTTAAGGTGTTACGCGATAACTATGTTTTTCGTGATTGTTTACTTTGACTGATTTGTTTGATGATAGCACTGGTCTACAGTGGTTTTGTTGCCTTTGATATGATGATGAATTTGGGCCTATTTATACACACAATTCATGAAATTATTAATGATTTTGTAAGATTTGCTCGGATTTTTTTTAACAAATTACTGAAAAATGCTATTTTAACGATAAATTGTTCTAAATTCTATTTGGAAAATCAAGCACATTAAGTACTTTTACAAATATATTCGTAATCTGGGCACTTAAAAACGTAACTATTTGCGATGATATCCAGAGCACCAAAAAAAAAAGTTTTTTTGTAGAGCTGTGTAATAAAAGACAGGCGACTGTCATAGGTAGCGTGACAGGAGAGAGGCCTATATCCAGCAGTGGGATAGACTTGATTATAAAGTATACTTTTGCTTGCGTAATCCGTGCTCATACTCAAGACGCAATAAATATTTTTTTTATTTAATTAGCTTTGTGTCAGCTAGTGTTTTTTTTTTCATGTATTGGACGACGAATCGTTATTTGAAAATCAAGTGTATACGCTTTTGTTTTGGTTTTTTATTTAAATTAAATAGTCAGTGAACAGTTTTAAAAACCGGCTTGATAGCTGGTTGCAGAAAACAAAAATCTCTTGCTAACCTGTGATCAGTGCACCTGTGGACTTTAAACATTGACATTGAACAATGGACATTTTATGAACTGTTAAAAAAATTATTTCAACTCATTGTGATATAGGCACATCAAAATAATTTAATTTGTTAAACTGCAGTTTTTTTCGTTAGACGGTCTTTAAGCTATTTTCGCAATATTCTTTACCGTTTATGATTTAGATACTATTGTACACTTGTATGATTATAAGAGTGTAAATTAAAAATTTTGCCTTAACGATGAATTAAGTTTTACCATTGTGATTAATTTTATTGCAATATGTTTAGTTTTTAATAAGGAAAATAAAATGTTGAACTGATTGTTTCGATAAGATATAATTTTACACACATTTGAATTGAATACTATTTAAACATTGTAAACTGTTCACGTAAGGCATCTTAATATTTTCGCGTAGAAAACGGTCACACTTACTTATTATTAAAAAAACTCGGAAAGCGCCGAAACTGTTGGACTCATTCCAACTTTTAATAATAAGTAAGTGTAAATACTATTTATCAAAAATATCAAGAAAAATAGGTGAAAATATAAGTATCAAATTTGAATTTACTAAACAGCTAATTTTATTTACAGTCACTTACTATACAAATCTAATTATTTTTACAGTAATGCTTATAACTATTTTTTCACTAAACATTAAGCTGCATAGAAACAGTTATTATCTATGAAACTACAGAACCTCACTCCAGAAGTCGGTTTTTTATTAGTAATAACCACACCTAAACAATGGTGCTCAATAAAACTATTATAATCTAATCTAACGACCATTGTTGTCTACGCGGGCGGTAATTGGTTATAAAATTACACTAAAACTACATTATCAACCCATGTTTTTTTTCGTAATAATTGTCTATCAACTTTCTTGTACTTAGTAAAAAATTAACTGCATTAGACAAAAATGTGCTCTTTGAAAAATTCGGCTCAAATGATGGGGCTACGGTTTATTTTATTATCTTTGATTCAAAGTTGGTAATTCGTAGATTCGGTCGATAGTTTTTGCTTTTTTTCGGAACTATTAGTTTTAAAAAGGTTTGTTTCTGAAAGTTATAAAGAAACTAGCTGACCCGGCAAACGTTATTTTACCTGGTACAGTTAAAAACACAATAATTGATCAGTTATCGAGCGGGATGAAAATGATTAAAATAATAAAGTAGTGTAGGATGTGGCGCACGTCTCCACAGTAGCATTAAAAATAGGGGTTGATGATAAAAAAATAAAAAAATGGGCTATATACATTTGTTAAATGCCACATGAACAACCCTTATCGCTTAGGGGTATGGAAAATAGATAGTAGCCGATTATCAGAGCTACTGGATACACATATAAAATTTGGTAAAAATCGGTCAAAGCGTTTCGGAGGAGTACGGTAACTAAAATTGTGATATGGAATTTTTTAAGAAAGATAAGATAAAATCAAATGCTCCTTTTTTTAAGTAATAAATTTCGAATTTTTAGAGCTCATTATTTGAATATTTTGAATTGTTAAATTGATACCGATGTATTAAGGCGGTTCGCTCAAAAATTTATGGCGCGTATGAACTCGGTACAACATCGCCTTAAGAAATAACTTTGTGGTTTTGTGTAGTTTTTATTGTTATTTTAAGAAATGAACTTTCTTACGAAGGAATTATTTTAAATTTATTATATCTTGTGTTCATTAAGAGGTTTAAGTTTACACTTTATTTTGGTCTTAGCATGTATTAACACATAGATCATTAGGATGGTAAAAAAATTACATGCTTATATTTAAATAGGTATTTGAAATATTTAATATTATTATAGCTACTAAGTACAATAAAATAAACGTACGCAGATTCTTTTAAATTAAAATACAGGCTAGATCTTGCCGATTATTATGAGTTTTCAAAATATATATCATGCTTTCTTAATTAATTTAAAAGATGGTATAACGTTACGATAAGGCTGCCGAAATTTGTTGATCAATTTGATTTCTTTGTATCTTGTTTCGCAATGTTATCTAATTATTTATCTAAGTATTCATTTTATATATATGTGTATTATAAAAATAAGTCGGGTTTTCCTTCCTGACGCTATAACTCCAGAACGCACGAACATATTTCCACGGTTTTGCATTTGTTGGGAAGGTCTCGGGCTCCGTGAGGTTTGCAGCAAACAATGTCAGAAATTTGATTCACAAAAAATCGAACTACACGCGGGCGGAGCCGCGGGCAACTGCTAGTTTGATCTACAAATACGTTGCTAAGCAACTATGTTTTACATCAATACACGTATATCTTAAAACGATTTCCTAACAAAAATGTATTAATTCCTCAAGGATTTTCCTAATAATAATTCCGAAAGCTAACAAATCCCAACAGACATCTGTAATTTGTTATCGTAATAGCCTAATATAAGTAATGACCGACCGGCCTTGATAATACGAATATTTCTCCCTACAGTCTTAATAAACAAATATAACATAAAAGCAAATATTAATTTAGAAAAAGGAAAGAACAATAAGCCGAAAATACGCTTGAAAATTCCTTAAAAATACGTGAGCGAAATTTTCCCTTCATAGCATTTACCTGTCTGAAGAAAATGTGCCTATTCTTCACAGCTACAGTCGTTCGAAGGTTTTTCTGTGTCTCGCTCTAGCCGCTGGCGAATATAATATTCCTTCTCGCTCGCACTGAAGCGTTTGTTTGACGTACGTAAGTAGGCGGGAAAATCTCGAGTCAAATAGCGTAGTGTTGTTTATTCTGTGGTCAGAGTCGAGAATTTCCCGCTCCCATTGTAACTGGCATAGTTATGAGTCAACCATCATGTTTTGCATCTGCTTGCTTATAATATATTTTGTAGATTCCGGATCTCCTCGCTTTTACTATATTTTGTGGATAAGTTTGACGTTTGTGTGTGTGTGTGTGTGTGTGTGTGTGTGTGTGTGTGTGTATGGGTGTATGTGTATACAGATGAACCTATTTTGATTTTGATTTTTTATGTATGAAAGGAATTTTAGTCGGGAGTGGTTTAGCCACGTTATATTATTTATTTTCTATTAATGTATGCATATGTATGGACAAACCCAAAGATACAAATGAAAGGACAAGAAAATTAAAACAATATACAATTTAAATTGAGGTAAGGTAGCCGTCGATGCTAACGCTGCGCGGCAGAGTTCCCAGAATGCTAGCAGCATTACCTCGTTGATTAGCCAAACCCAGTTTTTGTAAGAAACAGCTCTTGGATCTCCAGAAGCGAGGACCAATCGTTTTCCAGTGTCTCTACAAAATTTATCATTAAATGTATCACCATTTACCATTTTACCATTTACCAGCATTTGTAAGTCTTTTTCTCTTAGTTTTCGTATTTCACCTTTAACTATTTTGTGTATTTTGATTGCTATTTAAGTTTTTGTTCTTCTTCATTGTATTTTGGTCATATTCGTTGTTAATTTTGTAATTTTAATATTCTTACTAACAGCATCTGGATATTATTAGAAATAGTTAAATGTTTATATCGTGATAAGTTATTTTGACAATGACTTAAAGTGACGTTTCTTCGTTTACATTCCTTCTTTCAAATAAAAAAATCATACTTTACATTTTAATACCTATGTTTCTGTGTGTTTTATTTATTTTGTCTGTAATGTGCTTGAGCTAAAAAAAAACAACAAAAAAAAAAACAATTAAATAAAAGTTAGGGAAAAAGAGTTGTTTCCAGAGACTCGGATGTATCTGACATTTGGTTGTTTGTTTACATTTTTCGCGTGGGACGTGATAATCTGCTTCGTTTACAGAAAGTTATTATACATATACGTATTTAAACCGACTTCAAAAAAAGGAGGAGGTTCACAATAAGACAGCCTGTTTTAGAAATCCTACTAAAACATTTCCATGTTCAAATGTTATAAGAACTCTAGTAGTAAAATACAGCAGGTCTATAGTATACCTCGTCTATAGGTATATTATTCCATAAAATATAACTTCTTTTCCCACCACCTTGTGAGAGTCTTTTAAAATAGCTAAAGTATGTGCTATACAGGGTTTAAAAATGCAGAAAATATTTTAGTTGAAAGCATTAAAAAAATGCTTGCTACATTACTTGTTTTTGTTTAAAAGCCATGGCAGATGCGCTCGGGCGGCTGAAATCTCTCTACACCAGAGTTTGGCCGCTTAGTTCATACGAAGATGATGAGTTATATCTATAGAAGAACAAATATACTTCTATATATTTCGTTAATACTTTGCCAAAAAAACTATAAAAAAACACTTTTATAGTATGGGGTATAAACCCCCAATAATATATAATTTTTTTCACGTTTTGTGAGATGCACCCTGGTGACAGACAACGGAGATAGATAGATAGAAAATTCTTTATTGGACACAATATTATAAGTAAGGGTACAACAACAAAAAAGTGTGCCACAATTGGCGGCCTTATCGCTTAAAGCAATCTCTTCCAGACAACCTTTACCTCGTCTCGTTTTTACCTTATAGGTAGGGAACCTTAATAAAGTCATATTAATGCTTACGGAAAAGAAAATCGTTTCAACCATATTTTTTAAAATGTTACTTTGTGTATTAACCCTGAACAGAAATAAGGACCCTTATCGAAGAGAAAGGGCATGCCATTGTCAGCATTTTTATGGAAAAATACAGATTTATTTTCTACTTCGAAATAATAACACAAAGGGTTTTTGTTGAAAACTGGAGGTTTGCGGTTTGGATCATGAGCTAAAAACACCTTGACTCCAGAAAAAAAAGCGTAGATCTAGCTAATTATATTGTGAAAATGTTATTATAAATTGAATTGGGCAGTATTGTCTATAATAATATATAAAGAGCAAAAAAATTATTTTTTGTTTGCTTGACGCGAATAGGCTCCGAAACTACTGGACCGATTTGAAAAATTCATTCACAGTTGGGAAGCTACATTATCCTCGAGTAACATAGGCTATATTTTGTTTCTCTTTGCAACTTAGATTATTTTATAGCCCGTACGAAGCCGGGACGATCTGGTTGTATTTTATAATTGTGAGGAAAATAATACGTTTAGAATCCAAGATGGCTGGATTAAAAAAAAAAAATATGATGCACCGCAAAATGCCATGTCAGGTTTTATTTTATTATTTAGTGGAACTAGTTTCTTACTTGTTCTTTTAAAGACAAAATTGTTTCCGATATAAACAAAGAAAGTTCCAGAATTAAATAAATTTATAGATCTAATATCATAGATTGAAAATGGGCCGCGCTAATATTGCAGTGACACAAATACTCTATGGACAGGATTTTCTTACAATAAATATGTGACATGTTTTTGGAGTACTCTCATATGAAATTTAACCGCATTTGTATGCAAGAGTAGAATAATGAAGCCAGAGTTTACTTTTGCGAAAATATAGCTCAAGGCATATCTCTTTATTTCATTTCCCTCTCTATGAAGTATTAAGGATCATGACTTTTTAGAACAAGTGACACTGTGTGATCTGTGATGGGAAATAAAGACTCCTACATATTAGTCTATTAATAATAGATCCATCAAAATACCCTTTATAAAACAGTACAAATTGCTAACAAAAAAACGTTTTCATCTAAAAAGATGAAGATGTCGAAGCCCTTGGTCCAAGCTTCTGATAATAAGTTTCTATTACTATTTAATACTAAAAACTTTACGTCAAATCGCTGTCTTAAGAAAGCGGCAAACGCCGTGAAACATACAATACAGTTATTATTACGTGCCCTTCTTAACCCGTCCTTACTGCGTCCACATTTTCAATACCAATATTTCACAGTCAGAATATTTTGGCAGTTTATTCTTCCGAACCAGTCCGCCTCGGCCGTTTGTATGGAAATTACGAGGAGAATATGGATTTACAATGTTTTGATTCAATATTTTCTTGCTTTGCTAACAACTTACCTGCTCTCTGAAAAATATTTATTTTTCGATTTAAATGCAGCAAATTCCAGAACGTAAGAAATAGTCATGAAACATTTAAGAATTTTTTTAACTCAAGCTTTTAATAAATGCACCGATAATACTCGTACAAATTCACTACAAAACTGTGTATTCTGGCTACACATTAAAGAGGTTTAATACTCAACAGTAGTGTACAATAGAACCTCTTTGTTTTAAAAAATCATAAGTCATAATAATTATTTAAAAGTTTTAACCTTCTTTATTTCAACATAAAGAACAGACAGAAAGGTAAGAAAATAGAAAAAGCTTTTTGAAAGAGGAATAATTTTTAAAATGTGGTTGCTAATGTTAAAAAAATAAATTGACACATTCGATGTCATAAAAGTGACAAGAATGAGCGAAAACTATTGGAACGGACATTTGGTAGGTACAAAAATAAAATATCGGTCAGCCTTGCTCTTTTTATGTCACACAAAACGTATTTCTGAATGTGTTATGAATTAATTCCGGTTTATTTACAGAAACACGTGAGCTAACGATTTAATTGAGCGACTGAGAAAAAGTTTGAGTCCAGGTTTTTAGTGTTCCGTACCTAAAGGTAAGAACGGAACCCCATTACTAAGCCTCCGCTGTCTGTCTGTCTGTCTCCAGGCTGTATCTCAGAAACCGTGATAGCTCGAAAGCTAACTTTCCAAAGATATTTATTTCCGACTATTACATCGACTTCTACAGAATAAGTACTTGGACAAGCCATAGATTTTGAATCACTTAAGAAATGATTAGAAAGTCCTCTTGTTCGTCGCTCACTTTCATAAACAAATGAGAGTGAGTAAACTTTCAAATGTTTTCTTTAATCACGCCAGTTATGTACGTTACTCTTTCACGCTCTAAATACTGATTCTTTAAGTAGAATTTAATATAGATAAAAACACAGGCTTTTTTATAATTTTAAATCGCGACACAATTATTGCGGGGAGCACCGCGGGCGTAGACGGAGAGACCAATGGACGTAGTCACATTTCCATCTCTTTTACTCAACAGCGAAAGAGCCATATGTAAAAATATTATGCGTGAAAGAGAAAGGTTTGTACTTAATAAGCAACGTCAGAACTTGAAAACTCGACACCAAAGCTAGGCCACTCGTATTAAGAAGATAAACTTTCTAATATTTACAGCGGTTGTAAATATTAATTTATTAATAACAGTGACGTCACTAAAGCATTCCGTTTACTCGAGTCACATGCTTTTAGAGTAATCCTCGGCTTAGTGCGACATGGCGCGGGCTGGTGGTCTGACCTGGGGGCTTTATCCACGAGATAAGTAAAAGTAAATTAGGAAAACCGCCGACATTTTGTAATGACGGCCATCTTGGGTTTGAAATTTATGATTTTACATAAATCTTAATATATATAAATCTCGTGTCACAATGTTTGTCCTCAATGACTCCTAAACCACTTAACCGATTGTAATAGGGTTCGCACACCATGTGCAGTTCGATCCAACTTGATAGATAGGATAGTTTGAATCTCAAATTATAGTCGCAATTTTAGTTTTGTGTTATAATTATTGTCTGTTATTATTTGACAGTCACAATTGTCTGTTAACTCCAAATGATTCTAACAGATGTCGATGCCTTTCGACTGGGTTGAGTAAGTAATCAATAGATGGCGCTGCTATGGTAAATCTACGAACGTGTCATATAAGCTACACTAATTTTTTTTTTTTCATACCCCTAAGTGAGGCAAAACAACGTTTGCCGGGTCAGCTAGTTAATTATATATGTAACCATGAATACACAATCTTTATACCTAACTATAATATTGTATATAACATTAAAATAATAAAATTACATTAACAACAGAAAAAAAGTCAGGACAGCCCGCCATCGACCGCGCCCGGTACAAAGGTGCCCAAATCGCTGGCCGCGTTTCCACGCTGAATAGCGATGGCAATCCTCTGCACCAAGTACGATCGAGAACGGGAGTCCCCCGTCTTATCCCTCAGTCTTCGGCCAATTTCCTCCTCATAATATAAATTTACTAGCTGACCCGGCAAACGTTGTTTTTCCTTAAAAATAGATATGCAGTAGCCGATTCTCAGACCTACTGAATACGCATATAAAATTTGGTAAAAATTAGTCAAGCCGTTTCGGAGGAGTACGGTAACAAACACTGTGACACGGAAATTTTATATATAAGATGATAGTGGTATACTAATATACTAAATAATACTAATATTTCATACTAGCTGTGTAGTGTTTGCATGCATTAATTCGAGATAAAACATAGCTCGGACGACCTCATTGGCGTAATGGTTACCTTGTCGGACTGGCAATCAGCGGGTCCCGGGTTCAATTCCCGGTACTGCCAAAATAAAAGAAAGAACGAAAGAACACATTTATTTCAGACACAGAAGACACATACATATTTTAAATACAGGTGTTAAATATCTATAAAGTATGATATAAAGTAGAAATGGTTTAGATATAGATTATCCAGCCGTGTGTGAAATGTGTCCTAATATTTATTTATAATCCTGCGTCTAACCTTTATGTGTAATACAAAATAGTACCTACCATTTAAAATTTCAAATAGTAAAGCTATTTACCTGAACACTAAAACTAGTAAAAGTTGTAATTACCAACTAACGCTGACAAAGGGAAAGCTTCACAGTCATGCTAATACTTTACAAAACATTGGAATTGATGTGATTTCGAGATTCAAGAAAAACAACCACGAAAACTCGTACATTCGAGAACGGGGAAAAACTTTAAATCAAAATATAAACAAGTAATTTTTTTTTAAAATATCTTTTAGGGTAAAAAACGGGACCCTATTACTAAGCCTCCGCTGTCTGTCTGTTGGCCGTAATAGCTAGAAAGCTGAAACCTTCACAATATATGTACTTCCCGTGCTACTATAATAAGAAACACTATTTTTTTTTTTTTAATATTATGGGGGTTCTTTTTACAATAAACGTGTTTTTTCGTATTTTTTTCCTATATTTTCAATAACGGTAGCTGCTAGACACATAAAATTTTCATAAATATAAAAATGCATATGAACTATAAAATTAAATTATAAAATATAAATAAAATTTATATTTAAGTGGGGCTCCCATACAACAATGGTACAGAACCCTTTATGCGCGAGCCCAACTTGCACTTGTATTAATTTTTAATGTTAAAAATAACGAAAAAAAATATTTTTATGTTTAAAATAACGAAAAAAATTGCATTTTTTTCAACCGTTTTCTAAAAAAATAACTTTTTTTTACTGGAAAGTTTTACATTCCCAATTGTATATAAACTAAATTTTATCTAAATTGTGACTGGGTTTTAAGCAAGTTGGTTTCTAATTATTACAAAACAACTGTTTCATATTAAATTATTGGTGAAAGATTTCATTGCAAATTATTTGTCCAGAAGTATTAAACAACGATTACAAGGAGTTGCTTTAGTTTTCAGTTACCTACCGTTTGTATATGTAAGTCAGCGAACTAGAAGAAATAGAATAGTAACTTGGCCGATAAAATGGTTCCACCGTCCACGCGTAAAATACCGCGGTGGGCGGGGCAAAACAGCTACCCGCGCGGCTAGTATCGATGGCGTGACCTTTATGCGACAAATCGCGTGTGAGCTTTGTGTGTGTGTGTGTGTTTCGTTGGGATAGCAGTATAATTGTATGCGTACTACTACTACTACTATGATGGCTCGCTAACCCCAAAATGGATCCTGGCCTCCGACACCAAGAGACGCCACTTTTCTCTATCCTGTGCTCTCTCTGGGAAGACCTAGTGCAGCAAGACCTGAGCGCACTTCATGCCACAGACTGGCAATTGTATGCGTAGATGGTTTCTAATTCTAAGCGGCAATTGTATGGAGTTACTCTTCCGTTTATTCTATTTCGCTGATCTATGTAGATATTTTTCTCGCTATTTAAAGCGGTGATCTCAACATTAGAAAAGCATTGGATTTAGTTCATCGAAACAAAACAATAGCAACTAATCCGGGATAGAGCAGATTCAGAACAAAATAATAAACAAAGTAAAATGTTAACGTAAAACACATTTCGATCATAAATAGTAAGCATTAAAAACTTCATACAGTTTGTAAGAACCAAATCTTAAAATAAATAAATATTAGGACACATTTCACACACGGCTGTTTAGCCCCATACTAAACCATTTCTAGTCTGTACGAGTATTATGATCGCTAACACAAAAACTGATATACTACATATCCTACTAATATGATAAATGCGAAAGTTGTGTGTGCATGTTTGTTACTTCTTCCCACTCAAACGCCTGAACCAAATTTGATGAAATTTGGTGTGAAGATAGGTTGAAAACTGGATTAAAACTACGCCCTTCTTAACGAAAGGCGATCACACGCCCGACTCAGCTGCCATCGCTTTGTCCTTGCAATTAATTAAAAAGGCCGACCACCTCGTCAATTTTAAATTATTCGCTTTTGACAATATTTAGGTGCACGAGAATATTTACCGCAATCAATCTTCTGAACGATACTTTACATGTCATGGAGACAATACATTTTATACCAACCCCTCGGGGGTTAAGGCGTGCGCACAATATTCATTATTATGTCCTTTATCAATTGTTTTTATTTGGTATCCATTTATTTATCTTACGTTTTAAGTTTTTACAATATATAAAAAACTAGAACGTCCCGGCTTCGAACGGGCTATAAAATAATCCAAATTGCAAAGAGAAACAAAATATAGCCTATGATACTCAGGGATAATATAACTTCCCAACGGTTAAATAATTGTTCAAATCGGTCCAGTTGTTTCGGAGCCTATTTCCGTCAAACAAACAAACAAAAAATCAAACTTTTCCTCTTTGTTATATTGATACAGTAATACCCCGACTTACGCTACCTCGACTTACGCGAATTCGGAGTTACGCGATTTAATTTTCTCGTCTATTTTAACGTTTTTTGTTTGAAAGCCGCGCACTTCAGATTGTGTTTATACATTTTATTAATATAGTTTGTCATTATCTAGAATTAAATTAAAATTTATTTCGTAAATTATTGTTTTATATTTCCTAAATTATAGTCTCCGGTCCCAATTAAACATACTTTGTATGACTTTATAGGTATGTATTTGCAAAATTATACCCCGACTTACGCGAATTCGATTTACGCGGATAGCGCTCGGTCCCACCTATCGCGTAAGTCCGGGGTATTACTGTATTCACTAGCAGCCAGTCCCGGCTTCGAATGGGCTATAAAATAATCTAAATTGCAAAGAGAAACAAAATATAGCCTGTTACTCAGGGATAATGTAGCTTCCCTACGGTGAAACAATTTTTCAAATCGGTCCAGTAGTTTCGTAGCCAAACAAACAAACAAAAAAAAACTTTTCCTCTTTATATTTTGGTATAGATATAGATTTAAGCTTCTTTGTGTGCACGGCTTTACCTTGCCGCTGTTATTAAAGCGCTTTAAAGCGCTGCTCTACATAGAGATTATAATATTATAACTAGCTGACCCGGCAAACGTTGTTTTGCCTTATAAATTAGTTCCATTTAATAAAAAAAAATTAAGGATGAACTATCTTTATCACTTAGGGGTATAAAAAATAGCTAGTAGCCGATTCGCAGACCCACTGAAAACGCATATAAAATTTGGTAAGAATCGGTCAAGCCATTTCGGAGGAGTACGCTAACTAACATTGTGACATGAAAATTTTATATATTAGATAGAGAGATGATTATTCTTTGACAAATTGTGTTAATGTTACGAGTAATCAACATTAAAGGCAATGTGAATATAGCACAAGTTACTAGATTAGTCCAATAATAATAAACTAGATACAGTAAAAGTAACAAATAAGTCTAAATATTTTTTTACTCAGTACAGCTAAACATTTGACTAGCAGGGCGCGTAAACTTACCGAGTTAGCAAAACTCTGGTTTAAGATGGAGCATGCCTAGTCTAGAATATTTGTTGTCAAGGAGGCCAGAACACAACTTGAGGTACGAGTAGGTACCTAGGCAGGAACTAGAAAACGCTACCACCATGCCATGGTTTCCTTCGCCGAGAGCTCGACCTCATTGGCGGAATTCGAACCCTCTACCTGCAGGCTAGTTGGCCACATGTCCGACTGAGCTGACATCACTTCAAATTATATTTTCAGGGTTCCTCAATAGAACTCTCAAATTCAAATTTAAATTCATATCATTTATTGCAGAATTAAACTAAACTATATATAAAAATGTATTTATATATAATATGTATGTATGTATGTATATGTAGTATATCAGTTGTGTTAGCAACCATAATACTAGAAATGGTTCAGTATGGGGCTAACCAGCAGTGTGTGAAAGTGTCAAAAAAAAATGTGTAAGATTAGGTTATTACAGGTTATTATTATTGGTATGTCCCTCACACTCTTCGCCTTTAGGCATGCAATATTAGTAAAAAATACACAAGAATGTCAACTTAAAATTAACAAATACTCACCTGAATTCTAATCAATAATCAATAATTACGAAATCATTTACATTCATTCACACACAAAATAGCACAACAACTCTCACAATTTCGTTGTGTCCGTCTATGCAGCCGTCCGTTCTTTCGTCCGCCCTGCGGAAATAATCATGAAAGTTTTTAATACTTAGGTAATTTACTTTAGTATTGGTTATTCAAATTAAAACTAGCTTTTTTTCACGGGACTCTATTACCAAGACTTCGCTGTCTGTCTGTCTGTCACCTCATGAACCGTGATATTGGTTTTTAGAGAGTTGCAATTGTCACAGATAATAATATACATAGTTTGCTTTGACAACAAAATACTAAAGTAAGAATAAAGTAAAATTATAAGGAATTTTTCAAACAAGAAATGTGTTATATTGTAACTTTTTTAGATTATGGTACGGAACCTTTCAGTGAGAAGCATTTAGCCAATTATTGTTAATCTGACGTACTATAAGAGCTTAATTTCATACGGTCTTACTAAACTGGCTAAAGCCTACTGATATAACAAATGCAAAAGTTTGTATGTGTGTGTGTGTATTTTGTCAATTCTTCACGCTTAAACGGCTGAACCGATTTTAATGAATTTTGGTGTGAATTTAGGTTCGATCTTGGATATATATTATGGATAGGCTACTTTTTATCCCGAAAACAATAGTTGTTCCCGTGATATACGCAAATAACTTCAAAATCTATGTTACTCCTTCAGGTTCAAGCGGATAGACCGATTTTGACGAGATATACTATGAAGATAGGTTAGACCTTGGAAACAGATAGGATATTTTTTTATCCCGGATTAACCTTTGTGGTCCCGGATTAACGCGGGTAACACCGCGGGGCACAACTAGTTATCAATAAAGGATAGTAAACATAATATTACATATGTACTAGCTGACCCGGCAAACGTTGTTTTTCCTCACTTAGGGGTATGAAAAATAGATAGTGTAGCTTATATGACACGTTCGTAGATTTACCATAGCAGCGCCATCTATTGATTACTTACTCAACCCAGTCGAAAGGTATCGACATCTGTTAGAATCATTTAGAGTTAACAGATAATTGTGACTGTCAAATAATAACAGACAATAATTAGCAATAAATTAAAATTGGGACTATAATTTGAGATTTAAACTATCCTATCTCTCAAGTTGGATCGAACTGCACATGGTGTGCGAATTTTATTATAATCGGTTAAGTGGTTTAGGAGACCATTGGGACACGAGATTTATATATATTAAGATTTCCTGTGTTTCCCCACTGTTGTTTATTCCTAGGTACCTGTAGTAGGCACAACATTCCACCCGTTGGAAGCGCGGTCGCGGTTCCACTCCGCTAGACAGCTAACGACTTACGTCTGCCACAGTGCATAAACAATAACAGTACCTCATGTACTGTTTTTATATTAAACTAGCTGACCCGGCAAACGTCTTTTTGCCTTAATAAAAAAAAAAAAAAAAAAACTAATTGTACAGTAGCCGATTCTCAGACCTACTGAATACGCATATAAAATTTGGAAAAAATCGGTCAAACCGTTTCGGAGGAGTACGGTAACAAACACTGTGACACGGAAATTTTATATATAAGATAAGATGTAAAAAATTGAAGCAAAGTAATCCAAACATTATGGTGCTATAAATAGTTTAGATAGGCTAAATAATCCTTTTTATACGTTATGTAAAACATTTCTACAAAATCCAAATGCGTGTATGTACACTGCTATTTTGTTATAATACTTCTGTATTATAGTAAAGATAATTTACAACGTTTTAAAATAGTTTTGCTTTTTATGATTTCGAATGTAATACCACCTATATAAGTATGAGTATAAGTATATAGTTTTCATAAGTAAAGTACTATAAATAATTACTTTTATTAATTACCTTTGATAAAATTGTATACTAATGTAAAACAAAAATTAATCTTATAAGTATTAACTAAAGTAAAACTAAATCTAATCTAAAAAAACCAGTGCCAGAAAGAGTGCCTAAAATGGCAGCCGAGTGGCCTCTTTGTATAGCAACGCTAATACGCTATTTCATAAGTTAAAAAAATTAATGAAAATTCATTAAGTTTTCTAAAAAAAACATTCACTCATTTATTTTTGCGTAGAAAACAGTCACACTTACTTATTATTAAGTAAATGAGCTATTAGTGAGTGAGTTATTAAGTAAATGTGACCGTTTTCTACGCAAAAATATGAAGATGCCTTACGTGAACAGTTTACAATATTCACTCATTTATTCACTATTATTAAACCTTGTTGTAACCATTCGTACAAACATTTTAAAATTCAAGCCAAAGTTCCTTTACTGCTTATACTGTTACTGTATCATGTTATAAATACGCTATTTCGAGCAAGTGTTGAAAACCATTTACCCAAGTGTGATTCCAGTGAACCAGGATCTGCGCTGCGTCAGATCGCTTGTTCAAAAATTGTTTATATTATTGCTAAAGATGTTTCTAATAGAAATAGCGAGGCGCACCTGGCGGTAAGGGAAATAGGCCGAAGAAAATAAATGTTTATTGGCAAACATAAGCCCACTCTATTCGTTTCCACTGCTGGGACTCGACTATTTTCACGAGGAGAAATACAGAAATCCAGAAAATAATACTCATAATACTTATTTAGAAAGAAGAAAGAAAGAAAGAATCATTTATTTTGTGACACGAACAACTAAGTAATACACAAGAAAAATAAAAGAAAAAGACAACATTTACGTGTCACAAAACCGGCCCCAGTCAGCGTGTGCAGATTGCAGCAAGCAATCGGCGCTGGTCTTCCGCTGGAGCCGACCGGTGACGACACATACGATTATTATTTATTGGTATGCAAAGATGATATACACGTCATTACCACACATTATTGCATATTTATATATATTATAATACAATAATATTTTTGTCAATTCTAATATGTATAAAAATAATTAACATATAATTAATTATAAATTCGTCATAATCTATACCAATCAATAAAGAGGAAAAGTTTGTTTGTTTGACGCGATTAGGCTCCGAAACTACTGGGCCGATTTGAAAAAATCTTTCAGCTTTGGAAAGCTACATTATCTCCGAGTAACATAGGCTATATTTTGTTTCTCTTTGCTACTCAGATTATTTAAGAGCCCATGCGAAGCCGGGACGGGATGCTAGTATTGAATATAATAAAATTATATAATTTAATATAAATTCAAAAAACAGATCTCGAAAAACAGATCTTTAGTAGCTATAAATAACATTCGTTAAAGGCAAGTCACATTACAATAAAATACTAGTTAGATTGAATAAGCTTACAAATTTTATTAAATAAATATTCAATACACAATAGCACTTGTTTTCCATATCTATTAAATTTAATGCTTCTGTTGCAAGCCTTAATAGGCTAAAACATGGTGAGAATTATCTTTATAACATTATTTCCATTATTATGTATTACCCGTGTATTGCGAAATATATATTTTTTAAATTTAAATTTAAAATACCTATTACTACTTTTTACACATGAATAACGATTCTGCAAGCTCTCCGTATTCATAATTCGCTTAAATTATATGAGGGACTACTATCACAAACTCTTTACTTACCGTTTAAAAATACTACTATTAAGATATATTATTATCTCCGGCAACTTGTTGTACATTATTATTTGTTGTAAAGTGATAAAGGTCACAGTGGCTGGACAAGTGCGGGTTGGTGGATGACAAATATTATATCATAAAAAAAAATGGTTGCCTGTTAAGTCGGTTTTACGGGCGAAGATTTTACGTGACAACGTCTGCCGCGTGCTGCGCGCGCGGCAGACCGATCATAGTTGAGTGGGAGAGAGACGCAAGGCATTCGGCGGGCCTCTCTCTCGTTCGGTGACTCATCGTAACGTTACCGGGCGTTACACTTTTTCATAAGTGACTCCCAGCCGCAACCTAATTTAAGACGTTGTCACGTCAATATGGATATTGTAGCCTTAAACATGTCGTTTTCCTTAAGATCTTACTTATTTCCTCATCGTAAAGAGAAATCCACATATAACCTGAAAAATAAGTCATCGGTGACCGCGATTGAACGCTTTTTATAATGTTTATTAATTAAGTGTATTTTTGTCGTCATTGGGATTTCTTGAGAAATATGAGTAAAGAAAATTCCGTGACACGTTTTTCATGTAATTATACTGTATTTATTCTAAATAATATATTTGTATTAAAATGTAATATGTATTGTTTTTATGATCACTTTTTCCATGGCTCAAAAGAATAATAAACTTTTTTTCCATATTTTTAAATCGGATTAATAATAATAAATATCACATTTCACACACGGCCGGTTAGCCCCATACTAAACTATTTCTAGTTTATGTTATGGTTGCTAACACATCTGATATACTACATACACGTTTACTATTTAAGTTTTTCTTAAGTATTGTTATATTTATAGACGCTAAGTGAAAATACCAAGAAATCTTTTTGGCCTTCTGAAATCCATTTGACTGACTTTTATCACTTGCTTCATTATGTAAGATGGACAGACAAATCGTGATGCCTTTATTTAGAGTTTTGAAGTACTACTATCTGTGTATTTATTTATTAGCACTCGTTCCGACGAAAGTTATTCCAAGCGCGTTTACGATAATATATAAATAAAGCCATTTATTCCCCAAAAACTTAAAAAACATATAATGGGTTAAAGAAATCTATGTTAGTTTTATATATATATACATTCTTCTGTTGTAAAATTAAATATTTAGTGTACTTCCGCTGTGATCCGAAATCCAAATTAAGACAAGTAAAGGAAAAATCAACTAAGATCAATTAACCAAGCTTAATTAACTTAGATTAATTAACTAAGATCAATTAACTAAGATTAATTAAGATTAACGTTACCTATCACAATTCGGAGGTTCTTAACTCTCTTAACTCTACACGTGTTTCGCCTAACCACAAGGCATCATCAGGAGATGCTGACTCTTCGAACGACAATTATAAGCAGGTGCGGTGAGCGCGGCGCCTCACTCTCGACTTGTCGTTCGAAGAGTCAGCATCTCCTGATGATGCCTTGTGGTTAGGCGAAACACGTGTAGAGTTAAGAGAGTTAAGAACCTCCGAATTGTGATAGGTAACGTTAATCTTAATTAATCTTAGTTAATTGATCTTAGTTAATTAATCTAAGTTAATTAAGCTTGGTTAATTGATCTTAGTTGATTTTTCCTTTACTTGTCTTAATTTGGATTTCGGATCACAGCGGAAGTACACTAAATATTTAATTTTGTCATCTATTTACAATGGATTTCCGCAAAGTAACGCCTGAGTCAATAAGTTATTTACATTCTTCTGTTTATTAATAACAAATTACAATTGATTAAAATACTATTATAAAGATTCTTGGGGCACCCACTTAAGAGTGTAGGCCTCCTCCATGCGTTGCCAGGACATTCGATCTTGAGCTAGCCTAGTCCAAGTACTTTCTGCTGCTTCTTCGATATCGTCGCGCCATCGTCTGCGTGGTCGTCCTCGTGGTCTAAGATCTTCTGCTGGGTACCAATGAAGGATACGCTTTCCGTTACTAGCTCAAATTAGTAGCGCATGTAGCTTGGCTACAAAAAAAACAGCTCAGTAGGAAAACGCCTGCTTTTCAATCTGACGGCCCCTGGTGCGATGCCGACTCGACACCAATCACTTGTTTTTCAAGTTATGTGTGGGTTACGGAAAGTCTCCGCAAGAGATTTAATAAATTTGAGGACTATAATATCCGAAGACATGTGTCATCATTTTTATTCCCGGATTATCGCGAGTAAAACCACGAAAATCATTTAAGTAATGCGCGAGGTTATCCCTTAATAAAACTTTAATCTATCCTACTAAGCTATTAAATAGTTTAACTTTAAGATAAACTACTAATTATAAGCGAGTGTGGCTCGGTGGTGATAACGTCTGCTTTTCAATCAGACGGCCCCTGGTTCGATCCCAGCCCTATACCAATGACTCGTTTTTCAAGTTATGTGTGGATTTGCACTCGCTTTATGGTGAAAGAAATATCGTGAGGAAACCGGCATGTTTGATGACCACAATATCTGAAGACGTGTATCATCCGCCAACCCACACTTGGCCAGCGTGGTGGATTATGGCCTATATCTCTCTTCTAGTTAGAAAAGGCCCCGAGTCCCAGCAGTGGGAACGTATAGTGGGCTGCTTATGTTAAACTACTAATTACGTAAAGTCTCAAAGAAAGTGCCCATTAGCGCATTTCTTAATGCCTCTATGAAGTCGCGCATCTAGTAGGTAATAAAATTAAATGAGTCAGTAAAGATTTTAAAATATGCATTCTCTAGCGGAGACCCAATAAGTTGCAACAGTCAAATCACATGCAACAATAACTGTTTATAGCCAGCACATGTACCGCGTGCAATCATTTCACATGTGAACCGTAAAATTATAAATATTATACATACACGCTATCTTACTGTTAATACTTATACTCGTATTTAGGCCAAGATATCTTCTTCTTATTAGGCTTAGTAATAGGGTCCCGTTTTTACCTTTTAGGTACGGAACCCTAAATACGTTTAATTCCGCGTTAACTTCCAAGCTATTTTCAACTCTAAATGAAGGACGTTCAAACACGAACCAGTTTTATTATTTTCCCACCGACAGTTTAATTACCTCTTATCTGACAGCGCTCTGCGGTTACATAAATATGTAAGCCATTGTCTACACGTACACTTCTCACGAGGTCAAGAACACACTTAAACAAGTTAACAGTTAAAAATTCTAAAACAGTATCCCTAGTATAAAAAGGGAGTTTGGCCCGGTGGTAATAACGTCTGCTTTTCAATCAGACGGTCCCTGGTTCGATCCCGGCCCCACACCGATGACTTGTTTTTCAAGTTATGTGTGGATTCGCACTCGCTTTAGGATGAAGTAAAACATCGCGTAGTATATCAGTTGTGTTAGCAACCATAATACGAACTAGAAATGGTTCAGTATGGGGTTAACCAGCCGTGCCGTGTATATAACTTTACCAAAAACTAAATCTATTAATTTACTATTAAATTAAATAAATCGTTTTTTAAAAGTCCGTGAATGACGATTTTTGAGGAAACAAAAAAGATAAAGAAAATAAAAGAAAACATACAAGAACTTCCTTTTCAGTAGTCGGTTAGAAAGAAATTAAAAGGAACATGTATAGGAAGATTGTTAAAAATGCATTGATTAGATTTAACTATAATTATATTTCAAGTTGTTACTAAATTTAGTTCGGGAAAAAAGTAGCCTGCCTATTGCAAAACCAATGTTCATCAAAATCGGTTCTGCCGTTTGAGTATTAAGTAGTATCAAACATCTTCTTAATATATATAAATCTTGTGTCACAATGTCTGTCCTCAATGGACTCCTAAACCGATTAACCGATTATAATAAAATTCGCACATGCAGTTCGATCCAACTTGTGAGATAGGATAGTTCAAATCTCAAATTATAGTCGCAATTTTAATTTATTGCTAATTATTGTCTGTTATTATTTAACAGTCACAATCATCTGTGTAACTCCAAATGATTCTAACAGATGTCGATACCTTTCGACGGGGTTGAGTAAGTAATCAATAGATGGCGCTGATATGGTAAATCTACGAACGTGTCATATAAGCTACACTATCTATTTTTCATACCCTTAAGTGAGGCAAAACAACGTTTGCCGGGTCAGCTAGTACTTATTTAAAAACTAGATCTGTTAAGTTCACCGCACTGTAGCCGCATTCGAATTCCGAGATGTAATGTAAAGAATATTTTAAGTAATATTCTCTTTACCGTTTGCCGCATCCATCTTTTCCTTATCTTCGACCTTTTCTAAGTGAAAACGAATTTTCTATTTTTTAAGTCCATTTCCAGTATCGGACGAGCAGGGAGTCTACTAGGAGGCACAGTTATATAGTCGAAGTTCCAAAAATCCGCATGATGCGGTCCGCTTTCACATTGATTGTGCGGATAATTAAACTCTTTGCCGAAATCCCTTTACCCTCTGAACTATAACTTCACTGTCTTTAAGGCGAGAGTGAACCGGTTTCTTCTAGGCAAGCGAGCTCCATCCACACCGCAACATCGCTTAACATCAGGTGAGTTGCAATCAAGCGTAAGCATATCGTAAAAAGTTAAGTTATGAAAGAAAATAGCTTAGATTTTTTCACCGGTTTCCCAAAAAATAAATTTAAAGAAAAACCCTTAAGTCGGCACGTTAAAAGTAACTTAACTGGTAATCTTCTGAAACTTAATGAGAACAAATAATGAAAGGGTTCCTTTGAGAAACGTCTTGTTACATTTTAACCGACTTCCGAAAAAGAGGAAGTTCTCAATTCGAGGGTATTTATTAATTAATTTATTTTTCATGTTTGTCTACTTTAGAATTTTGTCATTTACCGTTTTTGATAAATCTTTTTTGATTGGAGCATACCCTTTGCTTCCCGAACGATTCGGTACATTTATAGCAACAGTCTTTTTTTTTTCAATCGAAGTTGGTTTTCAATTTTTTTATTGTGCTCTTGTTGAAGATTTTAATTACAAATGGGTAGAGGTAGAGTGAGGTGTAAAATTAAGGAATTTAGCTAGATAGGAGGCCTAATTTTAGGCGAGATTGTTTTGTGACTGAAATTGACAGAAATTTAATACGTGAGCTGCCTCCCTAGACAAGCCGCATTCGTAAAGCTTCAATTTTATTATCTTCTTCCTCGTATGAGCTAAGTGGCCAAGCTCTGGTGTCGAGAGTTTTCAACCCACCCGAAGGCCACTGACTCGGCTTAACGACTGCTTGTACTAAGACTCACAGCCGAGACCTACAATTTAACGGGTCATGCGACCCACGATAGTGCCGAGATGAAAATGACACTTTAAAAGTGCTAAGTGCATGATCTCCTATCAAAACACCGTCCGCATCGACCGTTGCTTAGCATTAATGATCGTGTCAGATCACCTTAGATAAATGTTTACCGTCAAATGACGTGAAATGTTTGACGTAAGCTATCGAAAAGTTCTGTCGACAGCTTTTGTGTACATACATTTCCGTTATTGACGATTGACGATACCTAAAGCGATGGTAACCTGCTTAAACCCTCAGCCTCCATAGACAGGCAGCATTCGCTTCAAATATCACTAGCTAGCTTCCTTCGCTTCGGAACTGTTTACGCGCGCGTCCGATTAGCAATTGACCGGTCATTGAAAATAGAGTCATTACTACTGAGTTTGAGAGTAGTTGGTTAATAGTTACCCCGAGCATCCAAGGTAAAGCGTTCTGCAGGTCACATCCACAAACACAACACTCAGCTCAGGGTCAGGCAGAGAACACACGTGACTTCGTGAAGACGAGATCGCCCGCCGAGCGACGCTCACTAACTGAGATCTGAGAGTACCTGGGCGGCGCGCGCTTCCTTTCCGCCAACTCGGACCTATTCAGCAAGCTCAGTCATTATGCTACAGAGCTGGCTGCTACTGATTCTAGTTTCTTTAAAATCTGACATTATTAAAAAATGTGACATTGCAGTAATTTAAGCTTTGACATGATATATGTAAATAGTAGTCATTAGTTCGGACATGACAAGATTAATAATAAAACATCTTCTTGACATTTTATACAAATTACATTCATTGACACAAAATAGAATTTTCATATTAATTTAATTTTGGCGGAGCAGTGAGGCGAAGAAATTTGTCCACGAGATAGGTCTTAGGTTAAATAATATCACCGGTGACTCCCGCTCCGGGTCGTTCTTGGTGCAGAGGTTGGCCATAGCTATTCAGCGCGGTAATGCAGCGAGCGTGATGGGCACCTTTGCACCGGGGGCGATCAGGGGCGGGTTATTTGATTAGTATTAGTTTTGGTTTTTAGTGTGTGACATTTAATTTTTATTTTTATTATGTAGTTTTATTATTAATCTTTATTATTGTGATTTAGTTCTTAAAAATTATATAATCTTAATAAAAAAATATTTGTAAGTGACGTGCCGTGTATGACAAAAGTAGTCATAAGGTTCATAAATGATTTGATTTTGATTTTGATTTGAAACCTTTAGTACGCATACAAGCAGCTTTAGTTGGACGACTTTTTAAAAAAAAAACTATCTGTTTTGCCGCGTAGAAAACGATCACATTATTATTTTACATTATTATTAAAAGTTTGTTTTTAGAGTTTCGTACCTAAAAGGTAAAAACGGGATCCTATTACTAAGACTCCGCTGTCTGTCTGTCTCCAGGCTGTAACTCAGAAACCGTAATAGCTAGAAAGCTGAAACTTTCACAAGATATGTATTTTCCGTGCCGCTACGACAACAAATACTAAAAATAAAAAATATTAAGGGGGATCCCCATACAACAAACGTATTTTTTTCGTATTTTTTTGCTATATATCAGTAGCTATAACAGAATAATCAGTATCAGTAGCTATAATAGTATATAACAGTAGCTGCTATATACTTAAAATTTTCACAAAATCTATAAAAGTATATTAGCTATTAAATTAACTATAACATTTAAATATAACACATATTTGAGGGGGGCTCCCATACAACAAACATACGAGGTTGGATTAGAAAACTTCGCAGCCTAATACATAAATACATAAACTATTTTACTGTAACCATGACAACCATGTCACAACTCTGGTTGTCAAATCGTCAATTTCTATCCCAATTGACTGTATTTAAATTAGGCTGAATTTTGTGCAGCGTTTTTAAATAATTAAATTAAGAGGCTCTCATACAACAATGGTGCGGAACCCTTCGTGCGCGAGTCCATCTCGCACCTGGCAATTATTTAACTGTAGATTTTACTGTAGCTCGGCGAACTAATGTGCTCTGACGCAATCATCGTCAATCGTCAAGCAACGGTCGATGTGTACAGCGTTTCCATGGACAACACGTTGGATGACTAAACTTTTTATAGGTCCCGGTCGTTAGCTTTGGTACAAGCAGTCGTTTAGCCAAGTCAGAGAACTTCGGGCGCCTTGAAAACTCTCGACCTCGTACCTATGTGTATATAAACTCAAAATTCTTTATTCATAAAATTAAAATGTACGTGTCAAATACCTTTAACAAAATATAATATTTTATATACTTGTACAAATGTGTAAAATTATGTACTACTCCAGTGCAATTTGTCATTTGTAGCTTACCTTAAACTAACCTTATAATCTTGTGTGTAGACTTTAATATTTTAAGTCCTTTATTAGTTAGTTACTACTACTTGTTATTTCCTTTTTTGAAATTGTTTGCCTAGGTTAAGGAGGAGGAGACACTGTGCTTCACAACACAGGACTTGTCCTACAGTGAAGCACAGGGTAAACCTTATTCTGGGCGGGGAGAGCAGCGGCATTGCGCGAAGCGGTCCTGCATCCCTGCCCCCGTCGTGAGATGGGACACCGTGAGGTTGTGGTCGGTAGTGATGGCCCTTCTGGCTGTCGAGTCCGACATACCCCGCCCGCCTCCCCCAGGCTGTAGCGGGAGATGCGTAAATGCATTCATTTCCTCACGAAAAAAAAAGGATAAACCTTGTTGTTGTACAATAATAGTATGTATAAGATGATTTTGTAAAAATATTCTTCTTCATTATTGTACACCACTTTATTTGGACAAATGATCTTTTTTTTTTATACAAATTTACAACGTAATATAATTTCATATTAATTTGTGTAATGTAAAAAAGTCTTATAATTATTTCGAAGCTTGTGGTTAAGACTGTTCCCACAAGCTATTCGTAACCGTTGATGAGAATTTTACTATTTTATCTTTCTAGGTGGTTGCGAACGTACTGATTAGAATTTTTTATCATACAAATATGTTGCGGTTTACCATGATACGACAAAATTGAAATAACTGCAAAACTTTTCGATAAATAATAATAATAATAGTTAAAAAAAACTTAAAAACACGCTTATCTGGCCGTTTTAAGTGGGTCAAAATCGCGCTCAAAGAAGTCAGTTACAGACAAACATACAAAAAAAAAAATACAAAAAAAAAAATGGTTGCCTGTAAAGTCGGTTTTACGGGCGAAGATTTTACGTGACAACGTCACGATACCGATCATAGTTGAGTGGGAGAGAGACGCAAGGTATTCGGCGGGCCTCTCTCTCGTTCGGTGACTCATCGTAACGTTACCGGGCGTTACACTTTTTCATAAGTGACTCCCAGCCGCAACCTAATTTAAGACGTTGTCACGTCAAAATGGAATAATTTTATCAAATTAGTGTATTGTCATCGGTCTATAATAAATCTACAAAGTTTCAACGAAATCTGGCCGTTTAAAGTGGGTCAAAATCGCGCCCAAAGAAGTCGGTTACAAACAAACATACAGGTGAAGCTAATAAAAAGCGTGTAAAAACTGTTTTTTTTATTCCAGTGAAGTCTAAATAATATTTTGAATTGATATTTTTTTCTGTTTCGACTCTAGCAATATTTTTAGGTCTGAAGAACTACAAAACTATTGTACGTTGTCAGTGTCATTCATTCATTCATTCCTCAAACACTCTTACAGACATCGCACTTGCATAACTGAACAGAAAATTTACACATTTAAGAGAGATATCTCCTACAAACGCAGGGTATTGTAGTGGTAAGCAGTGCTATTTACTTTTTTTTAGAGTTCCGTACCTAAAAGGTAAAAACGGGACCCTATTACTAAGACTCTAGGCTGTAAACCGTAATAGCTAGAAAGCTGAAACTTTCACATGATATGTATTTCTTGTGCTACTAACAACAAATACAAAAAATAAAAAATATTTTTCAAATATTTATGAGGGGGGGGGGTTGCCCCATACAATAAATGTGTTTTTTTCAAATTTTTGGCTATATATCAATAACTGGAGCTGCTAGACATTTAAAACTGTCACAAAATATACAAATGTATATTAACTATCAAATAAAGTTTTACAATTTAAATAAAATTAATATTTACGGGGGGCTCCCATACAACAATGGTACGGAACCCTTCATGCGCGAGCCCAACTCGCTCTTGGCCAATTATTTTAGTATCCCACTGTGAAAGTTCCTAGAACCGCATTCCATATTTATATCAGAGTAATGTCTTATATTATAGTCTAGTCAACAAGTGCCTTTTTGGTCAACTTTTTTCAGCAGTCTCCGAAAATTATGATTGAGGTGTCATTCGATTCGGAATGGCATCTAGATAGTTTTCGAAAAACAATGAAATTCCGATGAAAAAATAAAATAAAAAAAATAAAGTTTTTGACCACGGATTATTGTTTATTGATCTGTCCTGTAGGCACCTGAATTTTTTCAAATTTTAATTTTCATATTAAATAAGTTTAAATAATATTTATTCATTCAAGGCCGAAGGAATGGCGAGGCTGCTGAAAAAAGTTGAACAATAAGGCACTTGTTGACTAGACTATTATACATAGTAAGCATAATGATTATGTTTTCTAGTTATAATTATATTTAAATTATCAGTAAAGCACAATGGAAATAAATATATCAATGTATTTATATAGCGAAGCAGAAGTAAGTGAGTGTGGCTCGGTGGTAATAACGTCTGCTTTTCCAACGGCCCCTGGTTCGATCCCAGCCCTGCACCAATGACTTGTTTTTCAAGTTATGTGTGGATTTGCACTCCACACATAACTTGAAAAACAAGTCTTTCGGTGAAGGAAAGCATCGTCAGGAAACCGGCATGTTTGAGGACCACAGTATCCGAAGACGTGTGTCGTCTGCCAACCCGCTCTTGGCCAGCGTGGTGAATTATGGCCTATATCTCTCTCCTCGTGAGAGAAGGCCCCGAGTCTCAGCAGCGGAAAGTATAGTGGGCTGCTTATGCTATTTATTTAGCGCCTGTAGCACAGCTAGCTAAAGTGATCTGACGCGATCATCAAAGCTAGGCAATGCAACGGTCGATGCGGACGGTGTTTGGATGGGTGACCATGCATAAGACTGTCATTTTTCAAGTGGCATTTTCATCTTTTCATCTGGGTGGTACCGTGGGTCGGATGACACGTTAAATTGTAGGTCCCGGTTGTTAGTCTTAGTACAAGCAGTCGTTATGCCAAGTCACAGGCCTTCGGGCGGCTTGAAAACTCTCGACACCAGAGCTAAGGTAGTCGTAATTAATGAAGAGGTACTCTGCCTAGTACAAGAACCAAGAACCATATTAAATACAATAAGCATCATATGTATAAACGCTTTATTCATCACTATTGTTACAATTCGTAGCATACAGACAAATCATACAATTGAAAATAAATTATAAAATTAAAAACTGATAAATTATAAATATGTATTAATAAAGTAAAATTAATTAAAACCAACACTGATCTTATCACATGACACACAATTTGTAAAAAAAAAAACAATTTAATAATAGGGTCTTACAACTTTTGTAACAACCTTAATAACTCTGTATAATGTCCTCTGTTGCATTACTAATTGTTTGATTTTGAAAGTACTTTATTGATAATAAATTATTTTGACGTGATAACGTCTTAAATTAGGTTGCGGCTGGGAGTCACTTATGAAAAAGTGTAACGCCCGGTAACGTTACGATGAGTCACCGAACGAGAGAGAGGCCCGCCGAATGCCTTGCGTCTCTCTCCCACTCAACTATGATCGGTCTGCCGCGCGCGCAGCACGCGGCAGACGTTGTCACGTAAAATCTTCGCCCGTAAAACCGACTTTACAGGCAACCATTTTTTAAACAATTATTTAAATTATTATAATTTGTATATACTGCATTTTTATTATGTACAAGATACACTTAAATATACAAGGATTTTTTAGGCTAACAGCACCTTTTAAAAACTTACGTCTAGGTACTCTCTAGGTTACTGACGAAATCTAATTAAATCTCATAAAATAACAACTAGCTACTAGTATTTTAAATCTATTGATTTTATATACGTACCTACTACAATGCTAACTCATACGATTATGGCTGATTTACAGGTTATGTTAATTGCCTATTACTAAGTATTTTATAAGAACAGTTTCTTAATAAATATATATTTTTATTTTATTATTAGCATTACCAATTGAGTTTGAGCTTTGAAACGTTTTCTTTTTTCTCAAACTAACAAATTTGATTCAAAAGTTACATCTATGTTATATGTTGTTATCTATGTTTTACATTTATATTGATAGAATACCCTAATAACACCAAAGACTCCACACTTCACCCACAAGAATGTAAGATAACACACACTGTATAAGTAGCAACAATTTTCAGTTTGATGGTCAGTACATTCAGTGTCACAGACATTCACAAAATTTCACTAAGTGTGCTCTAGAAAAATAATTTTTTTTTAATTTGTTCCTAAAACTAGTATCGGTAAGTCATACATTCATAATAATATCAGTTAAATTTTAACAACTTCCATTTAATCATGAGTACCAGAAGCAAATTGTATTCAACGATTGAAATAAATAATTACCAGAAATAAACATTTCAGATTTAAATAAGGGAAACACTTAATAAAGATTCCTATGAAATAAGAACCAAATCTTTTTTAAGAAACGTTTAAAAATAATCCGAAATGGTAAATTTTGTAACATTTCTAAAATGTAAGGGCAGAAAACAAACCACGTTCAAATTTACTTTCCAAATTGTTGCGAGTTTGATAGTCGAGTTGTTAAACTATTTTATTTTACGGGAGTGAAATGCAAACACGAGATTAGAATGGTTTATATCCTAATTACCCTCAAGTACCCAGAGACAAGCTAATAATGACATTAACCTATAGAGTCACTTCTTTCAGCGATGTCAGAATCTGGTCGTGGCTTGCAAATAGTGAACGTGACGAAGTCCCACTCGTACGAGCTGGACGAGGCGGAGCTGGCGCAGCTGCTGCTGCGTGATGACGTCAAGGATCTGCCGGTGGTGGTGGTGAGCGTGGCCGGCGCCTACCGCGGCGGCAAGTCCTTCCTGCTCAACTTCTTCCTCAGATACCTCTACTCACCGGTAAGGTTCTTTAAGTAAATTATAGTATCGGATTCATACGCGAGCTGTTGTTGATCTGTTATCTAATGTTTCACCTCAGTTTATCTTAGGTTTGACGAAAAATATGTAATGCTTTTGAAACGTTGCAGCAATCAGCGCAGAAGGATGGCTCATGGCTGGGAGAAGACAGCGCGCCGCTGGCTGGGTTCCAATGGCGTGGCGGCATTAAGGCCACCACCATGGGAGTACTCATGTGGTCCGAGCCGTTCATCACTACTCTACCATCAGGAGAAAAGGTATGGTTTCTCCTCAATCTTATTTCATAGTCTGGCATGTCGTTATTTTCGGCAGTTATAAACAATTATGTTAAAAGCATTTATCACAAATAAACTACGCACTGAGATGAGACTGACTTATGGCTAGAAATACAATTGTCTATTATAGGTATGATTGTGTTATAATATTATTTCCTGACGTAAGAATCTTAATTATATCGAATTAACTTTTTCTTCTTTACTTAATTTTTTTATGGTTTCCAGGTGGCAGTGTTGCTGGTGGACACGCAAGGCAACTTCGACAACAAGAGCACGGTGCGAGACAACTCGACAATCTTCGCGCTCTCCACGCTCGTGTCTTCCATACAGATCTACAACATCTCACAAAACATTCAGGAAGATCACTTGCAACACTTGGAGGTAATTGGTTATATAAATAGTGATTGAAGATCTCTGGTTTGACTTTCCAGAGCCCAAATAATGTACCTACGGCCAGTTTGAAATAAGCCATTGTCTACCGTTTATCGTTTTCTAGTTGTTCACGGAGTACGGCAAGCTGGTGAACTCTAATAACTCCGAGTCTAAGGCGTTCCAAGTGCTGGAGTTCCTCGTGAGAGACTGGCAGTTCCCTGACGAGACTTATCCTTATGGACCAGTTGGGGGAGAAAATCTACTGCACGAAAAACTTGAGGTTTGAGTTATATTGTGCTTGAAAAAAATATACATGTAGAATTACTATGCTTTAGATTTTGGGCTATTCTTTTTGTTGACGAGGGAGAAATTTTCAACAAGATACGATGGGCTACGATGGGGGCGCAGCCAAGTTAGGTGGGATATGTACCCACTTAAACGCCGTAAAATGGAGTATTTTCAAAGAAGTGTTTTATCTTCCTCTTGAAATCATTTGTATGCAAGTTAGCTACTGCCTGAAGTAGCTTGTTAAACAAGTTTATCTTCACCCACATACCTTGATTTAGCACTTTTGTCAGTCTTACATTTGGTGTTGTTAGCAATTAGTTTGGTCTATCATAGTTTCTGAATGTGTATCTGTGCAGTTATTTTATCATAAAATTTTATTTATCGTCATATATCTCTAACAGGCTGTTATATAAATACATTGATATTACGGTCATAATTTTGTGTTTTTTAAAATATTTTCGAGCTTAGGTACGTTTCCTTAATCCAAATACTATTCTAATTGCATTTTTTTGTGATCTTAACACTCTTACAATATCACTTCCATTTCCCCATATTGTAATAGCATATCTAATCATTGGATGTGTGAAGGCATAATACACTAACTACATGAATTTCTCATCTAAAACAGATTTTAATTTAATTAGCGCATAGTTTGCACTTGCAAATTTTTTACAAAGTTTCTTTATGAGATTTACATGACTTATAGTATGGTCAATAGTATACCCTTGGAATACATTTTGTTTCACATTCGGATTATATGTTTGCACGAACAAACGAACAAATTTACCCGTTTGAAACCCATTGGACGTATATCCAACGTTTGGAACCCGTTGGACGTATATCCAACGTTTGGAAGCCGTTGAACGTATATCTAACGTTTGGAACCCGTTGGAATATATAACCAGCGTCTGGAACCCATTGGACGTATATCCAACGTTTATTAAGTAACCGTTTGTTTGTGCAAATGTGTGCAAATGTGTCTTTTTACGATCAATTAAACAATATTTTATATTAACTCTAGATCACCGATGACCTTCCGAATGAAATGAAGGAATTGAGACAGCACATAAAGTCAAGCTTCGAGAAAGTTTCTTGTTTTTTAATGCCTCACCCTGGATTCAAAGTTATTGACAAAGATTTTAGTGGACAAATCAAAGGTATTTATTAAGGAGATAAAAATTTATACACACATTTTTCTATTGCGTCATAACTAAGTATTTTTCTTCAAAAATCTTTCTTAACTACTCAAAGTGCTAGGTTTCTAGATTCCATATTTTGTTTATGTTTTTAACCCATTATCCTTATCTTCCAGACATTGATTTGGACTTCCGTACGCAACTAATTAATCTGGTTAACTCAATATTCAGTACAACAAAGCTTGTTCCAAAAAAAATCAACGGTGAACGAGTGAAGGCTCGCGAGCTGTTCAACTACTTCAAGACTTACATGGATCTCTTCAACAGCGGGGAAATTCCAAATCCTACTAGTGTTTACGAGGTATGTGACCTCAAATTACACTCACTCTACAAGATTACGTCATAATCCGGTATGATTTGAATATATTCACAGGCAACTGTAAAAGCTGTTCTACTCTCCGCCGAAGGAGAATCTCGTGATGTGTATGAAAAAGGAATGAGTCTCGAGGCTGGAACCAAGCAACCCGCAGTACCGACGGCAGACCTGGAGTTTCTGCACCAGAAATATTTAGCAGAGGCTGTTGAATTCTATAACAATAAGAAGAAATTGGGAACGCCTATACAGGTGGCCGAATACCGCAAAAAACTTATCAAGGTAAACATGCGTATATAATGCAATTTATGTTAGGTACATCAAGACCATCAGAACATAATATCACTATCGGACTCGCAGGGAACCACCAAGGAGGCATCGGTTTATGTTAGGCACGCACTATGCGATTATCCTCCACCTTTGTTGACCGAATCGCTTACTTAGGATTTCCTTTCCAAATTTCCTTTACCTTTTTGAAATTCTCCCCTAGATAAGCGCGCTCTACTGTAGACCACAATATCTCGTACCATGAGGTGAATTGTGGTCAAGCGCTTAAACATTTGTAAACGAATGTTACAGGAGCTGATTCAACGTCAACCGCAGTACTTTCAGAGCAACTTGTCAAAGATTCATTCTGCTATCGAGCGAGCAAAAGAGTCTTATGAAAAGAAAATACAAGACATGTGTCTTGATAAGCCGATATGTGTGCATCCTAATGATATAGAAAAGATCCATCAAACAGCTTTGGACGCTGCTCTTACGATATATGATAGCCTGGTAAAACGAGTCACGACTAGGAACGATGAAGATAAAGCTAAATTTATACAAGTAAGTGTAATATATACATATGCAACGATGTTTAAAAGAAAAAACCCTGTCTCAAAATGTCGACGTGCTTACCTTGTGACACGTTTGATTATGTGCTAGTTTAGTTTATTGCCTGCAGTTTTGACTACGTTATAAGAGAAAAAAGTAAGTTTGTATCTATATAATAATATGTTCCGAAATCGTTTACAAAAACAATCGCAGCCATCAGCGCCAACCATTTGTAATGCGATTGGTACGATTGCATTATTTACGAAAACAATAATATGAGTACATAGGTATTTTATTCTTATTATGCTAAAAAGTAATTTAATTCTTACAATAGTAATACTTATGTAAAATTTCAGTCTGATCAGATTAATTATTCAACCGTAATGAGATAACAAACAGACAATCAATGGCAGAGTTACGAACGTTATTAAATTTTTATTAATAGCTGAGTAAGTATTACCTACTATAACAGACGTTGTCTTGCACGACAATTACTAATAAAAAAAAATACCATTATTATTCGTTTTATACTCGTATTTTTTCTCGCATAAATCCATAAAAATCCTTTCTTATTTTATCTTTTAAGTTATTTACCTTCATTTCAAAATAACACAAAAAAGAAAAAAATCTAAATCGTAATGCCTTGCTTAAGGAAAACAATGGTCTTTTTTATACAAACAAATAGGACAAACGGCTTAGTTTCAGTTATATATGCGTCATCAGCCATAGCTACTGTTACCCTACTGCTGGGTATAGGCCTCCCTCTACATGCGTTATTTGCTTTGATCTTTGAACTTGTGATTTTGTTGATATCATAGAACAATCTCACGCTGATCTTTTATGTATAAATTAAAGGTCTAAGCTTTTTTTATAACCAATATAATAATGATATAAAACACTCAACTAAAACTTAACCTACAAAAGTCCAGGGGTAAAGGAAAAGGTGCCCAAAATGCTGGCAGCATTGCCACGTTGGATGGCAATGCTTAGTTTCTGATCGAAATAAAAGCTAGCATTCTGGACACCCGAAACCTCTACCAGCCGCTTGGCAAGTTCAATAAATTCAATAAATTATTGCCATCTTATGGAACTTATCGTAAAATAATAGTGGTTAAGAAAAAAACAATCTTGGCTGTAGCGCTGAATATGGTTGAAATAAATTAAATTGGTATTTTTGTATAACAAAGCCCTTTTTTTATTACAAACAGGGATTTGAAAAACAGCTCGCATCGTTGCGTCTACAGAACGAGCAAAGCAACAGTCTGATGGTCAGCATACTGAAGGTGGAGTACTGGCAGAAGATGCAGAACAAAACCTCCATAGACCCGCCTCTCTCAGAATATGACTTTAGATCAGAGCATAACAAAGCGATGGCGCAGGCACTTAGAGACTTCGGCATGAGACGGACCATGCCCGATAGTTATACTGCAGATGTTTACAAACAACAACTTGTTAAAGTAAGTAGTAAGAATAAAATTGAAAACATTATTCATTTTGCTAAACAAAGACATAACATATTATCATAATAATAACATATGTATAGACGACGTCGTTGGCGTATATAATATAATATATACTAAAAATAGTTTAGTCTTACCAGCCGTGTGCGAAACGTGCCTATTATTAAATTTACTTCTACTTAGCATATCTAAATTAAAAGATCCTTAAAAGTACGTTCGTTGTTCTAAAATATGTTTTCTTTTTGCAGAAAATCGAAAGTGCATTTCGTGACTTACAATTCATAAATAATTATAAACTTTTCGAGATAGAAAGAATGAAAAGAGAAGAAGAAAGACAAAGAATTCTAGAAGAAATGTTGAGGCGTCAACGTGAAGAAGCATGGAGGAGACAGGAGGCATGGGAGAAACAAGAGGCAGAGAGAAAGCGCCGAGAGGAGTCTAGATGTTATATTATTTAGTAGACTAAAAGATGCTACTTGTTCTATACCAACCGTTTGTGTAATTCACAATGAAATAAAAAAAATTGAAGCATATTTAGTTTTTATTTTCGAAATACTACAGGGGTTTTAACCAGTAGTATAAAAATTGATTATTCATATTATACATGGTGTTTCTGAAAGATGTATTAAATAAATAAATAAAATAAAAGTATTAATTACTTATACGACACACACCTAGAATATATTATTTAGAATACAATTTACAAGGTTTCAGTATTCTGAGTCATAGATCATAGTTCTCAAGTGATCGCTAGAAAAGTCAAGCGAACACGAAATTTAAAAGTTTCATCCCTTCATTATGATTGAAAATGGCCTTGACTCGAGGAGCGTATACGCGTGCTTGTTGCGTGCGAACTGATAAGCGGTTAGTGATGACTCGTCAGGACTGCCATTAAAACAAATAGAAAATAATATTTTTCATTGAAAAAAATATGAGATTTGAACATATATTGTTACCTGACTCCATATATAATATGTATAAAGAGTTTTTAATATTATACTTAACACCCTTAAAAAAGACCTTATACTATGTACCTACTTTAATTTTATATAAGTAGTTGAAAAGAATCAAAAGATATTTGTATTTTTTACATTTATTTTTATTTTACAAAGTTAGACTATATCAACCACTTTTTAGTTTTCTGTAGAAATATCTACCGATGTTTGTCATAGTTTAACTACTGGTTGAAATACATATAATATAACGTGTGTTGCATTGTTTCGCATCGATTCAGTACAAAATTAGGCAATTTCAACAAATTTTTAGTTTTTTATGTAATTGTCTACCGAAATTTCCATAGTTTAACTACCGGTTGAATCTAGCTATATATTTAACGTTTTGCATTGTTTCGCATCGATTCAGTACAAAATTAGACAATTTCAGAAACATTTTAATTTTTTCGTAAAAATACTTATCTACCGAAATTTTCATAGTTAAACTAACGGTTGACTCTACGAGTATATGTAATATGCAATATTATTAGTATTAGTTGTTTATAACGGCTCGGGAAATACAGCTTTTTAGCTAAAACAGTTTCTGAGATAGCCTGGTGACAGATAAGCAGACATACAGACAGCGGAGTTTATCAATAGAGTCCTGTTTTTACCTTTTAGGAACGGAAACGTAAAAAAGACATGTCGTGAAAATATTTTTTATTATTTTCATTATTATTGCAAGTGGCAGGCACAACTTAAATGAGCCATGCACCATTGTGTGACCACCCACTTCGGCGATGGGCAATATGTTATCAAGGAGCAGTAAAAGTAATGAGTGGCTGAGCGTGTCAAGACAAGCTCTTGGCCATTTTTTAAATATGAATGTCATATCAGAGATCAAACACTGATCGCGAGGCACTGAAGTTTGCAATAATTACCGATGAAACCTAGGTAGCGCTGCAAATCGAGCTTGCAGCCCGGTTGCTGCGAAATTCCGCAACTCGCTTCAGTACATAGTCATACAACGATAGTAGATTGCGTGACCTGAGTGAAGTGGTACGAATAGATGGCGCTACGTGCATCGAATGATACATTGATCGATTGTGATTGTGATACAGTGAACGATTTTTAACAAGAGTTTATAGTCATATTTCATATATAAAATTTTCATGTCACAATGTTAGTTGCCGTACTCCTCCGAAACGGCTTGACCGGTTTTTACCAAATTTTATGAATATAAATATAAAATGCGTATTCAGTAGGTCTGAGAATTGGTAACTATATTTTCCATACCCCTAAGTGATAAGTGTTGTTCACCCTTAATTTTTTTTTTTTTGATGAAATTTTTTAATTTTAATTTTTATAATGTGGCATTACAAAAAATACATACAGCCATTTTGTTACATTTTATCACCAACCCCTATTTTTGTATGGCCACATAAGTAATTTAATCATTGTTCATCCCGCTCGATAACTGATCAATTCTACTCTTTTTAACTGTACTTAAGGCAAAACAACGTTTGCCTGGTCAGCTAGTCTATACTAGTTATTTAGTGTAAATAAAGTATATTTTTTTAACTGTATCTTATAAACCGTGATAGCTAGAAAACTCAAATTTTCACAAATTATGTATTTCTTTTTCCGCGTGATTGTGTATTTCTATATGAAAGGATACAATAAACGTGATTTTCAGGGTTCTGTACTTAAAAGGTAAAAAACGTTACCCTATTACTAAGCCTCCACTGTTTGTTTGTCTTGTCACCAGGCTGTATCTTGGAAACCGTGATATCCTGAGCTATATTCACACTTAATATAATATAAGTTAAGTGTGAATATAGCTTATATTCACACTTAATATAATGTATATATTTATAATAAGAATGTGGAAACACATTCTTATTATAAATATATACGATATTGTGAAAGTTTCAGCTTTCTAGCTATTATCGTTTCTGAGATATAGCCTGGAGACAGACAGACAGAGAGACAGCGGAGTCTTAGCAATAGGGCCCCGCTTTTACCTTTTAGGTACGGAATCCTAAAAATATATTTAATGGGGGCTCCCTTACAACATTGGTACGGAACTCTTCAGGCGCGAGCCTCTTGTCGATTTTTTTTAATTTAGTGAGGCTATTCAATGGCGGTTGAAGCGTTCCCATAGGCACGTAGCTGGTCGCAACCACAAGAATGATAACAAACCGGGTATAAAATGACGATATGGTTCCAGTACACATCAATGCGGGCGATCTGTCCGTGACAATCGGTTAGTTTTACAATAATACCAACTAACTACTACAAATAATAAGCTATTCGGTTAACTTTTTGGAGTTTACATCAGTTGCATTATACAGTAAGTTTTTTATTGTATTTTATTATGTTTTTGATTACTTGAATATTTGCACTGAATTCTAAAAACGTGTCAAACAGTGATCAGTGTCTCTTCTCTTCTCTTCCTTCTCTTTTTGCAATAGAATGGCGAAGTGGGAATTGAATTTTGCTCCACTGCACTCTCCAAAATGTATCCGATAAAGTAAAGATTTGAAACCTTTAGCTTATGTTCAAGGCATTCTATCCAAGATAGAATGTCAAAGTTGTTCTTTTTTTATTTATTTTTTACCATTTACATGGGTGAAGCCCTGGTCAGTACAGATTTCATGTATTCGTTGTTCGAAAGCCGTTCAGAGGTCAATAGTTAAGTCTGTTCTTCTAGAAATGTCGGAATCTGGTCGTGGCTTGCAAATAGTGAACGTGACGAAGTCCCACTCGTACGAGCTGGACGAGGCGGAGCTGGCGCAGCTGCTGCTGCGTGATGACGTCAAGGATCTGCCGGTGGTGGTGGTGAGCGTGGCCGGCGCCTACCGCGGCGGCAAGTCCTTCCTGCTCAACTTCTTCCTCAGATACCTCTACTCACCGGTAAGGTTCTTTAAGTAAATTATAGTATCGGATTCATACGCGAGCTGTTGTTGATCTGTTATCTAATGTTTCACCTCAGTTTATCTTAGGTTTGACGAAAAATATGTTATGCTTTTGAAACGTTGCAGCAATCAGCGCAGAAGGATGGCTCATGGCTGGGAGAAGACAGCGCGCCGCTGGCTGGGTTCCAATGGCGTGGCGGCATTAAGGCCACCACCATGGGAGTACTCATGTGGTCCGAGCCGTTCATCACTACTCTACCATCAGGAGAAAAGGTAGCGTCAAAATTATCTCAATATCAAGTGTTTCGTCTCATATACATTCAACTACACAAATTTGAATTTGCCAAAATATCTGACATGTGTGATTTCCAGGTGGCAGTGTTGCTGGTGGACACGCAAGGCAACTTCGACAGCAAGAGCACGGTGCGAGACAACTCGACAATCTTCGCGCTCTCCACGCTCGTGTCTTCCATACAGATCTACAACATCTCGCAAAACATTAAAGAAGATGATCTGCAACATCTGGAGGTAGCTTTTTTACCAACTTTCTGTGGGATTTATCTGTAACACATTACGTTTTATATTCAGACTATTCTATAAAACAGCATTTTGAAAATGAAAACTTTTCTTATTCCAGTTGTTCACGGAGTACGGCAAGGTGGTGAACTCTAACGATTCCGAGTCTAAGGCGTTCCAAGTGCTGGAGTTCCTCGTGAGGGACTGGCAGTTCCCCGAGGAATTCCCTTACGGAGCAGTCGGAGGGGAAAGTTTACTTCGTGAAAAGCTTGAGGTAACTAAATATATTATAACTTTGTGAATCGTTATATCTCAGAAACAGTGGCTCGAAAGAAAAAAAGTATTGAGACACTTTTTATAGATCATTTTAAGATCTACAATTTATGTCCGATGTACTTTTATGATAAAACTTACCGTTTTGCTGAAAATTGCGAAAAACTCATTTTTTTGACCCTTGACCTTGAATATTTTTTTTCCTTAAACGGGAATGATGGGGAACTTGGAGACATTGTTTATAATTATGTTTTAAACAACTTCACTGAAATTCAGCTTGTTGGGACTTTATATAACTTCACCCTAATTTTTTGGTCTAAATTGACCAGACTATTATTATATTAATACTAGCTGACCCGGCAGACGTTGTTTTGCCTTAATAATTATTTCTAAATATACAGTAGCCGATTCTCAGACCTACTGAATACGCATATAAAATTTGGAAAAAATCGGTCAAGCCGTTTCGGAGGAGTACGGTAACAAACACTGTGACACGGAAATTTTATATATAAGATATTATTTTGTTGAAAATAATGTATATAAAAATACAAAGATTAAGAATTTATTTTACCTCCATAGTTTTTTCTTATTATGAACTATTTTTTTTATTATCTATATAATTAGTGTCATCCATACCAACTAACATAACATAGACTAACAAACATAATAGTCGCTCAACCTCTTGTTGAAAATTGATCACAATCACAATCGATCAATGTATCATGCGATACACTTAGCGCCATCTATTCGTATTTTCTTCACTTCACTCAGGTGACGGAATCTACTATCATTATAAGACTATGTACAGAGGCGCGATGCAGAATTTGATTGCAGCTAGGCTGCACGCTCGATTTGCAGAGTCATCTAGATCTCTTCGGTAATTATGGAAAACTTCCGCGCCACGCTTTATTGTCTGGGAAAAATCAATCCTCTCTAGTATTTTGATCTCTGCTAATAAAAATACACTTTTAGGTTACGGAAGATGATTCAAAAGAGATGAAGGAGTTAAGAGAACACGTAATGTCAAGTTTTGAAAAGGTTTCGTGTTTCCTAATGCCTCATCCAGGATTCAATGTGCTCAAATCTTCATACTCTGGAAATATTGGAGGTAAATTACAAAAGTTTTCATACAATTGTTAGAAGAAATATGTATAACATATAGAGTACGATTATAGCTATTATAATACTCGTATGACTCACATTGTTTATCTCTCATACTTAAGATCACATATTTTATCTGTGCACAAACTTAAGATCACATTTATATATCTTCAGTATCAACGGCTATAATTAACGTATTCATATTTACTTTAACTCAAAATTTATTTACGTTTTACAGATATCGATGCTCAATTTCGATCTCAACTGGTCAATCTCGTTAATTCAATATTCAGTCAGGAAAAGCTTCTTCCCAAGACGATCAATGGCGAACAAGTAAAGGCTCTGGAACTATTTAATTATTTTAAGACATATTTAGAACTCTTCAACAGTGACAAAATTCCTAGCCCAACTAATATTCTCGAGGTATGTAATAGGAAATTATTTACTTTTAGTTACGGATATAATTTGTAAACGTGACTACAATATAAAGTAAGCAAGTCATTATGAAAAATCCTACAAATATATTCTTTCTCCCGTCGTAATTTAAAAAATAATAAGTATTTGACAGCGTTTTGTTAGACTTTTTTACATGAACATTATTGTTCCAGGCAACTGTGAAAGCTGTGCTACTGTCCGCTAAAGGCGAAGCGCGTGATGTATATGAGAAGGGGATGAGCTCTCAGGCTGGCCCCAAGCAACCCGGTATACCAGCGGTAGATCTCAAGTTCCTGCACCAGAAATACGTTGATGAAGCTGTTCAATTCTATAATAATAAAAAGAAAATGGGTACGCTGGAACAACAAGCTGAATATCTTGATAAACTTTCCAAGGTAGTAATGAGATTTTTATTTATTTATCTCTCTAGGTATGTGTGGCATATTTTCTTAGATATATGTATATATTATGTGTAGTAATTTTAACTAGAGTATGTGTCATCAGACCTTGATATTGTACCTAATTGAACAATATGTTACAGGAGCTTAATGAACGCTTACCGCAGTACGTCCAAAGCAATCTGGCTAAGTTTCAATCTACCGTCGAAGAAGCGAGGGTATCTTACGATAAGGTGGTACAAGAGATGGCTCACGATCAGCCAATATGTGTGCACCCTAAAGACCTAGAAAAAGTACACAAGACTGCTTTAGATGCTGCCATCAAAACTTATGAGGAGTTAGTGAAACGAGTTACCAAAAAACATGATGACGATAAAATTAAATTTATTCAAGTGAGTTTCTGGTTTGGATTAATTTTAATACCAAAGTAGTTTAATAGGCTACTTTTTATCCCGGATTCCTTCGGATATCAATCCATAATGTTAAACTGTCCGTTAGAGTTTCTTTCTAATCATTGTCGTTGTGCAGGGTTTCGAAAAGCTATACGACTTATTGGAACAAGAGAATGAGCAAAACAACAAGCTGGCTGTAACCACACTGTGCATGGAGTACTGGCAGAGAATGCAGGCTAAAGCTTTACAAGATCCACCTCTATCGGAGGCAGACTACATGGTAGAGCATAAAAACGAATTGGAACAGACTCTAAAACACTTCGATTCTAAGAGGGCTATACCAAGTCAGTATACTGAAGATGTTTACAAACAAAAACTGGCCAAGGTTAGTAACTGATAAAATAATATAAAAGATATTGTAAAAGAATATAAAATAAATAAGAAAAACAATACGTTAAGTAACGCTTTAGACAATTGATTAAAAATCCTTATTATAAAAAGGTTTTGCGTTAGTTACCAGTATAACCCAGTGCATTTTTTACTTCTCTATCTATAATTTGTCATTCAACTAAAAAAATACACTGAAATTTTGTGCCTGATAAAATATTATGATAGGAACTAAAAAAAATATAGTGTGTTCGATACCAGAATACGAGTATAAACAAATATTTTATTACAGGCTTGCCAGGATAGCTTCGTTAATCTTAAAAGGATGAATAACAGTAAGAACAAGGAAAAAATATTCAATGCCGTACAGGTATACGATCGATACATGGAAACCTTTTTAAATGGCCAGTCCAAATGTAGGCACCCCGAAGAACTATCACACTTACATACGCAGGGAATTTGCCGCGCTCTCACTTCCATCCGACCAGATAAGGATTGTTACAAAGGATTTGACTATGATGATGATGACGAACTAACATTGAAAAGGGTAATTATAATCATATGTTTTACAATACTGTACATAGCTTGTGACTGACGGACATGGATGACATGGATGAAGGTACCGGCTGCAAGACAAATGTGTGCTTGGCTATACCACCAGTAGAGAAGAAAACAATGAAGGATAATATTTATAAGCGTGTTGTCTTTTTTTGCAATTAAGTCACAAAGGCATTATTTTGAGTGAATGTTCATAATTAGTTGCAATAATTAATAGTACTACTTCTACTAAGATGGCTCACTGACCCTAAAACTCCATCACCAAGAGACGCCACTGGTGGCGATTCAGCAGAATGAGACGGCACGTCTGCACCATAGTCAAAATAACTAAAATCACGTCAAATGTAGAAAATATAAGCGACTTTAGAGGGCACTCACTTGTATCACCTCTAAAACTGCCACATTTGACGTGATTTAAGTTGTTTTGTCTGTGGTTCTGAACGTGCCTTTTTGGCCACCTAAGATGAAAAGAGACGGGCCTTCTTTAAATTTAGTTTAGTCGTGTGTGCCGCTGATTCGCCACCAATCTTGTCTCTCTTGTACTGTCTCCTGCATGTAGCATCAAGTGCGATCAGCTCTTGCAGTGCTTGAACTTTTCAGCAATACTTGGAGCGACTGACTGGACGTCAGCCAGCTGGACGCCCCAAGTATGCTCACTACACCACCCGATCCTCTCCCATTCTTTCCACATGGCCGAATCAGCGAAACCGATGCTGAAAATTCTGCCTATGATGAATAAATAATGGAAAAATTAATTTTAATATCACATACAAGTAACATGCTTCGTATTCCTATAGATGCTCGATCAACGCTACGCGGATTACAAGAAGAATAACGACGCAGCTAACAAGACCGCCGTGATCATGGCGTTCATGGCGTATGTCAATAACATGAACGACAAATGCAGATTCACTGCCTGGTGGTTCCTGATTGTACCCTACATAGAAAACGTGCAGAAGAGAGCCACCTTCCATGAACAGTCTAAGCAAAAGGCTTATGACGTGTTCTTTGCGCATAGAAATGAGGGTGAAAGTTACCCGAATGATACTTTTAAAAACAGTCTTGATGAGGTGATTTTTTTTTAAATAATAATTCACGAAGATACATCAGCTTGGTTAGTCAATAGCTCTGTTAATCTATGGTATATACAGTACAATACCGAAAAAATCATGTGTAGATGAATATCTTCTAAATCGCAATCATGAGCCGCAAAATAATATCTTTATCTTTAAGAATCAAACATGTCGTGGGTTCGATCTCCGCCAATAAATTGGAGTTTTCAGTGAAGGAGAATATCGAGGGGATATCATAGCATAGTGGTAGAATATCGAGGGGATATCATAGCATAGTGGTAGAATATCGGGGGGAAATCATAGTTGGTGGTAGAGCATTTTCTAATGCTCGCCTGACTTGCAACCATCCCCAAGATGAGAAATCTGGGTTAAGCACGTGACGGTGTTTTCCGGCATACTAGTATGCGGGTCAAATGTCTATCTGTGATGTTTAAAAAATACGTGGCGGCCTTTAAAAAGGCGGCATACATTACTGTTGTTGAAATAAATAAAAAAGATGCATTTGTTATCATTCGTTGTGGTCCCAATCGTCTAAACACAAGATACTTTTCAATCACAACACTAACTTGCCTTTATTATTTATTTTCAGATGATGCAGAATTATTTCGAGAATCATTACAAGGAGGAAATGTTGGAAAAAGTTAATTTGGGTGCTATCAAAGATGTCGTCAATAAAGTACTACAGACTTCTGCACTTGCCGGCGCAATGCCAGTAGCGCCAATGTAGAGTTGTACGCGTATTGGCTCATTTCTTATTATTTACTGACATAAAATAGTAAATCTGACAATTATTTTTATTTATATTGTGTCATGCAATTTTTATTATAATTTTTAATTCCATTATTATTTTATTTAATCTATGAATATGAAACTAACCGGAAATAAATGCATTTTCCACACATATTATTAGTTTTATTTCATTTGTTACTTAGAGCAGCCTATCACGGCTTCGCCTAAGCACCACTTTATTAAAAGATATATATAGAGATACAACTCTCCGGTAGCTACTGTGAAAGACGCTACCGAAAAGTGAGTTAAATATTCAGCGTTGGTGTCTACCTACCTGATTTGTACCGTGGTTGTTGCAACTAGGTTGTTGGAGTAGCGAGGTAGGGCAGAGGCTGGTGAAGAACACGAAAAATAGACGATAGAAAGCTTTCACAAGATATGTACTCGTATTTCCGGTACTGCTATAACAATAAATACCTACTAAAAGTAAAAAATATTAAGAGGGATCCCCGTACAATAAACGTGTTTTTTTCGTTTTCTTTTTATATATCAACTAGCTGTTGCCTGCGGCTCTGACCGCGTGTATATAGCTTTTCGCATACCCTGTAGAAACTACATATATCCGACCTTGTGATAGACTCAAATAATTCTATAGTATCCTATTCCCGTACCAATTTTATATAGTCATTACTTTGCCAAGATATCAAACTGTGTCGCATCTGTCATTCCGCATTCGATTCCTGAGATCTAGTTAACTTCGGAATTAAGCTATCATGGAGCGATTTTTTTACAATAAATGGGCTTGCGCTTGATCACAATTCACTTGATGGCTAGCGACATCATGATCTCAGGCGGAGCGCGCTTTTTTAGTACACGACGGTTTTTCCAAAATTCCACCCCGAAGGGGATATAAATGTTTGTACGAGTATGTGACTTCTTTGTTTTTGATCTAGAAAATTCATTTCATTTGGAATATGTTTAGTTTATGAAAAATAATGAAATATTTTTCTGGGGGTGAACTAATGGTTAGTGATGGGGGTTACTGTTTGTGTTGAAAGTTATTTATATATCAAGATAACGTCTTGAAAGTTACTCGTATAATGGTAGTAGTTTATTAAATGGGTAAAATAAAATCATGGAAACGTTCGCCAGTGGTGGATTAAGGGGGATACCATTGGGGTTGATAGTTTTAACTATAAGTATTGTGTTTATGAAATTAAACCCTTTAAAATTGGTATTCATTTATGTAGTTCACATAGTGGTTAGAGTATATATTTTTTGTCTTAAATGACGAGTAAAAACTAATAAACAACCAGTCAGTTTAGTTGCTGTTCGACGAAAAGTATGGTCGTGTCATAACGTATTCTAATTATTTAAATTAAAATAATGCCCTGAAAAAAACAGTCTAATCTGTCTTCGACTTTGGCTCTTACATTGAGTCTAAGGCTCAATCGGAAGCCAAGAAGCTGGGTATCCTCTCTATGGTATGGTGCGACGGTACTTCAAGCCGGAACAGTTGCTTACATTATATAAAGCACAAGTTCGGTCGAGCATGTAGTACTGTTCGCATCTTTGGGACGGATCGGCTAAGTACCAGCTAGAGGCGTTGAATTCGATTGAGTGGCGAGCAAAGGGGGTCATTGGTAGCGATGCTCTTTGCAAGGCAAAATTGCAGAATCTTGAGCTTCACCGCCCGGTGACCTTTCAGTTTTTTATAGGTTACATTTCGGTAAGGGTGCGACGGAATTACATGATTTACTGAGACCTACAATCTGGCGGTTTTCAAAGCAAGGGTGAACCAGGAAGAGTATTTCTGGGTAAGCGCGCTCCACCTTAGATCATAATTTCGCTAGACATCAGGTGAATTGTGATCAAGGGCAAGCCCATTTATTGTAAAAAAAAACGTTCCATGATAGCTAAATTCTGAAGTTAACTAGATCTCAGCAATCGAATGCGAAAGACAGATGCGACACAGTTTGATATCTTGGCAAAGTAATAATATTATAAAGCTGAATAGTTTGTTTGTTTGTTTGAACACGCTAATCTCAGTAACTACTGGTGCGACTTGAAAAAATATTTTGTGTTGAATAGACCATTTATCGAGGAAAGCTTAAAACAGGTTCACAGACCGGAGGTTAGTGTATATAGTACTTCCCATGTCCAGTGTATGTTTTGATTAAATTGAGTAGTATATTATGATAATGGTTTATTGGCAATATAAGTTTTTTTTTGGGATAGTTGTTTTTTTTACTACAGCCCATACGTGGGCTGTGGACTTACGAAGCAAATCCTATCAAAAAATCTCTTTGTAAGTCCACAGCCCACATATGGGCTGTAGTAAAAAAAACATTTTTTTTTGTTTTCGTTAACAATGACAGTTGTACTTGTATTTATCAGATGTCAATCTTTCTAATTATCGTTCCTAAGTATATTTTATCCTCAAAAAATTTAGAAAAATGACAGAAAACTGGTTAGACGACGCTGTGGCGGATGTTACGAAACACGTCGAGCGCTGGGTGATGCGCCGAAAGTAGCTACAAATTTAGCGAAAAAAGTTTCTCAAGTCTACAATGTTTGTGTAAAACCGTACTGCCTTGAATGTTTCATGATAGCTCACAAATAAAATGTTTTTTTCCAAAAGTTAAATAGTTTTTTTTTTTATAAGTCCTTTACTAAGAAAAAATAAACGCCTGTCTCCATGTCCCGCGACTTTTTTGTAGCTTAGGATTTATCCTGCCGAGTCCACGTTTAAAATAAGACATTCACCCAGAGTCCAGTTTAAAACACTCCTTTGAAATCATTAAGGCGGACAGCTCATATGCGGGCTGTGGACTTGTGACGCGGCCGGCGGAGCGAGGGCGCGGCCGCCAGCAGGCACCGGCGGCGGCGCGGCCCGCCCCCAGCCGAGTACTGCGCCATGCTGGCCGGCGGCACCGCCAGCGCTAGCCGGCTCAGCGTGCTCGGATCATTCACTTGACCGTACAGTAACAAGTAATAGTGCACGATAAGGCTACACTTGCGTCTGATTTCTAACGTGTAGATAGATACCTACCATGCCGGAAACGAAAATGGACGGGTACATGTACGGATAATAGCCATACATTTTCCTGTACACATATCTAGCATATTTGCGCTGTATACGTTCTATCATTAAGCTATACTTCTTTTCATACGGATCCCAAATTATGGCGTTAAATTCGAGTTTAGTCCGTACGTATGCGTTATAAAGCGCCATAGTAGCTTGAGGGTTGGTAAACTTATAGGAAGTCCGCATAATAAAGCCTAGCATCCTATATGCTTGTTTAGCCTGCATTTTTTATTTTACTGTTGCAAATAATTTAAGATCGTCTGAGAAAAGAAAGCATTTAGAGGTACTGACGACACTCGGCAAATCGTTCACCATTATCAAAAACTGCGTGGGACCGACGGTCGAGCCTTGGCTGACACCAGATCTAGTATAGTAACTAGCACTACAGAATTGGCCGCCAGCTAGCTGAACGTATTGCGAACGTTAGTAGTTTGGGATTAAATCCAATCAAAGAGCATTTCCGAAGCAATGTATCATTATCAACTCGGTCAAAGGCTTTTTGTAAATCAAAATATGCGACATCTAGTCGTCAAGAGAGATAGCTAGTTGCTGGACTATTCGCCTACTAAGTACCATTTCAAATAGTTTACCGAATACTGAAAGTACCGCAATGGGACGATATCTTCTTTATCCCCCCCCCCCCTTGTGTACCGGCGTGACGCGCGAGACCTTCCAGCTGGCGGGGTACACGCCAGTATTGATGGCGAGATTGAAGATATGTAGGAGAGGTTTGAGTAGCCTAATGGCACAATCCTTCACTACATAGCACGGTACTCCATCCGGCTCAATAGTAAATTGGGGTTTCGAACGTTTTATGGCAAGTACGAGGTCATCGACCCTAACACTCTGAACAGTTATATGAGAGGATGGCAAGCGGGTGTCCCCGCTCTGCGCGTCATAAACCTAAACTCGTCACACTCTTGCCGCTCGCTGCGTTGCCGCTTCACATAGCCCCAAAATGCTTTGGGCTCCCATATAAAATCTGATTCTATCCTCTTTATATAAGTATCATAAGCGTGATGTATTTGTACTTTAACAACAGTCCTATAATACGAAAACATTTTATAATTGAACTCTTTGTTATCACGCTTATATCGTTTGTGGTGGAAATGTTTATTTTTTATGTTACATACAATATCGCTTGTGAACCAAGTAGGATACGAGTAGTTATTATTTACAGTAAAAGATTTTTTCCGTGGTACAGACCGATCAAAACACTCATGAATTTTACTGTAGAACAATCCAACAGCAGAGTTAACACAATCGAGAGAAATAACTTCGTCCCAAGTTGTATTATCAATTAAGTCATACAAAGTAAACAAATCAGCTTTATAGAAATTCCAAGAGGATTCCCTTTGAGGGCTCCCGTTGCGTGCGCTGCGAAAACGGTTCAAGATATCAATAAAATACATAGAAAACAATTATTCCTCTCAAAATGATCTAATAAAATGTCCGGAACAATATATATCTATCTTTTAAGATCAACCCACTAGAAGCGTTTTATGGTAATCGAATGTGTTCGAAATTAATGCAACAATATTACCAGATATTTGTTAAAGTTGTATCGACATAATAATATTAACTTTTATCCAAACAAATGTGCTGTTATTTAAGAGTATTTATATTTGTGAACAAAATTGTCTGTGAAATAACTTAATTTTAATAAACATCTAAGAAGATATTACAATTTTAAAATAGCTCCGATATAACATTCAAACGCGCCTCATGATGCTGCGCATTCATCTATAGCCCAAACGGCAAGACCTAGGGATACGACATTTTGAGGATGTATTTGTTTTAGTAAGTAGACGTGTACTAAGAAAGGATTTTTTGAAACTCCAACTTTAAATAACAATTTAAAAATTTGAATAAATTAATGTGTAATCTAGACACTTGAACGAAAAAACCTCGGTGAAACACCATTGATATCTAACAATTTTTTTTCCAATCTCTGTTTTTATAAATTACGGTATAAAAGTTTAAATAATTGGTCTAAAAATTTTTCGCTTCGTGGAGCTGTTTAGGTACTTAATAAAGTTATGCAAAAAAAATATTAAAGTTAATTATTTTGTTAGTTATAATTTTTTTTAACTAACTAAAAATGAAATTTCTAAAAAATGTTATCAAATCAATTGTTTTTTGGTAATATATTATTATTGTTGTTGTCGCACCTGATAAAGGTATTAATTGACATTGGAAAAAAAAAATTTCGTCATTTGTTAAGATTTTTTTTATAAACACTATAATGGAATTTAAAAAAAATATTATCTTATGGCATAGGTGAAATGATGATTAAAAAAATAATTTCTTAAATCTTTTTTTTTATTGTTTATAATCGTTTTTTTTATATTTAAATTGTTTAAATAATTAATTAAGAAATTATTATATTCTTAAAAATCATCATTTATTCTTTTCAATGGAATAACAGAGAATTTTTTTTTTAATAAATAATTTAATTGTTTAATAACTTAACAAAATTTATTTTTTATTTTTTTATAATCACAACAATAGAATATTAGACTTAGTTCTCATAGATAAGCCAGATGACTGTTCAATATCTGCCAGCCTGCCATTAAGTAGGCTTGATGCGCATCACCCTCCCTTTGAACTGATATACCGGTGTAACATTGCCTCCATAATTGAATCATTAGATGCCGATAGATTTTGTTACTACAAAACTGATTATGAAAAGTGTATAATAGAGTTGAATGCAATTGATTGGGATACGTATGCTGCATCACTAAATTGTGACGATTATGTTCAGTTCTTTTTTACTAAACTGTATACAATAATAGAAAGTAATACTCCAAAAGTGGGACCGAGAAGGAACGACTATCCCATCTGGTTCTCAAAGGGACTTGTTAATTTGCTTAAATCTAAAGATAAGTATCACTCCAAGTTTAAACGTTATAAAAATCCTAGGGACTATGACATTTATTCCTACTTCCGAAATATTGTGAAATTGGAACTAAACAATTGTCATAAACTATATATCAAACGGATTGAGGATGATTTGATCACTAATATTAAAGCTTTTTGGCGTTACACCAAAAGTAAGAGGGTAACTAATGTTATCCCTAGCAAAATAAGGCTACATGACCGGGAGGCTAGTACAGGTGGTGATATTGTTAATCTATTTGCTGATTATTTTTTCTCAGTATATAAGACTACACCGAATGGTGATGTTTTTACTCCAGAATTCAAATCTGCCAGTTTTAGTACTTATACCTTACAAATTTGTAAGCATGACATTTTGAACAGACTCAAACGTCTAAATATCACGAAATCAGCCGGACCCGACGCGATCCCAGCAATCTTTATTCGCATGTGTGCGTCCGCTCTAGTTCAACCACTTTACGTCATCTTTTGCAAGTCCATATCAGAGGGTGCTTTCCCATCGCTGTGGAAGCTAGCGAGGATCACTCCCATTCACAAATCTGGTGATAAAACTGATGCCACTAACTACAGGCCAATCAGCATCCTTAGTTGTTTTTCAAAGATTTTTGAAGGTATAGCATACGATCATATTTACAATCATTTAAAGCACCGGTTAAACCCAAACCAACATGGTTTTGTTGCAGGTAGATCAACGACAACTAATCTTCTTGAATATACCACATATCTTAGTGCCGGATTTGACTCCAGTGTTCAAATAGATAGCATTTATACTGATTTTTCAAAAGCATTCGACCGCGTTGAGCATTTTATATTATTAAAAAAATTAGATCACCTTGGTATTCATGGAAGTCTGCTGCGATGGATTAGTTCTTATCTATTAAATAGATCTCAACTGGTATCATTGTCTGGATATGATTCTGTACCATTCTTAGCTACCTCTGGTGTTCCGCAAGGTTCTAATCTAGGTTCTTTGTTATTTTTGGCATTTATAAATGATCTTTTAGAGCGGATTAAAAGTAATTCTTTAGCATATGCAGATGATATTAAAATATACCGTCGCATCAGTTCTGTATCTGATTGTATGCAACTTCAAGTTGATTTAGATAGAATAAATCTTTGGTGTGAAAAAAATAACATGTCACTTAATGCGAACAAGTGCCAAGTTATCAGTTTTACAAAAAAACATAAGTTCATTAACTACACCTATCACATCGCCGGTGTTGTGTTAGACCGTGTGGAGGTCGTGCGTGATCTAGGAGTAATGTTTGACGCTGAACTCTCTTTCAGGCAACACTTTGACTACATAATCAGTAAAACTAACAGAATGTTAGGCTTCGTTTCACGAACCGCCAAACCTTTCAAACGCATTTCTTCTTGGCTAATTTTGTATAATGCCTTAGTCCGATCTATACTCGAATACTGTTCTCCAGTTTGGTGTCCAATATACAATGTTCATATAAATCGAATCGAGTCGATTCAGCGCAAATTTGTGAGATCACTGGCGAGTAGACTGGGACTGAGGCGGAAAATTAGTGAATATTCCGATAGGTTAGCCAAATTTAAATTAAAGAGTTTAGAAAGCCGTAGAATTATTGCTGATCTGTGTACCCTACATAAAATTGTTAATGGTGCTCATGGTAGTGAATTATTAAAAACAATCTGTCTCAAAGTCCCTGCCCGCCAAGTGCGCAAAGAAAAACTATTTCATATTCCACCCACTCGAAATAACGTTTCAATGTATAGTCCCTTAAATAGAATGTGCAATATATACAATAACTTTCGTATTTCTGAAGATTCTTCCAGTGTTCACAAAGATAAAGACATTTTTTCGGCTACATTTGCCTCTTTTAGATCGTTTATTATTAATGAAACAACTTAATCTAAACCTTACCTCAATTTTCAAAATTTTGTTATTTATTCTCATATTTTTAAGTAGATCGCTTTAGTATGTAATTTATATATTTATATTTGTGTTTATATTTTTTATAACGAAAGCTGTGTACAGTCGTAATAGGACTTAAAGTTTATAGTGGTATTGTTAAGTAAAATTGTATCTAATTGTCAACTTTTTGTCTGTGACAGTACCAAATAAAAAAATAAATATTTAAAAAAAATATCTTAATTTTGTTAAATATGGTTGTTTTTGTAATTTTTTGAAGTTTTCGAAAAAAATATAACGGTTAATATTATTTGTTTATAACAAATTGTTAAGTTAATAAACAATTAAATTACACTGGTCTACAGTGGTTTTGTTGCCTTTGATATGATGATGATTTTGGGTCTATTTATACACGCAATTCGTGAAAATATCAATGATTTTGTAAGATCTGCTCGTGTTTTTTTCAACAAATGACTGAAAATTAAAATTATGACAATAAATAGTTCAACATTCAATTTGTAGAAACGAGCAAATTTAGTACTTTTACGAATATATTCGTAATCTGGGCACTTAAAAACGTAAGAATTTGCGACAATATCCAGGGCAACAAAAAAAAATAGATTTTTTGTAGAGCTGTGTTATTTATAAAAAAAAAAAAATTCTCTGTTATTCCTGAGGTTTTTTTCGTTCAAGTGTCTAGATTACACTTTAATTTATTCAAATTTTTAAATTGTTATTTAATATTAAAAAAAAATATTTGAGGTGATATACCGGCTTTTTAGGCGACGCGCCTATGCCGTAACGCCCTCGCGGAGCTTTATTTTCAGCGTTTATTTTTTTTTTATAAATAATATAGATAGAGTTCCGGGAGTTCGGACTTTTTTATTGGAAATTTTCTCTTCTTTCATGTCCTTTTTTCAAAATTCCTTAAATATCATTATTTTAAAAGTTCTTAACGAAAAACTAAATACCTTTTTTTTTTCTTTTTTTTTTGTTAATAACAATCGCAATTTTTTATGTGCTAAAAAACCCATAAAAACATTTTTCTAGACGTCATTCCGCATCGAATGAGCTATGGCACATATTTTTAGGAGCTTTATGTCTATTTAACACGTTTTTGAACTTGTTGACTAGACTATAAGACGGATGCTATTAGGGGTTGAAATTACAAACTGAAGTTTTTGTGTTTTTGAAATTAAGGGGTATAAAATTTGGAATGTGTATTTTTATAGTACCCACACGACGGCTTTTTGGAAATTCTACCCCTAAGGGGGTAAAAGGAGATGAAAATGGTTGTATGTGACTTCTTTGTTTTTGAGCTAGAAGTTCAATTTCATTTGGAATATGTATAAAAACAACGTATAAGTTTGACGATCTAGCAAGGTAATGCCGCCAGCATTTAAGGCACCTTACCCATGGACACTGACGTTTAATTCACTATTTGTAAGGTTTTTTAATATTGTGTAGTTTTTGAACTATATTTCATACATATTTCATAATTATGTATTATTTATTATGTAATATTTTATTTATGAAAAATTAAAAATATTGGTATATTTTTTTGCTGGGGGCGAACTAAGGATTAGGACTAGTTAAAGTTTATGTTGAAAGTTACTTACTTATCAAGGTGATGTCTTGAAAGTTATAATGGTAGCGATGGAATTGCTTTATTTAATTCCCCCCCGTCCCATTCCACTATCGGACGAGCAAGAAAACACCGAAGCGGCATCGTTATGTCGTGGAGGTTCTAAAAGAGCGTACTAAGTGGTTTGCCTCTTTCATAGTGCGAACCGCGGAGGTGTGGAATTCTTTGCCAAGCTCCCTGTTCCCTGAGACCTACAATCTGGCGGTTTTCAAAGCGAGAGTGAACCGCGAAGAGTTTTTCTGGGTAAACGCGCTCCACCTGAGATCATAATGTCGCTTGCCATCAGGTGAATTGTGAAAGTGAAAAAAACCTTTCCTTGATAGCTTAATTCCGAGGTTAACTAGATCTCAAGAATCGAATGCGGAATGACAGATACGACTCGGTTTGATATCTTGGTAAAGTAATTACTATATACTCGTAAAACTGCCACGGGAATTATAGGATACCATGGAACTTTTTTGGTCTATTACATAATAAATAAATGTAGTTTCTACAGGTTACGCGAAAAGCGAACTACATGCGGGCGGAGCCACGGGCAACAGCTAGTGCTATATATTATATTACTAGAATAAGATGTGAAAATTGATATTTGATTAACATCATATACTGTTGTAATGATATTATATTATTAGAATTAGAATTGAAAATTGACATAGATATCTACATATCACATACTTTAGTAATGATATCATATTATTTGACTTGTAACTTTGGTATCAATAAATGATTTGTATTTGTATCATGCTTCATGAGACGCATTCAGTTGGCAGACGGATGGACGAACAGACAAACGGACAGCGAAGTCTTAGTAACAGAGACCGTTGTACCCCTTGGGAACGGAAACCTAGAAACCACAATATAAAAATTACGCCTTCAATTGAAAGTCCTTGAAGTTTTTTTATCAAGTAAAACCGCAATATGTGTGCATGATATAAAATGTTTATCAGTACAGCCGCAATCACCTAGACAGATAAAATAGTAAAGTTCTCACGAACGGTTTCCTTTTGTCAACCACAAGTTTGGAAATAATAATTAGGCACACAATTCAACGAGAGATATTACCTATATATAGCGAACCCTGCACGTTGATAACTATTCAGCATTCAGTTCGCAAAAGCTTTACACTTGCAGTTACAATTTTAACAGAAAGTAAAAAGTTGTGCAACAAACCGTTCTAGTTTCGCTCTGTCCGTCGTCCTTTGGCCCTAAGTCCAAGTTCAACTGAAGGCAAGTGTTAACAGAGAGTCCGTACTCTATGATTCATCCGTCTGTTAGGTTGGCAATGTGTACAATGGCTTAGTGCGAGTCGGCAAATTATTGTCAAAAAAACATTATTTGTATGAGAACCTTCTTAAATGCCCCATTTTAATTTAATTTTATAATTTATTTTCCATACTTATAGTCTAGTCAACAAGTGCTTTTTTGGTTAACATTTTTGTGTCTCCGAAAATTATGATTGTGGTGTCATTCGATTCGGAATGGCATCTATATAGTTTTCGAAAAACAATGAAGATCCGCTGAAAGAGAAAATATGACAAAAAAAAAATAAAGTTTTTGACCACGGATTATTGTTTATTGATCTGTCCTGTAGGCACCTGAATTTTTTCAAATTTTATTTTTCATATTTAATAAGTTTTAATAATATTTATTCATTCCTTCGGCCTTGAATGAATAAATATTATTTAAACTTATGAAATATGAAAATCCTACAGGACAGATCAATTAACAATAATCCGTGGTCAAAAACTTTAAATTTTTTTTTTCAGCGGAACTTCTTTTTTTCGAAAACTATCTAGATGCCATTCCGAATCAAATGACACCTCAATCATAATTTTCGGAGACTGCTGAAAAAAGTTGACCAAAAAGGCACTTGTTGACTAGACTATTAGTCAAATAGTCTTTGCATATTTCGAGGGTCTACAAAATGTTGTTAGTAAAAGAATGCCTGTAAATTACGTTTGTTGTATGGGAGCCCCCCTAAATATCTATTCTGTGTCTAAATTATTACTTTCTTTAATTTTACAAAACTTAATATTTTATGATAATTTTAAGCGTCTAATTACCGTTAATGATATTTTACAAAATGTATCTATTGGAGACCCTTAGTATATATTTTTTTAATTTTAGTATTTATATCGGCACCAAAGAAGTACATAACTTGTGAATATTTCAGCTTTAGCTATTACAGTTACAGAGTTACAATCTAGTGACAGACAGACAGTGCAGGCTTAAAAGTAAAAGGGGCCTGTTGTTACCTTTTAGGTACGGAACCCTAAACTGTATTTTGTATGTGGTTTAATTATTACCAACAATATTTATAAACGCATGAAAATAATTTGGTAAACATAATATATGTTACCTATTTTAATATAACATTTTCGTATCATTACATTTAAACGTTGACTCCACTGAATGTGTTATAAGATAGGTAAATAATGAATGCTACGTTTTAAATCTGACTTATTGACTCAGGCGTTACTTTGCGGAAATCAATTGTAGAAAAAAGAAAATTTATATATTAAAAAACGTTTTTCTTTATCTATCTCAATTTGGTTTCAGATCACCGCGGAAGTACCTACACTAAATATTTCTGATTTTCTTCTGTTTTATATCTGACATTCTATATAGTGTTCTGTTTATCAAGTTACTTGCTTTTCAAATGTTTACAATTTTACCTTCTTATTTATCACCATCAAAATATTAAAAAGCAAAACATAAAATTGCTTTGTGGTAAAATTCTTCACAAATAAAATTATCAAAATTTTGGATATTTGATATCTGCCGCTACTACTTAAGCCTATTTTTATATGATACTATTTACTAAATTTCCATTGGCTTGCAAATAAATAATGAACGTACCCCTGCTCTTTTTGCAATAGAATGACAAAGTGGGAATCAAATTGTGCTCCATTTGATTGCCCACTCTCCAAAATGTATCCGATAAAGTAAAAACTGGCAATCTTTTGCCTATGTTCAAGACTCTTAAGCCTTGTTTCATCTACGCAAGATAGAATAACAATGCTGTTTTTTTTTATTTTTTTTTTACCATTTTATAGGTGAAGCCCTGGTCAGTACAGATTTCATGTATTCGTTGTTCGAAAGCCGTTCAGAGGTCAATAGTTAAGTCTGTTCTTCCAGAAATGTCGGAATCTGGTCGTGGCTTGCAAATAGTGAACGTGACGAAGTCCCACTCGTACGAGCTGGACGAGGCGGAGCTGGCGCAGCTGCTGCTGCGTGATGACGTCAAGGATCTGCCGGTGGTGGTGGTGAGCGTGGCCGGCGCCTACCGCGGCGGCAAGTCCTTCCTGCTCAACTTCTTCATCAGATACCTCTACTCACCGGTACGAGTCTTCTCAACATATACTGTCCCAGTCCTGGAATATATCATGAAAATCTTTATTATATATTTGAACCACTTTTCGAGAACGTACGAGATTATCAACTATTAAGCTGATATTTATTTTGTTGCCTTGTATGTATGACGGGACGAACTAGATAAACACTGAAAAAACTGGCAATAAAATGCAATAGATCGTGATAAATGGAAAGAGGGTAGAGAGGCCTTTGCTCTTCAATGGGACAAAACAGGCTCATAATCGGCTATCACTTACGTTTATTTTGTCGGTATTAGCCCGACTCATAATGGTTAATGGTAATATATGTATGATATCTGATTTGTTGGAGACGCGTGAAACTTTGAAATATTGCAGGTGTCAGAGCAGCAAGATGGCTCCTGGCTCGGGGAGGATAGCAAGCCGCTAGTAGGGTTCAAATGGCGTAGCGGCGCCACAGCCACCACCATGGGTGTTCTCATGTGGTCCGAGCCGTTCATCACTACTCTATCGTCAGGGGAGAAGGTATGGTAAAATTATCTCAATATCAAGTGTTTCGTCTCATATACATTCAACTATACAAATTTGAATTTGTCAAAATATCTGACATGTGTGATTTCCAGGTGGCAGTGTTGCTGGTGGACACGCAAGGCAACTTCGACAGCAAGAGCACGGTGCGAGACAACTCGACAATCTTCGCGCTCTCCACGCTCGTGTCTTCCATACAGATCTACAACATCTCGCAAAACATCCAGGAAGATCACTTGCAACACTTGGAGGTAGGTTTTAGTTTAAATATTGATTTTGACTATAGTTTAATAAATGAATACTAACATACATCAGACAGAAATCCAATGTAAGTTGATATTAAAAAAAAAAATAAAGAAAACTTAATTCGCAAAGATTATTTTATAGCTCTGAAACTCAAAATGGATATTGTTATTTAATTTTGTTGCAGTTGTTCTCGGAATACGGCAAACTAGTAAACACTAATAAAGCAGGCGGTAATCAGAAAGCGTTCCAAGTGCTGGAGTTCCTGGTGAGGGACTGGCAGTTCCCTAGCGATAATTTACCTTACGGAGCAATCGGAGGGGAACATCTGCTGAGAGAAAAATTTGAGGTAACTATGTTGATTATTGAATAGGCACCTTGCCGCATAGGACGCCCTCTGACTACCGCATCGCTTTGCGCCCTATTGGTGCTCGCTAGTCCAGCCTGCTGATCTCGCCGAAGAAGGCCTTCAGCTAACAATAACTACTAAAAAAGAACACTGTTTTATAGTATTTGTTGTTATAGCGGCAACAGGAATGCACCAGTAAAACTCTATAGCTATACATATCACAAATACAGATACACTTTTAGTAAGAAAACACATACATGGAAATAATGTAATAATAATTGACGTGACAGCTTAAATTATTAAACATGTTGCAATTTGTTTGCTTTTAGTCAATATTAAAAAATATATATATTGCGAGTCCCAAAATCACTAAGTGATTCATTTAAAATTTTAAAACCACGAAGTTAATATTATTTGCGCGTAATTTTTTACTGAAGTTAATATTGAGCATGTTTAAAATAAGTCTATTATCTTATTTTTGAAAGAGAAGTCTTTATTTCTGAATTTCGGTGTGTTTCTGTACAACTTTTGCGACTAGGGAAAATTATGGTTTTTGTAGGTTCTTTAAAAAGCAGAGTAGCGTAGATATTCAATTATTCCCTTTATATAGGCCTGTGGACATGTTGAATGCTTTATAAAATTCGACAATAAGAGGTTAGAACCTGAACTTAATATGGGCAGCGCACTAACATGTTACACTGAGAATTTACTGACACCTCAAAGATGTCTCCGTTTACAGATTACGGAAGACCTACCCAAGGAGATGAAAAATCTAAGACAGCACATAATGTCCAGCTTTGAAACTGTTTCTTGTTTCCTGATGCCACATCCCGGTTTCGATGTGCTCGAATCTACTTATCGTGGAGATATTAGCGGTAATAAAAAAATATAAACCTACAAATAACCTATAAATAAATAACTTCGTAGAACCGTGTTAGGAGACAACTCAATTGTTACGTTGGCGTAATGGTTACCATGCCGGACTGCCAATTAGAAGGTTCTGGGTTCGATCCCGGCACGGCCAACATCTTTGTGCTGAACTAAATTTGTAGGCTGTCGGTCTGGGTGTTAAATATGTATCTATATAAAATATGTTTGTATGTATATGTTCAGTATGGCGTAAACCAGCCGTGTGTGAAATGTGTCGTGATATTTATTTATTATTATATTAGAATTAGTTTCTAAACAACAAAGAAAAAAAAAATTCAGTTTATACAATGTTGAATTAATTTTAAAGTCATTAATGTAGGATACAAACGAAAAAAGAATATATATAAATATCATGTGAGATTATCATTCAGATAATCACACATGTCCACATTTTATTATGTCACAGTAAGTACATATTAAGTTGGCTACTAGTTATTTAAAGTGCTAGTAACAAGTAAAGCTCTATTTTGTTTTGTTTCTTAGAAATCCGCCCAGTCTTTCGAAAGCAATTGATTCAACTGGTCAATTCAATATTCAGTCCGGCGAAGTTGCTGCCGAAAAAGATTAACGGTGAACGAGTGAAGGCTCGCGAATTGTTCAACTTCTTCAAAACGTACATGGAACTCTTCAACAGCGACGAGATTCCGAACCCAACCAATATACTGGCGGTACGTATCTACCCAAAAACATAATAACAGCATACCTAATAATAACAGTTGCAGGACAAGCCCGATTTTGGGAGAAATTGTCAGGGTAAGCTAGTTTGTCCTAAGATAATCTGTACACATAATAAGGCTTGACTATTCCATCTTGTATAAAATGTTTAAACCCCTCTCATATTTTTAAAATTACACAAATAATAATTATATATATTTACAATCTGTACAATTTTGAACCATTATGTACAACTATAAAAAAGTAGTAGCGCCTGTAGCTCGGCTAGCTAATGTGATCTGATGCGATCATCGAAGCTAAGCAACGGTCGATGCGGACGGTGTTTGGATGGGTGACCATGCATAAGACTGTCGTTTTTCAAGTGGCATTTCATATTCTGGTCGCTAATATGGGTCGGATGATACGTTAAATTGTAGCTCCTCGCTGTGAGTCTTAGTACAAGCCGTCGTTAAGCCAAGTCAGGGGCCATCGGGCGCCTTGAAAAATCTCGACACCTGAGCTTAGCTTATACGAAGAAGAAGAAGACCATTATGTACAGTACTGGAATGTGAGACAATCGAAGATAACTTATGTTTAATATGTTATGACTGACCCAATAATTTATTCAAAGATATAAACCATGCCTTAGTTTACGTATTTATAGTATGTATTTCAATGTTTTAAACAAGGCTACTACTTTCAGGCCACAGTGAAAGCTGGACTTCTTTCCGCTGTAAGTGAAGCACACGATGTTTATGAGAATTCTATGAATGCCGTAGTCGGTGTACAACAACCAGCTATATCAGGTGCGGACCTAAAAGACATTCATCAGAAGAATGTCGAGGAAGCCAAGAATTTTTTCATCAAGAAGAAGAAAATGGGTACGGTAAATGAAGCGGACTCATACCTTAAGAAACTCACCAAGGTATTTCAAAGAAAAAACATGAAACTTTTAAGAATTTATAGTGTCCAAAATTATAAAAGATGTTTAAAAATACATAAATCAGTTATATAAAAACAATTTTAAAAATAATATATTATAACTGTGTGTTAAAATATTGAAATATAATATTGCAGGAACTTGATGACCGTCTACCACAGTTTGTTCAAAGCAACTTGTCAAAGATTCAAGCTGCCATCAACCAAGCTAGGGACGCCTACCAGAAAGCAATCGAGGACATCAGTCGTGATAAACCATTGTGTGTGCATCCTAAAGATTTGGAAAAAATACACAAGACTGCATTAGATGCTGCCATTAAAATGTATGATGACCTGGTGAGACGAGTCTCGGCGAAGGTTGACGACGATAGAGCTAAATTCATTCCAGTGAGTAATGAAAAAGGATAAATTTATTTTAAATTTAAACTACTTACAAAACATCGTGTATTGAGCATATTTTTATTTCATAAATCAGTCGCTCACATGTTACAGAGTTTTAAGAATCAGTTCACTTTATTGCGCCGAGAAAATGAAAAAAATAACAAGATGACAGTAAAAATTATAATGATGGAGTACTATCAGCGCATGCAGAGTAAGGCTCTACAGGAGCCCCCGTTGTCTGACGTAGAGTTCAAATCAGAGCACAAAAAAGAATTGGAGCAGACCCTTAAAGACTTCGACTCGAAGCGGAGCATGCCTAACCAATATTCTGAAGACGTTTACAAATATCAAGTGGCGGAAGTAAGTATAACATATATATTAAAGCATTTTACCAGCGGGACGTGAACCATACGAGTAAGTGACCCTGGCCTAAGGTTGAACATGCCTATTTCGGAATTTCAAGGAGTTACCTTAAATTTTCATTTTATAATTTGTGTTTTATAAACCTTAAACGATTGTTTTATTTTTATTGACTAAATGAAATATATATTTCACCTTTTACCGTTATTGATATATAGCAGAATAATTCGAAAAAAACACGTGAAAATTTCAGCCTTATAGCTATAACGGCAGACAATGGAAGCTTATTAATAAGATTCCGTTTTTACCTTTTAGGTACGGAAACCTAAAAATCATACCCATTTTATTTCAGGATTGTCAAGAAAGTTTCGTCACTCTGACAGCTATGAATAAGAGTAAAAACAAAATAGCAATGAATGCGGGTTTGGAAGAATATGATACATACATGAAGAAGTTTGCGAATAATGAGAACCAGTGCCTGCACCCGGATGATCTTGAAGAGACACACAGGACAGCTGTGTGTCGTACTCTCGCTATTTTCCGTCCGCAGAAAGAATGTGATGTGAAGAATGATCAACAATTTGATAAAGATGATGAAGATGAACAAACGCTTAAAAAGGTAAATTTACAGAAATACTAGACAAATTATGGGCGGTTATTTTGAACCAATTGTACTTGACACGTGAATGAAAGTTTTTGTTGTTGAGTAGTTTCTGTTTTGGTACTGTTGGGTGCTTAGCGACAGATTGTTTCGTAGTTATTTATTTATTATTTAAAGTATGTATATTTTTGACAACTTAAACCGTTTACGTTATAACACTAAAATTGTAAATTCTCAGCTAATCTTTTCGCAAAGCAAGGCAGAAATAATATAAAGGTCATTTTTGTAATTAAAAATACACGCGACAAAATCGGTGCCTGTAACACTGATAGCGATTCAGCGACACACACGACTAAACTTAATTTAAAGAAGCCCCGTCCCTTTTCATCTAATTTGGCCAGAAAGAGGCGGCACGTTCTGAACCACACACAAAACAACTAAAATCACGTCAAATATGAAAAATGTAAGCAATTTTAGAGCGCACCCAATTGTATCAGCTCTAAATCTGACGTGTTTGACGTGATTTTAGATGTTTTGTCTATGGTTTAGATCGTACCATCTCTTTTTGGTCATTTATGACGAAAAGAGACAGAGCTACGTTAAATTTAGTTTAGTCGTGTGTGCCGCTGATTCGCCACCATTGTTTTGCGTCTTGAGTTCTTGTAATATTAAGTAACTTGTTCACAGATGCTCGACCAACGTTACTCTAAATACAAGACTAACAACGAGGCCTCCAATGAGACCGCTGTTGTTCTAGCGTTTAACACATATACAAACAACATGGAAGATAAGTGCAGGTTTTCAGGGTGGTGGGTTCTACTTGTACCCTACCTTAATAATCTTAAAAAACGAAATGAGTTTCATGGCGACAGTAAGATATTGGCCAATGAAAAATTTTACGCACAAAGAAAAGTCGGTGTTTTTCATCCCTTTGATACTTTCAAAGCCCGACTTGACGAGGTACGTATCGTTGAAACTTATCAGGCACATGTAGAAGGCTTAGGCAGGGCTGGTTCGTGATTTGGACGACCTTTATTTACAGTTTAAAATCGCTTGGTAGGAGAGGAAGTTCCCGCGGAAATTAGGCGTTTTATGTAAATACCTGACAATCTATTAGTTGTTTAAAATATATCAATAAATATTTTTGCTAAAATTTGATTTATCTGGTGTTTAAAAAAATAAACATTCACATTGAACATTCTAAACATATTAATCCATCAATCATCAATTAATTAATGTATTTTAATGATGATTGGTTACCATTTATTTAGATTAAAACATGGTCAAAATTTTAAAAATATATTTGATTATTACTTAAGTTAACAACTGACATTAACTTGTTTTTTAACCGACTTCATCTTACATTATAAATTGCACCATCTCTATTTTCTTTAAATAGTATTTTTTTATTTTAAAAAATTCTTAGTCCAGGTACTTTCGTCACCTTGTCTTAAGAATTTTCGGATTCATAAGAAAGACGCTGCCGTGCGTGGAGCTGGGTGCCAACCAGGATGTGCCTTGTACTCCCTAAAGTGAACTTTCCCATTGAGAAAATTCAGCGAGTTGGATATACTTTATGAATTCTATGACATCAGTATCTGAATGTTCGTTGGTCTTCAGTGGGACTTTTAAAAGTATATACATGATTTATAAATACATCCAACTGTTAAGTCTGTAGGAAGACAGAATTAATTCTCCATAATATTATGTATATCTGTAAATATACATGTTCGTAAGGCTATTCTCTAAGGCCCACGTGTAGACAAACAACTTCTGTTCTACATTTTAAGGATATTCGGTGCTATTGTATCGAGCTCGGGCGCGCCATACATTATTCAGCGCACGTCCTGACGCGCACATTCTTTACGGAATAAATTTATACAAAATCAACAAATTACAATATTAGTATATACACACATACATTTATAAATACACAAAAAAACCCCCTTTGCAGTTGGGTAATTAAATACGTGTTCGCGAGACATCATTTTTCAAGAAATGTTTTTTTATTTTGCAGATGATAGAAGAGTGTTACGTTGACAACTACAAGAGTTTGGGTGAAAAATTTAGAGATTATCTATTTTCTCACATAAGTGCAAAAAATAATAACTAAACATTAAATTCAGGATGGTTAGTGTTGGACCGATTCTGATCGGCTATCATATGCATGAGGTCGTAAATGTATGTATATGTATTATATCACTAACATTACTACATCACTAATATACGAATTTATTAATAATTATAAAAGCATACAAAACGGTTTCCTTAAACTCGGCCCTATTACTCGCTGGGGTGCTTCCACTCGATATCAGAGTTCGTGAAGCAGCCTCGCTTTTTGAAGTAAAGAAAGGTTACTCCCAGCGAATAATAGGAGACCGAGAAATGGAAAAACCAGTGCCCCATACTGAAGCACCGCATCCGGCAAAACAAGGAGAACTGCACTTTACCTGCGTAGCCAACGAGTTGGAACTCGCACAATGCTGCGCTGAAGGCTTAAACATCTTCACCGATGGCAGCAGGATAGATGGTAAAGTCGGCGCAGCATTAACGATCAGAGATGGTGACCATGAAATCGCCACTCGCAAGTTGAAGTTGGGCGCTTGGTGCTCTGTTTATCAAGCGGAGTTGCTGGCAATCTTAGAAGGTACAGAAAAAGCACTGAAAATTTCGCGGAGTAGCTATAATATATACAGCGACTCTCGATCCGCTCTCATAACAGTAGTAAATACGGCTTCCCTCCATCCCTTAGCCGTTAAAATAAGAAGGAATCTACTCAAGCTCAAGGATCAAGACAAAACACTGAAATTATTCTGGATAAAAGCTCATGCGGGGATGGAGGGAAATGAGAGAGCGGACGAATTAGCTAAAACCGCAGCACTACATCTTAGAACTAAGCCCAACTATGAGTGCTGTCCGGCATCATATGTCAAAAGACAAATCAGGGAAGAGGCGTTGGAAGAGTGGAACCGACGTTATAAGAACGAAAAGACGGGTGCTGTTACCAAGGTTTTCTTTCCAGATGCTTTAAAGGCCTACCGAGTAATAAAAAAGATTCAACTAGACCACATCCTTGTCCAAATGTTTACGGGTCATGGCGGATTCTCCGCGTACTTGTACCGATTCAAGTGCAAGGAGAGTCCGGCGTGCCCCTGCGACCCCGCCGTAGAGGAGAGCGTCCTACACGTTATTGCAGACTGTCCCATTTACAGCAGGCGTAGATATGATGTCGAGTTTGAAATAGATATAGATGTAAGAAGAGAAAATATGTGTGAAATATTAGAAAATAAATATATTAGAAATAAATTTTTAGACTACTGCAAGAAAATCATAATAAATGTAATAAATAGAAATAAGTAACAAGTTACGGCACTACCTACAATTCAGCTTGTAACGTAAGTGCCCCTAGAATATTATAATATTGTATAAAAAGTACTATTCGAAATATGCAAATAAATGATATTTGTGTTTGCAAGGAGATGGATAAAAGATAGAAATAGTATGAGGAATGAAAGTGCGAGCAGAAAACAAGCGAGAACTAGTATGAAAGGTATAGAGTAGAAATAGGCTCCGAAGTAGCATCGGAGGTAGGACGAAAAAAAAAAAAAAAAAAATACGAATTAAGAATGTAACTGTCATGCACTAAATTCTCATAAAAATCTTGTTTTATAATAATTACTCGGATAATAGTTTATTTATTTATTAATCGCTCATTTAATTTGTGTAAATTTAAATATTTTACTAAGATTGTTTTCTGTCTAATAAAATGAATAAATATTTAAAAATTTATGGAACACTCGTGTAGTTTTGATTATTACTATCCAATATACAATTAGGTATATGACTCTATCATAAGGACTCCATCATTGATATGATTTTCACGAAATCGCAAACCGTAAACATTTGGTTTGGAATGTATTCGTTTTGACGTTTCAATTAAAGTACTTAAAATAATTGGCCACGTGCTTGACTGATCTTTACCAAATTTCATATTCGGTAGGTATGAGAATCGGCTACTGTGTAATGTTTTTACCCCTAAACGATAAGGGATGTTCACCCTTAAAATATTTTTTTTATTTGAATTTTATATAAAGTGGCATTAAAAATACATACAACCCTAAATATTTACTTTTTTATCATCAACCCCTATTTTTTATGGCCATTTTAGTAAATTTCTGTGTCACAGTGTTCGTTACCGTACTCTTTCGAAACGGCTTGACTGATCTTTACCAAATTTCATATTCGTATTCAGTAGATATGCGAATCGACTATTGTGTAACGTTTTTACCCCTAAGTGATAAGGGTTGTTCACACTTAAATATATTTTTTTATTTTTTTGACGAATTTTTTTTTACTTGAATTTCATATAAAGTGGCATAAAAAATACATACAACCCAAGATTTTTACTTTTTTATCATCAACCCCTATTTTTTATGGCCATTTTAGTAAATTTCCGTGTCACAGTGTTTGTTACCATACTCCTCCGAAACGGCTTGACTAATTTTTACCAAATTTTATATACGTATTCAGTAGGTATGATAATCGGCTACTGTGTTACGTTTTTACCCCTAAGTGATAAGGGTTGTTCACACTTAAATATATTTTTTTATTTTTTTGACGAATTTTTTTTACTCTAATTTCATATAAAGTGGCATTAAAAAATACATTCAACCCAAGATTTTTACTTTTTTATCATTAACCCCTATTTTTTATGGCCATTTTAGTAAATTTCCGTGTCACAGTGTTTGTTACCATACTCCTCCGAAACGGCTTGACTGATTTTTACCAAATTTTATATACGTATTCAGTAGGTATGATAATCGGCTACTGTGTTACGTTTTTACCCCTAATTGATAAGGGTTGTTCACCCTTAAATATATTTATTTTATTTTATTTTTTCGACGAACATTTTTTATTTGAATTTTACATAAAGCGGAATTTAAAAATACATACAACCCTAAATTTTTACTTTTTATCATCAACCCCTATTTTTTATGGCCATTTTAGTAAATTTCTGTGTCACAGTGTTTGTTACCGTACTCTTTCGAAACGGCTTGACTGATCTTTACCAAATTTCATATTCGTATTCAGTAGATATGAGAATCAGCTACTGTGTAACGTTTTTACCCCTAAGTGATAAGGGTTGATCACACTTAAATTTATTTTTTATTTTTTTGACGAATTTTTTTTACGTGAATTTTATATAAAGTGGCATCAAAAAATACATATAACCCTAGATTTTTACTTTTTAATCATCAACCCCTATTTTTTTATGGCCATTTAAGTAAATTTTCGTGTCACAGTGTTTGTTACCGTACTCTTCCGAAACGGATTGACTGATCTTTACCAAATTTTATATACGTATTCAGTAGGTCTGAGAATCGGCTACTATCTATTTTTTATACCCCTAAGTGATAAGGGTTGATCACCCTTAAAACATCATGATATACATATGCTTAGTATTACCAATCTTAAATACTTAAAATTTGCCGCGCCTTTACTTTACTGGTGAGTGAAATGCCACACTATGCCATAGACTGAAGTCGGTCTCCTGTTTCACTCACAAAATTCTTCTTCAAAGACTTTTCTCACTGTTGACACAAATTTCGACCTTCGTTATTGTTTATGTATCCTATGTAGAAGTATTGGTTACAATTATCATTTTGCTATCTCAATGCAACTCTCTTATTTACTACTAGCTGTTGCCAGCGGCTCCACCCGCGTGTAAGTCGCTTTATTGCGTAACCTCTCCTGCACATGACTATTGTTAAAAAAATGTATTTTCATCTGTGCGCTACTGTGGATCGGATTATACGTTAAATTGTAGGTCCTCTTAGTACAAACAGTCGTTAAACTAAGGCAGGGGCTTGAAAAACTCTCGACACCATAACTTGATCACTTAGTTCTTACGTAGAAGAAGCTTTAAAATTTGATGTACTAATAAACTAGACCCCGAACGTATGAGTCAACAAAAAATAAAATTTCATCAAATATGATGATGACACTTCAAATATTATGAAAATAAATTTGTTCTGCTTTGGACTTCTTTATGCTCAAACGGCTTTAGCAAATATGCTAAAAAAAATTGCGCTCGCTTCACTCGCGCATAGCTCGCTGCGCTCGCATCCGGCTCCCTTCGCCCGCGATTGGTCCTAGGACGTTTTGGGTCATAGCTTACGACACTATAAATATTATGTAATTTGTTCTGCTTTGGACTTCTTTATGCTCAAACGGCTCGAACAAATATTATGCTAAAAATTTTCGCGCTCACTTCGCCCGCGCATAGCTCGCTGCGCTCGCATCCGGCTCGCTTCGCTCGCGATTGGTCCTATGACGTTTTGGGTCATAGCTTATGACACTACAAATATTATGTAATTTGTTTGGTAGCGGCTCGAACGGAATCGCTAAAAAATTTTGAATACCTAAAACTTTGGAAAAATATCATTACTAACCTTAAAAGTTTTACAATGAAATTGTATTATACAAATAACAGACTTCAAAATCATACCTACATTTAGAAATTCTAACTGTATCGAAAAGTGAAAAATAATTTTATGCCTACACATAAGTACAATCGAAGACTTTATTTGATATACTTATAAAAATGCTATTTTCAATTTTTATTTATCCTATATTCTTGGCGTCGGTGTCATCTAAGAAGAACAAATTAATGTTTGTTAAAATCAACACTATTAAATATATATGATTTTGGAGTCGGTTATTTGTTTTTAAAACAATTTTATTGTGTCTAGCATTCCAGTATGAGCTCAATATTGAATATTAAAGAGGTAATTGGTGCTATGAATAACGTTCACGCTATAGCATTAAAATATTGATCTTGTTTGATATTGTTCCTGTCGTAATGAATATGTGATATGTAATTTTAGGTAATAAACTATAAAAACTTGAATATAATATTTTTTGGCGTTTTTAACGTTTGTTCATAGCGCTCCATACCCAATTCACGCATATACCATACACACTAATAATAAGTAAGTAACATTTTAATTATACTAGAATTTGTCTAGAAACTAAAACAAAAATTATTAATAAGGCAAAACAACGTTTGCCGAGTCAGCTAGTGTATATATATAACGTACTATGTATTTAATGAAAATTTAAAACGTCTTCCTGTTACTGTTATTGATATATATATAGCAAATATGATTAATACGAGTATGTTATTTGATTTTAATTTTAATATACAGATATTAAAATTAAAAACAAATCATAGTGGCCGAAAAATACACAACTTGCGAAAATTTCAGCTTTTTAGTTATCATGGTTTGTAAGATACAGCCTTGTCGCAGACAAACAAACATACAGACAGCGGAGGCTTAGTAATAGGGTCCTGTTTTCACTTTTAAGTTACAGAACCTAAACAGAGAAAATCAGGAAATTACTGACATTCTATCTTTTGTAATATGGAGGCACCGTAGTTCCCTTGCGAAGGCTATTCAAGCGAAGTGCTAGACAAAATGTACCATTATTATCTTTAATCAATTTGTCGAATTTGTGCTTCTTCATAATTCATAACTTTATTTTGGAACAGAGAATCACATCTGCAATATTTTAATATTAAGAACCTAGATTTCTTTTACTTGTAGTTTGTATTGTTGTCTGTCTATTCTTCACTTATACTAATATTAAAAAAAGTAAAAGTTTGTTTGTTTGTTTGACGCGAATGGGCTAAAGTACTGGTCGATTTAAAAAAAATCTTTCACTGTTGGAAACTACATTATCCCCGCGCATCAAAGGTTATATTTTATTTTCAAGAATCTTAGAGTACCTCACTAAAAATCTAATAATGTAGCACAAGATGTAAAAAAATACCAAAGAAAATACTTTCATCGCATGCCCTGAGAAAAGAAGCCGTGTTGGGTGTAATTTAGTATTTCTTGGGGAGTAAAAACCAAATACCAGAATAAGGCACATAACTAAGTTGTACTTACATTATCTTTAAAAAATGGCAATAAAACATGTTTGTTGTATAGGAGACCAACTAGAACCACTTGTGCTTAAGGAGTTGGTAGTCACAGGTCTTTAGGCATCATCATCATCTTCAGCCTAAAACGTAGTAGTCGTTTATTACCTATTCTAAATGACTGAATGGGGATTGTTGTTGTTTCGACTGCCAAATGAAATATTGCTCTTACACAACTCTTTAACGAGTTGGTAGTCACAGTTTTGAAACATCATTATCATCATCAGCCTACAATATTGACGTTTTGTTACTACTGAACGTATATAAACGTTGACATATCGACTACCATGTTGGGATTCGCATCTACACTACTGCTTAAAGAGTTGTTGGTGCCATATTTTTCGGCATCATAATCATCATCAGCCTTGAAGGTAAAGCAAACACAGATATTACGTATTTTAAACGACAAAATGGGGTTTTTCCTATCATTTCAACTGCCATTTGTAGCGCTTGTAACTTTGCTAAGTTAGGTGATCTGACGCGATCATTAAGCAACGGCTGATGCGGACAGTCTTTGGATGGGTGACAATACACACTGTCTTTTAAAAGTGAGCGCTGCCGTGGGTTGGATGTCACGTTAAATTGTAAAACCCGGCTGTAAGTCTTAGTACTAGCAGTTTTTAAGCGAAGTCAGAGGCATTCGGGCGGCTTCGAAACCCGACACCAGAACTTGGCCTCTTAGCTCATTCGAAGAAGAAGAAGAACTACTAATATAAATATACCCAATTGTTTTATGGTGTCAACAAACATTTAATATAACCATTAAAATATGGAACTAATTAAATTTAATTCTTATATTATAATTAAGTAAATAAAATAATGATAGAAGAATTAAATCTCTAATATATATAATACTAGCTGACCCGGCAAACGTTGTTTTGCCTTATTAATTATTTTTATTCTAGTTTCTAGACAAATTCTAGTATAATAAAAATGTTACTTACTTATTATAAGTGTGTATGGTATATGCGTGAAATGTGTATGGAGCGCCATGAACAAACGATAAGGGAATATAAAAGTAACAAACGCCAAAAATATTATGTTCAATCATATCTATTTAATAGTGTTTATTTTAACAAACATTAATTTGTTCTTTTTAGATAGCACCGACGCCAAGAATACAGGATAAATAAAAATTGAAAATAGCATGTTTATAAGTTAATCAAATAAAGTGTTCGATGGTACTTATGTGTAGGCATAAAATTATTTTTCACTTTTTAGATACAGTTAGAATTTATAAATGTAGGTATAATTTTGAAGTCTGTTATTTGTTTAATACAATTTCATTGTAAAATTTTTAAGATTAGTAGGTAATGATATTTTTCTAAAGTTTTAGGTATTCAAAATTTTTTAGCGATTCCGTTCGAGCCGTTACCAAACAAATTACATAATATTTGTAGTGTCATAAGCTATAACCCAAAACGTTATAGGACCAATCGCAAGTGAAGCGAGCCCTATGCGAGCGTAGCGAGCTATGCGCGAGCGAAGCGAGCGCGAAAATTTTTAGCATATTTTTTTGAGCCGCTTGAGCATAAAGATGTCCAAAGCAAAACAAATTACATAATATTTGTAGTGTCGTGAGCTATGACCCGAAACGTCCTAGGACCAATTGCGAGCGAAGCGAGCCAGATGCGAGAGTAGCGAGCTATGCGCGAGCGAAGCGAGCGCGAAAATTTTAAGCATATTTGTTCGAGCCGCTTGAGCACAATGAAGTCCAAAGCAGAACAAATTACATAATATTTGTAGTGTCGTAAGCTATGACCCAAAAGTCTTAGGACCAATCGCGAGCGAAGCGAGCCGGATGCGAGCGCAGTGAGCTATGCGCGAGCGAAGCGAGCGCGAAATTTTTTAGCATATTCGTTCGAGCCGTTTGAGCATAATGAAGTCCAAAGCAGAACAAATAACATAATATTTGTAGTGACGTAAGCTATGACCCAAAAGTCTTAGGAGCAATCGCGAGCGAAGCGAGTTGGATGCGAGCGCAGCGAGCTATGCGCGAGCGAAGCGAGCGCGAAACTTTTTAGCATATTTGTTCGAGCCGTTTGAGCATTATGAAGTCCAAAACAGAACAAATTACATAATATTTGTAGTGTCGTAAGCTATGACCCAAAACGTCCTAGGACCAATCGCGAGCGAAGCGAGCCGGATGCGTGCGCAGCGAGCTATGCGCGAGCGAAGCGAGCGCGAAAATTTTTAGCATATTTGTTCGAGCCGTTTGAGCATAAAGAAGTCCAAAGCAGAACAAATTACATAATATTTGTAGTGTCATCATCATATTGGTTGAAAATTTTTTGCTCATACGTTCGAGGTCTAGTTTATTAGTACATCAAATTTTATAACTTATTATACGTAAGAACTAAGTGATCAAGTTATGGTGTTGATAGTTTTTCAAGCCCCTGCCTTAGTTTAACGACTGTTTGTACTAAGAGGACCTACAATTTAACGTATAATCCGATCCACAGTAACGCACAGATAAAAATTCATTTTTTTACAACAGTCATGTGCAGGAGAGGTTACGCAATAAAGCGAATTACACGCAGGCGGAGCCGCGGGCAACAGCTAGTAGTTAATAAGAGAGTTACATTGAGATAGCAAAAATATAATTGTAAACAATACTACTACACACGTTACATAAACAATAACGAAGGTCGAAATTTGTGTAAACAATGAGAGAAGTCTTTGAAGAAGAATTTTGTGAGTGAAACAGGAGACCGACAGTACAAAGGTATAAGCTTACAATCAAGTATATAAGACCGATCAGTCTATGGCATAGTGTGGCATTTCACTCACCAGTAAAGTAAAGCCGCGGCAAATTTTAAGTATTTAAGATTTGTAATACTAAGCATATGTATATCAGGTTAAATTTAGTTAGTTATTTTCTTCAAAAAAAAAAAATAGATTTTTACTCGAAGTACAGTTAAGGACACTATATTTGATCAGTTATCAAGCGAGATCAAAAATGAATAAAATACTCAAATGGCCAAAAAATAGGGGTTGATGATAAAAAAGTAAAAAATTAGGGTTGTATGTATTTTTAATGCCATTTTATACAAAAATAAAATAAAAAAAATCGTCGAAAAATGAAAAAAACTATTTAAGGGTGATCAACCCTTATCACTTAGGGGTATAAAAAATAGATAGTAGCCGATTCTCATACCTACTGATTACGCATATGAAATTTGGTAAAGATCAGTCAATCCGTTTCGGAGGAGTACGGTAACAAACACTGTGACACGGAAATTTACTAAACTGGCCATAAAAAAATAGGGGTTGATGTTAAAAAAGTAAAAATTTAGGATTGAATGTATTTTTAATGCCACTTTATACAAAATTCAAATGAAAAATAATCGTTCAAAAAATAAAAAAAATATATTTAAGGGTGAACAACCCTTATCACTTAGGGGTATAAAAATAGATAGTAGCCGATTCTCATACCTACTGAATACGCATATGAAATTTGGTAAAGATCAGTCAATCCGTTTTGGAGGAGTACGGTAACAAACACTGTGACACGGAAATTTCCTAAACTGGCCATAAATAAATAGGGGTTGGTGTTAAAAAATTAAAAATTTAGGGTTGTATGTATTTTTTAATGCCACTTCATATAAAATTCAAATAAAAATAAATCGTCGAAAAAATAAAAAAAAATATTTTAGGGTGAACAACCCTTATCACTTAGGGATAAAAACGTTCCACGTTGGCCGATTCTCATACCTACTGAATACGCATATGAAATTTGGTAATGATTAGTCAAGCCGTTTCGGAGGAGTTCGGTAACAAACACTGTGACACGGAAATTTTATATATAAGAAAGAAGATTATAATTAATTATAATATTTATATATAGGTACAACTAACCAAAAATACAAACTAATTAGCTAAATGGTTCAGTATGAGGCTAACCAGCCGTGCATGAAACGTGTCCTAATATTATTATACAAAAAAAGTTTTATTAGGATTAAAGTAAGCACACCAACGGAACGCCATGACATGAGACTTCGCTGTTTGTATATATAATGGATACTCGGGACGTTCCTCACTCGTAGTGGACATAGAGCATTGAATGTCATTAAGAACGTATGTGCCCCTTTCCATATACCTAATTATGTAATAGTTGACAATGACAACATCGAATATGTAACAGAATATACTTACTTAGACCAATCACTAGCATTCAAAGACCTTATGGAGAAAGAAATAGGTAGGCGAATTATACTAGCTTGGACAAAATACTGGAGTCTCAAAGAAGTAATGAAAAATAAAGACATCAAGCATGGGATTAGAAAGAAAGTATATGACGTTGCTATTTTACCCTATTTGATATTATATGGATGTCAGACGTGGGCTCTGCGGAAGGAAGATGAAAGTAAACTTGCAATATTATGTCAAATAAATATGGAAAGGAGCATGCTCGGTGTAACTGGCCAGGAATGGCTTACAGTTCTTATTCTATTTATTAATAATACCTGGAGGAAGAAATAATATTTATAAATCTGCTCTCGCGCGATTGTAACTGTTTGAAATTTCATATTTTAATTTGTGTTAAAATTCTTTCAGTGTAAAGGAATAAACCTTCAGAATTTTACCAGGGGTCGGCTGTAACTGGCCAGAAATGGCTTACAGTTAATAAATCATTAATATTATCAGGAACTAGAAATAATAGATATAAATCTCTTTTCGCGCGAGTGCAAACTCATTTGAAGTTTCATACTTTATTCTGAGGAATTAAAAAGAAACGAAAAATATTTGAATTTGGGAAAAGGGAGATGGCACTGACCTCTATTTCTACTGCGTACTAGTAGAAATAGAGGTCAGTGGGAGATGGTCATTCGAATATCGGGGATTGACGTTTGGGATTTTGAAGTGAAAAGATGGAAAATTGAGAAAAATATTTTATAAATTGTATCTTTCTGTTTTAGTAGAAGAAAACGTGATGTTCAAATAGTGTGGAAATAAAGTACCAATGTGCAGCGGTTCCGGGATCCAGGTTCCTGAATTCTGAGCGTAATTCTCCTGGACTGAGTCACAACTGGATCTGGGTGAGATTGTACCATTCACGTAATTCTCAGGAGAGAAGGGAGGTAAGAGATTAATTTACTAGACGCCGAAATAAGAATGTAAAACTTAAGATCATATAATATTAAATATACATCAGATTGATTTTGTGCAAGCCTTTTACTTTACTTTTACTGAGCTATAATTATTGTATCGATTTGTGGAATTATATTTTACAACAATAAAATTGTTTCCTTTAAAAAGAATAACTAAACTTAAAAAGACAATAAATCTTATTGATAATGCTATTATGTCTACTATTTCATGAGATTATTTAAACCAACTTTATAGCGACCAAGCTACTCAAAAGTATAGTCATACTTTATTCTTGGACATAAACATGTCTACTGCTTTACTTTCCTGAGATATAAAAGAACCATTTATATGCAAGGTTATGCACTTAAATATTGTGTCAAGTTATTTTAATGAGACAAAGTATAATGTTGATTTATTTCAATTAATGACTCTAATCTGAGTATAAGTAAGAGAGCGAGACTTCTCTATTATATATATTTACACTTGCGTCTGATTTCTAACGTGTAGTTAGATACCTACCATGCCGGAAACGAAAATGGACGGGTACATGTACGGATAATAGCCATACATTTTCCTGTACACATATCTAGCATATTTGCGCTGTATACGTTCTAACATTAAGCTATACTTCTTTTCATACGGATCCCAAAATATGGCGTTAAATTCGAGTTTACTCCGTACGTATGCGTTATAAAGCGCCATAGTAGCTTGAGGGTTGGTAAACTTATAGGAAGTCCGCATAATAAAGCCTAGCATCCTATATGCTTGTTTAGCCTGCATTTTTTATTTTTCTGTTGCAAATAATTTAAGATCGTCTGAGAAGAGAAAGCATTTAGAGGTACTGACGACACTCGGCAAATCGTTCACCATTATCAAAAACTGCGTGGGACCGACGGTCGAACCTTGGCTGACACCAGATCTAGTATACTAACTAGCACTACAGAATTGGCCGCCAGCTAGCTGAACGTATTGCGAACGATTGCTAAGATAGCTAGCAATAAGGGTTAGTAGTTTGGGATTAAATCCAATCAAGGAGCATTATTATCAACTCGGTCAAAGGTTCGTGGTAGTCGACCGTTGCGGCCTGAAGCCGTGCTGAGCGTCGTTAAGATAGATAGCTAGTTGCTGGACTATTCGCCTATTAAGTACCATTTCAAATAGTTTACCGAATACCGAAAGTACCGCAATGGGACGATAGTTCGTGATATCTTGAGAGATCAGATGGAAACTCCCACACACTAAGACAAACTTTGGCCAAAAGTGTTATAACTATCTGGGAGGATTTATCTACAGCAGACTACATACAAAACTAAACCTAATTTATGACACCAAATATAAATGCCAAAATAAGATAAAAATATACCTACAAAAACTAAGCTATGCCGAAACAGAACAATTAATCAGAAGCATCGAGTAGTAAAACTTTAGTACATACATACACACACACACACACACACACACACTCACAAACACACATGGACATGGATAATCATAAGTCAACTACAGACACACTCTTTAAATACACTAACATACACACACATGCAAATACACGCACATAAGATTTTCTGACAAACACACACACACACACATTCATACATTGAAACATATAACGTTCAGTATACACTAATAATCATACACATAAAGTAAATAATCACGTCCAATATGTCACTACATCTATAAATTATGTCCCCACCCCAAGCCCCTAAGAAAAGAAACTAGCTCTCACAAACTCAGGGTATCCTAGCGTGAGAGCAAGGGACCTACACAAATACTTTATAATCAATAAAAGTTAATATTATATAAAAGTTAATATGATAAATTTGTTGCTCAAATGTTAATATTGTAATAATTATAGTTTTTTTATGTAATTTGTGTTATATGTACATATATGTGTGTCAAATAAATGAATTATTATTATTATCTTCTTTATCCCCCCCTTGTGTACCGGCGTGACGCGCGAGACCTTCCAGCTGGCGGGGTACACGCCAGTATTGATGGCGAGATTGAAGATATGTAGGAGAGGTTTGAGTAGCCTAATGGCACAATCCTTCACTACATAGCACGGTACTCCATCCGGCCCAATAGCAAGTATGGCCCAATAGAAATGTCTATAGTAAATCTTTTCAATAACTTTTTCCTAAATATAGCTCACAACTTGACAAAACATACAAATGTAGATAGGGAGAAAAGTCTAAGGTACTTGAGTAATGTAGACAAGCCCCAGAACTGTATAAATTTTGAACCTGTAACTAAAGATGAAATAAGAAGAATTATTCAAGGAATGAAAGATAAAAAAGCTACAGATATAGATCACATGAGTGCTAAAACTATTAAAAAGCTATTTATAAGAAACGAACTCATATTAGAACTTCTCTATGAGGTCATTAATAAATGCATAGAAGAAGGAACCTTTCCTGATTCTTTAAAACGTGTACGAGTAATCCCTTTATATAAAAAAGGAGAGCACAGTGACCTTAATAACTATAGACCAATATGTATACTCCCAATATTATCTAAAGTATTAGAGACTATCTTGAAAAAGAAAATTATTAATTACCTCGAAGACAATCATCTATTAACACCAGCTCAATTTGGATTTCGTAGAAATAGATCAACTGAAATGGCAATACAGGAAGTTGTTTATTACATATTGCAAGGAATGGATGAGTCCAAAAAATGCGCTAGTATTTATTGCGACCTTTCAAAGGCATTCGACTGCTTGCGGCACGAAATACTCTTACCTAAACTCGAATTTTATGGATTTCAGGGTAAAGAATTAAACATGATAAAGTCTTATTTATCAAATAGAACACAGATCGTTCAGGTGAATGAAAGCCATTCCACTGTAGGTATAAATAATATCGGGGTACCTCAAGGCTCAGTACTTGGCCCCCTCCTGTTTCTGGTATATGTGAACGATCTTGCGTATTGCTTACCTAAATGGGCGTCAGCAAATCTATTCGCAGACGATACGCACATTGGTATCAAAGATAAAAATAATGATCAATTAGATAGCAAATTAGCTGAGGCCATGATAATTCTCCAGGAATGGTTTGAAACTAACGGCATTATTTTAAATGCAGATAAAAGCATTATAATGAAATATCATGCAAGGAAAAATAATAAAGACGCTATAACCACAACTGAAAATGTTTTTCTAGGTTACACAGTGGACTACACAATAACGCATAGTTCACACATAGATAAAATGTGTAAAAAATTAGGAAGCGCAAACTATGCCCTCTTTAAGCTTAACCCTGTATTAGACAAGAAAACTCTCATATCAGTCTACTATGCTTATATACACTCAATATTGAGCTATGCTATTGTAACTTGGGGAAATGGTGCAAATATTAATAGGCTTCTGGTTTGCCAAAAACGTGCAATCAGGATAATAAGCGGTATTACGCGACGAACATCAGCCCGCAAGTACTTTATTAAACATAAAATCATGACAGTAATAGCATTGTATATATATAAATGCCTACTGGACGTACATGAAAATATTGACAAATACACAACACGAAAAAACAAACATACCGGATATATCGCGACTAAGACGTTGAGACATGAAGACAGGTTGTGTATTCCTAAGACGCGGCTCGTAAAGACCCAAAGACATGGTGTTTATACAAAAATTCAGATTTATAATAAGTTGCCACAGCCTATAACTAAATTAAAATATAATGAATTCAAATGTTAAATTAAATCATTTTTGACATGTAATGCGTTTTATAAATTAGACGAATATCTGGACATGAAGCTCACAGAGGGATATTTTCGGTTTAAGTCATAATAAAAAAAATAATTCTAAATTTGACGTTTATCACACTTTCGCGGACATTTAAATTATATTATATATTAGCATTAAGACATATCCACTGTAAATGACGTACCAAAAATAATGAATGTTATTATGGTCAATAAAACATCTGAATCTGCAAATTGAGGTTTCAAACGTTTTATGGCAAGTACGAGGTCATCGACACTAACACTCTGAACAGTTTGACGACCTCGTTGGCGCAAAGGTTACCATGCCGGTCTGCTAATCAGAAGGTTCCGGGTTCGATTCCCGGCCCGGTCAACATCTTTGTGCTTAACTAAATTTGTTGGCTGTGGGTCTGGGTGTTAAATATGTATTTATATATAATATGTATGTATATGCAGTATATCAGTTGTGTTAGCAACCATAATACGAGCTAGAAATGGTTCAGTATGGGGCTAACCAGCCGTGTGTGAAAGTGTCCTAATATTTATTTTATTTTTTATTTTTTTAGTTATATGAGAGGATGACAAGCGGGTGTCCCCGCTCTGCGCGTCATAAACGTCAAGCTTAGGTACTTTATCGAGAAAAACCGAAGCGAAATAGCTAGCGAATGTATCAGCTGCACTCTGGCCCGAGACGACCTCGCCACCATACCTAAACTCGTCACACTCTTGCCGCTCGCTGCGTTGCCGCTTCACATAGCCCCAAAATGCTTTGGGCTCCCTTATAAAATCTGATTCTATCCTCTTTATATAAGTATCATAAGCGTGATGTATTTGTTCTTTAACAACACTCCTATAAAACGAAAACATTTCATAATTGAACTCTTTGTTATCACGCTTATAATATCGTTTGTGGTGGAAATGTTTATTTTTTATGTTACGTATAATATCGCTTGTGAACCAAGTAGGATACGAGTAGTTATTATTTACAGTAAAAGATTTTTTCCGTGGTACAGACCGATCAAAACACTCATGAATTTTACTGTAGAACAATCCAACAGCAGAGTTAACACAATCGAGAGAAATAACTTCGTCCCAAGTTGTATTATCTATTAAGTCATACAAAGTAAACAAATCAGCTTTATAGAAATTCCAAGAGGATCCCCTTTGAGGGCTTTACAAACGGTTCAAGATATCAATAAAATACGTATGAAACAATCATTCCTCTCAAAATGATCTAATAAAATGTCCGCAACAATATATATGTATCTTTTAAGATCAACTCACTAGAAGCGTTTTATGGTAATCAAATGTGTTCGAAATTAATGCAACAATATTACCAGATATTTGTAAAAGTTGTATCGACATAATAATATTAACTTTTATCCAAACAAATGTGCTGTTATTTAAGAGTATTTATTTGTGAACAAAATTGTCTTTGACATAAGTTAATTTTAATGAACATCAAAGAAGATATTACAATTTTAAAATAGCTCCGATATAACATTCAAACGCGCCTCATGATGCTGCGCATTCATCTATAGCCCAAACGGCTAGACCTAGGGATACGAAGTTTTGAGGATGTATTTGTTTTAGTAAGTAGACGTGTACTAAGAAAGGATTTTTTGAAACTCCATCCCTAAGAGGGCGAAGGGAGGGTAAAAAAGTTTGTATGAAACTTCTTTGTTTTGAATATCTAGCGATGAAATTTGGAATATGTATAGTATATAAAAAATAGTTTGTTTTTTTTTGCCAGGGGTGAACTGAGGGTGTGTAATAGGGGTGTAAGTTAATATGGAAATTTCTGTATTTATCAAGTCTTGAAAGTTATTGTGATTGTGGTTTATTAAATGGGTAAAATACAATTAGGAAAACATTGACCACGGGTGCTTTAAGAGGGATGTTATTAAGGCTTGAAATTTCAAATTGAAAGTTTTGTGCTTTTGAAATTAAGGGGTATAAAATTTGGAATGTGTATTTTTATAGTACCCACACGACGGGTTTTTGGAAATTCTATCCCTAAGGGGGTGAAAGGAGATGAAAATGGTCGTATGTGACGTCTTTGTTTTTGAACTAAAAGTTCAATCATTTGGAATATGTATAAAAACAACGTATAAGTTTGACGATCTAGCAAGGTAATGCCGCCAGCATTTTAGGCACCTTACCCGTGGACACTTTTTTAAATATTGTGTAGTTTTTTTTTTCATGAATATGTATTATTTTTAGTATTATGAAATTATGAAATATTTTATTTACGAAAAATTAAAAATAATGGTATATTTTTTTGCTGGCGGTGAACTAAGGATTAGGACTAGTTAAAGTTTATGTTGAAAGTTACTTACTTATCAAGGCGATGTCTTGAAAGTTATAATGGTAGCGATGGAATTGCATGATTTAATTCCCCCCGTCCCATTCCACTATCGGACGAGCAAGAAAACACCGAAGCGGCATCGTTATGTCGTGGAGGTTCTAAAAGAGCGTACTAAGTGGTTTGCCTCTTTCATAGTAAGAACCGCGGAGGTGTGGAATTCTTTGCCAAGCTCCCTGTTCCCTGAGACCTACAATCTGGCGGTTTTCAAAGCGAGAGTGAACCGCGAAGAGTTTTTCTGGGTAAACGCGCTCCACCTGAGATCATAATGTCGCTTGCCATCAGGTGAATTGTGATCAAGCGCAAGCCCATTTATTGTAAAAAAAACCTTTCCTTGATAGCTTAATTCCAAGGTTAACTAGATCTCAAGAATCGAATGCGGAATGACAGATACGACTCGGTTTGATATCTTGGTAAAGTAATTACTATATACTCGTAAAATTGCCACGGGAATAGGATACCATGGAACTATTTGAGTCTATTACATAATAAATAAATGTAGTTTCTACAGGTTATGCGAAAAGTGACCTACATGCGGGCGGAGCCACGGGCAACAGCTAGTGCTATTATATTACTAGAATTAGATGTGAAAATTGATTTATATCATATACTGTTGTGATGATATTATATTATTAGAATTAGAATTGAAAATTGACATAGATATCTACATATCACATACTTTTGTAATGATATCATAATATTTGACTTGTAACTTTGGTATCAATAAATGATTTGTATTTGTATCATGCTTCATGAGACGCATTCAGTTGGCAGACGGATGGACGAACAGACAAACGGACAGCGAAGTCTTAGTAACAGAGACCGTTGTACCCCTTGGGAACGGAAACCTAGAAACCACAATATAAAAATTACGCCTTCAATTGAAAGTCCTTGATGTTTTTTATCAAGTAAAACCGCAACATGTGTGCATGATATAAAATGTTTATCAGTACAGCCGCAATCACCTAGACAGATAAAATAGTAAAGTTCTCACGAACGGTTTCCTTTTGTCAACCACAAGTTTGGAAATAATAATTAGGCACACAATTCAACGAGAGATATTACCTATATATAGCGAACCCTGCACGTTGATAACTATTCAGCATTCAGTTCGCAAAAGCTTTACACTTGCAGTTACAATTTTAACAGAAAGTAAAAAGTTGTGCAACAAACCGTTCTAGTTTCGCTCTGTCCGTCGTCCTTTGGCCCTAAGTCCAAGTTCAACTGAAGGCAAGTGTTAACAGAGAGTCCGTACTCTATGATTCATCCGTCTGTTAGGTTGGCAATGTGTACAATGGCTTAGTGCGAGTCGGCAAATTATTGTCAAAAAAACATTATTTGTATGAGAACCTTCTTAAATGCCCCATTTTAATTTAATTTTATAATTTATTTTCCATACTTATAGTCTAGTCAACAAGTGCTTTTTTGGTTAACATTTTTGTGTCTCCGAAAATTATGATTGTGGTGTCATTCGATTCGGAATGGCATCTATATAGTTTTCGAAAAACAATGAAGATCCGCTGAAAGAGAAAATATGACAAAAAAAAAAATAAAGTTTTTGACCACGGATTATTGTTTATTGATCTGTCCTGTAGGCACCTGAATTTTTTCAAATTTTATTTTTCATATTTAATAAGTTTTAATAATATTTATTCATTCCTTCGGCCTTGAATGAATAAATATTATTTAAACTTATGAAATATGAAAATCCTACAGGACAGATCAATTAACAATAATCCGTGGTCAAAAACTTTAAATTTTTTTTTTCAGCGGAACTTCTTTTTTTCGAAAACTATCTAGATGCCATTCCGAATCAAATGACACCTCAATCATAATTTTCGGAGACTGCTGAAAAAAGTTGACCAAAAAGGCACTTGTTGACTAGACTATTAGTCAAATAGTCTTTGCATATTTCGAGGGTCTACAAAATGTTGTTAGTAAAAGAATGCCTGTAAATTACGTTTGTTGTATGGGAGCCCCCCTAAATATCTATTCTGTGTCTAAATTATTACTTTCTTTAATTTTACAAAACTTAATATTTTATGATAATTTTAAGCGTCTAATTACCGTTAATGATATTTTACAAAATGTATCTATTGGAGACCCTTAGTATATATTTTTTTAATTTTAGTATTTATATCGGCACCAAAGAAGTACATAACTTGTGAATATTTCAGCTTTAGCTATTACAGTTACAGAGTTACAATCTAGTGACAGACAGACAGTGCAGGCTTAAAAGTAAAAGGGGCCCGTTGTTACCTTTTAGGTACGGAACCCTAAACTGTATTTTGTATGTGGTTTAATTATTACCAACAATATTTATAAACGCATGAAAATAATTTGGTAAACATAATATATGTTACCTATTTTAATATAACATTTTCGTATCATTACATTTAAACGTTGACTCCACTGAATGTGTTATAAGATAGGTAAATAATGAATGCTACGTTTTAAATCTGACTTATTGACTCAGGCGTTACTTTGCGGAAATCAATTGTAGAAAAAAGAAAATTTATATATTAAAAAACGTTTTTCTTTATCTATCTCAATTTGGTTTCAGATCACCGCGGAAGTACCTACACTAAATATTTCTGATTTTCTTCTGTTTTATATCTGACATTCTATATAGTGTTCTGTTTATCAAGTTACTTGCTTTTCAAATGTTTACAATTTTACCTTCTTATTTATCACCATCAAAATATTAAAAAGCAAAACATAAAATTGCTTTGTGGTAAAATTCTTCACAAATAAAATTATCAAAATTTTGGATATTTGATATCTGCCGCTACTACTTAAGCCTATTTTTATATGATACTATTTACTAAATTTCCATTGGCTTGCAAATAAATAATGAACGTACCCCTGCTCTTTTTGCAATAGAATGACGAAGTGGGAATTAAATTGTGCTCCATTTGATTGCGCACTCTCCAAAATGTATCCGATAAAGTAAAAACTGGCAATCTTTTGCCTATGTTCAAGACTCTTAAGCCTTGTTTCATCTACGCAAGATAGAATGACAATGCTGTTTTTTTTTTATTTATTTTTTTTGACCATTTTATAGGTGAAGCCCTGGTCAGTACAGATTTCATGTATTCGTTGTTCGAAAGCCGTTCAGAGGTCAATAGTTAAGTCTGTTCTTCCAGAAATGTCGGAATCTGGTCGTGGCTTGCAAATAGTGAACGTGACGAAGTCCCACTCGTACGAGCTGGACGAGGCGGAGCTGGCGCAGCTGCTGCTGCGTGATGACGTCAAGGATCTGCCGGTGGTGGTGGTGAGCGTGGCCGGCGCCTACCGCGGCGGCAAGTCCTTCCTGCTCAACTTCTTCATCAGATACCTCTACTCACCGGTACGAGTCTTCTCAACATATACTGTCCCAGTCCTGGAATATATCATGAAAATCTTTATTATATATTTGAACCACTTTTCGAGAACGTACGAGATTATCAACTATTAAGCTGATTTTTATTTTGTTGCCTTGTATGTATGACAGGACGAACTAGATAAACACTGAAAAAACTGACAATAAAATGCAATAGATCGTGATAAATGGAAAGAGGGTAGAGAGGCCTTTGCTCTTCAATGGGACAAAACAGGCTCATAATCGGCTATCACTTACGTTTATTTTGTCGGTATTAGCCCGACTCATAATGGTTAATGGTAATATATGTATGATATCTGATTTGTTGGAGACGCGTGAAACTTTGAAATATTGCAGGTGTCAGAGCAGCAAGATGGCTCCTGGCTCGGGGAGGATAGCAAGCCGCTAGTAGGGTTCAAATGGCGTAGCGGCGCCACAGCCACCACCATGGGTGTTCTCATGTGGTCCGAGCCGTTCATCACTACTCTATCGTCAGGGGAGAAGGTATGGTAAAATTATCTCAATATCAAGTGTTTCGTCTCATATACATTCAACTATACAAATTTGAATTTGTCAAAATATCTGACATGTGTGATTTCCAGGTGGCAGTGTTGCTGGTGGACACGCAAGGCAACTTCGACAGCAAGAGCACGGTGCGAGACAACTCGACAATCTTCGCGCTCTCCACGCTCGTGTCTTCCATACAGATCTACAACATCTCGCAAAACATCCAGGAAGATCACTTGCAACACTTGGAGGTAGGTTTTAGTTTAAATATTGATTTTGACTATAGTTTAATAAATGAATACTAACATACATCAGACAGGAATCCAATGTGAGTTGATATTTAAAAAAAAAAAGAAAACTTAATTCACAAAGATTATTTTATAGCTCTGAAACTTAAAATGGATATTGTTATTTAATTTTGTTGCAGTTGTTCTCGGAATACGGCAAACTAGTAAACACTAATAAAGCAGGCGGTAATCAGAAAGCGTTCCAAGTGCTGGAGTTCCTGGTGAGGGACTGGCAGTTCCCTAGCGATAATTTACCTTACGGAGCAATCGGAGGGGAACATCTGCTGAGAGAAAAATTTGAGGTAACTATGTTGATTATTGAAGGCACCTTGCCGCATAGGACGCCCTCTGACTACCGCATCGCTTGGCGCCCTATTGGTGCTCGCTAGTCCAGCCTGCTGATCTCGCCGAAGAAGGCCTTCAGCTAACAATAACTACTAAAAAAGAACACTGTTTTATAGTATTTGTTGTTATAGCGGCAACATGAATGCACCAGTAAAACTCTATAGCTATACATATCACAAATACAGATACACTTTTAGTAAGAAAACACATACATGGAAATAATGTAATAATAATTGACGTGACAGCTTAAATTATTAAACATGTTGCAATTTGTTTGCTTTTAGTCAATATTAAAAAATATATATATTGCGAGTCCCAAAATCACTAAGTGATTCATTTAAAATTTTAAAACCACGATGTTAATATTATTTGCGCGTAATTTTTTACTGAAGTTAATATTGAGCATGTTTAAAATAAGTCTATTATCTTATTTTTGAAAGAGAAGTCTTTATTTCTGAATTTCGGTGTGTTTCTGTACAACTTTTGCGACTAGGGAAAATTATGGTTTTTGTAGGTTCTTTAAAAAGCAGAGTAGCGTAGATGTTCAATTATTCCCTTTATATAGGCCTGTGGACATGTTGAATGCTTTTTAACCCTAGATCACTAACCTTCGTCGATTCGACGACGCGTCACCAAAAAAATCGTGATAACTTTTTCGCGCGCGACCGTATGGTTTTGAATTTTCAGCTAATCTCTATCGACCCGTTGCACTTGCGATGGAAGGTAGTGCTTTGTGCATAGGGGGCCCGTACTCACCGTTCCAGCAAGCATGGCTCGTCGCATCGACGAAGGTTAATTCTAATTCTAATTTGAAGTGGGGGTGATGAGACCTGCACTGACATCCCGCTAGGGGCGTATTGTGCATTCCCCCCTTACCAGCCTACCCAAGCCAACCGAGCTCCTTGAAATAACGGAGCACAGCCCTTGGTCGCTGGCATACCTGTTCCACCCCTGTTGCGTCAGATGGTCTGTTTGTCTGAAGATTAGCAATGGAAGGCGAACTTTCATCTTGAGCTGCTATCATCAGGCCGTAACTCCTTCTGGTTTGTTTGGTGGCCTCACAGTGCAGTAGCACGTGTTCTACCGTTTCATTTTCCTCCAGACAGCCCCGACATAGAGGGCTGTCCGTCGCCCCTATTTTGTGTTGGTGGTAGTTGAGATCACAGTGGCCGGTAATGATGCCGACCATCATACGTAGGTCCCCTCTTGTGAGTTTTAGTAAATTATTTGTTACTTTTTTGTTTACTTTGGGTAAGAAGAGTCTAGAGTTTTTACAATCAGTCCTTTTGTTCCACAGATTTTGGTGTTCTCGTTCAGCGTGTGCTCGTAGTGTATTTCTAGCTTCCATAGCTGTCGGCTTGCAGAGATCAGCTATGTCAGCGCATATCGTTTGTTTCTTTGCTCCTTCTTTTGCAAGCAGATCTGCTTTATTGTTACCTTGACAAGTGCTATGACTCTTGGTCCAGGTTACTGTAACATCATATATCTCTGCCAGTTTTTGTAGAGTCAAATGACATTCCTTTATGACTTGTGATCTGGTTATCGGTTTTCTGAGTGCGTAGATCGTTGCGGCACTGTCAGTTATAAAATTTAGCTTCATATTTTTACTTATAGGTTCAACAAAATTTCTTAGCAGCACTGTTTTCGCCGCTAGTAGTAAACCCATTGCTTCAGTTTGAAAAGCTGTTGTGGTTTTGGGCAGTGACATGGAATCCTCAATCCCTAATTCTGGTGAGTAATATCCGCAACCTGCTCCATTGTTGTTTTTAGCGCCGTCACAATAGACATTGTAGACCTCGTCAACAGCGACAGCAGTCGCCGTTGCGCTCTGAGGCTTTATCTCCTCCGTCTGTAGAGAGTATCTTTTGCCATCCAAGTATGTTTTAGCTATCTTGTCGGTTCCTCGAACTGAGTTAGGAACTATTGATATTGCTTTTTCTAGAATTCTGCTGTGGTTTGTACAAGAACCCACACCTTTCCACTGGTTTGTTGATTTAATTCTTAGGGCTGCAGCCATTGCTTCTTGCTGTATGTGCAAATGCAGAGGCGTCAATCCGAGTAGTGTATCCAGGGCGGCTGAGGGTGTCGATTTATTGCATCCTGTTATCATGGAGCACGCCAGCCTCTGGAGTTTCTGTAGTTTGGTGATGGTGGTTATAAGATTCGTCCTGGGCCACCACACTATGCTACCATACGTTAGAATTGGTCTTACTATTACAGTGTACAGCCAGTGACTTAATTTTGGTTTTAAACCCCAGTCCTTGCCCACAGCTCTCGTACACTGCCATAAAATATTTGTAGCTTTGGTGGTAACATGGTCAAGTTGTTTACCCCAGAGAAGCTTACTGTCTAACCAGATGCCTAGGTATTTAACTTCTTTGCTAAGGGTAAGCTGCGACCCAAAAAGACGTGGAAGTTTTAATGTTTTCGGTATTTTAAGTTTTCTTGTGAAGAGCACCATTTCGGTTTTCTGTGGGTTCACCGAGAGTTTGTGCCGCTCACACCATCTTTCGACTATGTTGAGTGCTTTTTGCATTTTTTCGCATAGCGTTGTTTCGAAGAGACCGGATATCATGATTGCCAGGTCATCAGCGTATCCAATGGTTGTAATACCATCTTTGTTGAGCAGTTCGAGGAGCTCGTTTGCCACCACTACCCACAATAATGGGGACAGAACTCCTCCCTGAGGACATCCCTTTGTCACGACACAGCGTGAGTTTGTGGACGACTCGATGCTGGCTGCTCTATTTGACAACATAGTTGTGATCCAATCGTTCACTCTATCATCGACGTTATGAGCCCGCAACCCGTTTACAATGCTGGGAAACGTCGTTTTATCAAAAGCGCCTTCTATGTCTATAAATGTGACTAGACATGATTGTTTATGTTCGATAGCGCTTTCGATTTTGTATACCACTTGATGTAGCGCGGTTTCTGTCGATTTACCAGATTGGTACGCATGTTGATTTTTATGCACCGGCTTGTCTATCAGAGGACCGTTGCGTATATATTTGTCACAAAGTCTTTCTAGTGTCTTCAGCAAGAAGGAGCTAAGACTAATTGGCCTAAATGACTTTGGATCCGTGTAGTCAGACTTTCCTGGTTTTGGTAAGAATACTACTTTAACCTCTCGCCATGCCTTGGGTATATACTTCCAGGCTAGGCATGATCTGTATAGAGCCACAAGGTGGTTTCTTATTTTGGCAACACTCCAATGCAGAAGTGCAGGAAAGATTTCGTCCATTCCAGCGGCCTTATAAGGCAGGAAGGTGCTGATTGCCCATAAAAGTGCTTCTTCAGTTACTATGCGTGAGGCGAAATTCCAGTCGTCTCTGCATGGTTCTTGCTGAGTCTGGGTTTGCCATCCTCCTTCATTGTCCGTTATACAGTCCGGAAAGTGGGTTTTTAACAATAAGTCAAACTGTTCTTCTTCTGAAGCAGTATAAGTGCCATCAGTATTTTTTAAGGTACCCAACTTTACACTTTTGTTTTTCGATACCAGCTTCCTCAGTCTAGCAGTCTCGCTTTCTGATTGAATAGACGAGCTGTATTTCTTCCATGTGTTTTTGCGATTTTCTTTGATTTGAACCTTAAGTTGGTGTCTTGCTATTTTGTACTCTTGCCAATCCTCAGCCAGTTTTGTGTTCATGGCTCTATTGAAGTGGTGTCTAGCCTTTTTTCTCAGCGTACTGAGTTCTTTATTCCACCATCTATCTTTTTTGTGTAAGCGTGGCTGGGTTTCCGTCCGAAGAGGACACGCTTTTTCGTAACTTCCTCTTAGAGATTTTACTATTGTCTGGACGAGTTCTTCTATTTCACATGGTTTAAGCATGTCTGTCTGTTCCACTTTCTGTGTGTTCAGAAGAGCTTCTTCTAAAAGATCAGAGAAAGCTGTTTTGTCAGTCTTTTTTGGATTTCTATACGTTCTTGGTTTGTGTTCTCCTATCTCTAAACCGAACCTGATCCATCGGTGATCGGAACCGGAGTATTCATTTGTTGACACCCTCCAGTCACTAATCGAATCGGCGATTTCGTCAGTAGCTATCGTCGTGTCTATTATGGTTTGAGCCCAAGACGTTACAAACGTGGGCTCAGCCCCTCGGTTTAGTATAGTAAGGTTGTGCCGAAGCGCAAAATCCAGCACTTCCTTTCCTCTTTCATTTGTGTCTGGGCAGCCCCAGACCGTGCAATGTGCGTTTGCGTCACCACCTGCAACACACTCTAAATTATTAGACATACAGTAATGGAAAAGGGCCTCCAGCTCTGGTGGAGGCGCTTCAGTGTTTCCATCCATGTACACCGATGCTAAGATAACAGAGCTTAATTTACCTTGTAGGCCCGTTTCTAATTTAACGACAGTAAGATCATCACTGCACAGATGTGTAACCATAAAGGCTTTATAAAGTTTAGGTACATATATAAAGGTACGTGTCTTACTTTGCAGGGGAGGAACAAATATATTTCCATCAATATTGGTGAAACCTCCTACCTTCCCACGTTCAAGATATGGTTCCTGGACCAGTGCAATTGTGTTCGGTTGGGTATCCAGCAATCTCCTCAACGTGGACGTCCCCGTAGAACTGTGTTGGATGTTGGCTTGCAAAAAATTTAACTGATTATTGTGATTTTTGCCTAGCCTATTTAAATGTTTAGTTGTGTCATTTTTAGTAACTTTTGTATTATTTTTGTGATTTTTACTATTGTTGTTAGAGTTTTTATCGTGCTTATTCATTGTTATATTATTATACTTAACTAACTACTGCACCTAATTAACGGTTCATAGGGGAGCCGCGATCTTATTGGTCAAGGGAGTAGCCGGGGAGGTCGTTTTCCTTCTCCGTCTCCATGAGCGACAGGGGCGAGAGGATAGTCAAGCTCATTATATCACCTGAGATATCCCCCCCGCCCTCGCCGTCCACTTCGAGAAGTCGGTCCACTTCCTCCCTCGTCCACTCCTTGTCTTCCGGAGGTACCGCGTCTGCTCCTGCGTCAGCTAGCGTCCGAGTCCCTCCACTTTCGGCGTAGGAAGTCGTCGCTGCTCCTGCTGTCGCAGTCACGTTACCTCCCGATTTATTATTTTTGATTTTGACGTATACCGACCCCGTTGTGTAATGGAGCCGGTAGTCTACTTTTTTTAGGTTGTCCATATCTGATGGAGGCACGCCCATCACCAGAATATGATTGTAAATTTCGCCCTTTTGCCGCACAATATGTTTAAATATGGGCCATTCTTCTAAATTTACGCCTGAGTTTAGCTCAGACAGAAATTCCCGGAGGATGTACGGCCATCGCTCCAGATCCTCCCTGTCTTCACCAAAGTCAGGGATATATATAACCGCGGTAACGTACCTCGGCAAATCACTCTCCGGGATGACTCGGAGACCCCCCGACCCCTCCCACAGAACCGGCAGGCGCTCCACCGTCCTCGCCAACCAGTCCAGTGTGAAGTCGTCGCTGGGAGTCATCCTAAGGCAGCCCTGAGTGAGCCGAGGCAGTTGCCAGAAACGCGGCAACCTACGCTCGTTTTTTGGTTTGCCGCGGTTTTGTTTGAAGAGGCTATACTGCTCTTTATCAATAACTTTTCTGAGGAGGGTTGCCCTAAGATCGTCCATTAAGACGCCGCCCCTATCCTGCACTACCACCCGATAGACCTTAGCAACAGCAGCGTACGACGGCGCCGGTCCTACTCCCCTCTCCTCAGTATCGTCAAATCTTGTTCCGGCAACATCAGGTCGGGACCCAGACGCAGCGGTTCCACCCGCCAAACGAACCTTTTTGTCGGCGGACGCGACGCTTGGCGAAATCTGGTCGGAGCTCCGCTGACGTTTGGGTCCCCGACCGCTGTCCTCCGGTGTCTCCACGTTATCCGTGGCGGTGGTCGCCTCGGCCCTAATCACGCCGGCGCAGCCTGGGCCATCGTTTCGCTCCTCATCTCCGCCCGTTCCTTTGATAAGACCGGGAGCAGGTTGAGGACTAATCCGAGGTTGAGCTGCGAGCGCCGTTTTCGAAGTTTCGGCCACCACCGTCACAGTATTTTTACCAATTTTCCTCGTTTCGAGGTCTCTTTTTATTTCGGCGTGGGCCGTATCTAGCTCCCGGGGCTGGGGTCCGAGTTCTCTGGCACCGGCCGCCGCGGGCTCGAGCCTCACGCGGGTCTCCTCACCCCCGCGCGTCACACTGTCCCTGACGGGATGGGCCACATATGGGGGTGTTGCCAGAAAGTCTCGGCCGGTCACTCCTGCCCCAGTCGCTAAGTCGACGCGAGACATGCACGCCGCGACAGCCGGCGCAAGCGCCGACATGCCGGGCAGCTGAAGGACGCCCTCTCTTTGTTGCCGATACAAGATTTGCACCCTATCAGCTTCTTTTTTTAAGTTAATTCTTTTTAGATTTTTTTGGAAGTTTTTTCCGTATTTTGCGGGCGGGTCGGCTCTGGGCCCGAGAGGCTTGCTGCCAACCCGCCGGTTACCTGCCGCCTCCAACACAGTTTGAGGCGTCGCCAAGTGCCGCATCGCTCGTTTCTCCGAATTGGAGCGACTGGCACGCGGTCCGCGCCCCATCTTCTGCACTGGTCCAGGTATCACTCCCGTCGCCGCTGCCGGCGCGTCTCCAGTAGTAGTTGCGGCCGACGAAGCCTGGAGCTCCACCCCGCCGTCGCCTTCGGTCGCCAACTTCCCACCAGGAGGCCCGGAAACCTCCTGGCGCCGGGTGCTGGCCGGGTCGACGAAGGTTAGTAATAACGTAACTTTTTGTACTATTTAGTTTAGTTGAAATTACGTTCTTTTCTTTCTTTCTTGATTGATAATGGTGTCTTTTATTTTATTTTTTAGATACCATTAGTACGTTATTATTAGAAGATGATAGCAAGGAGGAAAATTTATCAGACATTGAGCCTAAAGACCACATTGAAGCTGATAACGCGTATGAAATGAAGGGTGATGATGAAGTTTCTACTATGATGAAGATCCACTTCCAGATCAAGATTATGAGACGACTAATGATACAGCAAGACGGTGTATATTAAAATATGTGCTATATGTCCCTCCGCAAAGCAAAGGATGACTAAAAGTAGGTGCAATAAATCACTGTGTGGGGAACATAAACTTGATGGGTGTCACAAATGTATTAGATCGTAAGCTATTACAACAAAAATATTTTTAATTCATTATTCTGATATTATTTTTGTAATTTTTATTTTTACTCGAATAAAATAATACTACATATATGTTGTACGGTTTGTTAAAAAAATTGAGAAAAGTTGATTATGCATGTAAACTATGATCTCAAAAAGTTGACTTTTTGAATTGAAAAATATGTAAAAGTAAACATAATTATATAGGTTTATACTTTATGCTTAAAATAAAAACATAAATATAAATATATATTTTTGATTAAACCCCTAAAACCCCTCCATTATACAAGCGTAGTCGAAACGACGAAGGTATTAAGCGTCGAAAAATAAGGTTAGTGATCTAGGGTTAAATAAAATTCGACAATAAGAGGTTAGAACCTGAACTTAATATGGGCAGCGCACTAACATGTTACACTGAGAATTTACTGACACCTCAAAGATGTCTCCGTTTACAGATTACGGAAGACCTACCCAAGGAGATGAAAAATCTAAGACAGCACATAATGTCCAGCTTTGAAACTGTTTCTTGTTTCCTGATGCCACATCCCGGTTTCGATGTGCTCGAATCTACTTATCGTGGAGATATTAGCGGTAATAAAAAAATATAAACCTACAAATAACCTATAAATAAATAACTTCGTAGAACCGTGTTAGGAGACAACTCAATTGTTACGTTGGCGTAATGGTTACCATGCCGGACTGCCAATTAGAAGGTTCTGGGTTCGATCCCGGCACGGCCAACATCTTTGTGCTGAACTAAATTTGTAGGCTGTCGGTCTGGGTGTTAAATATGTATCTATATAAAATATGTTTGTATGTATATGTTCAGTATGGCGTAAACCAGCCGTGTGTGAAATGTGTCGTGATATTTATTTATTATTATATTAGAATTAGTTTCTAAACAACAAAGAAAAAAAAAATTCACTTTATACAATGTTGAATTAATTTTAAAGTCATTAATGTAGGATACAAACGAAAAAAGAATATATATAAATATCATGTGAGATTATCATTCAGATAATCACACATGTCCACATTTTATTATGTCACAGTAAGTACATATTAAGTTGGCTACTAGTTATTTAAAGTGCTAGTAACAAGTAAAGCTCTATTTTGTTTTGTTTCTTAGAAATCCGCCCAGTCTTTCGAAAGCAATTGATTCAACTGGTCAATTCAATATTCAGTCCGGCGAAGTTGCTGCCGAAAAAGATTAACGGTGAACGAGTGAAGGCTCGCGAATTGTTCAACTTCTTCAAAACGTACATGGAACTCTTCAACAGCGACGAGATTCCGAACCCAACCAATATACTGGCGGTACGTATCTACCCAAAAACATAATAACAGCATACCTAATAATAACAGTTGCAGGACAAGCCCGATTTTGGGAGAAATTGTCAGGGTAAGCTAGTTTGTCCTAAGATAATCTGTACACATAATAAGGCTTGACTATTCCATCTTGTATAAAATGTTTAAACCCCTCTCATATTTTTAAAATTACACAAATAATAATTATATATATTTACAATCTGTACAATTTTGAACCATTATGTACAACTATAAAAAAGTAGTAGCGCCTGTAGCTCGGCTAGCTAATGTGATCTGATGCGATCATCGAAGCTAAGCAACGGTCGATGCGGACGGTGTTTGGATGGGTGACCATGCATAAGACTGTCGTTTTTCAAGTGGCATTTCATATTCTGGTCGCTAATATGGGTCGGATGATACGTTAAATTGTAGCTCCTCGCTGTGAGTCTTAGTACAAGCCGTCGTTAAGCCAAGTCAGGGGCCATCGGGCGCCTTGAAAAATCTCGACACCTGAGCTTAGCTTATACGAAGAAGAAGAAGACCATTATGTACAGTACTGGAATGTGAGACAATCGAAGATAACTTATGTTTAATATGTTATGACTGACCCAATAATTTATTCAAAGATATAAACCATGCCTTAGTTTACGTATTTATAGTATGTATTTCAATGTTTTAAACAAGGCTACTACTTTCAGGCCACAGTGAAAGCTGGACTTCTTTCCGCTGTAAGTGAAGCACACGATGTTTATGAGAATTCTATGAATGCCGTAGTCGGTGTACAACAACCAGCTATATCAGGTGCGGACCTAAAAGACATTCATCAGAAGAATGTCGAGGAAGCCAAGAATTTTTTCATCAAGAAGAAGAAAATGGGTACGGTAAATGAAGCGGACTCATACCTTAAGAAACTCACCAAGGTATTTCAAAGAAAAAACATGAAACTTTTAAGAATTTATAGTGTCCAAAATTATAAAAGATGTTTAAAAATACATAAATCAGTTATATAAAAACAATTTTAAAAATAATATATTATAACTGTGTGTTAAAATATTGAAATATAATATTGCAGGAACTTGATGACCGTCTACCACAGTTTGTTCAAAGCAACTTGTCAAAGATTCAAGCTGCCATCAACCAAGCTAGGGACGCCTACCAGAAAGCAATCGAGGACATCAGTCGTGATAAACCATTGTGTGTGCATCCTAAAGATTTGGAAAAAATACACAAGACTGCATTAGATGCTGCCATTAAAATGTATGATGACCTGGTGAGACGAGTCTCGGCGAAGGTTGACGACGATAGAGCTAAATTCATTCCAGTGAGTAATGAAAAAGGATAAATTTATTTTAAATTTAAACTACTTACAAAACATCGTGTATTGAGCATATTTTTATTTCATAAATCAGTCGCTCACATGTTACAGAGTTTTAAGAATCAGTTCACTTTATTGCGCCGAGAAAATGAAAAAAATAACAAGATGACAGTAAAAATTATAATGATGGAGTACTATCAGCGCATGCAGAGTAAGGCTCTACAGGAGCCCCCGTTGTCTGACGTAGAGTTCAAATCAGAGCACAAAAAAGAATTGGAGCAGACCCTTAAAGACTTCGACTCGAAGCGGAGCATGCCTAACCAATATTCTGAAGACGTTTACAAATATCAAGTGGCGGAAGTAAGTATAACATATATATTAAAGCATTTTACCAGCGGGACGTGAACCATACGAGTAAGTGACCCTGGCCTAAGGTTGAACATGCCTATTTCGGAATTTCAAGGAGTTACCTTAAATTTTCATTTTATAATTTGTGTTTTATAAACCTTAAACGATTGTTTTATTTTTATTGACTAAATGAAATATATATTTCACCTTTTACCGTTATTGATATATAGCAGAATAATTCGAAAAAAACACGTGAAAATTTCAGCCTTATAGCTATAACGGCAGACAATGGAAGCTTATTAATAAGATTCCGTTTTTACCTTTTAGGTACGGAAACCTAAAAATCATACCCATTTTATTTCAGGATTGTCAAGAAAGTTTCGTCACTCTGACAGCTATGAATAAGAGTAAAAACAAAATAGCAATGAATGCGGGTTTGGAAGAATATGATACATACATGAAGAAGTTTGCGAATAATGAGAACCAGTGCCTGCACCCGGATGATCTTGAAGAGACACACAGGACAGCTGTGTGTCGTACTCTCGCTATTTTCCGTCCGCAGAAAGAATGTGATGTGAAGAATGATCAACAATTTGATAAAGATGATGAAGATGAACAAACGCTTAAAAAGGTAAATTTACAGAAATACTAGACAAATTATGGGCGGTTATTTTGAACCAATTGTACTTGACACGTGAATGAAAGTTTTTGTTGTTGAGTAGTTTCTGTTTTGGTACTGTTGGGTGCTTAGCGACAGATTGTTTCGTAGTTATTTATTTATTATTTAAAGTATGTATATTTTTGACAACTTAAACCGTTTACGTTATAACACTAAAATTGTAAATTCTCAGCTAATCTTTTCGCAAAGCAAGGCAGAAATAATATAAAGGTCATTTTTGTAATTAAAAATACACGCGACAAAATCGGTGCCTGTAACACTGATAGCGATTCAGCGACACACACGACTAAACTTAATTTAAAGAAGCCCCGTCTCTTTTCATCTAATTTGGCCAGAAAGAGGCGGCACGTTCTGAACCACACACAAAACAACTAAAATCACGTCAAATATGAAAAATGTAAGCAATTTTAGACCGCACCCAATTGTATCAGCTCTAAATCTGACGTGTTTGACGTGATTTTAGATGTTTTGTCTATGGTTTAGATCGTACCATCTCTTTTTGGTCATTTATGACGAAAAGAGACAGAGCTACGTTAAATTTAGTTTAGTCGTGTGTGCCGCTGATTCGCCACCATTGTTTTGCGTCTTGAGTTCTTGTAATATTAAGTAACTTGTTCACAGATGCTCGACCAACGTTACTCTAAATACAAGACTAACAACGAGGCCTCCAATGAGACCGCTGTTGTTCTAGCGTTTAACACATATACAAACAACATGGAAGATAAGTGCAGGTTTTCAGGGTGGTGGGTTCTACTTGTACCCTACCTTAATAATCTTAAAAAACGAAATGAGTTTCATGGCGACAGTAAGATATTGGCCAATGAAAAATTTTACGCACAAAGAAAAGTCGGTGTTTTTCATCCCTTTGATACTTTCAAAGCCCGACTTGACGAGGTACGTATCGTTGAAACTTATCAGGCACATGTAGAAGGCTTAGGCAGGGCTGGTTCGTGATTTGAACGACCTTTATTTACAGTTTAAAATCGCTTGGTAGGAGAGGAAGTTCCCGCGGAAATTAGGCGTTTTATGTAAATACCTGACAATCTATTAGTTGTTTAAAATATATCAATAAATATTTTTGCTAAAATTTGATTTATCTGGTGTTTAAAAAAATAAACATTCACATTGAACATTCTAAACATATTAATCCATCAATCATCAATTAATTAATGTATTTTAATGATGATTGGTTACCATTTATTTAGATTAAAACATGGTCAAAATTTTAAAAATATATTTGATTATTACTTAAGTTAACAACTGACATTAACTTGTTTTTTAACCGACTTCATCTTACATTATAAATTGCACCATCTCTATTTTCTTTAAATAGTATTTTTTTATTTTAAAAAATTCTTAGTCCAGGTACTTTCGTCACCTTGTCTTAAGAATTTTCGGATTCATAAGAAAGACGCTGCCGTGCGTGGAGCTGGGTGCCAACCAGGATGTGCCTTGTACTCCCTAAAGTGAACTTTCCCATTGAGAAAATTCAGCGAGTTGGATATACTTTATGAATTCTATGACATCAGTATCTGAATGTTCGTTGGTCTTCAGTGGGACTTTTAAAAGTATATACATGATTTATAAATACATCCAACTGTTAAGTCTGTAGGAAGACAGAATTAATTCTCCATAATATTATGTATATCTGTAAATATACATGTTCGTAAGGCTATTCTCTAAGGCCCACGTGTAGACAAACAACTTCTGTTCTACATTTTAAGGATATTCGGTGCTATTGTATCGAGCTCGGGCGCGCCATACATTATTCAGCGCACGTCCTGACGCGCACATTCTTTACGGAATAAATTTATACAAAATCAACAAATTACAATATTAGTATATACACACATACATTTATAAATACACAAAAAAACCCCCTTTGCAGTTGGGTAATTAAATACGTGTTCGCGAGACATCATTTTTCAAGAAATGTTTTTTTATTTTGCAGATGATAGAAGAGTGTTACGTTGACAACTACAAGAGTTTGGGTGAAAAATTTAGAGATTATCTATTTTCTCACATAAGTGCAAAAAATAATAACTAAACATTAAATTCAGGATGGTTAGTGTTGGACCGATTCTGATCGGCTATCATATGCATGAGGTCGTAAATGTATGTATATGTATTATATCACTAACATTACTACATCACTAATATACGAATTTATTAATAATTATAAAAGCATACAAAACGGTTTCCTTAAACTCGGCCCTATTACTCGCTGGGGTGCTTCCACTCGATATCAGAGTTCGTGAAGCAGCCTCGCTTTTTGAAGTAAAGAAAGGTTACTCCCAGCGAATAATAGGAGACCGAGAAATGGAAAAACCAGTGCCCCATACTGAAGCACCGCATCCGGCAAAACAAGGAGAACTGCACTTTACCTGCGTAGCCAACGAGTTGGAACTCGCACAATGCTGCGCTGAAGGCTTAAACATCTTCACCGATGGCAGCAGGATAGATGGTAAAGTCGGCGCAGCATTAACGATCAGAGATGGTGACCATGAAATCGCCACTCGCAAGTTGAAGTTGGGCGCTTGGTGCTCTGTTTATCAAGCGGAGTTGCTGGCAATCTTAGAAGGTACAGAAAAAGCACTGAAAATTTCGCGGAGTAGCTATAATATATACAGCGACTCTCGATCCGCTCTCATAACAGTAGTAAATACGGCTTCCCTCCATCCCTTAGCCGTTAAAATAAGAAGGAATCTACTCAAGCTCAAGGATCAAGACAAAACACTGAAATTATTCTGGATAAAAGCTCATGCGGGGATGGAGGGAAATGAGAGAGCGGACGAATTAGCTAAAACCGCAGCACTACATCTTAGAACTAAGCCCAACTATGAGTGCTGTCCGGCATCATATGTCAAAAGACAAATCAGGGAAGAGGCGTTGGAAGAGTGGAACCGACGTTATAAGAACGAAAAGACGGGTGCTGTTACCAAGGTTTTCTTTCCAGATGCTTTAAAGGCCTACCGAGTAATAAAAAAGATTCAACTAGACCACATCCTTGTCCAAATGTTTACGGGTCATGGCGGATTCTCCGCGTACTTGTACCGATTCAAGTGCAAGGAGAGTCCGGCGTGCCCCTGCGACCCCGCCGTAGAGGAGAGCGTCCTACACGTTATTGCAGACTGTCCCATTTACAGCAGGCGTAGATATGATGTCGAGTTTGAAATAGATATAGATGTAAGAAGAGAAAATATGTGTGAAATATTAGAAAATAAATATATTAGAAATAAATTTTTAGACTACTGCAAGAAAATCATAATAAATGTAATAAATAGAAATAAGTAACAAGTTACGGCACTACCTACAATTCAGCTTGTAACGTAAGTGCCCCTAGAATATTATAATATTGTATAAAAAGTACTATTCGAAATATGCAAATAAATGATATTTGTGTTTGCAAGGAGATGGATAAAAGATAGAAATAGTATGAGGAATGAAAGTGCGAGCAGAAAACAAGCGAGAACTAGTATGAAAGGTATAGAGTAGAAATAGGCTCCGAAGTAGCATCGGAGGTAGGACGAAAAAAAAAAAAAAAAATATACGAATTAAGAATGTAACTGTCATGCACTAAATTCTCATAAAAATCTTGTTTTATAATAATTACTCGGATAATAGTTTATTTATTTATTAATCGCTCATTTAATTTGTGTAAATTTAAATATTTTACTAAGATTGTTTTCTGTCTAATAAAATGAATAAATATTTAAAAATTTATGGAACACTCGTGTAGTTTTGATTATTACTATCCAATATACAATTAGGTATATGACTCTATCATAAGGACTCCATCATTGATATGATTTTCACGAAATCGCAAACCGTAAACATTTGGTTTGGAATGTATTCGTTTTGACGTTTCAATTAAAGTACTTAAAATAATTGGCCACGTGCTTGACTGATCTTTACCAAATTTCATATTCGGTAGGTATGAGAATCGGCTACTGTGTAATGTTTTTACCCCTAAACGATAAGGGATGTTCACCCTTAAAATATTTTTTTTATTTGAATTTTATATAAAGTGGCATTAAAAAATACATACAACCCTAAATATTTACTTTTTTATCATCAACCCCTATTTTTTATGGCCATTTTAGTAAATTTCTGTGTCACAGTGTTCGTTACCGTACTCTTTCGAAACGGCTTGACTGATCTTTACCAAATTTCATATTCGTATTCAGTAGATATGCGAATCGACTATTGTGTAACGTTTTTACCCTTTTTTTTTTTTTTTTTTTTTTTTTTTTTTATGATGGATAGGCAAGCGCTTGATCGAAACTCACCTGATGTTAAGTGATGTTGCGATCTAGGGTGGAGCGCGCTTGCCTAGAAGAAACCGATTCACTCTCGCCTTGAAGACAGTAAGGTTATAGTTCAGAGGGAACAGGGATTCCGGCAATGAGTTCCACAGTTTAATGGTCCGCACAATAAATGTGGAAGCGAAACGCTTCGTACGGATTTTTGGAACTTCAACTGTATAGCGGTGCCTCCTAGCCGTCTCCCTGCTCGTCCGATAATGGAAAGGGGCCGGAGGAATTAGCTGATGTAATTCAGACGCGCACTCTCCGAAATGCAACCGATAGAAAACCGACAGACTCGCAACATTGCGGCGATGCTCCAAACTTTGAAGCCTCGCGTTGCACATGAACTCATTACCTATGAGCTTCTTGGCCCGGTTCTCAATCGACTCCAACGCCTGAAGCTGATACTTAGCAGAGCCATCCCAAAGGTGCGAACAATACTCCATACACGACCGAACTTGAGCCTGATACAGAGTCAGCAGCTGTTCCGGTGTGAAGTACCGTCGCACCTTTGAGAGCACGCCCAGCTTTTTGGCCGCTAATTGAGCTTTCGACTCAATATACGAACCAAAGTTGAGGGTTGGAGTCAAGGTTACGCCAAGAAGCTCCAGGTGGTCGGTAATCGGTACGGCAACATTTCGGAAAGTGGGGGTCAGATCGAAAGGCCTCTTTTTTGCGGAGAATAGACACGCTTGTGTTTTTGACGCATTAAAACTAACCAAATTGGCATCGCCCCAATCGGAGACAGCCTTGAGGGCTAGGTTAATGCGACCAATCATGGCCTCTCTATGCGCCTGGATTTCGGCCGCGCTGGCTCTAGCGGTGGACATGTAACTCTCTACAACAGTGCTGTCGTCTGCGTACCCAAAGGTTCCGGGCATCAGCAGATCATTTATATGCAGCAAAAACAATGTTGCAGAGAGTACTGATCCCTGGGGGACACCGGCGTTGATTGCCATTAGATCTGACGAGCAGCCATCAATGACCACTCGAATGGATCTGCCCCTCAGGAAATCTGATATCCACACACAAAAACCAGCGGGCAGGCCATACTATGAAAGCTTGCTTATAAGGCCATCGTGCCATACCCTGTCGAAGGCTTTGGAAATATCGAGGGAAACCGCCAGGGCTTCCCCGTATTTCTCTATAGCCTCACTACAGATGTGGGTGGCGTACACTAGAAGATCCCCAGTAGACCGATTCTGGCGGAAGCCATATTGTCGGTCACTGAGGAGGTCATTAGACTCTAGGTACGCCAGGAGCCTGCGGTTCAGGACACGCTCCATGCTCTTACAGAGTATGGAGGTGACCGAAATGGGCCTGTAGTTGGCAGGGTCGGCACGACTACCTTTTTTAGGCACAGGCTGCACGTTAGCCAGCTTCCACGATTTAGGCACTTGACCAGACTTAAGAGAGAGCCGAAACAAGCGCGTCAATACAGGAGACAGTTCAGGTGCACAAGTCCTCAGAACAATAGCTGGGATACCATCCGGACCACTAGCCTTACTCACGTCAAGACTGCGTAGCGTTTTCCGCACCTCCGACTGGCGTATATGTATGTCTGGCATTGAGGCCGACCTGCCAGGCGACGGAGGAGGTAACGAACTACCAGCGTCGAGACGTGAATTCTCTGCAAAAAGAGAGGCAAACAAATCGGCCTTCTCTTTAGCAGCGTGGGCCAGTGTCCCATCAGGTTTCAGCATTGGAGGCAGTGAGGGGCGGCAGAAGTTCGCTTCAACCGACTTAGCCAGAGACCAGAACGCTTTGCTACCTGCAGGGTACGAAGCTAGTCTGTTCCCTATGCGGCTTATGTGGTCAAAACGAGCCCTCTGCAAGACCTTCTTGCAGGACTTGGCAGCCTTATTGAAGGCATTTTTCTTCTGACGTATGTCCCTTGCTTTGCGGTGTCGAGCATCAACCCAGGCAAGGTAAGCTTCATGCTTCTGCGCTTCAGCGCGTCTGCATTGGGAACCAAACCAAGGGCGAGCTTTGCCGGACAGAGGTAAATCCGAGTATGGAATAAAGTACTCCATACCCATTCTGATTACATCTGTAACGGCATCCGCGCAAGTGGAGGGATCGTCTGAAGAAAAACACACTGGCTGCCAAGGATAAGACGCAAAAAAAGACCGCATCTCATCCCAATCTGCTAGCTTGTATCGCCACATCCGCCGAGTGCCCTCTGGATTAAGGTCGGCTGGGGAGTAGACTGACACAGATTTCACCAGACAGTGATCGGAGCTACCCAGTGGCGACGAAACCGACACTGAGTAGCGGTCTGGATCAGTTGTTAGCAGAAGGTCCAGGCAATAAGCCGTGTGCGTGTCAACGTCAGGTACCCTAGAAGCCCCTTGGACCAGCTGAGTGAGATTTAACGCTAAAGCAAGCTTTCGCGTCTCTCTCCCAGCATGGTCAGTGTCGAGGTATGGGAAAAGCCAATCATGATGATGGCCATTAAAATCCCCCAAGAACACTAGTTGAGCTGACGGGTATTTCAGTTGAGCCGCATCCGCCGCCTCACTGAGATAATCAAAGAGCCTGGTTGTCTCCTGATCTCCGCTATGCGAACGGTAGACACAAGCGTAGAGAATCCTCTCTATGCCTGTATCCACTAACGCCCAAAGAACCGAAAACCTTCCGTCTTCAAGGTTTCGGAGACGCCGAATACAGATGTCGTCCCGTACGTACAGGCACACACCTGCCCGAGCCTTAAAATTGTGCTCGAGGGTGTAGCCTGGATATGACAGGTACGCTGAATCGGACGGACATCTAATTTGCGTCTCCGTCAGAAATAGGAGAGCTGGTTTCTCGGTCTCCAGATGGTGGTGGACCGCCGTGAGGTTTGAGTGCATCCCACGGATATTTGTAAGATGCACTTTTAGAGAAAGGGCGTGCAACCGCTGTTTAACCTCGTTTCTCTTGCTATTTCTGGGCATTTTAGCGAAAGTGATTATACGGTGGAAGAGGTGACAGTAGAGTGAGGTCTCTCATAGCAAAACCAAAAGAAAACGCATTACACAATAACCATACCAAGGGGGAACTAGCCTGGAGACTGCGGGGACGCCCGAGCCCCCCCGAAGATGTCCATCGGGCCCTTTCGTCCGGTCGCCAACCGGCACGATGGCGCATCTCCAGGATTTTTCGCGAGTTGGCGGGACAGCCTTTCGCAAGTGGCTAACTTGCTACTTGGGTCCCCTACTAACTGCGGTCGGCCAGCGGTGCACCGTGCCTCGGATCCCGCTACCCTCCAGAGCTAGTTACCCGATACAGTCAATGCGAATGCGTCTAAAAAACGGTATGATGCGTCTGAGAAACAACTACTCCGACTCACCTCTTCAGTATGGTGTCACCGGGCTACGCGCCGGAACACGGCCAGGCCGCTTGGCGGCGCGACTTAGTCCGGTGGGTGGTTACTAACCGCGGCCGAAGCCTACCACCAGTAAGTTGCTACCTAATTGGCACCACCCAGAGACCACGTGTGGGGTTACAATGTTAGGGTATTCTCCCACGGACGGGGGTAGCATAGCCTCCAAAAGTGTTAACCCCTAAGTGATAAGGGTTGTTCACACTTAAATATATTTTTTTATTTTTTTGACGAATTTTTTTTTACTTGAATTTCATATAAAGTGGCATAAAAAATACATACAACCCAAGATTTTTACTTTTTTATCATCAACCCCTATTTTTTATGGCCATTTTAGTAAATTTCCGTGTCACAGTGTTTGTTACCATACTCCTCCGAAACGGCTTGACTAATTTTTACCAAATTTTATATACGTATTCAGTAGGTATGATAATCGGCTACTGTGTTACGTTTTTACCCCTAAGTGATAAGGGTTGTTCACACTTAAATATATTTTTTTATTTTTTTGACGAATTTTTTTTACTCTAATTTCATATAAAGTGGCATTAAAAAATACATTCAACCCAAGATTTTTACTTTTTTATCATTAACCCCTATTTTTTATGGCCATTTTAGTAAATTTCCGTGTCACAGTGTTTGTTACCATACTCCTCCGAAACGGCTTGACTGATTTTTACCAAATTTTATATACGTATTCAGTAGGTATGATAATCGGCTACTGTGTTACGTTTTTACCCCTAATTGATAAGGGTTGTTCACCCTTAAATATATTTATTTTATTTTATTTTTTCGACGAACATTTTTTATTTGAATTTTACATAAAGCGGAATTTAAAAATACATACAACCCTAAATTTTTACTTTTTATCATCAACCCCTATTTTTTATGGCCATTTTAGTAAATTTCTGTGTCACAGTGTTTGTTACCGTACTCTTTCGAAACGGCTTGACTGATCTTTACCAAATTTCATATTCGTATTCAGTAGATATGAGAATCAGCTACTGTGTAACGTTTTTACCCCTAAGTGATAAGGGTTGATCACACTTAAATTTATTTTTTATTTTTTTGACGAATTTTTTTTACGTGAATTTTATATAAAGTGGCATCAAAAAATACATATAACCCTAGATTTTTGCTTTTTAATCATCAACCCCTATTTTTTTATGGCCATTTAAGTAAATTTTCGTGTCACAGTGTTTGTTACCGTACTCTTCCGAAACGGATTGACTGATCTTTACCAAATTTTATATACGTATTCAGTAGGTCTGAGAATCGGCTACTATCTATTTTTTATACCCCTAAGTGATAAGGGTTGATCACCCTTAAAACATCATGATATACATATGCTTAGTATTACCAATCTTAAATACTTAAAATTTGCCGCGCCTTTACTTTACTGGTGAGTGAAATGCCACACTATGCCATAGACTGAAGTCGGTCTCCTGTTTCACTCACAAAATTCTTCTTCAAAGACTTTTCTCACTGTTGACACAAATTTCGACCTTCGTTATTGTTTATGTATCCTATGTAGAAGTATTGGTTACAATTATCATTTTGCTATCTCAATGCAACTCTCTTATTTACTACTAGCTGTTGCCAGCGGCTCCACCCGCGTGTAAGTCGCTTTATTGCGTAACCTCTCCTGCACATGACTATTGTTAAAAAAATGTATTTTCATCTGTGCGCTACTGTGGATCGGATTATACGTTAAATTGTAGGTCCTCTTAGTACAAACAGTCGTTAAACTAAGGCAGGGGCTTGAAAAACTCTCGACACCATAACTTGATCACTTAGTTCTTACGTAGAAGAAGCTTTAAAATTTGATGTACTAATAAACTAGACCCCGAACGTATGAGTCAACAAAAAATAAAATTTCAACAAATATGATGATGACACTTCAAATATTATGAAAATAAATTTGTTCTGCTTTGGACTTCTTTATGCTCAAACGGCTTTAGCAAATATGCTAAAAAAAATTGCGCTCGCTTCACTCGCGCATAGCTCGCTGCGCTCGCATCCGGCTCCCTTCGCCCGCGATTGGTCCTAGGACGTTTTGGGTCATAGCTTACGACACTATAAATATTATGTAATTTGTTCTGCTTTGGACTTCTTTATGCTCAAACGGCTCGAACAAATATTATGCTAAAAATTTTCGCGCTCACTTCGCCCGCGCATAGCTCGCTGCGCTCGCATCCGGCTCGCTTCGCTCGCGATTGGTCCTATGACGTTTTGGGTCATAGCTTATGACACTACAAATATTATGTAATTTGTTTGGTAGCGGCTCGAACGGAATCGCTAAAAAATTTTGAATACCTAAAACTTTGGAAAAATATCATTACTAACCTTAAAAGTTTTACAATGAAATTGTATTATACAAATAACAGACTTCAAAATCATACCTACATTTAGAAATTCTAACTGTATCGAAAAGTGAAAAATAATTTTATGCCTACACATAAGTACAATCGAAGACTTTATTTGATATACTTATAAAAATGCTATTTTCAATTTTTATTTATCCTATATTCTTGGCGTCGGTGTCATCTAAGAAGAACAAATTAATGTTTGTTAAAATCAACACTATTAAATATAATTATATGATTTTGGAGTCGGTTATTTGTTTTTAAAACAATTTTATTGTGTCTAGCATTCCAGTATGAGCTCAATATTGAATATAAAAGAGGTAATTGGTGCTATGAATAACGTTCACGCTATAGCATTAAAATATTGATCTTGTTTGATATTGTTCCTGTCGTAATGAATATGTGATATGTAATTTTAGGTAATAAACTATAAAAACTTGAATATAATATTTTTTGGCGTTTTTAACGTTTGTTCATAGCGCTCCATACCCAATTCACGCATATACCATACACACTAATAATAAGTAAGTAACATTTTAATTATACTAGATCAGTTTGTTTAGGGCGTCTTACGTCTCCTATCTTGGAATGCCGACGGCATTCGTACCAAAATATGTAAATTACTTGACTTAACTACATATGACATTCCTTGTGATATTATAGCTGTATCAGAAACAAGAATATCAAAAAATACCTTCTTAAACACACCTGGCTATACATGCTACCGCCAGGACAAACACACCTCTGGCCATGGGCAAGGGGTTGCTATCCTCATAAGATCCAATATTTTGCATACTCGTATATCCTTACCGGCGACAACACATATTGAAGCTGTAGGCATCAAACTCGTTCTTTCTTGCGGCAAACATATTATTTTAATATCCGCGTACCAATCACCCAACAAACGATTGCACACAAAAGATATAGATTTGTTATTTGGAGTTGGACCTAATGTCGTGATCATGGGTGACTTCAACGCCAAGCACAAGAGCTGGTGCAGCTCGGATGAGAACACAGCAGGTAAGTTGTTGTACAACCATATGCTTATGCATAATTACTTAATACATACCCCTGGATCGCCTACTCTTGTGCATTACAAACTAGGACATAGACCCTCTAACCCGGACCTAATTTTAACTCAAAACGTAGACATCTCAAATCTCAGAACAATATCAGCATTATCATCTAATCACCTTCCCCTAAGCTTCGTAATTGAAGGTAATTATGCTAGACATAGTCCTTGTCAATACAAATATAACGATGCGGACTGGCCCAAGTACCGTGATACACTAGACAGCAAGCTTTTATTGTCCTCTTCTGTCTACAAAACACAATCTGACATTGATCAAGCCCTTACTGATTTTACTAATACTATATATGAAGCTCGTAAAACGTCTGTCCCACCTGCCGATGCTATTATTAAGGCTAAGCCCCTCCCCCGATACCTAAAAAGGCTAATTAAGCTAAAAAATCAATTGCGTCGTAGAGAAGTATCCCTAATTGATTTGAATGCAAAAAAACAACTTAGATATGAGATTAATTCCCTAAAATATCAAATAAAAATAGGCATACAAAAATACAACGATAATATTTGGAACCGTAAACTTAGTCGTGTTGACAACCCCTCTAACGACATATGGCGTTTAGCAAAGGGCCTACGATCCAAGCGCCACGTATTACCTCCGTTAAAAAAGCCCGATAGTACTTCTACCGTTACAACCAAGGAACAGTGCGAATTACTAGCGGATGCCTTTCTCCAAAACATGTCACTGACCTTGAACTGGAAGAGCAGTCCCGAAATTGAGAGTAAAGTTCAGGCCTCAAACGATGTCATCAACGACTACGTCCCCACCAATCAGACAATTTTCGTCAAACCACATGAAGTGAAATTACTATTAATAAAGCTAAAAAAACGCAAGTCCCCTGGAATAGATGATATACATAACGAACTCCTAAAAAACTTGTCCCGCAAAGCCACTGTCTTTCTCACACGCATATTCAATGCTTGTCTAAGGCTAGCATATTTTCCTACCTCCTTAAAGCATGCTAAAATCATCCCAATTTTAAAACCTGGTAAAAATGAAGTACTCCCTATAAGTTATAGACCCATCAGTTTACTGCCCTCACTAGGTAAATTATTTGAATCTATTATATACTCATCTATATTAAAAAAGACAAAGCACCTAATCATAAACGAGCAGTTTGGATTTCGGGAATATCATTCAACTGTTCAACAACTTGTAAGAGTAACAGAACATATTGCACATCATTTAAACCTTCACCAAACTACGGGAATGCTACTACTCGACATTGAAAAGGCGTTCGACTGTATTTGGCAGCAGGGCCTTTTGCACAAACTTTATGTCAACAACATCGATATTAACCTAGTTAAATTGATATGCTCTTACCTAAGTAACCGACAGTTTGTTGTAAGTGTCAATAACATAAATTCGGAACCTCGCAACATCCCAGCCGGCGTGCCCCAGGGCTCGGTGTTGGGTCCGTATCTATTTTTACTTTATTTGAATGGCATACCCATCCAGACTCGCACTAGTTTAGCATGTTTCGCTGATGACACGGCCTCGTACACGTCATCAGACGACCTTGACCTTGTTATTAGTCGCTTACAGCTTTCAATTGACAAACTCCATGAATTCTTTACAAACTGGAAACTCAAACTAAATGAAACTAAAACCGAGGCCATTTTGTTTACTCGCTCACGCAAAACAGTAAAACGAACCCTTAAAATTAATAGTCACGTTATTCCATGGAGCCCCAGTGTCAAGTACCTCGGAGCTGTACTTGACAGTAGAATTACCTGGTCTCAACATGTAGATCACATTAGAACTAAAGCCTTAAAAGCAATAGGTGCCTTAAGCCCCATATTCAACAGAAAAAGTAATCTTAGCCCTAAATCTAAATTACGAATATACACAACCCTAATAAGACCGTGTCTTACCTACGCAGGTCCTGCTTGGAACGCCACGCGCGATTACAATTACATTAAAATTCAAGCTATCCAAAATAAAGCACTTAAAATCTCCTACAATACCAAATTCAGAACGAATCTTACGAAACTACATGATCGCATTAAACTCCCTACTCTAAAACAATTCATTCTTAAACTAACAAAAAAATTCTATTTAAATATTAAATTAAAACATGATAACATATTAGTTAAATCTCTAGGAACTACCAGAAGACATAACCTCCCGTATATCGATAAATACAACTCTTACAGATTACCCCATCACTATTTACTCGCTGCCTAATCCGCCTTTTGTGTAGCGGCCAGCCACACCTGACCCGTCCGCACACATGCCTACGCGTGCCTACGTAACACTATTGCGTAGGCAATAAGGTACAATTTAGATTGCGCCACACACAGCGGCCGGTCAATTCACTAATGCTGTGCTCCTATAGCTCCATAACTTTCTATATGTTATCTTTAAACTGTCCTTTTGTTTAAAATTCTTAGAAACAGCTGGAAACAAAAGGTGTTTACTTCGACTAACGCGACAAAAATAATGGAACAAGGAATGTCATATGTAGGTCAAAACCTACTATGTATTACCTAATTTAAATATTTCTTCCTATTTTATGATGTATTACTTGTGTTACCTTTGTACACTAAATAATCTAAGTACCTATGTTAAGCTTTTCGTGAAGCATCGATCCATTTGCTAACAACTCGATGTGTGCACAATGCCGCGAGTAGCTCCATAATTAGTTATAATAATTTATAATGTACAAACTAGATTTAATAAGAACTAAAACTCAACCTACAACAGTTAGACGTAAGTTAAAAAAGGTGATATTAGCCTGCAAAACACTAGATCATAAGATTAAATGTTACATTAGTTATATTAACGCTGTGTGAACATACCTTGTATTATTGTTTTATGTCAATAAAGAAGTCTGAAAATCAATCAAATCAATTATACTAGAATTTGTCTAGAAACTAAAACAAAAATTATTAATAAGGCAAAACAACGTTTGCCGAGTCAGCTAGTGTATATATATAACGTACTATGTATTTAATGAAAATTTAAAACGTCTTCCTGTTACTGTTATTGATATATATATAGCAAATATGATTAATACGAGTATGTTATTTGATTTTAATTTTAATATACAGATATTAAAATTAAAAACAAATCATAGTGGCCGAAAAATACACAACTTGCGAAAATTTCAGCTTTTTAGTTATCATGGTTTGTAAGATACAGCCTTGTCGCAGACAAACAAACATACAGACAGCGGAGGCTTAGTAATAGGGTCCTGTTTTCACTTTTAAGTTACAGAACCTAAACAGAGAAAATCAGGAAATTACTGACATTCTATCTTTTGTAATATGGAGGCACCGTAGTTCCCTTGCGAAGGCTATTCAAGCGAAGTGCTAGACAAAATGTACCATTATTATCTTTAATCAATTTGTCGAATTTGTGCTTCTTCATAATTCATAACTTTATTTTGGAACAGAGAATCACATCTGCAATATTTTAATATTAAGAACCTAGATTTCTTTTACTTGTAGTTTGTATTGTTGTCTGTCTATTCTTCACTTATACTAATATTAAAAAAAGTAAAAGTTTGTTTGTTTGTTTGACGCGAATGGGCTAAAGTACTGGTCGATTTAAAAAAAATCTTTCACTGTTGGAAACTACATTATCCCCGCGCATCAAAGGTTATATTTTATTTTCAAGAATCTTAGAGTACCTCACTAAAAATCTAATAATGTAGCACAATATGTAAAAAAATACCAAAGAAAATACTTTCATCGCATGCCCTGAGAAAAGAAGCCGTGTTGGGTGTAATTTAGTATTTCTTGGGGAGTAAAAACCAAATACCAGAATAAGGCACATAACTAAGTTGTACTTACATTATCTTTAAAAAATGGCAATAAAACATGTTTGTTGTATAGGAGACCAACTAGAACCACTTGTGCTTAAGGAGTTGGTAGTCACAGGTCTTTAGGCATCATCATCATCTTCAGCCTAAAACGTAGTAGTCGTTTATTACCTATTCTAAATGACTGAATGGGGATTGTTGTTGTTTCGACTGCCAAATGAAATATTGCTCTTACACAACTCTTTAACGAGTTGGTAGTCACAGTTTTGAAACATCATTATCATCATCAGCCTACAATATTGACGTTTTGTTACTACTGAACGTATATAAACGTTGACATATCGACTACCATGTTGGGATTCGCATCTACACTACTGCTTAAAGAGTTGTTGGTGCCATATTTTTCGGCATCATAATCATCATCAGCCTTGAAGGTAAAGCAAACACAGATATTACGTATTTTAAACGACAAAATGGGGTTTTTCCTATCATTTCAACTGCCATTTGTAGCGCTTGTAACTTTGCTAAGTTAGGTGATCTGACGCGATCATTAAGCAACGGCTGATGCGGACAGTCTTTGGATGGGTGACAATACACACTGTCTTTTAAAAGTGAGCGCTGCCGTGGGTTGGATGTCACGTTAAATTGTAAAACCCGGCTGTAAGTCTTAGTACTAGCAGTTTTTAAGCGAAGTCAGAGGCATTCGGGCGGCTTCGAAACCCGACACCAGAACTTGGCCTCTTAGCTCATTCGAAGAAGAAGAAGAACTACTAATATAAATATACCCAATTGTTTTATGGTGTCAACAAACATTTAATATAACCATTAAAATATGGAACTAATTAAATTTAATTCTTATATTATAATTAAGTAAATAAAATAATGATAGAAGAATTAAATCTCTAATATATATAATACTAGCTGACCCGGCAAACGTTGTTTTGCCTTATTAATTATTTTTATTCTAGTTTCTAGACAAATTCTAGTATAATAAAAATGTTACTTACTTATTATAAGTGTGTATGGTATATGCGTGAAATGTGTATGGAGCGCCATGAACAAACGATAAGGGAATATAAAAGTAACAAACGCCAAAAATATTATGTTCAATCATATCTATTTAATAGTGTTTATTTTAACAAACATTAATTTGTTCTTTTTAGATAGCACCGACGCCAAGAATACAGGATAAATAAAAATTGAAAATAGCATGTTTATAAGTTAATCAAATAAAGTGTTCGATGGTACTTATGTGTAGGCATAAAATTATTTTTCACTTTTTAGATACGGTTAGAATTTATAAATGTAGGTATAATTTTGAAGTCTGTTATTTGTTTAATACAATTTCATTGTAAAATTTTTAAGATTAGTAGGTAATGATATTTTTCTAAAGTTTTAGGTATTCAAAATTTTTTAGCGATTCCGTTCGAGCCGTTACCAAACAAATTACATAATATTTGTAGTGTCATAAGCTATAACCCAAAACGTTATAGGACCAATCGCAAGTGAAGCGAGCCCTATGCGAGCGTAGCGAGCGCGAAAATTTTTAGCATATTTGTTTGAGCCGCTTGAGCATAAAGATGTCCAAAGCAAAACAAATTACATAATATTTGTAGTGTCGTGAGCTATGACCCGAAACGTCCTAGGACCAATTGCGAGCGAAGCGAGCCAGATGCGAGCGTAGCGAGCTATGCGCGAGCGAAGCGAGCGCGAAAATTTTAAGCATATTTGTTCGAGCCGCTTGAGCACAATGAAGTCCAAAGCAGAACAAATTACATAATATTTGTAGTGTCGTAAGCTATGACCCAAAAGTCTTAGGACCAATCGCGAGCGAAGCGAGCCGGATGCGAGCGCAGTGAGCTATGCGCGAGCGAAGCGAGCGCGAAATTTTTTAGCATATTCGTTCGAGCCGTTTGAGCATAATGAAGTCCAAAGCAGAACAAATAACATAATATTTGTAGTGACGTAAGCTATGACCCAAAAGTCTTAGGAGCAATCGCGAGCGAAGCGAGTTGGACGCGAGCGCAGCGAGCTATGCGCGAGCGAAGCGAGCGCGAAACTTTTTAGCATATTTGTTCGAGCCGTTTGAGCATTATGAAGTCCAAAACAGAACAAATTACATAATATTTGTAGTGTCGTAAGCTATGACCCAAAACGTCCTAGGACCAATCGCGAGCGAAGCGAGCCGGATGCGTGCGCAGCGAGCTATGCGCGAGCGAAGCGAGCGCGAAAATTTTTAGCATATTTGTTCGAGCCGTTTGAGCATAAAGAAGTCCAAAGCAGAACAAATTACATAATATTTGTAGTGTCATCATCATATTGGTTGAAAATTTTTTGCTCATACGTTCGAGGTCTAGTTTATTAGTACATCAAATTTTATAACTTATTATACGTAAGAACTAAGTGATCAAGTTATGGTGTTGATAGTTTTTCAAGCCCCTGCCTTAGTTTAACGACTGTTTGTACTAAGAGGACCTACAATTTAACGTATAATCCGATCCACAGTAACGCACAGATAAAAATTCATTTTTTTACAACAGTCATGTGCAGGAGAGGTTACGCAATAAAGCGAATTACACGCAGGCGGAGCCGCGGGCAACAGCTAGTAGTTAATAAGAGAGTTACATTGAGATAGCAAAAATATAATTGTAAACAATCCTACTACACACGTTACATAAACAATAACGAAGGTCGAAATTTGTGTAAACAATGAGAGAAGTCTTTGAAGAAGAATTTTGTAAGTGAAACAGGAGACCGACAGTACAAAGGTATAAGCTTACAATCAAGTATATAAGACCGATCAGTCTATGGCATAGTGTGGCATTTCACTCACCAGTAAAGTAAAGCCGCGGCAAATTTTAAGTATTTAAGATTTGTAATACTAAGCATATGTATATCAGGTTAAATTTAGTTAGTTATTTTCTTCAAAAAAAAAAATAGATTTTTACTCGAAGTACAGTTAAGGACACTATATTTGATCAGTTATCAAGCGAGATCAAAAATGAATAAAATACTCAAATGGCCAAAAAATAGGGGTTGATGATAAAAAAGTAAAAAATTAGGGTTGTATGTATTTTTAATGCCATTTTATACAAAAATAAAAAAAAAAATCGTCGAAAAATGATGAAGGGTGATCAACCCTTATCACTTAGGGGTATAAAAAATAGATAGTAGCCGATTCTCATACCTACTGATTACGCATATGAAATTTGGTAAAGATCAGTCAATCCGTTTCGGAGGAGTACGGTAACAAACACTGTGATCACAAGGTTCCCTAAGTCTGGGAAATGATACTACAAATCCCGGAACGTATGAGGCGTTTATTCAAACAAAACTAAAATATCTTACATTTTGGTGGGTGAATCTCGTCACCGCGTGCTAACTTGCATGCTAGCGCCATCTATTAGCGAGTGGCGGAACTAAATATGGTTCATACTTTAGTCTAATTACGGCAACTGAGAACCCTATGGTTTAAAGATTGACTATTGATTTTACAAACTAATTGTTATTGATCTACTTTTACTTATACATTTAATTTCTTATACTATTTTTAAGCTTACGATTAGACATACCGCCCCCGAAGGACCGATATGGTCCTTTCTATATTCATCTTAGTAGGAATATACTATATTCATCATACTACTGTTATCTATCTATTAACATTACAATCAGTCTGAATTTATCGGTATGCGACATAGCTTTGAAGTTGGCCGCCGAATCACTGAGTTTTGGTGTTTTATCGAAACGACTCTAGAAAGATTATCCTCACCCGGGTGGACCGTTATTATTCGTCCGTAGAGCCACTTCGCGGGAGGTAAGTGATCCTCTTTAATCAGAACAACGTCACCAACTCTTAGTTCAGGAGTTCTGGTTTTCCATTTATAACGTTGGAAAAATTGAGTTACGTATTCGCGAGACCATCTTCGCCAAAAATGTTGCACCATTCTCTGGGTAAGCTGCCAGCGTCGTAAATTGGTTGTGATGACTTCTTCGTAGTTCTGATCCGGAGCAGTAACCGGAGCTTCACTCATCAGAAAATGTCCTGGTGTCAATGGAGTTGGGTCATCACAATCGGAACTTATCTGTGAAATAGGTCGTGAATTGAGGCAGGCCTCAATTTGAGCTAACACAGTGGCAACTTCCTCGTAAGTCAATGTTGAGTCTCCGATCACACGTCGCAGGTGGTGTTTAGTGCTCTTTATTCCTGCTTCCCACAATCCACCAAAGTTTGGAGCATGAGGAGGAATAAAGTGCCATTCTGTGCCGTTGTTAGCTAACGAAGTCGCGACATCATCTTTGAAAGAAGACCGCTCGTTAAAAGGCAAGTTCTTTAATTCCTTTGAAGCACCGACAAAATTAGTACCATTGTCGCTCCAAAGGTGAGCACAGCGACCTCTTCTTGCGACAAATCTTTTAAAGACGGACAAGAAACCTTCGGATGTGAGATCAGATACTGCATCAATGTATACTGCCCGTGTGGCCATACATATAAATAGACAAATGTATCCCTTGTAAGACCGATTACCTCTCCCCTTGGAGACTCTGATATTAATCGGTCCTGCGTAGTCAACGCCAGAATGAAGAAATGGTTTGGTCGGTGTCAATCGGCATGATGGTAACTGACCCATCAGATGCGTTTGTGTTTTTGCTGCGTATCGAATACAAGTAATGCAGCCATGAATATGAGATCGAACAATGTTTTTCAGATTGGTAATCCAGAACTTAGAGCGAATGTAACTACAGGTTAATTGCTGACCTCCGTGTAAAGTTTTCTCATGTGCATCTGCGACTATGAGTTTTGCTAAATGCGATTCTCCGCTAATTATCATGGGATGCTTGTTATGATCCGGTAAGTACGATCTTTCCATTCTACCTCCAACTCTCAAAATATTGTCTTTGTCTAGAAATGGATTAAGTGTTGACAATTTACTTTTGTTACTTACAGTTTTATGTTTCAGGAGAGCCGTGATTTCTGCGTGGAACGAGTGAGCTTGGTGCTGCCGAACACAACAGATGAGGGACTCCTGAATCTCCGCTGCAGTCAGGTAAGTAACAGGTTTGATTTTGCTTTCAGCATTCTTTAATCTTAGGAATCTTCTACAGTAAGCGACAACGCGTATCAGCTTCCTGAATGAAGAAAACTTGGTCCAGAGCTCTAATTCCGAACCTGAGGTAGGTATTGTGGTAGCATGAACTTTAATCGTCTTTGCTTCCAGATCTGTCTTAGTACAAATGGCCTTTGGCTTGTCGTATGGAATGATGTCGTCGCGTAACCAGTCAGGACCGTACTTCCACAATTTGTTTTCGATCAGCTCAGAAGGTGAAATTCCACGCGATGCACAATCAGCGGGATTTTGTTTGGACTGTATATATGACCATTGTGAAGAGTCTAAAATATTTAGTATTTCGGAAGTACGATTGGCTACAAAAGTTTTCCATCGACTGGGGTGATCACTCAGCCAAGCCAGCACAATAGTGGAATCGGTCCACGCATGCAAGTTTGATTTATCTACATTTAATACTTCAGCAACCTCCAGAAGTAGTTTTGCCGCTAGCACGGCTCCACACAATTCCAGCCGTGGGATTGAGACTTGCTTGATGGGAGCAACTTTGGTTTTTGCTGTGACCAGATGACTGCTGACTTTCCCATCCTCTGCAATACTTCGAACGTAAACAACAGCTGCGTAAGCTGCGTTACTAGCGTCACTGAAGCCGTGTAATTCCATTTGATTATCGGTTTTTGTGGTTTCCATCCATCGCGGGATATGAAATTCCACCAACTTAGTCAACTCCTTTCGATATAATTCCCATTCTTGTATCAACTCGTTGGGAAGCTCACTGTCCCAATCAAGTCCCGTTAGCCAAAGTTTCTGGATAAAAATCTTAGCAGTTATTACACAAGGAGAAGCCCAACCAAGAGGGTCATATAAGCGAGAGATTTCTCCAATAATCTTGCGCTTTGTTTGCGGTACAGATGAATCGAATGACAATTTGACCCTGTAGTCAAATTGGTCAGTTCGGCGATTCCACGAAAGACCTAACACTTTAGTGATGTCTTCGTCCCCAAATTCTCTGTCCACTCCAGAATTTTCCTTGATTCTTTCTAGCAACTCTTTGCAATTGCTAGCCCACTTTTGTAGTTTGAAACCTCCTCTCTCGAGTAATTCATTCAGTTGTGTATATAACGTCACTGCTTCAGTTTCTGATTGACAACCTGTTAAAAGATCATCCATATAAAAATCTGTTTTGACTTTGTTTGCCGCTAGTGGATAACTCTCACCTTCATCAATAGCAACTTGCTGTAGTGCTTTAACTGCTAGGTAGGGTGCGCATGAAGTGCCAAAGGTGACCGTTAAAAGTCTATAATCGCGAAGGTCAGATTTGGGGTCTCCTCGCCAAACTATCCGTTGATAGTCTGCGTCTTCTTTAGCGACTCTTATCTGCCGATATATTTTTATAATGTCAGCGGTTAAGCACACCGGATGTAGCCTCCAACGAATTAGTGTATGTCTCAGTTCTGGTTGCAGTGTCGGACCAACCATCAGCGTGTCATTTAAGGTGGTACTATTCTTAGAACTGTGGCTTGAGGCGTTGAATACCACCCTCGTCTTTGTCGTTGTTTTATCCGACCGAACAACCGCGTGATGAGGTAGCCATACTTTACCGACGTCGGGTTTGACCTCTGACGCTGGAACCTCTTCCATGTGGCCTAGATCCTTGTATTCTTGCAGTACCTCGCTATAGTCTGCCTTTAACTGGGCATCCTTCGTGAATCTTTTTTCCAGACTGTTGAGTCTCTGCACAGCAACTGCGCGAGTGTCTCCGTAATTGGGTGCTACATCAGGACGAAATGGTAAGTGTACCACATAACGACCCGACTCGTCTCTTCGAGTTGTTTCTTGAAAGAACTTTTCACATTGTTGTTCTTCAGGTGTTAAGACTTTAGTTGTTAACGAATTTGGTTCCGCTTCTAGTTCCCAGAACTTTTTCAGAAACGCGTTTTCTTCCGACTTTACGTGAAAGTTAACAACTACATTATGGCAATGTTGATTATTGCCACCATGGCTATCTACTTGACCAGACAATACCCATCCGAGGTAAGTTTCCTGCGCAATCATTGTACCATTGGGGCTTTTAATTAAACCCCCTTTCAGGAGACGACTATACACACCGGAGCCCAATAATATGTCTATCTTATTAGGCGTATTGTATTGCGGATCAGCTAGTTTTAGATTTTTTAATTCCGCCCAAACTGGGGGTCTGAACTTCCTTTCAGGAAGAACAGACGTTACTTTGTTAAGTACATAGGCTTTGACGCGTAGCTTGAAAGTGGGGTCATGTAGTGATCGAATATTAAGCATCACCATTGCCTTCGCGGCAAGATCACTATGACCGCCCCCTAAGCCAGTTATATTGCTATGTACTGCTATTTTTTCCAATTGCAGCAGTTGCACTGCTGCCTCCGATATAAAAGAGGCTTGAGATCCTTGATCAAGCAGCGCTCTTAATATCTGTTGATACCCATGATCTGACTCGGCTTTAATCAAAGCCGTAGCTAATAAGTCCTGCTCTGGGACTTTTCCTGTCATGACATGGGTAGCGATATTGACCTCCTTCATCTCTACGGATGGTTCCGGGCGATTACACTCATTCCCAGACACTTCAGTAGCTACCGCTACTGTAAGCGGGTTTGATTTGCCGTGGAGAAGTGTGTGGTGTTTTCCGTTGCATATGCGACATTTAGTGGTTAGACGACAAAGTTTTCCAGTGTGACCGCTGTTTAAACAGTTGTAGCAAAGTTTCAATGATCTTACTAACTCTTGGCGATGATTGATATCTAATTTGGCAAATTTACTACAAGAATATAATTTGTGTGTTTCATTACAGTGTGGACAAGATGTATTAGAACTCGATGCGACATGTAAGACTTTAGGTCCGTTGTTCTGATTAGGCTTAGGTTTAATTTTAGTTGGCTCTATACACTCTAACGCGCGAAACCGTGTCTCTAGAAACTTATTAAACTGATTAAGCGAAGGTAACTCATCAGCTGACATGTTCACTTGTAACTCCCAATGCTTTCGCGTTTCGACGTCCAACTTCAAACTTGCTATGTATATTACAATAATATCCCAAGAAGAAATATTAATACCTAAGTTAGACAATTCGTGCATACAATCAGATGTAGTATCGAGAAGCTCCTTTAAAGCTTGAGCAGATTCACAATTCATAGGTTTTTGACTGAAAAGACGCTTTAGTATACAATTAGACATGTACCGTTTGTTATCATACCTATTTGATAACATATCCCAACATTTTTTATAATTAACTTGCGTAATGGGAATATGTTTGATCACTTGTTCTGCTTCGCCTTTCACTTGTGTTTTTAAATAATGAAGTCGTTGCACGTCATCAAGAGTGGTGTTGTTATGTATTAATGAGAGGAAAAGATCCTTAAATGACGACCACTCAGACTATTTTCCGTTAAAAACCGGTATTGAGATATGCGGTAACTTAACTAACGACTCTTGTTTAGTGACGGACGAAACAGAATCAATGTTCCTACTTGGTCTGAAGGACTCAAGACTAACTTTTAATTCTCCTTTATACATCAAATAAATTTCATAACCTAAATTAAATACGTCATTTTCTATGTAGTTGCTTCTCTCCAATGCTTCTTTCTTGTAACCGGATACTATTGCCTCATGTTTCTTTGAAAACTTGTCTATTAATTCTTCTAAGCCTTCCATTCTAGCTATCACATACTGTTCTGTTATTCTCTCTTTTGGTGATTTCCTAAAATTTAATCTTCCTTTTTCTAATTGATTTTTCATGTCTTCTAATACTCTGATATCTCCTTCCATTTTTGTAAGTGTTTATTAACTAGTGAGACTGTATTCAAATTCCAAAGTGAAGTTTCTATTTGGCTAAGTCAATGCCAATTTCGCGTGATTTTTCTAAGTTGAAGTCGAGTATGCATGTAATTTTCTAAGTGTTTGGAACTTGTAATCTTCTCGCTCAAAAGGACATACGTTGCGTGAATTTTCTAAGTCGAAGCCGAGTATGCGTGAAATTTTCTAAGTGTTTGAACTTTTAATCTTCTCGCTCCAAAATCGGGCATAGGTTCCCCGTCTCGTCGTTTTTAACGAAATTATTCTAAGTCCTGAGCTACACTTTGAAATTTTACAAGTCCATGCATTACTTTAATTTTTCTAAGTCTTCAACTTCTCTCTAATAAATAATCAAACAGTACTCACAGTTATCCGGCACTTATCTGCTTTTAAATCACCAATTGATATCCAACAACTGCTCTCCACCAGATGGCGCCACTTGTCCTTTGTTGAAATCCTTCCACACGACGATTGATTGATTGACTGACTGGAACTCTGCGTCACCTTGCTGTGTGATTGACTATCCACGACAATTTTGATTATTTCTTCTGCCAGTGTGCATATGTGCGAATCGCACCCAAAACACGTTCCGACTCGGAGGACCCTGTTCCAGGGTTCCCTAAGTCTGGGAAATGATACTACAAATCCCGGAACGTATGAGGCGTTTATTCAAACAAAACTAAAATATCTTACATTTTGGTGGGTGAATCTCGTCACCGCGTGCTAACTTGCATGCTAGCGCCATCTATTAGCGAGTGGCGGAACTAAATATGGTTCATACTTTAGTCTAATTACGGCAACTGAGAACCCTATGGTTTAAAGATTGACTATTGATTTTACAAACTAATTGTTATTGATCTACTTTTACTTATACATTTAATTTCTTATACTATTTTTAAGCTTACGATTAGACACACTGTGACACGGAAATTTACTAAACTGGCCATAAAAAAATAGGGGTTGATGTTAAAAAAGTAAAAATTTAGGATTGAATGTATTTTTAATGCCACTTTATACAAAATTCAAATGAAAAATAATCGTTCAAAAAATAAAAAAAATATATTTAAGGGTGAACAACCCTTATCACTTAGGGGTATAAAAATAGATAGTAGCCGATTCTCATACCTACTGAATACGCATATGAAATTTGGTAAAGATCAGTCAATCCGTTTTGGAGGAGTACGGTAACAAACACTGTGACACGGAAATTTCCTAAACTGGCCATAAATAAATAGGGGTTGGTGTTAAAAAATTAAAAATTTAGGGTTGTATGTATTTTTTAATGCCACTTCATATAAAATTCAAATAAAAATAAATCGTCGAAAAAATAAAAAAAAATATTTTAGGGTGAACAACCCTTATCACTTAGGGATAAAAACGTTCCACGTTGGCCGATTCTCATACCTACTGAATACGCATATGAAATTTGGTAATGATTAGTCAAGCCGTTTCGGAGGAGTTCGGTAACAAACACTGTGACACGGAAATTTTATATATAAGAAAGAAGATTATAATTAATTATAATATTTATATATAGGTACAACTAACCAAAAATACAAACTAATTAGCTAAATGGTTCAGTATGAGGCTAACCAGCCGTGCATGAAACGTGTCCTAATATTATTATACAAAAAAAGTTTTATTAGGATTAAAGTAAGCACACCAACGGAACGCCATGACATGAGACTTCGCTGTTTGTATATATAATGGATACTCGGGACGTTCCTCACTCGTAGTGGACATAGAGCATTGAATGTCATTAAGAACGTATGTGCCCCTTTCCATATACCTAATTATGTAATAGTTGACAATGACAACATCGAATATGTAACAGAATATACTTACTTAGACCAATCACTAGCATTCAAAGACCTTATGGAGAAAGAAATAGGTAGGCGAATTATACTAGCTTGGACAAAATACTGGAGTCTCAAAGAAGTAATGAAAAATAAAGACATCAAGCATGGGATTAGAAAGAAAGTATATGACGTTGCTATTTTACCCTATTTGATATTATATGGATGTCAGACGTGGGCTCTGCGGAAGGAAGATGAAAGTAAACTTGCAATATTATGTCAAATAAATATGGAAAGGAGCATGCTCGGTGTAACTGGCCAGGAATGGCTTACAGTTCTTATTCTATTTATTAATAATACCTGGAGGAAGAAATAATATTTATAAATCTGCTCTCGCGCGATTGTAACTGTTTGAAATTTCATATTTTAATTTGTGTTAAAATTCTTTCAGTGTAAAGGAATAAACCTTCAGAATTTTACCAGGGGTCGGCTGTAACTGGCCAGAAATGGCTTACAGTTAATAAATCATTAATATTATCAGGAACTAGAAATAATAGATATAAATCTCTTTTCGCGCGAGTGCAAACTCATTTGAAGTTTCATACTTTATTCTGAGGAATTAAAAAGAAACGAAAAATATTTGAATTTGGGAAAAGGGAGATGGCACTGACCTCTATTTCTACTGCGTACTAGTAGAAATAGAGGTCAGTGGGAGATGGTCATTCGAATATCGGGGATTGACGTTTGGGATTTTGAAGTGAAAAGATGGAAAATTGAGAAAAATATTTTATAAATTGTATCTTTCTGTTTTAGTAGAAGAAAACGTGATGTTCAAATAGTGTGGAAATAAAGTACCAATGTGCAGCGGTTCCGGGATCCAGGTTCCTGAATTCTGAGCGTAATTCTCCTGGACTGAGTCACAACTGGATCTGGGTGAGATTGTACCATTCACGTAATTCTCAGGAGAGAAGGGAGGTAAGAGATTAATTTACTAGACGCCGAAATAAGAATCTAAAACTTAAGATCATATAATATTAAATATACATCAGATTGATTTTGTGCAAGCCTTTTACTTTACTTTTACTGAGCTATAATTATTGTATCGATTTGTGGAATTATATTTTACAACACTAAAATTGTTTCCTTTAAAAAGAATAACTAAACTTAAAAAGACAATAAATCTTATTGATAATGCTATTATTTCTACTATTTCATGAGATTATTTAAACCAACTTTATAGCGACCAAGCTACTCAAAAGTATAGTCATACTTTATTCTTGGACATAAACATGTCTACTGCTTTACTTTCCTGAGATATAAAAGAACCATTTATATGCAAGGTTATGCACTTAAATATTGTGTCAAGTTATTTTAATGAGACAAAGTATAATGTTGATTTATTTCAATAAATGACTCTAATCTGAGTATAAGTAAGAGAGCGAGACTTCTCTATTATATATATTTACACTTGCGTCTGATTTCTAACGTGTAGTTAGATACCTACCATGCCGGAAACGAAAATGGACGGGTACATGTACGGATAATAGCCATACATTTTCCTGTACACATATCTAGCATATTTGCGCTGTATACGTTCTAACATTAAGCTATACTTCTTTTCATACGGATCCCAAAATATGGCGTTAAATTCGAGTTTACTCCGTACGTATGCGTTATAAAGCGCCATAGTAGCTTGAGGGTAGGTAAACTTATAGGAAGTCCGCATAATAAAGCCTAGCATCCTATATGCTTGTTTAGCCTGCATTTTTTATTTTACTGTTGCAAATAATTTAAGATCGTCTGAGAAGAGAAAGCATTTAGAGGTACTGACGACACTCGGCAAATCGTTCACCATTATCAAAAACTGCGTGGGACCGACGGTCGAGCCTTGGCTGACACCAGATCTAGTATACTAACTAGCACTACAGAATTGGCCGCCAGCTAGCTGAACGTATTGCGAACGATTGCTAAGATAGCTAGCAATAAGGGTTAGTAGTTTGGGATTAAATCCAATCAAGGAGCATTATTATCAACTCGGTCAAAGGTTCGTGGTAGTCGACCGTTGCGGCCTGAAGCCGTGTTGAGCGTCGTCAAGATAGATAGATAGCTAGTTGCTGGACTATTCGCCTACTAAGTACCATTTCAAATAGTTTACCGAATATTGAAAGTACCGCAATGGGACGATAGTTCGTGATATCTTCTTAGTACGAGGTCATCGACACTTACACCCTGAACAGTTATATGAGAGGATGGCAAGCGGGTGTCCCCGCTCTGCGCGTCATAAACGTCAAGCTTAGGTACTTTATCGAGAAAAACCGAAGCGAAATAGCTAGCGAATGAATCAGCTGCACTCTGGCCCGAGACGACCTCGCCACCATACCTAAACTCGTCACACTCTTGCCGCTCGCTGCGTTGCCGCTTCACATAGCCCCAAAATGCTTTGGGCTCCCATATAAAATCTGATTCTATCCTCTTTATATAAGTATCATAAGCGTGATGTATTTGTTCTTTAACAACACTCCTATAAAACGAAAACATTTCATAATTGAACTCTTTGTTATCACGCTTATAATATCGTTTGTGGTGGAAATGTTTATTTTTTATGTTACGTATAATATCGCTTGTGAACCAAGTAGGATACGAGTAGTTATTATTTACAGTACAAGATTTTTTCCGTGGTACAGACCGATCAAAACACTCATGAATTTTACTGTAGAACAATCCAACAGCAGAGTTAACACAATCGAGAGAAATAACTTCGTCCCAAGTTGTATTATCAATTAAGTCATACAAAGTAAACAAATCAGCTTTATAGAAATTCCAAGAGGATTCCCTTTGAGGGCTTTACAAACGGTTCAAGATATCAATAAAATACGTATGAAACAATCATTCCTCTCAAAATGATCTAATAAAATGTCCGCAACAAAATTATATCTATCTTTTAAGATCAACTCACTAGAAGCGTTTTATGGTAATCAAATGTGTTCGAAATTAATGCAACAATATTACCAGATATTTGTAAAAGTTGTATCGACATAATAATATTAACTTTTATCCAAACAAATGTGCTGTTATTTAAGAGTATTTATTTGTGAACAAAATTGTCTTTGACATAAGTTAATTTTAATGGACATTAAAGAAGATTTAGCTCCGATATAACATTTAAACGCGCCTCATGATGCTGCGCATTCATCTAAAGCCCAAACGGCTAGACCTAGGGATACGAAGTTTTGAGGATGTATTTGTTTTAGTAAGTAGACGTGTACTAAGAAAGGATTTTTTGAAACTCCATCCCTAAGAGGGCGAAGGGAGGGTAAAAAAGTTTGTATGAAACTTCTTTGTTTTGAATATCTAGCGATGAAATTTGGAATATGTATAGTATATAAAAAATAGTTTGTTTTTTTTGCCAGGGGTGAACTGAGGGTGTGTAATAGGGGTGTAAGTTAATATGGAAATTTCTGTATTTATCAAGTCTTGAAAGTTATTATGATTGTGGTTTATTAAATGGGTAAAATACAATTAGGAAAACATTGACCACGGGTGCTTTAAGAGGAATGTTATTAGGGGTTGAAATTTCAAATTGAAAGTTTTGTGTTTTTGAAATTAAGGGGTATAAAATTTGGAATGTGTATTTTTATAGTACCCACACGACGGGTTTTTGGAAATTCTATCCCTAAGGGGGTGAAAGGAGATGAAAATGGTTGTATGTGATTTCTTTGTTTTTGAACTAGAAGTTCAATTTCATTTGGAATATGTATAAAAACAACGTATATGTTTGACGATCCAGCAAGGTAATGCCGCCATGTTTTTAGGCACCTTACCCGTGGACACTGACGTTTAATTCACTATTTGTAAGGTTTTTTAAATATTGTGTAGTTTTTTTTTCATGAATATGTATTAATATGAAATATTTTATTTATGAAAAATTAAAAATAATGGTATATTTTTTTGCTGGGGGTAAACTAAGGATTAGGACTAGTTAAAGTTTATGTTGAAACTTACTTACTTATCAAGGTGAAGTCTTGAAAGTTATAATGGTAGCGATGGAATTGCATGATTTGATTCCCCCCGTCCCATTCCACTATCGGACGAGCAAGAAAACACCGAAGCGGCATCGTTATGTCGTGGAGGTTCTAAAAGAGCGTACTAAGTGGTTTGCCTCTTTCATAGTGCAAACCGCGGAGGTGTGGAGTTCTTTGCCAAGCTCCCTGTTCCCTGAGACCTACAATCTGGCGGTTTTCAAAGCAAGAGTGAACCGCGAAGAGTTTTTCTGGGTAAACGCGCTCCACCTGAGATCATAATGTCGCTTGCCATCAGGTGAATTGTGATCAAGCGCAAGCCCATTTATTGTAAAAAAAACCTTTCCTTGATAGCTTAATTCCGAGGTTAACTAGATCTCAAGAATCGAATGCGGAATGACAGATACGACTCGATTTGATATCTTGGTAAAATAATTACTATATACTCGTAAAATTGCCACGGGAATAGGATACCATGGAACTATTTGAGTCTATTACATAATAAATAAATGAAGTTTCTACAGGTTACGCGAAAAGTGACCTACATGCGGGCGGAGCCACGGGCAACAGCTAGTGCTATTATATTACTAGAATTAGATGTGAAAATTGATTTATATCATATACTGTTGTGATGATATTATATTATTAGAATTAGAATTGAAAATTGACATAGATATCTACATATCACATACTTTTGTAATGATAACATAATATTTGACTTGTAACTTTGGTATCAATAAATGATTTGTATTTGTATCATGCTTCATGAGACGCATTCAGTTGGCAGACGGATGGACGAACAGACAAACGGACAGCGAAGTCTTAGTAACAGAGACCGTTGTACCCCTTGGGAACGGAAACCTAGAAACCACAATATAAAAATTACGCCTTCAATTGAAAGTCCTTGAAGTTTTTTTATCAAGTAAAACCGCAACATGTGTGCATGATATAAAATGTTTATCAGTACAGCCGCAATCACCTAGACAGATAAAATAGTAAAGTTCTCACGAACGGTTTCCTTTTGTCAACCACAAGTTTGGAAATAATAATTAGGCACACAATTCAACGAGAGATATTACCTATATATAGCGAACCCTGCACGTTGATAACTATTCAGCATTCAGTTCGCAAAAGCTTTACACTTGCAGTTACAATTTTAACAGAAAGTAAAAAGTTGTGCACCAAACCGTTCTAGTTTCGCTCTGTCCGTCGTCCAAGTTCAACTGAAGGCAAGTGTTAACAGAGAGTCCGTACTCTATGATTCATCCGTCTGTTAGGTTGGCAATATTTACAATGGCTTAGTGCGAGTCGGCAAATTATTGTCAAAAAAACATTATTTGTATGGGAACCTCCTTAAATGCCCCATTTTAATTTAATTTTATAATTTATTTTCCATACATAGTCAAATAGTCTTTGCATATTTCGAGGGTCTTCAAAATGTTGTTAGTAAAAGAATGCCTGTAAATTACGTTTGTTGTATGAGAGCCCCCTAAATATCTATTCTGTTTCTAAATTATTACTTCCTTTAATTTTACAAAACATAATATTATATGAAAATTTTAAGCGTCTTACTACCGTTAATGATATTTTACAAAATGTATCTAATGGAGACCCTTAATATATATTTTTTTACTTTTAGTGTTTTTATCGGCACCAGATAGAAGTACATAACTTGTGAATATTTCAGCTTTAGCTATTACAGTTACAGAGTTACAATCTAGTGACAGACAGACAGTGCAGGCTTATAAGTAATAGGGTCCCGTTGTTACCTTTTAGGTACGGAACCCTAAACTGTATTCTGTATGTGGTTTAATTATTACCAACAATATTAATAAACGCATGAAAATAATTTGGTAAACATAATATGTGTAACCTATTTTAAGATAACATTTTCGTATCATTACATTTAAACGTTGACTCCCTGAATGTGTTATAAGATAGGTATATAATGAATGCTACGTTTTAAATCTGACTTATTGACTCAGGTGTTACTTTGCGGAAATCAATTGTAGAAAAAAGAAAATTTATATATTAAAAAAACGTTTTTCTCATCTATTTGGTTTCAGATCACCGCGGAAGTACCTACACTAAATATTTCTGATTTTCTTCAGTTTTATATCTGACATTCTATATAGTGTTCTGATTATCAAGTTACTAGCTTTTTTAAAGGTTTACAATTTTACCTTATTATTTTTCACCATCAAAATATAACAAAGCAAAACATAAAATTGCTTTGTGGTAAAATTCTACACAAATAAAATAATAAAAATTTTGGATATTTGATATCTGCCGCTACTAAGCCTATTTTTATATGATACTAGTTACTAAATTTCCATTGGTTCTTTTCATCTGACGCCTTTCACCATTACTCAACGATGTCAGAATCTGGTAGTGGCTTGCAAATAAATAATGAACGTACCCCTGCTCTTTTTGCAATAGAATGACGAAGTGGGAATTAAATTGTGCTCCATTTGATTGCGCACTCTCCAAAATGTATCCGATAAAGTAAAGACTGGCAACCTTTTGCCTATGTTCAAGGCTCTTAAGCCTTGTTTAATCTACGCAAGATAGAATGACAAAGCTGTTCTTTTTTTTTTGACCATTTACATAGGTGAAGCCCTGGTCAGTACAGATTTCATGTATTCGTTGTTCGAAAGCCGTTCAGAGGTCAATAGTTAAGTCTATTCTTCCAGAAATGTCGGAATCTGGTCGTGGCTTGCAAATAGTGAACGTGACGAAGTCCCACTCGTACGAGCTGGACGAGGCGGAGCTGGCGCAGCTGCTGCTGCGTGATGACGTCAAGGATCTGCCGGTGGTGGTGGTGAGCGTGGCCGGCGCCTACCGCAGCGGCAAGTCCTTCCTGCTCAACTTCTTCCTCAGATACCTCTACTCATCGGTAAGGTTCTTTAAGTAAATTATAGTATCGGATTCATACGCGAGCTGTTGTTGATCTGTTATCTTATGTTTCACCTCAGTTTATCTTAGATTTGACGAAAAATATGTAATGCTTTTGAAACGTTGCAGCAATCAGCGCAGAAGGATGGCTCATGGCTGGGAGAAGACAGCGCGCCGCTGGCTGGGTTCCAATGGCGTGGCGGCTTTAAGCCCACCACCATGGGAGTACTCATGTGGTCCGAGCCGTTCATCACTACTCTACCATCAGGAGAAAAGGTATAGTTTCTCCTCAATCTTAAGTTACTTCATAGTCTGGCATGTCGTTTATTTATTTTCGGCAGTTATAAACAATTATGTCAAAAACCTTTATCCCAAATAAACTACGCACTGAGATGAGACTGACTTATGGCTAGTTGTCTATTATAGGTATGATTGTGTTATAAAATTATTTCCTGACGTAAGAATCTTAAATATATCGAATTAACTTTTTCTTCTGTACTTAGTTCAATTTTTTTATGGTTTCCAGGTGGCAGTGTTGCTGGTGGACACGCAAGGCAGCTTCGACAGCAAGAGCACGGTGCGAGACAACTCGACAATCTTCGCGCTCTCCACGCTCGTGTCTTCCATACAGATCTACAACATCTCGCAAAACATCCAGGAAGATGACTTGCAACACTTGGAGGTAGGTTTTGGTTTAAATGTTGATTTTGACTATAGTTTAACAAATTAATACTAACATACATACACGCGCTAGCACTAATCAGAACTTGTCTAAAATATCAGGCAGGAATCCAATGTAAGTTGATATATAAAAAAAAAATAAGAAAACTTAATTCACAAAGATTATTTTATAGCTCTGAAACTCAAAATGGATATTATTATTTAATTTTGTTGCAGTTGTTGTCGGAATACGGCAAACTAGTAAACACTAATAAAGCAGGCGGTAATCAGAAAGCGTTCCAAGTGCTGGAGTTCCTGGTGAGGGACTGGCAGTTCCCTAGCGATTCACCTTACGGAGCAGTCGGAGGGGAACAACTGCTGAGAGAAAAATTTGAGGTAACTATGTTGATTATTGAAGGCACCTTGCCGCATAGGACGCCCTCTGACTACCGCATCGCTTGGCGCCCTATTGGTGCTCGCTAGTCCAGCCTGCTGATCTCGCCGAAGAAGGCCTTCAGCTAACAATAACTACTAAAAAAGAACACTGATTTATAGTATTTTTTGTTATAGCGGCAACAGGAATGCACCAGTAAAACTCTCTAGCTATACAAATCACAAATACAGATACACTTTTAGTAAGAAAACACATACATGTAAATAATGTAATAATAATTGACGTGACAGCTTAAATTATTAAAAATGTTGCAATTTGTTTACTTTTAGTCAATATTAAAAATATATATGATGTGAGTCCTAAAATCACTAAGTGATTAATTTAAAATTTTAAAACCACGAAGATAATATTATTTGCGCGTAAATTTTTACTGAAGTTAATATTGAGCATGTTTAAAATAAGTCTATTATCTTATTTTTGAGAGAGAAGTCTTTATTTCTGAATTTCGGTGTGTTTCTGTACAACTTTTGCGACTAGGGAAAATTATGGTTTTTGTAGGTTCTTTAAAAAGCAGAGTAGCGTAGATATTCAATTATTCCCTTTATATAGGCCAGTGAACATGTTGAATGCTTTTTAAATAAAATTCGACAATAAGAGGTTAGAACCTGAACATAATATGGGCAGCGCACTAACATGTTACACTGAGAATTTACTGACACCTCAAAGATGTCTCCGTTTACAGATTACGGAAGACCTACCCAAGGAGCTGAAAAATCTAAGAGAGCACATAATGTCCAGCTTTGAAACTGTTTCTTGTTTCCTGATGCCACATCCCGGTTTCAATGTACTCGAACCTACTTATAGTGGAAATATTAGCGGTAATAAAAAAATATTAATCTACAAATAACCTATAAATAAATAACTTCGGAGAAATGTGTTGGGAGCCAACTCAATTGTTACATTGGCGTAATGGTTACCATGCCAGACTGCCAATTAGAAGGTTCTGGGTTCGATCCCGGCACGGCCAACATCTTTGTGCTGAAATAAATTTGTAGGCTGTCGGTCTGGGTGTTAAATGTGTATCTATATAAAATATGTTTGTATGTATATGTAGTATATCAGTTGTGTTAGCAACCATAATACGAACTAGAAAAGGTTCAGCATGGGGTAAGCCAGCCGTGTGTGAAATGTGTCGTGATATTTTTTTATTATTATATTATAACTAGCTGACCCGGCAAACGTTGTTTTGCCTTATTAATTATTTTTATTCTAGTTTCTAGACAAATTCTAGTATAATTAAAATGTTACTTACTTATTATAAGTGTGTATGGTATATGCGTGAAATGGGTATGGAGCGCCATGAACAAACGTTAAGGGAATATAGAAGTAACAAACGCTAAAAAATATAATGTTCAAGTTTTTATAGTTTAATTAACCTAAAATTACATATCACATATTAATTACGACAGGAACAATAACAAGCAACATCAATATTTTAATGCTATAGCGTGAACCTTATCCATAGCAACAATTACCTCTTTTAACCCTTAAATGGACGATTTTTGTTTCACGTTTTAGAAAAATATATTTGTGTAATAGACATGTATTAACTGTCTAGGAAAAAATAGTTAGAAAATGTAGACATTAATTTACCATAGTTTTTTTTTTGCAATAATGTGAGTGTTGTTTATAAACTACATTGCGCAAAAAATAATTAAATGAAGGTCAATTTTATGTGTGATTTTTAGTTTGTTGTTTAAAAACAACATTGTCTATTTAAGGGTTAAATGAGCATTATATTTAATACTGAGCTCATACTGGAATAATACACGCAATAAAATTGTTATAAAAACAAAGAACCGACTCCAAAACCATATCTATTTAATAGTGTTTATTTTAACAAACATTAATTTGTTCTTCTTAGATGGCACCGACGCCAAGAATACAGGATAAATAAAAATTGAAAATAGCATGTTTATAAGTTAATCAAATAAAGTCTTCGATGGTACTTATGTGTAGGCATAAAATTATTTTTAACTTTTTAGATACAGTTAGAATTATAAATGTAGGTATGATTTTGAAGTCTGTTATTTGTATAATACAATTTCATTGTAAAATTTTTAAAGTTAGTAGGTAATGATATTTTTCTAAAGTTTTAGGTATTCAAATTTTTTTAGCGATTCCGTTCGAGCCAAACAAATTACATAATATTTGTAGTGTCATAAGCTATGACCCTAAACGTCATAGGACCAATCGCGAGCAAAGCTAGCCCTATGCGAGGGCAGCGAGCTATGCCCGAGCGAAGCGAGCGCGAAATTTTTTAGCATATTTGTTCGAGCCGCTTGAGCATAAAGATGTCCAAAGCAGAACAAATTACATAATATTTGTAGTGTCGTGAGCTATGGCTCAAATTCTCCTAGGATCAATCGCGAGCGAAGCGAGCTGGATGCGAGCGTAGCGAGCTATGCGCGAGCGAAGCGAGCGCGAAAATTTTTAGCATATTTGTTCGAGCCGCTTGAGCATAACGAAGTCCATAGCAGAACAAATTACATAACATTTATAGTGTCGTAAGCTATGACCCAAAACGTCCTAGGACGAATCGCGAGCGAAGCGAGTGCGAAATTTTTTAGCATATTTGTTCGAGCCGTTTGAGCATAAAGAAGTCCAAAGCAGAACAAATTACATAATATTTGTAGTGTCATCATCATATTTGTTGAACATTTTTTGCTCATACGTTCGGGGTCTAGTTTTATACATCAAATTTTATAGCTTCTTCTACGTAAGAATTAAGTGATCAAGTTATGTTGTCGAGAGTTTTTTAAGCCTCTGCCTTAGTTTAACGACTGTTTGTGCTAAGTGGACCTACAATTTAACGTATGATCCGATCCACAGTAGCGCACAGATGAAAATACATTTTTTTACAACAGTCATGTGCAGGAGAGGTTATGCAATAAAGCGACTACACGCGTCACTTTATTGCCGCGGGCAACAGCTAGTAGTTAATAAGAGAGTTACATTGATACAGCAAAATTATAATTGTTAACAATACTACTACATACGATACATAAACAATAACGAAGGTCGAAATTTGTGTAAATGTGAAAAAATGTAAAAAAAAGTGAGAAAAGAGAATTTTGTGAGTGAAACAGGAGACCGACTTCAGTCTATGGCATAATAGCATTTCACTCACCAGTAAAGTAAAGATCATCAAAGGTGCGGCAAATTTTAAGTATTTAAGATGAGTAATAATACTAAGCATATGTATATCAGGTTAAATTTTGTTAGTTATTTTCTTCAAAAAAAAAAAGATTTTTACTCAAAGTACAGTTAGACACTATATTTGATCAAGCGAGATGAAAAATGAATGAAATACTAAAATGGCCATACAAAAATAGGGGTTGATGATAAAAAAGTAAAAATTTAGGGTTGTATGTATTTTTTGATGCCATTTTATATAAAATTCAAATAAAAAAAATTCGTCAAAAAAATTATAAAATATATTTAAGGGTTAACAAGCCTTATCACTTAGGGGTAGAAACGTTACACAGTAGCCGATTTACATACCTACTGAATACGAATATGAAATTTGGTAAAGATCAGTCAATCCGTTTCGGAGGAGTACGGTAACAAAAACTGTGACACGGAAATTTACTATATTGGCCAAAAAAAATAGGGGTTGATGATAAAGAAGTAAAAATTTTGGGTTGTATGTATTTTTTAATGTCATTTTATGTAAAATTCAAATAAAAAAAATTCGTCGAAAAAATAAAAAAATCTATTTAAGGGTGAACAACCCTTATCACCTAGGGGTAAAAACGTTACACGTTGGCCGATTCTCATACCTACTGAATACGCATATGAAATTTGGTAATAATCAGTCAAGCCGTTTCGGAGGAGTACGGTAACAAACACTGTGACACGGAAATTTTATATATAAGAAAGAAGAAGTTTCTAAACAACAAAGAAAATACTTTTTCACTTTATACAGTGTTGAATTAATTTTAAAGTCATTAATGTAGGATACAAACGAAAAAAGAAATATAAATATCATGTGAGATTATCACTCAGATAATCACACATGCCCACATTTTATTATGTCACAGTAAGTATATATTAAGTTGGCTACTAGTTATTAAAAGTGCTAGTAACAAGTAAAGCTCTATTTTGTTTTGTTTCTTAGAAATCCGCCCAGTCTTTCGAAAGCAATTGATTCAACTGGTCAACTCAATATTCAGTCCGGCGAAGTTGCTGCCGAAAAAGATCAACGGTGAACGAGTGAATGCTCGCGAATTGTTCAACTTCTTCAAAACGTACATGGAACTCTTCAACAGCGACGAGATTCCGAACCCAACCAATATACTGGCGGTACGTATCTACCCAAAAACATAAATAACAGCATAATAATAACAGTTGCAGGACAAGCCCGATTTTGGGAGAAATTGTCAGGGTAAGCAAGTTTGTCCTAAGATAATCTGTACACATAAAGCTTAACTATTCTATCTTGTATAAAATGTTTAAGCCTCTCTCATATTTTTAAAATTACACAAATGCTATATAAATATTTACAATCTGTAAAATTTTGAACCATTATGTACAACTATAAAAAAGTAGTAGCGCCTGTAGCTCGGCTAGCTAATGTGATCTGTCGCGATCATCGAAGCTAAGCAACGGTCGATGCGGACGGTGTTTGGATGGGTGACCATGTATAAGACTGTCGTTTTTCAAGTGGCATTTTCATATTCTGGTCGCTACCATGGGTCGGATGATACGTTATATTGTAGCTCCTCGCTGTGAGTCTTAGTACAAGCCGTCGTTAAGCCAAGTCAGGGGCCATCGGGCGGCTTGAAAAATCTCGACACCTGAGCTTAGCTTATACGAAGAAGAAGAAAACCATTATGTACAGTACTGGAATGTGAGACAATCGAAGATAACTTATGTTTAATATGTTATGACTGACCCAATAATTTATTCAAAGATATAAACCATGCCTTAGTTTACGTATTTATAGTATGTATTTCAATGTTTTAAACAAGGCTACTACTTTCAGGCCACAGTGAAAGCTGGACTTCTTTCCGCTGTAAGTGAAGCACACGATGTTTATGAGAATTCTATGAATGCCGTAGTCGGTGTACAACAACCTGCTATATCAGGTGCGGACCTAATAGACATTCATCAGAAGAATGTCGAGGAAGCCAAGAATTTTTTCATCAAGAAGAAGAAAATGGGTACGGTAAATGAAGCGGACTCATACCTTAAGAAACTCACCAAGGTATTTCAAAGAAAAAACATGAAACTTTTAAGAATTTATAGTGTCCAAAATTATAAAAGATATTTAAGAATACATAAATCAGTTTTATAAAAACAATTATAAAAATAATATATTATAACTGTGTGTTAAAATATTTAAATATAATATTGCAGGAACTTGATGAACGCCTGCCTCAGTTTCTTCAAAGCAACTTGTCAAAGATTCAAGCTGCCATCAACCAAGCTAGGGAGGCCTACCAGAAGGCAATCGAGGACATCAGTCGTGATAAGCCATTGTGTGTGCATCCTATAGATTTGGAAAAAGTACACAGGACTGCATTAGATGCTGCCATTAAAATGTATGATGACCTGGTGAGACGAGTCTCGGCGAAGGTTGACGACGATAGAGCTAAATTCATTCTAGTAAGTAAATATAAATTTATTAATAACTCACGTAAAAAGACTACTTTAAACATGTATAAGATGATCACATTCCAACGTCGTTTCCTCAACGCTTGCGCTTACATTTCACAATTATCAACAGGGCTTTGAGAAGCAGTACGCTTTGTTGCGTCGGGAAAACGAAAAAAATAACAAGATGACAGTAATTATACTGCGGATGGAGTACTGGCAGCGTATGCAGACCAAAGCTTCTCAGGATCCCCCACTGTCTGACGTAGAGTTCAAATCAGAGCACAAAAAAGAATTGGAGCAGACCCTTAAAGACTTCGACTCGAAGCGGAGCATGCCTAACCAATATTCTGTAGACGTTTACAGATACCAGGTGACGGAAGTAAGTATAACATTTTATGCAAAAACCATTAGTTTTTTAAGTCTGTCAGTTCACGATTATTACAATATATTATATACATTCGTAATGTTGAAATAATACCCATGCAAATTATTTTGTACTACAGGCTTGTCAAGAAAGTTTCGTCAAATTGAAAGCAATAAATAAAAGTAAAAACAAGATAGCAATGCAGGCGGGTGTGAATGAGTACGATACATACATGAATAGGTTCGCCAACAATGAGACCCAGTGCCTGCATCCCGAAGACCTTCTGGATACGAACAGAATGGCAATCTGTCGCGCTCTCACTGCTTTCCGTCCGAAGAAAGAATGTTCTCAAGGATTTGATGACGACGACGAAGATGAGAAAACGTTAAAAGAGGTAAACTTCCAAAACTTTCAAATGAAATCCTTCTTTCTTTTTGACGATTGCGAAACTTTGGTGGAGCTTAATACTTCGTTTTAATAGTTGATTTGTTCTCAGATCCTCGACCAACGTTATTTAGACTACAAAAAGAACAATGAGGCTGCCAATGAGACCGCCGTTCTTGTGGCGTACAACACATATGTCAGAAGCATGGAAAATAAATGCAGATTTTCAAGTTCGTGGTTACTTATTGTTCCCTACATAACAAACATTACGAAAAGAAACGAGTACCATGAAGGGAGTAAGAAGTTGGCTTATGACGCGTTTAACGCGCAGCGAAAGGAAGGCGGATATCACTCTATCGATCCTTTCAAAGCAAGACTTGAACAGGTAAAGTATTTATGAGATCTATATTTGTCCTACCATCCTACTATTTTTATAAACACGAAAGTTTGTATGAAATTCTGGATGTTTTAGTTCCTCCCTCACGCAAAAACTATCAAATGGATTTAATAAAAGTTCATAATTTATAGCTTATTACTATAAGCTAACATTAAAATAACACAAAGGGTATTTTTCATATTTAAGTTTTGATTAACTAAAAAAAAAATATAATGAATGATGGCTGATGACGATGATATTATGTATAAGTGAAAAATATGGTTTAGTATAGGGCTAACCGGCCGTGTGTCAAATATGTCCTAATATTTTAATAAATAATTGACATATGTAACCTCATGGCATTTGACATAAATGTCAGTCAACAACAACTGTCATGTTAGTATTCTTGGCAAAACAACGCCGGGTCATCTTGTATTATATGAACGTTTATTATTATGTTTGTGTATCTGTGTTTATGTTTTTTCTCTCATTCTGGCTAAACGTATAAGATTGGATCAGACTGATATTTTACGACGGGACACTTTGTAACTCGATGATGATTTTGGGCTATCTTAGATATGATCAACATATAATAACATATTGATATGTTATTAAATTTAAAGTTTTGGTTTCTGTTATCCTTCTTTAATGGCGGCCCTATCAGTTTATTGGAAAAATATCTAATGTACAGACACTCGATTTTTACTGTTTTTTTATATGTATTGATATTTTAACATCTTTCGCCATCGGGAGTAGATTTTCTACATTTATAAACATTAATAAGTATAAAAGGGAGTCAACAATTATACATGAGCAGAATTAACTTTGGGATTTACTCTGAAACTTATTTAATTGTATTCGAATTCGAGGTTTATTCAAACACGCGAAAAACAATATTCAGTATTGTACGACCGTAAGAAATGTTCTTTGTGGAAAATTTTCCGAAGATGGTTTGACGACCTCGTTGGCGCAACGGTTACCATGCCGGACTGCTAATCAGATGGATCCGGGCTCGATTCCCGGCCCGGCCGACATCTTTGTGCTTAACTAAATTTGTTGGTTGTGGGTCTGGGTATTAAATATGTATCTATATAAAATATATATGTATGTATATGAAGTAGATCAGTTGTGTTAGCTACCATAACACGTACTAAAAACGGTTCAGTATGGGGTTAACCAGCCGTGTGTGAAATGAGTAAAAAAAAATATCTGAAATATTGCAACTCATTTGATACTTTAACCATTTATTATAAGTTTAGTATGTAAGCAAAAATAATAATGATGAATAATATTGCAATGTTTGTTTTCAGCTCATGGAAGAACAGTTCGAGAAAGCCTATCAGATGTAATCATCATTTAGTCTTTTCAACATAACGTTCATATTATTAAAAAATGTAGAAATTTACCTCACAACAATACGAGTACATTAGCAAAATAAATGTTACACACATATAAATATGTATTTTTTTACCTATTTAATTCAAAATATCCTAATTGAATTAATCATCGTTACTCGTATCTTCGCCCTCTCTCACTAGGCAGGGTCGGAACTTCACAATTTCTTCTTTCCATTTAACTCTATCAGCTGCCATTTCCTCATTCACTCCTCTCACTCTCACACAGTCAATCCTTGACTTTTTAGGTCGACCTCTTCCTCGCAAACCTTCAGCTGTAATGTTCTTCTTACTTCTTGCCACATCCCACATTACATCATCACATGCCCATACCTCCCTCTAGCTTGAATTCTTAATTATGTATTATAAATGCGAGATATACTTTTGATTCAGGCGCTGCTTTGTTCCAATCCATTGTACAAGAAATAAAATGTATGATAGCTGTAGATTGCAATTACGTTGTGATCTGGAATCCAATATAATATTATAGTCCCAGTCAAACAGACAGTAAAACAGAACCTAGTTGTCAATAAATAGTCCAGTCATTTAAGCTTAAATTAGGTAAGAATCTCGGAATTCGAGATACCCAGCTGTAAGTCTGTAAATACTTGTATATTGACACCCTAAAAGTTGTCTCAAAACCTACATAGGGTAGGGTGTAAGCAACTATTAAATTTCAAGGTCAAAGGTCACTAAAATCGGTTTTTTGCGCATTTTTTGGAAATATCTCATTTCCTATGGGTTTTTTGCTATTTGTATATATGATCAATATTGTAGAATACAAAATTCTCTACAAATTTTGTTTAGAAAATTTTTTCATACGGTGAACCGTTTTCGAGATAGAGGGCGGAGAGCCCGCGGTCACAGCATCACTTCAGGTCAACTGGTGCCTCCGGTCGAAAACGCGCCATATATAGTTGATGAACTATCGATAAATCAATGATTATAAATATTTGTCAATTTTTATTAACTATTATATTATATTTTATCATTTTCTTCATGCATTAAATCTAGATCTATTCAATAATACTGATAACCGTTTACTAAAATTAAAAAATAATTATGAGAAAAACTTAAATTATAATTTCATTATATTCCTATTTACACTAATGACATTTTAAATAGAAAATAATTTAATGCCTCTTTAAAAATCTGTAAATTTTAAAATTTCTTCCACTACGTCGAAAATTATACCTGGGAATATGTTCACTTGTATTGTATAGTAACGACCGTCTTCTCTTTCCTTCAGTTTGAGTTGTATCTTGGTAAACTACGGACGTGCAATTTCAAAAATTATGGCTGATTTGTGTTTTCTATGTAATAAATCAGATTCGGGAAGTAAATCGCTTGTTGAAGTAGTGCGCGGTATGAAAACTCTACGAACTGCAAGTGTCGAACGAAACGACGGAATTTTACCACCTGCTCCAGAAAATTTGCTAAATACAATTATCTGCAACTGCAAGAGTGGTTGTGGTTCGCGATGCGGATGCAGGAAAGCGGGCTTGCAATGCTCTTTAGCTTGTGGCCAATGTAATGGGCAAGCTTGTCTCAATGCTGTACCATATCAGAGCGACATTAACGAAGATGGAACCTTTGACCCCGAAATCATGGAAGAACTTGAGACAAATGTCGTTGAAGACGATAATGAAGACCAGTTTGAAATTTACCAGCAGCCAGAAGACGACGATGAAGAGGAAGAAGATGATTAAAATTATAAATTCTGGTTTTTGTACCTTTTATTCCATTTCTTTACTTTCAAAAAAAAATAAATGTATGAATGATATTTTTTAATAAAAAGATTAATTCATAATTTATTTGTTTTTTTTTTCATCACGTAAGAAGTTATAAATATTAATAAGGTTAAAATTCAAATATAATTCCTATATTTTCATTAACAATTCTGCAATTACATGGGCAGGTAAGTGTAATTAAATAAATTAATACTGGATAAAAAGTGGATAAGTTAGGAAAAAAATTATAAAATATAATATAATAGTTAATAAAAATTATAAAATATTTATAATCATTGATTTATCGATGGTTCATCAACTATATATGGCGCGTTTTCGACCGGAGGCACCAGTTGACCTGAAGTGATGCTGTGACCGCGGGCTCTCCGCCTTCTATCTCGAAAACGGTTCACCGTATGAAAAAAATTTCTAAACAAAATTTGTAGAGAATTTTGTATTCTACAATATTGATCATATATACAAATAGCAAAAAACCCATAGGAAATGAGATATTTCCAAAAAATGCGCAAAAAACCGATTTTAGTGACCTTTGACCTTGAAATTTAATAGTTGCTTACACCCTACCCTATGTAGGTTTTGAGACAACTTTTAGGGTGTCAATATACAAGTATTTACAGACTTACAGCTGGGTATCTCGAATTCCGAGGTGAACTTACTATAATGACTGGACTAAAAAGCAATGAATAAGTCAGATTGTCTAGCTTTATCGCACTGGTAAAAAATGGTATTGAAGAAGTCTATTTGATAATATCCATTATGTGTCTGATTACGGTGAAATTGTAGCCACTTTATGAGCAAATGTTTTAAAAAAAATAGCAACTAGTTGTATATTACAAATTTAGCTTGAGGTATTATTCTATTTTTAAGTCAAAAAACCAAATTACTTAAATGTATACTTTTTAGTAAAATCTCCAAAACATGGCAAAACTGGTGTTCACCGAAGGTGAAAACACCCTGAAAGTCCAGCTGCCAGCAATTAGTTGATATTCGGGTGAAGTTGATGTATGGATGTTTGGTACTCTGCCACTTTCTAACCTATGGCGTTCTATATACATAGCATTGGTTCTAACGCCTAACCGGATTCGAAAGCAATATCATTGCAGGGATATATTTTTGAAAAGTAGTATTAGTATTAGTTTTTAATGTGTAACATAGATAATATTTTATTTATTTTACTACTGTTTGAAATTGTGTATGAATGTTAATATCTGATCATATAATGAAACTTTAGTTGTCTAAACTAATAACTATGGGTAATATATTTTTGAATGTTTATTAGATATAGGATTAACCTTGGGTTTCTTTGCGTCCCAGATTATTTCAAATTACTTATGTTTATAAATTATAAAAAGATAAATTAACTTAATCAATTTTTATTCATTCCATGTATATAAGTACTACCTCTCATGTCGCAAAATAAAGAGACATCCGAAACATAGGATCAACAATAATTATTATGCACTCAGTGAAGCGTCCCCACCCCATCAATCTTTCGTCGTATAATGCCCACCCATCTGTTGTCAGGCCTTCTTTTACGCATAAAATCTTATATATAAAATTTCCGTGTCACAGTGTTTGTTACCGTACTCCTCCGAAACGGCTTGACCGATTTTTACCAAATTTTATATGCGTATTCAGTAGGTCTGAGAATCGGCTACTGCATTTCTATTTTTAAGGCAAAACAACGTTTGCCGGGTCAGCTAGTCTTATATATAAAATTTCCGTGTCACAGTGTTTGTTACCGTACTCCTCCGAAACGGCTTGACTGATCATTACCAAATTTCATATGCGTATTCAGTAGGTATGAGAATCGGCCAACGTGTAACGTTTTTACCCCTAAGTGATAAGGGTTGTTCACCCTTAAATATATTTATTTATTTTTTCAACGAATTTTTTTTATTTGAAATTTATAAGAAGTGGCATTAAAAAATACATACAACCCTAAATTTTTGCTTTTTTATCATCAACCCCTATTTTTTTTATGGCCGTATTAGTAAATTTCCGTGTCACAGTGTTTGTTACCGTACTCCTCCGAAACGGATTGACTGATCTTTACCAAATTGTATATACGTATTCAGTAGGTCTGAGAATCGGCTACTATCTATTTTTTATACCCCTGAGTGATAAGGGTTGATCACCCTGAAACATTTTTTCCATTTTTCGACGAACTTTTTTATTTTGAAATTTCTATAAAGTGGCATTAAAAAATACATACAACCCCAAATTTTTACTGTTTTATCATCAACCCCTATTTTTTTATGGCCATTTTAGTAAATTTCCGTGTCAAAGTGTTTGTTACCGTACTCCTCCGAAACGGATTGACTGATCTTTACCAAATTTTATATACGTATTCAGTAGGTTAGAGAATAGGCTACTATATATTTTTTATACCCCTAAGTGATAAGGGTTGATCACCCTTAAATTTTTTTTTTTCATATTTCGACGAATTTTTTGTATTTAAATTTTATATAAAGTGGCATCAAAAATACATACAACCCTAATTTTTTTCATTTTTTATCATCTACCCCTATTTTTTTATGGCCATTTTAGTACATTTCCGTGTCACAGTGTTTGTTACCGTACTCTTCCGAAACGGATTGACTGATCTTTACCAAATTTTATATGCGTATTCAGTAGATCTGAAAATCGGCTACTATCTATTTTTATACCCCTAAGTGATAAGGGTTTATCACCATTAAATATTTTTGTTTCATTGTTCGACGAATTTTTTTTATTTTATTTTTGTATTAAGTGGCATAAAAATACATACAACCCTAATTTTTTACTTTTTTATCATCAACCCCTATTTTTTATGGCGGCGATTTAAATATTTTATTCATTGTTCATCTCGCTTGATAACTGATTAAATATAGTGTCTTTAACTGGACTTCGAGTAAAATTCTATTTTTTTTTTTGAAGAAAATAACTAACAAAATTAAACCTGATATACATAATTATGCTAAGTATTACTAATCTTAAATACTTAAAATTTGCCGCGGCTTTACTTTACTGGTGAGTGAAATGCCACACTATGCCATAGACTGAAGTCGGTCTCCTGTTTCACTCACAAAATTCTTCTTCTAAGACTTCTCTCACTGTTTACACAAATTTCGACCTTCGTTATTGTTTATGTATCGTATGTAGTAGTATTGTTAACAATTATAATTTTGCTATATCAATGTAACTCTCTTATTAACTACTAGCTGTTGCCAGCGGCTCCACCCGCGTGTAAGTCGCTTTATTGCATAACCTCTCCTGCACATGACTGTTGTAAAAATATGTATTTTCATCTGTGCGCTACTGTGGATCGAATTATACGTTAAATTGTAGGTCCTCTTAGTACAAGCAGTCGTTAAACTAAGGCAGGGGCTTGAAAAACTTTCGACAACTTAACTTGATCACTTAGTTCTTACGTAGAAGAAGCTATAAAATTTGATGTACTAATAAACTAGACCCCGAACGTATGAGCATAAAATTTTTAACAAATATGATGATGACTCTACAAATATTATGTAGATTATTCTGCTTTGGACTTCTTTATGCTCAAGCGGGTCGAAAAAATATGCTAAAAAATTTCGCGCTCGCTTCGCTCGCGCATAGCTCGCTGCGCTCGCATGGGGCTCGATTTGCTCGCGATTGGTCCTATGACGTTTTGGGTCATAGCTTATGACACTACAAATATTATGTAATTTGTTTGGTAACGGCTCGAACGGAATGGCTAAAAAATTTTGAATACCTAAAACTTTAGAAAATTATCATTACCTACTAACCTTAAATATTTTACAATAAAATTGTAAATAACTTATTGACTCAGGCGTTACTTTGCGGAAATCCATTGTAAATAGATGACAAAATTAAATATTTAGTGTACTTCCGCTGTGATCCGAAATCCAAATTAAGACAAGTAAAGGAAAAATCAACTAAGATCAATTAACCAAGCTTAATTAACTAAGACTAATTAACTAAGATCAATTAACTAAGATTAATTAAGATTAACGTTACCTATCACAATTAGGAAGTTCTTAACTCTACACGTGTTTCGCCTAATCACAAGGCATCATCAGGAGACGCTGACTCTTCGAACGACAAGTCGAGAGTGAGGTTTTTTTTTTTTTTTTTTTTTTTTTTTTTTTTTTTTTTTTTTTTTTTTTTTTTTTTGATAATGACTATGCTGTTGGCCTGAGGGGCCTCTACAGCGACACCGGACAAGTGGCTGGGCGCTGATGGCGCCGGGCCAGAGTTTGTTGTTATGGGTGACTTGCTCCAAGGGCACCTCTAGAGGTACGAACCTCGGCTTGGACCGTCACCAGAGTAGGGGGGAGACCGGGTTGCCCTGTTAGTCCCAGAAGGGGAGCAAACTAAGGCCCTAATGTTTGTTAAACTGATTGATTATTTGGAGAGAATCGATTTGACCTGAGGGGTCGGCCACCACGCCGGCGGGGGCGGAATCGGGGACGTGTCGTTGCACTACTAAGCTGGCGTTGGTACCCGGGACCAATGCCGAAGACGGGGTGCGTGTTACCGCCGGAATTGTTGTGAGAAGGGGAGGAGCCTAGAGCAGCCGAGATAACGGCTGCTATTGGGTCGTCCGGATCGACCAAAGCGTGCTTTGGGCGTCTACGAAGGAGCTAGAGGCGCCGCGCTCACCGCACCTGCTTATAAAGGGGCGCATCTACCCCCACCACACGACCGTTAAACCGTTATGACTTAACCGTTTTGTATTACGAGAGCTGACTTTTTTCATGGCGCTCCATACCCATTTCACGCATATACCATACACACTTAAAATAAGTAACATTTTAATTATACTAGAATTTGTCTAGAAACTAGAATAAAAATAATTAACAAGGCAAAACAACGTTTGCCGGGTCAGCTAGTAATAATATAAAAATTAAAACAAATGTGTTCACAATTATCGTATTGTATTGAACACTCAGTTAATCCTCATAAACCTGAACCTCACCAACACTACTAACATGCGGAGTCTGACCAGAAAGCTACGAGCTTCAGTTTATCCATAGATTTAATATTTTCGCATCAAGGCCGGCCAGGCGTATAGATAAGGAGTTGCATATACGATCAAGTTAGGCTATATCTTTCCCTTGTTATACATTTATTCGATTTATCTAGCTTTTCTTATTTGTTCTAGCATATTAGTGTTTTTCTTTGTTGTCCTGTTTATTATTTCATCAAGAATATTTTTAAAGAATAGTTATTGATTCTAAACCGAGTTTTATCAGCATATACTCGTCTCAATATATATTTATCGCCTCTACAATGCCATTCTGCTGATAATGTTTGTATAATCGTTCTTTTTATATGTTTTCGCCTCTTGGTTTGCCCGTAGGGTGGCCACCGAGTCTAAGATGTTTTTGAAACCTGCTGACTTAAGGAGTTTATAGTTTTGATCAGTTATAAGTCTACTAAATGATGCATTAAAAATAGTTCATCATAAACTATAATGAATTTTCTAAAACTTGTAAAGCAGTAGTGTAGGATCAAAACGTTATATGGCAGTCGAAAAACTGATAATAAACCCCAAAGCAGTCAAATAAAAAGGTAATAAACATGTATGCAATTTTGTTAGGTTGATGATGATGATGATTTTGGGAGTGCGAGTGTGGAGCTCGGCCTTCGGCCTCGCCAGTAAAATTGCCGTACTCTACTAAACGTCTTCTCAAAGTCGAAGTGCCCGACATCTTCATGACTAATTTTAACAATAGGTATGCCAAACCTTTTTTGGTACTACATATCATTATATAGGTATCATTATATAATTATTATTATCATCTTCACCAGTGACATGATAACTTTCCCATGTTAAAGTTTATATTTTTGAGAACCTGGACGACTTTAAACAATCCGGGGTAACTAAACATTTCGTTGATGCTAGTTACTTCACTTTCTCTTGACTGGTAAACCAGTCTTCATTACCGATATTCAGAACATCTTGCATATGAAGTTACTCAACTTTATCGCTTGCTGAATTTCTGTTTAATACGTTAACATTTTTTTATACTGGAATTCGGTAAATATACAATATGACAATCGAACTTTTCAATCTAAAACCACCACCGAGCTATGCATGGGACCAGATCTGTCAGATCTATAAGATGAAGATTTCTTGACAATTCGAACATCAATCATTACCTGCACCATTTCTCGGTTTACTTGTTGGACACAAGGTTGTCAGTAAAACCTGTATATTACTGGATCAGAATTCTCAAGTTCTATTTCCATTCCATCTGCAGTAATGAACTCTAGATCGTTTAGTTCCGAAGAGAAATATCTATACTACTCTACTATCAACGTCTTAATTTTCAGCAAGTATATCTTCGACTGACTGCATGGTACAGATCTTCGACTGACTGCATGGTACAGATCTTCGACTGACTTTATGGACAGCCTACTACAGATTCGTCATTAAAAACTAGTGAAACATCAAGACTACGATCGATCCGCAAAAGTGTACTAGGAACTCTTTTCTCAATCTAATTTCCAATTGCTCTGAATCTTAATTGTACTAAAAGCATTTTCAAGAATGTTCTCTCCCGTTAACAAATAGTGTTCATGAATACTTTGACCTCTAACAATAGCATTTTTTAAACTATCAGGCCATTAAACTTATGAGACGTTTCAACAGTTATTTCAACGATTTTGTTAGATTCGACAGCAGCTCTTGACTTAGTCGTGAGATAAATTCAATTGTAATTGTAATATTGAGTTTCTGCGTAAATGAATATCGTAATAATATTGAGCATTGGATGACGCTATTTTCAACAACGTAAATCTCCACGTTCTCATTTATACCATGCATTGAGGTATTGACATAAGTCTCTTCTATCTTATAGGCTAAACAGGTAATTTCTTACGTCTTTAAGTCTTATCTGCAAAGATGGCACACTATGGTATCGGCGCGTCGGCGTTGAAATTATTGACAGACTTCATGACCGATCGATATCAAGTGGTTTCAGGAGGAGGACTTACATCACACCCTCTGAAGACAGTGATAGGAGTAGCGCAGGGTTCCTCGCTTTCCAACATCATGTTTAGCGTCCTTCTGAACGACCTACCTGAGTGTATACGTAACGCACGTGTTACTATGTATGCTGATGATGTGACCGCTACTGTTACAGCTGATACTGTGGATGAGCTGGAACAAAATCTCAATTCCGTGGCACACGATCTGAATTGGTGGTTTAACGTGAATGGGTTGATGTTAAATGTATCAAAAACGAAATTCATACATTTTAATCTATCCGGGCGTTCATATAGACCACTTAAAATTCAGATAGGGGCAAGCAAGTTGCACCAAACTAATTCGCTAACTTTCCTAGGCTTTAGGATAGATAGTGCGCTAACTTGGGGCGAGCACATTGATAACACATGTGACAAAATCGCGCGAGCATGTTTTGCATTATGGCGGATATCGTCAATACTACCAGATCACATGGTACGACAGTGTTATTTTGCGTCTGTACAATCAACGCTTCTGTACGGCATCGAGCTATGGGGTCGCGCCGCAGACTGGCAGCGAATCCTCAGAATGCAGAAACGAGCTGTACGGGCGATTGTTAGAAAGCCTCAAGACGAATCTGCACTTCCCTATTTTAAGTCCTTAGGTTTATTGACGGTACCCAGTCTAGTTTGTTTGCAAGCAGCTCTATACGCATGGGACCACTTGAATGAATACTCGCATATCGGAGATAACCGGACGGGCGAAGCGCGCCACGCACACCGCCTGTGTGTCACGCGCTGTCGGCTCGAGAAGTCGCGGCGAACAATACGCGGGACTGCGCCGGCGGTGTTTAACCGGCTGCCGCGCGAGATAACGGATGTGTCTTCACGAGCTGTTTTTAAACGAAAATTAAAGAATTGGCTTATCGAACAGGCATTTTATTCTTTTGACGATTTTTTGAAATTAAAATTGGCTTGACACTACGTTCGTAGTACACTATATATATAAGGTTAATTATAAATTATTGATTTATATTTGACATTTATATTTGAAATTTTTATTGACATTTGTATTAATTATAATATATTTAATTTGATTGTGTGACTTGTAACTGTATTGTTATCAATAAATTACTTTGACTTTGACTTTGACTTCTTTTTGTTTTTTATTTTATAGGCTACACAGGATGGCACTATGCAGCAACGTCACATGAAGTGTGTATTTTAGATATAAGAATGAAGCTACTGATTCCCGATTCATTATCGTGCATTGGCTTCCAAAATGTACGCAAACATTTAATATTTCTCTGCATTTTATAATACACAATAAATATATCGTTAATTCCCGATTCGTTTAATAATGCGACCTAGTCCTCTAACTTCTTGGAAACCACGCTATTCTATTTGTTTACATTACTTATTGTCTGGTTTGAATCTACAAAATGTGTCTAGCTGACTTTTTTGCTGTAGATCGTACATTCCCTGAGTGGTTTAATACATTGTAAGCTTATGAAACGACGACGGTCTGCCTCTATTTAGAAAAGGGATATTCCCCCGGACAGATATTATGTCTGGAAACGGACGTCCGACGGTCATGCATTGTAGCTAGGACCAGTATCAGTACGCGCGTTGAAAATATCGTTTGCGCGATTCAGAACAAACGCTCTGATTGGTAACGGGCGATGAAGTGCGACAGAGACGCCACAAGCTTTCATAACCTAACTCAGTGCAGTTATACACTTTATAATATAACTCTCAAATTTCTATTTTTGGACGATAGTTGAATTTGTAAGTCTAGTTTTATCAAAAGTATCTATAGCATTTTCCACCCAATTATCAAAGTCAAATTAAATTGAGCAGCATTTGCCTAGGCCCGACTGGAACGTTCGTCAATAGCATTAAGGAGATAGTCAACTGCTCTCCAATCTTTAATGGTAAGTAATATTATATTATATTCGCATCATAGTATTGTTCCAATGTTTCACCATTATTGCATTAGCACACGTTTGGCGAGCATATAAGTTAATAATACAGTATAAGTAGTTACTTCTGTGAGAGAACGACGCAACAAGCTTTCTTTTCCAATCGCTCCAACTGCAAAGTACTGTGTCCAGTCAGTAGCATGACTTAACTACGCCTGTCAGTTTTAGAAGTGCAAACTATATATGATTTCACGTTCATTCCATTATATATATATCAGCGCATTCATCGACTTTAGTATGCCATGTTATTATTGTTTTTCAAATCTTTGGATATCGGATTAAATTCGGGAATAACGTTTTTAAGAGATAGCTAGAGGTCTTAACATTGATAACAATTTATTATAGCACATATCGTCACGGATAAATTACACTTGACAGTGCTAACCTGCTGCGAGTGCAGGAGCGCCACAGACGCCATGACTGGCTTGTGAACGCGCGAGACTAGCAGATGTTCGTGCAGCACATGTAGACATTACTTAATATAAACTGAACATTTATCTAAAATATACTTTCCGTGCACGCGGTGCAGCCGCGCGCCTCGCCCGTGCCCTTGACTGCCCTCCGCGTGCGCCCGCCTGCAGCGCATGCATGTCGCTCGTGTCCGGCGCCGCGCCGTGCGCAGCCTCCGCCCGATACTCCACTGCAGCCGCATCGCGTTCCGCTGCTTCCAGTGAAAATGCCAATTTCACCGCGTCATTAAAGGTCAACGTGGCTTCCTCAGCAAACAACCGTTGCCGGATAACATCACTGGCTATGCCGCAAACGAATTGGTCACGCAAGTTCTCGCATAGGTTCGTGATAAATTTGCAGTGCCGTGAGCTTCGCTTGAGTTCGGCCACGTATTCGCTGACACTGTCCTCCCCACTCCCCACGCTGTCTCCGCTGCCGGAACCTGTACCGCTCCGCCAATACCGACGGCGCCGGTTGAAGGTGCTCGCGCAGCACGTCCGTAGCCTGCGTAAATGAAATGTCGGCCGGTTTTCTGGGGCTCACTAAATTTTGTAACAGTTCGTACGCTTCATCGCCCATGAAAGAAATGAGGGTTGGCAACTTTAGTTCTTCCTCCACGTTGTTCACAATAAAATAACAGTTTAGTCTATCCACGTATGAAGACCAATTGCCCGTTTTGGTGTTGTATTCCCCTATCTTTCCGATCGGCATTTTAAATTGCGCACTTTCCCTGGTTTTACGCGAATTTATCTTGGTTTATCTCGTCGCCACTGAAGTAAACACGGCTTACGGTTGTAACGTTTATTTCTCACCGGCGTTGTGGGTGGGCTCACACGAGCTTCACACCGCAACTGCCTTGCGCCTATCTTCATACACTACAAAGGGCAAGCAATTTATTGTAAAAAAAAAATGTTCCATGATAGCTAAATTCTGAAGTTAACTAGATCTCAGCAATCGAATGCGAAAGACAGATGCGACACAGTTTGATATCTTGGCAAAGTAATAATATTATAAAGCTGAATAATTTGTTTGTTTGTTAGAAGGCGCTAATCTCAGTAACTACTGGTGCGACTTGAAAAATTAATTTTGTGTTGAATAGACCATTTATCGAGGAAAGCTTAAAACAGGTTCACAGACCGGAGGTTAGTGTATATAGTACTTCCCATGTCCAGTGTATGTTTTGATTAAATTGAGTAGTATATTATGATAATGGTTTATTGGCAATATAAGTTTTTTTTTTGGGATAGTTGTTTTTTTTACTACAGCCCATACGTGGGCTGTGGACTTACGAAGCAAATCCTATCAAAAAATCTCTTTGTAAGTCCACAGCCCACATATGGGCTGTAGTAAAAAAAACATTTTTTTTTGTTTTCGTTAACAATGACAGTTGTACTTGTATTTATCAGATGTCAATCTTTCTAATTATCGTTCCTAAGTATATTTTATCCTCAAAAAATTTAGAAAATGACAGAAAACTGGTTAGACGACGCTGTGGCGGATGTTACGCAACACGTCGAGCGCTGGGTGATGCGCCGAAAGTAGCTACAAATTTAGCGAAAAAAGTTTCTCAAGTCTGCAATGTTTGTGTAAAACCGTACTGCCTTGAATGTTTCATGATAGTTCACAAATAAAATGTTTTTTTCCAAAAGTTAAATAGTTTTTTTTTTATAAGTCCTTTACTAAGAAAAAATAAACGCCTTTCTCCATGTCCCGCGACTTTTTTGTAGCTTAGGATCTATCCTGCCGAGTCCACGTTTAAAATAAGACATTCACCCAGAGTCCAGTTTAAAACACTCCTTTGAAATCATTAAGGCGGACAGCTCATATGCGGGCTGTGGACTTGTGACGCGGCCGGCGGAGCGAGGGCGCGGCCGCCAGCAGGCACCGGCGGCGGCGCGGCCCGCCCCCAGCCGAGTACTGCGCCATGCTGGCCGGCGGCACCGCCAGCGCTAGCCGGCTCAGCGTGCTCGGATCATTCACTTGACCGTACAGTAACAAGTAATAGTGCACGATAAGGCTACACTTGCGTCTGATTTCTAACGTGTAGTTAGATACCTACCATGCCGGAAACGAAAATGGACGGGTACATGTACGGATAATGGCCATACATTTTCCTGTACACATATCTAGCATATTTGCGCTGTATACGTTCTATCATTAAGCTATACTTCTTTTCATACGGATCCCAAATTATGGCGTTAAATTCGAGTTTAGTCCGTACGTATGCGTTATAAAGCGCCATAGTAGCTTGAGGGTAGGTAAACTTATAGGAAGTCCGCATAATAAAGCCTAGCATCATATATGCTTGTTTACAAGTTTCAGTAATGTGACCTTTGAAACTCAAAGTTGTGTCTACTAGCAAGCCCAAATCCTTAACATCAGTTACCCTCTCGATCGCAATTGTGTCAGTTAGTTAATAGTCACAGTGAATTTTTCCAAGCTTACGAGAAATTGACAATATTTTACATTTACTAGAAATAAAAAGAAGATGGTTCCGAGCGCTCCACTCAGCGACTGCGCAGATATCCCGCTGGAAGGCCTCGCAGTCGCCTGCATTTTTATTGTTGCAAATAATTTAAGATCGTCTGCGAAGAGCAAGCATTTAGAGGTACTGACGACACTCGGCAAATCGTTCACCATTATCAAAAACTGCGTGGGACCGACGGTCGAACCTTGGCTGACACCAGATCTAGTATAGTAACTAGCACTACAGAATTGGCCGCCAGCTAGCTGAACGTATTGCGGACGTTAGTAGTTTGGGATTAAATCCAATCAAAGAGCATTTCCGAAGCAATGTATCATTATCAACTCGGTCAAAGGCTTTTTGTAAATCAAAATATGCGACATCTACCTGAAAACCAGCGTCCAAATTAGCTGTCACATAGTCTACAAAATTTATGAGGTTCGTGGTAGTCGACCGTTGCGGCCCGAAGCCGTGTTGAGCGTCGTCAAGAGAGATAGCTAGTTGCTGGACTATTCGCCTACTAAGTACCATTTCAAATAGTTTACCGAATATTGAAAGTACCGCAATGGGACGATAGTTCGTGATATCTTCTTTATCCCCCCCCCCCCCCTTGTGTACCGGCGTGACGCGCGAGACCTTCCAGCTGGCGGAGTACACGCCAGTATTGATGGCGAAATTGAAGATATGTAGGAGAGGTTTGAGTAGCCTAATGGCACAATCCTTCACCACATAACACGGTACTCCATCCGGCTCAATAGCAAATTGGGGTTTCAAACGTTTTATGGCAAGTACGAGGTCATCGACACTAACACTCTGAACAGTTATATGAGAGGATGGCAAGCGGGTGTCCCCGCTCTGCGCGTCATAAACGTCAGCTTAGGTACTTTATCGAGAAAAACCGAAGCGAAATAACTAGCGAATGAATCAGCTGCACTCTGGCCCGAGACGACCTCGCCACCATACCTAAACTCGTCACACTCTTGCCGCTCGCTGCGTTGCCGCTTCACATAGCCCCAAAATGCTTTGGGCTCCCTTATAAAATCTGATTCTATCCTCTTTATATAAGTATCATAAGCGTGATGTATTTGTACTTTAACAACAGTCCTATAATACGAAAACATTTTATATGTGGTGGTTTCATTGTTGCTGTTTAATAAATTAAATTTAAATATAATTAACCAGTTTTCCCTATAAATTATCATGCAGATGTAATTATAGTTATGTAAATACCTGCCAGAGTGCTGATCCTTTCTTGTTCCTGGCACTAAACTACCTCTAAAACATTCACATAACTTTCACTTGTTTACTTCATCTATTTCACAATGGAAGCTGTGAAGGAAACACAACTAAAACTTCAAGAGTTGTTTTTGAACAAAATGGATGCATTTCAAGCTCGATTGCAAGGGTCCTCCGCTCCACCCTCTGATGATGAAGACAAGGGTACATTGGCTGAAGAGTTTGCAGATTTTAGGAATTTTGTGCTCGCTGCAATTCAGTCTCTGCAGGATCAGATCAGTCTGCTCGCTAAAGAGGCTGATGCTCAAGAGATGCGAGCCCGTCTGAAGATGCTGCTCATTCATGGGGTGCCCGAGGTCAAGGATCAGGACCCGGTTATTGCTGCTGTAGATGTGGTTACGAAGCACTTGAAAATCAGCGACTTTACTGCTGCCCACATCAGCCGCTGCCACAGGATGGGTCGCACAACATCTTCTGACAAGCCCAGGCCCCTTCTCCTCAAGATGCGAGACGTGTCTCTTAAAAATAAGGTATGGTTGGCCAAGACTGCTTTAAAGGGGACCGGTATCACAATGTCGGAGTTCCTAACTAAGCCCAGACACGATGCATTCATGTCTGCACGTCAGCGCTTTGGCGTCAACAAGTGCTGGACGCGCGACGGCTTTGTTTTTGTGTTGACATCTGATGCTAAACGCCACCGGATCACCACATTATCAGAATTGGACAAGATTGAGCCCCCTATGCCAGCTGCGCTGCCTAAGGTGGCCCCTTCTACAAACAGGAACAAAAAGCCTGCAGCTGCACCGAAGGCTAAGGACACCAAGGAGAAGCGTCGAGTAATTGGGAAGCCTTAAGCTTATCTTCTTATCACGCGCATTCTTGTTTTTAATATTTTGTTTGATTTGTTGATTTGTCACTTATGTCAGTGTATCCAACTGTCAATATTATGTTTTGAACGATCGTTTCATTTAGCCAGTTTAATAATATTTTATTTTTATTTTATGCTTTCTTGTATTTCACTATTGACAGTATGATTTTTTAGTTTGTTAAAGTGTGTTATTCATGTATTTAATAGTTTAGTTGTGCGTAGTTTTAAGTGCTAGGTAGATTTAAATGTTTCTCTTGTCTTCCAAATGCAACCGGCAGGTGGATTGAGTAATTTTAGTCTATATTGTAAATTATTAGCTATTTATTTTATATTTGCCTTATACGTGTATATCCATTTATACTTATCATTTATATATATATACATTCATTTATTTATTACCAATACAATTATGTTACGTATTTGTAATGAAAGCAATAGTGGTAGTGAATTTTTCACTGCCTCCTCTTCAGCATCTTCTAATAATAGTGATGACAGCTTTTCTAGTGTTCTTCCTTTGTCTGAGTTTTTAGAGTGTAGTCTTTCTGATGTATCGAAAAATTTCAATGTCGTTCACATCAATGCGCAGAGTATTCCGGCTAGTTATCCAGATATGCTGGCGTCTCTTGACCAAAAAATTCTTCACGCTATAATAGTCTCCGAAACCTGGCTAAAGCCATGCCTTCCTACAACTTCTTACTCTCTTCCAGGGTTTATTCTTATTCGTAATGATCGTGTCGGGCGCACAGGTGGTGGTGTGGCCATTTATTTGAAAGCTAATATTCCTTTCTCCATTATTAGTCAATCGTGCCAACCTCCTCCTGCGAATGCCGGCGAACATTTGTTCATTGAAATCCTTCTTTCTAATACTAAAGTTCTTTTAGGAGCCTATTACAGCTATTCCTTAAACGTTGACTATTTTTCTTCCTTTGAAACTCTTCTGTACAATGTATGTCCTTCTTATAGTCATTCCATTATAATGGGTGATTTTAACACTTGTCTCCTTAAGCGTGATTATCGTTCTAAAAAACTAGAGGCCATTGCTGTTTCCACTAACTTACATATTCTTCCTTTAGGTGCTACTCACCATTTTCCCAATTGTACCCCATCGCTTCTCGATCTAATGTTGGTGAGTTCCCTTGACCATGTTGTAAAATATGGTCAATACAGCACGAATGATTTCTCATACCATGATTTGGTTTACTTATCTTATAAAATACGTCCTCCAAAATGTAAACCTCAAGTCATACTGCAGCGCAACTTTGGTGGTATGGATCATCAAGCATTGTTCCATGACGCTTCTAAAATTGATTGGTCTCCCGTTGTTGATGCTGAGTCCGTAGAAGACCAGGTGAGCATCTTTAATTCCCTGATCATCAATTTATATGATAAACACGCTCCTCTTCGGGCCATAAAAATCAAACAACTTCCTGCTCCTTGGCTCACAAACGAAATCCGTGATCTGATGCGCAAGAAAGCAATTGCAAGGACAAGGTACAAGATGCGGCCTACTGAGGTCAACCGTGATAAATACGTTCAAACCAGAAATCGTTGCAATATGGTGTGTAGGGATGCCATGCGCCGTTACATTCACTCTTCTGTTCAAGATAATGACCCAGGTAAAGTCTGGAAGTTTCTGAAGTCTTTGGGAATTGGCAAATCTAATCTAAATATCCCTTCACGTGATCTTAATATTGATTCCTTAAACGTTCATTTTGCTTCTTCATCTACTATTTCAGATGAATATAAAAATTCTACATTGTGTAATCTTTCAGCCATTCCAAACTTTGACTTTCCACCATTTGTGTTTCATCCTTTCACCGCATGTAATGTTGAGAAGAGCTTACGTTCTATAACATCCAGCGCGGTCGGCAGTGACTCTATTAGTCGGAACATGTTATTGCCTATCCTTGATACCATTCTACCCATCCTCTGTATCATCTTTAATAATTCTATTTCATCCGCCGAATTTCCCGCCATTTGGAAAGATGCGCAGATTTTACCTTTGCCTAAAAAATCTAATCCTACATCCTATTCTGACTACCGTCCAATTTCTATTCTTCCTTTCCTTTCTAAAGTCCTTGAGCGGCTCGTCCATCGGCAGGTTTGTTACTTTTTAAACCGGCATGAACTGCTTAATCCTTTCCAATCCGGTTTCCGTCCTGGGCATAGCACTGTATCTGCACTTTTAAAGATCACTGATGACATACGCGAGGGTATGGATGACGGTAAGCTTACTGTTCTAACTCTGTTAGACTTCAGTAATGCTTTTAATACCGTCAATTTCGATATCCTTCTGGCTCTGTTACGCTCGATCAACATATCTCCATCGGTGGTAAATTGGTTCTGTAGTTACCTGTCGGGCCGTCGGCAACGGGTTCGCCTTGGAGATATTTTTTCTTCTTGGTGTAACACATCTGCAGGGGTCCCGCAGGGCGGCGTGCTATCTCCTCTTCTTTTTTTCTATTTTTATTAATTCCATTTCTAATCGTCTTGTTTCCGCCTACCACCTTTATGCTGATGATCTTCAAATTTACTCTCAGACTCATATTAGTACGCTGGATTCCGCCGTTGCTACTATTAACGCTGATCTTGGTCGAGTTTCTGACTGGAGTAAATCCTTTGGTTTGATCGTTAACCCCACTAAGACTCAGGTCATTATTATTGGTAGCTCGCAAATGATGTCACGGATTGACTGGGACGCGTTGTCTCCCGTTGTATTTGATGGTCATGTCATACCATATAGTGAATCCGTAAGAAACCTTGGCTTGACGATGGATCGTTCTCTCAGTTGGGATGCTCACCTGCAGTCTTTAAGCTCCAGAATGTTTGCAGCTGGTGCGTCGTTACGACGTCTCCGTAACTTCCTACCCACTGCCACCAAGATTGCGCTTGCAGAGTCTCTCTTACTTCCTATTCTAGATTACGCAGACGCCTGCTATCTCGATCTTCGGGAGGATCAGCTAGATAAACTTGAGCGACTTCAAAATTACTGTATCCGATTCATATTTGGGCTTCGTAAATATGATCATGTCTCTCTATTTCGCAAAAAACTCAAGTGGCTGCCTATTCGCCTTCGCCGGAATGCTCACATTCTCTCTCTAGTTTACAATATTTTGTATAACCCCTCTTTTCCGCGCTACTTAGCCTCTCGCTTTTCTTACGTGCACACATCTCACTCACGCAACCTACGGTCGTTAGAAAGACTCACTCTGTTGAACCCTACAGCCAAGAAATCTTTTTTCGGTGGTTCTTTTACTGTGCAGGCAGTACGCCTGTGGAATACTGTACCGCTCAGCATTAAGAAGGCACAGACACTCAATTCCTTTAAGAACCAAATAAAAGACTGGTATTTGTCATCACTACTTTAGGATTGCTTTTATTTCCTTTTCTAAAATTGTAACTTTTGAAATGTTTCCTGGTAAGTCATTAAATATATATATATATATATTATATTATATAGATATATATTAGTTTATATATTTATCTGTGTATATACTTTAAATATATATATTTATTTATTATGATTATATATTTATATATTATAGTTATATAATATATTGTTATTAACTTAGATTTATTTGTGTCCTCTAGCATAACTATAAATATTAATATTCTTTATTGTGCAACCCCTCTTTTTCTCGTCTTTTTCAACTTCTTTCCATCCAAAGGTTGCCTGGAAGAGATCGCTGTTAGCGATAAGGCCGCCGTTTGTGGCATACATTTGTGTTGTTACTATTTTATTTTGTGTTGTTCCTTTATTTGCCCAATAAAGAGTTCATCTATCTATCTATCTATCTAATTGAACTCTTTGTTATCACGCTTATATCGTTTGTGGTGGAAATGTTTATTTTTTATGTTACGTACAATATCGCTTGTGAACCAAGTAGGATACGAGTAGTTATTATTTACAGTAAAAGATTTTTTCCGTGGTACAGATCGATCAAAACACTCATGAATTTTACTGTAGAACAATCCAACAGCAGAGTTAACACAATCGAGAGAAATAACTTCGTCCCAAGTTGTATTATCAATTAAGTCATACAAAGTAAACAAATCAGCTTTATAGAAATTCCAAGAGGATTCCCTTTGAGGGCTCCCGTTGCGTGCGCTGCGAAAACGGTTCAAGATATCAATAAAATACATATAAAACAATTATTCCTCTCAAAATGATCTAATAAAATGTCCGCAACAATATAATTATATCTATCTTTTAAGATCAACTCACTAGAAGCGTTTTATGGTAATCAAATGTGTTCGAAATTAATGCAACAATATTACCAGATATTTTTATAAGTTGTATCGACATAATAATATTAACTTTTATCCAAACAAATGTGCTGTTATTTAAGAGTATTTATTTGTGAACAAAATTGTCTTTGACAAAACTTAATTTTAATGAACATCAAAGAAGATATTACAATTTTAAAATAGCTCCGATATAACATTCAAACGCGCCACATGATGTGCAAAACACGATGCTGCGCATTCATCTATAGCCCAAACGGCTAGACCTAGGGATACGAAATTTTGAGGATGTATTTGTTTTATTATGTAGACGTGTATTAAGAAAGGATTTTTGAAACTCCATTCCTAAGAGGGCGAAGGGGGGGGGGGGGGGTAAAAAAGTTTGTATGAAACTTCTTTGTTTTGAATATCTAGCGATGAAATTTGGAATATGTATAGTATATAAAAAAATAATTGTTTTTTTTTGCCAGTGGTGAACTGAGGGTGTGTCATGGGGGTGTAAGTTAATAAGGAAATATCTGTATTTATCAAGTCAAAGTCTTGAAAGTTATTGTGATTGTGGTTTATTAAATGGGTAAAATACAATTAGGAAAACATTGACCACGGGTGCTTTAAGAGGAATGTTATTAGGGGTTGAAATTTCAAATTGAAAGTTTTGTGTTTTTGAAATTAAGGGGTATAAAATTTGGAATGTGTATTTTTATAGTACCCACACGACGGGTTTTTGGAAATTCTATCCCTAAGGGGGTGAAAGGAGATGAAAATGGTTGTATGTGATTTCTTTGTTTTTGAACTAGAAGTTCAATTTCATTTGGAATATGTATAAAAACAACGTATATGTTTGACGATCCAGCAAGGTAATGCCGCCATGTTTTTAGGCACCTTACCCGTGGACACTGACGTTTAATTCACTATTTGTAAGGTTTTTTAAATATTGTGTAGTTTTTTTTTCATGAATATGTATTAATATGAAATATTTTATTTATGAAAAATTAAAAATAATGGTATATTTTTTTGCTGGGGGTAAACTAAGGATTAGGACTAGTTAAAGTTTATGTTGAAACTTACTTACTTATCAAGGTGAAGTCTTGAAAGTTATAATGGTAGCGATGGAATTGCATGATTTGATTCCCCCCGTCCCATTCCACTATCGGACGAGCAAGAAAACACCGAAGCGGCATCGTTATGTCGTGGAGGTTCTAAAAGGGCGTACTAAGTGGTTTGCCTCTTTCATAGTGCGAACCGCGGAGGTGTGGAATTCTTTGCCAAGCTCCCTGTTCCCTGAGACCTACAATCTGGCGGTTTTCAAAGCGAGAGTGAACCGCGAAGAGTTTTTCTGGGTAAACGCGCTCCACCTGAGATCATAATGTCGCTTGCCATCAGGTGAATTGTGATCAAGCGCGAGTCCATTTATTGTAAAAAAAAACCTTTCCTTGATAGCTTAATTCCGAGGTTAACTAGATCTCAAGAATCGAATGTGGAATGACAGATACGACTCGCTTTGATATCCCGGTAAAGTAATTACTATATACTCGTAAAATTGCCACGGGAATAGGATACCATGGAACTTTTTGGTCTATTACATAATAAATAAATGTAGTTTCTACAGGTTACGCGAAAAGCGAACTACATGCGGGCGGAGCCGTGGGCAACAGCTAGTGCTATTATATTACTAGAATAAGATGTGAAAATTGATATTTGATGACAATCATATACTGTTGTAATGATATTATATTTTTAGAATTAGAATTGAAAATTGACATAGATATCTACATATCACATTCTTTTGTAATGATATTATATTATTTGACTTGTAACTTTGGTATCAATAAATGATTTGTATTTGTATTATGCTTCATGAGACGCATTCAGTTGGCAGACGGATGGACGAACAGACAAACGGACAGCGAAGTCTTAGTAACAGGGACCGTTGTACCCCTTGGGAACGGAAACCTAGAAACCACAATATAAAAATTACGCCTTCAATTGAAAGTCCTTGAAGTTTTTTTATCAAGTAAAACCGCAACATGTGTGCATGATATAAAATGTTTATCAGTACAGCCGCAATCACCTGGACAGATAAAATAGTAAAGTTCTCACGAACGGTTTCCTTTTGTCAACCACAAGTTTGGAAATAATAATTAGGCACACAATTCAACGAGAGATATTACCTATATATAGCGAACCCTGCACGTTGATAACTATTCAGCATTCAGTTAGCAAAAGCTTTACACTTGCAGTTACAATTTTAACAGAAAGTAAAAAGTTGTGCAACAAACCGTTCTAGTTTCGCTCTGTCCGTCGTCCTTTGGCCCTAAGTCCAAGTTCAACTGAAGGCAAGTGTTAACAGAGAGTCCGTACTCTATGATTCATCCGTCTGTTAGGTTGGCAATGTGTACAATGGCTTAGTGCGAATCAGCAAATTATTGTCAAAAAATCATTATTTGTATGAGAACCTCCTTAAATGCCCCATTTTAATTTAATTTTATAATTTATTTTCCATACTTATGGTCTAGTCAACAAGTGCTTTTATGGTTAACATTTTTGTGTCTCCGAAAATTATGATTGTGGTGTCATTCGATTCGGAATGGCATCTATATAGTTTTCGAAAAACAATGAAGATCCGCTGAAAGAGAAAATATGACAAAAAAAATAAAGTTTTTGACCACGGATTATTGTTTATTGATCTGTCCTGTAGGCACCTGAATTTTTTCAAATTTTATTTTTCATGTTTAATAAGTTTTAATAATATTTATTCATTCCTTCGGCCTTGAATGAATAAATATTATTTAAACTTATGAAATATGAAAATCCTACAGGACAGATCAATTAACAATAATCCGTGGTCAAAAACTTTAAATTTTTTTTTTCAGCGTAACTTCTTTTTTTCGAAAACTATCTAGATGCCATTCCGAATCAAATGACACCTCAATCATAATTTTCGGAGACTGCTGAAAAAAGTTGACCAAAAAGGCACTTGTTGACTAGACTATTAGTCAAATAGTCTTTGCAAATTTCGAGGGTCTACAAAATGTTGTTAGTAAAAGAATGCCTGTAAATTACGTTTGTTGTATGGGAGCCCCCCTAAATATCTATTCTGTTTCTAAATTACTTCTTCCTTTAATTTTACAAAACTTAATATTTTATGAAAATTTTAAGCGCCTAATTACCGTTAATAATATTTTACAAAATGTATCTAATGGAGACTCTTAATATTTTTTTTAATTTTAGTATTTATATCGGCACCAGATAGAAGTACATAACTTGTGAATATTTCAGCTTTAGCTATTACAGTTACAGAGTTACAATCTAGTGACAGACAGACAGTGCAGGCTTAAAAGTAATAGGGTCCCGTTGTTACCTTTTAGGTACGGAACCCTAAACTGTATTTTGTATGTGGTTTAATTATTACCAACAATATTTATAAACGCATGAAAATAATTTGGTAAACATAATATATGTTACCTATTTTAATATAACATTTTCGTATCATTACATTTAAACGTTGACTCCACTGAATGTGTTATAAGATAGGTAAATAATGAATGCTACGTTTTGAATCTGACTTATTGACTCAGGCGTTACTTTGCGGAAATCAATTGTAGAAAAAAGAAAATTTATATATTAAAAAACGTTTTTCTTTATCTATCTCAATTTGGTTTCAGATCACCGCGGAAGTACCTACACTAAATATTTCTGATTTTCTTCTGTTTTATATCTGACATTCTATATAGTGTTCTGATTATCAAGTTACTTGCTTTTTTAAAGGTTTACAATTTTACCTTCTTATTTTTCACCATCAAAATATATAAAAGCAAAACATAAAATTGCTTTGTGGTAAAATTCTTCACAAATAAAATTATGAAAATTTTGGATATTTGATATCTGCCGCTACTAAGCCTATTTTTATATGATACTAGTTACTAAATTTCCATTGGTTCTTTTCATCTGACGCCTTTCACCATTACTCAACGATGTCAGAATCTGGTAGTGGCTTGCAAATAAATAATGAACGTACCCCTGCTCTTTTTGCAATAGAATGACGAAGTGGGAATCAAATTGTGCTCCATTTGATTGCCCACTCTCCAAAATGTATCCGATAAAGTAAAAACTGGCTGTTTTTTTACCATTTTATAGGTGAAGCCCTGGTCAGTACAGATTTCATGTATTCGTTGTTCGAAAGCCGTTCAGAGGTCAATAGTTAAGTCTGTTCTTCCAGAAATGTCGGAATCTGGTCGTGGCTTGCAAATAGTGAACGTGACGAAGTCCCACTCGTACGAGCTGGACGAGGCGGAGCTGGCGCAGCTGCTGCTGCGTGATGACGTCAAGGATCTGCCGGTGGTGGTGGTGAGCGTGGCCGGCGCCTACCGCGGCGGCAAGTCCTTCCTGCTCAACTTCTTCATCAGATACCTCTACTCACCGGTACGAGTCTTCTCAACATATACTGTCCCAGTCCTGGAATATATCATGAAAATCTTTATTATATATTTGAACCACTTTTCGAGAACGTACGAGATTATCAACTATTAAGCTGATATTTATTTTGTTGCCTTGTATGTATGACGGGACGAACTAGATAAACACTGAAAAAACTGGCAATAAAATGCAATAGATCGTGATAAATGGAAAGAGGGTAGAGAGGCCTTTGCTCTTCAATGGGACAAAACAGGCTCATAATCGGCTATCACTTACGTTTATTTTGTCGGTATTAGCCCGACTCATAATGGTTAATGGTAATATATGTATGATATCTGATTTGTTGGAGACGCGTGAAACTTTGAAATATTGCAGGTGTCAGAGCAGCAAGATGGCTCCTGGCTCGGGGAGGATAGCAAGCCGCTAGTAGGGTTCAAATGGCGTAGCGGCGCCACAGCCACCACCATGGGTGTTCTCATGTGGTCCGAGCCGTTCATCACTACTCTATCGTCAGGGGAGAAGGTATGGTAAAATTATCTCAATATCAAGTGTTTCGTCTCATATACATTCAACTATACAAATTTGAATTTGTCAAAATATCTGACATGTGTGATTTCCAGGTGGCAGTGTTGCTGGTGGACACGCAAGGCAACTTCGACAGCAAGAGCACGGTGCGAGACAACTCGACAATCTTCGCGCTCTCCACGCTCGTGTCTTCCATACAGATCTACAACATCTCGCAAAACATCCAGGAAGATCACTTGCAACACTTGGAGGTAGGTTTTAGTTTAAATATTGATTTTGACTATAGTTTAATAAATGAATACTAACATACATCAGACAGAAATCCAATGTAAGTTGATATTAAAAAAAAAAAATAAAGAAAACTTAATTCGCAAAGATTATTTTATAGCTCTGAAACTCAAAATGGATATTGTTATTTAATTTTGTTGCAGTTGTTCTCGGAATACGGCAAACTAGTAAACACTAATAAAGCAGGCGGTAATCAGAAAGCGTTCCAAGTGCTGGAGTTCCTGGTGAGGGACTGGCAGTTCCCTAGCGATAATTTACCTTACGGAGCAATCGGAGGGGAACATCTGCTGAGAGAAAAATTTGAGGTAACTATGTTGATTATTGAAGGCACCTTGCCGCATAGGACGCCCTCTGACTACCGCATCGCTTGGCGCCCTATTGGTGCTCGCTAGTCCAGCCTGCTGATCTCGCCGAAGAAGGCCTTCAGCTAACAATAACTACTAAAAAAGAACACTGTTTTATAGTATTTGTTGTTATAGCGGCAACATGAATGCACCAGTAAAACTCTATAGCTATACATATCACAAATACAGATACACTTTTAGTAAGAAAACACATACATGGAAATAATGTAATAATAATTGACGTGACAGCTTAAATTATTAAACATGTTGCAATTTGTTTGCTTTTAGTCAATATTAAAAAATATATATATTGCGAGTCCCAAAATCACTAAGTGATTCATTTAAAATTTTAAAACCACGAAGTTAATATTATTTGCGCGTAATTTTTTACTGAAGTTAATATTGAGCATGTTTAAAATAAGTCTATTATCTTATTTTTGAGAGAGAAGTCTTTATTTCTGAATTTCGGTGTGTTTCTGTACAACTTTTGCGACTAGGGAAAATTATGGTTTTTGTAGGTTCTTTAAAAAGCAGAGTAGCGTAGATATTCAATTATTCCCTTTATATAGGCCAGTGAACATGTTGAATGCTTTTTAAATAATAATCGACAATAAGATGTTAGAACCTGAACATAATATGGGCAGCGCACTAACATGTTACACTGAGAATTTACTGACACCTCAAAGATGTCTCCGTTTACAGATTACGGAAGACCTACCCAAGGAGATGAAAAATCTAAGACAGCACATAATGTCCAGCTTTGAAACTGTTTCTTGTTTCCTGATGCCACATCCCGGTTTCGATGTGCTCGAATCTACTTATCGTGGAGATATTAGCGGTAATAAAAAAATATAAACCTACAAATAACCTATAAATAAATAACTTCGTAGAACCGTGTTAGGAGACAACTCAATTGTTACGTTGGCGTAATGGTTACCATGCCGGACTGCCAATTAGAAGGTTCTGGGTTCGATCCCGGCACGGCCAACATCTTTGTGCTGAACTAAATTTGTAGGCTGTCGGTCTGGGTGTTAAATATGTATCTATATAAAATATGTTTGTATGTATATGTTCAGTATGGGGTAAACCAGCCGTATGTGAAATGTGTCGTGATATTTATTTCTTATTATATTAGAATTAGTTTCTAAACAACAAAGAAAAAAAAAATTCACTTTATACAATGTTGAATTAATTTTAAAGTAATTAATGTAGGATACAAACGAAAAAATAATATATATAAATATCATGTGAGATTATCATTCAGATAATCACACATGCCCACATTTTATTATGTCACAGTAAGTACATAATAAGTTGGCTACTAGTTATTTAAAGTGCTAGTAACAAGTAAAGCTCTATTTTGTTATGTTTCTTAGAAATCCGCCCAGTCTTTCGAAAGCAATTGATCCAACTGGTCAATTCAATATTCAGTCCGGCGAAGTTGCTGCCGAAAAAGATTAACGGTGAACGAGTGAAGGCTCGCGAATTGTTCAACTTCTTCAAAACGTACATGGAACTCTTCAACAGCGACGAGATTCCGAACCCAACCAATATACTGGCGGTACGTATCTACCCAAAAACATAATAACAGCATAATAATAACAGTTGCAGGACAAGCCCGATTTTGGGAGAAATTCTCAGGGCAAGCTAGTTTGTCTTAAGATAATCTGTACACATAAAGCTTAACTATTCCATCTTGTATAAAATGTTTAAACCCCTCTCATATTTTTAAAATTACACAAATAATCTTCTTATATATAAAATTTCCGTGTCACAGTGTTTGTTACCGTACTCCTCCGAAACGGCTTGACTGATCATTACCAAATTTCATATGCGTATTCAGTAGGTATGAGAATCGGCCAACGTGCAACGTTTTTACCCCTAAGTGATAAGGTTTGTTCACCCTTAAATATTTTTTTTTAATTTTTCGACGAAATTCTTTGATTTATTTTTTATATAAAGTGGCATCAAAAAATACATACAACCCTAAATTTTCACTGTTTTATCATCAACCCCTATTTTTTTATGGCCATTTTAGTAAATTTCCCTGTCGCAGTGTTTGTTACCGTACTCCTCCGATACGGATTGACTGATCTTTACCAAATTTCATATTATTCGTATTCAGTAGGTATGTGAATCGGCTACCGTGTAACGTTTTTACCCCTAAGTGATAAGGGTTGTTAACCCTTAAATATACTTTTTTATTTTTTCAACGATTTTTTTTTATTTGACTTTTATATAAAGTGGTATTAAAAAATACATACAACCCTAAATTTTTACTATTTTCTCATCAACCCCTATTTTTATGGCCATTTTAGAAAATTTCCGTGTCACAGTGTTTGTTACCGCACTCCTCCGAAACGGTTTGACTGATCTTTACCAAATTTTATATACGTATTCAGTAGGTCAGAGAATCGGCTACTATCTATTTTTTATACCCCTAAGTGATAAGGGTTGATCACCCTTAAACATTTTTTTTTAATTTTTTTCATTTAATTTTTGTATTAAGTGGCATTAAAAAATACATACAACCCTAATTTTTTTACTTTTTTATCATCATTCCCTATTTTTTATGGCCATTTTAGTATTTTATTCATCTCGCTTGATAACTGATCAAACATAATGTCTAACTGTACTTCGAGTAAAAATCTTTTTTATTTTTAAATAACTAACAAAATTTAACCTGATAAACTTATGCTTAGTATTATTACCAATCTTAAATACTTAAAATTTGCCGCGCCTTTACTGGTGAGTGAAATGCCACACTATGCCATAGTCGGTCTCCTGTTTTACTCTAACCTGTTTTACTTCACAGACTTCTCTCACTGTTTACACAAATTTCGACCTTCGTTATTGTTTATGTATCGTATGTAGTAGTATTGTTAACAATTATCATTTTGCTATATCAATTTAACTCTCTTATTAACTTAACCGCAGCTCCACCCGCGTGTAAGTCGCTTTATTGCATAACCTCTTCTGCACATGACTGTTGTAAAAAAATAAATTTTCACCTGTGCGCTACTGTGGATCGGATTATACGTTAAATTATAGGTCCTCTTAGCACAAACAGTCGTTAAACTAAGGCAGGGGCTTGAAAAACTCTCGACAACATAACTTAATCACTTAGTTCTTACGTAGAAGAAGCTATAAATATGATGTACTAATAAACTAGACCCCGAACGATGAGCAAAAAATTTTCAACAAATATGATGATGACACTACAAATATTATGTAATTTGTTCTGCTTTGGACTTCTTTATGCTCAAACGGCTCGAACAAATATGCTAAAAAATTTCGCGCTCGCTTCGCTCGCGATTGCTCCTAGGACGTTTTGGGTCATAGCTCACGACACTACAAATATTATGCAATTTGTTCTGCTTTGGACTTCATTATGCTCAAGCGGCTCGAACAAATATGCTAAAAATTTTCGCGCTCGCTTCGCTCGCGTATAGCTCGCTGCGCTCGCATTCAGCTCGCTTAGCTCGCGATTGGTCCTAGGACGTTTTGGGTCATAACTTACGACACTTCAAATATTATGTAATTTGTTCTGCTTTGGACTTCATTATGCTCAAGCGGCTCGAACAAATATGATTAAAAAATTTGCGCTCGCGTCGCTCGCGCATAGCTCGCTATGCTCGCATTCGGCTCGCTTCGCTCGCGATTGGTCCTAGGACGTTTTGGGTCATAATTTATGACACTACAAATATTATGCAATTTGTTCTGCTTTGAACTTCTTTATGCTCAAACGGCTCGAACAAATATGCAAAAAATTTTCGCGCTCGCATCCAGCTCGCTTAGCTCGCGATTGGTCCTAGGACGTTTGGGTCATAACTCACGACACTACAAATATTATGTAATTTGTTCTGCTTTGGACATCTTTATGCTCAAGCGGCTCAAACAAATATGCTAAAAAAATTCGCGCTCGCTACGCTCGCGGTTGGTCCTATGACGTTTTGAGTCATAGCTTATGACACTACAAATATTATGTAATTTGTTTGGTAACGGCTCGAACGGAATCGCAAAAACATTTTGAATTGAAATTAGAAATTTGAGTCCGGGTCAGCTAGTAATTATATATATTTACAATCTGTACAATTTTGAACCATTATGTACAACTATAAAAAAGTAGTAGCGCCTGTAGCTCGGCTAGCTAATGTGATCTGACGCGATCATCGAAGCTAAGCAACGGTCGATGCGGACGGTGTTTGGATGGGTGACCATGCATAAGACTGTCGTTTTTCAAGTGGCATTTTCATATTCTGGTCGCTACCATGGGTCGGATGATACGTTATATTGTAGCTCCTCGCTGTGAGTCTTAGTACAAGCCGTCGTTAAGCCAAGTCAGGGGCCATCGGGCGGCTTGAAAAATCTCGACACCTGAGCTTAGCTTATACGAAGAAGAAGAAGACCATTATGTACAGTACTGGAATGTGAGACAATCGAAGATAACTTATGTTTAATATGTTATGACTGACCCAATAATTTATTCAAAGATATAAACCATGCCTTAGTTTACGTATTTATAGTATGTATTTCAATGCTTTAAACAAGGCTACTACTTTCAGGCCACAGTGAAAGCTGGACTTCTTTCCGCTGTAAGTGAAGCACACGATGTTTATGAGAATTCTATGAATGCCGTAGTCGGTGTACAACAACCAGCTATATCAGGTGCGGACCTAAAAGACATTCATCAGAAGTATGTCGAGGAAGCCAAGAATTTTTTCATCAAGAAGAAGAAAATGGGTACGGTAAATGAAGCGGACTCATACCTTAAGAAACTTACCAAGGTATTTCAAAGAAAAAACATGAAACTTTTAAGAATTTATAGTGTCCAAAATTATAAAAGATATTTAGGAATACATAAATCAGTTTTATAAAAACAATTATAAAAGTAATATATTATAACTGTGTGTTAAAATATTTGAATATAATATTGCAGGAACTAGATGACCGTCTACCACAGTTTGTTCAAAGCAACTTTTCAAAGATTCAAATCGCCATTGACCGATCGAGGGAGGCCTACCAGAAGGCAATCGAGGACATCAGTCGTGATAAACCATTGTGTGTGCATCCTAAAGATTTGGAAAAAATACACAAGACTGCATTAGATGCTGCCATTAAAATGTATGATAACCTGGTGAGACGAGTCTCGGCGAAGGTTGACGACGATAGAGCTAAATTCATTCCAGTGAGTAATGAAAAAAGGATAAATTTATTTTAAATTTAAACTACTTACAAACCATCGTGTATTGAGCATATTTTTATTTCATAAATCACTCGCTCACATGTTACAGAGTTTTAAGAATCAGTTCACTTTATTGCGCCGAGAAAATGAAAAAAATAACAAGATGACAGTAAAAATTATAATGATGGAGTACTATCAGCGTATGCAGAGTAAGGCTCTACAGGAGCCCCCGTTGTCTGACGCAGCGTTCAAATCAGAGCACAAAAAAGAATTGGAGCAGACCCTTAAAGACTTCGACTCGAAGCGGAGCATGCCTAACCAATATTCTGAAGACGTTTACAAATATCAAGTGGCGGAAGTAAGTATAACATATATATTAAAGCATTTTACCAGCGGGACGTGAACTATACGAGTAAGTCACACTGGCCTAAGGTTGACCATGCCTATTTCGGAATTTCAAGGAGTTACCTTAAATTTTCAATTTATAATTTGTGTTTTATAAACCTTAAACGATTGTTTTATTTTTATCGACTAAATGAAATAAATATTTCACCTTTTACCTTTATTGATATATAGCAGAATAATTCGAAAAAAACACGTGAAAATTTCAGCCTTATAGCTATAACGGCAGACAATGGAAGCTTATTAATAAGATTCCGTTTTTACTTTTTAGGTACGGAAACCTAAAAATCATACCCATTTTATTTCAGGATTGTCAAGAAAGTTTCGTCACTCTGACAGCTATGAATAAGAGTAAAAACAAAATAGCAATGAATGCGGGTTTGGAAGAATATGATACATACATGAAGAAGTTTGCGAATATTGAGAACCAGTGCCTGCACCCGGATGATCTTGAAGAGACACACAGGACAGCTGTGTGTCGTACTCTCGCTATTTTCCGTCCGCAGAAAGAATGTGATGTGAAGAATGATCAACAATTTGATAAAGATGATGAAGATGAACAAACGCTTAAAAAGGTAAATTTACAGAAATACTAGACAAATTATGGGCGGTTATTTTGAACCAATTGTACTTGACACGTGAATGAAAGTTTTTGTTGTTGAGTAGTTTCTGTTTTGGTACTGTTGGGTGCTTAGCGATATGTATATTTTTGACAACTTAAACCGTTTACGTTATAACACTAAAATTGTAAATTCTCGGCTAATCTTTTCGCAAAGCAAGGCAGAAATAATATAAAGGTCATTTTTGTAATTAAAAATACACGCGACAAAATCGGTGTCTGTAACACTGATAGCGATTCAGCGACACACACGACTAAACTTAATTTAAAGAAGCCCCGTCTCTTTTCATCTAATTTGGCCAGAAAGAGGCGGCACATTCTGAACCACACACAAAACAACTAAAATCACGTCAAATATGAAAAATGCAAGCAATTTTAGAGCGCACCCAATTGTATCAGCTCTAAATCTGACGTGTTTGACGTGATTTTAGATGTTTTGTCTATGGTTTAGATCGTACCATCTCTTTTTGGTCATTTATGACGAAAAGAGACAGAGCTACGTTAAATTTAGTTTAGTCGTGTGTGCCGCTGATTCGCCACCCTTGTTTTGCGTCTTGAGTTCTTGTAATATTAAGTAACTTGTTCACAGATGCTCGACCAACGTTACTCTAAATACAAGACTAACAACGAGGCTTCCAATGAGACCGCTGTTGTTCTAGCGTTTAACACATATACAAACAACATGGAAGATAAGTGCAGGTTTTCAGGGTGGTGGGTTCTACTTGTACCCTACCTTAATAATCTTAAAAAACGAAAGGAGTTTCATGGCGACAGTAAGATATTGGCCAATGAAAAATTTTACGCACAAAGAAAAGTCGGTGTTTTTCATCCCTTTGATACTTTCAAAGCACGACTTGACGAGGTACGTATCGTTGAAACTTATCAGGCACATATAGAAGGCTTAGGCAGGGCTGGTTGGTGATTTGAACGACCTTTATTTACAGTTTAAAATCGCTTGGTAGGAGAGGAAGTTCCCGCGGAAATTAGGCGTATTATGTAAATACCTGACAATCTATTAGTTGTTTAAAATATATCAATTAATATTTTTGTTTATAACAATCCATCAATCATCAACTAATGTATTTTTATGATGATTGGTTACCATTTATTTAGATTAAAACATGGTCAAAATTTTAAAAATATATTTGATTATTACTTAAGTTAAAACTGACATTAACTTGTTTTTTAACCGATTTCATCTTACATTCTAATTTGCACCATCTCTATTTTCTTTAAATACCTACAAAAGACGTGTATTTTTTTATTTGAAAAATTCTTAAACCAGATGCTTTCTTCACCTTATCTTAAGAATTTTTAGGATTCATAAGAAAGACGCTGCCGTGCGTGGAGCTGGGTGCCAACCGGGATGTGCCTTGTACTCCCTAAAGTGAACTTTCCCATTGAGATAATTAAGCGAGTTGGATATACTTTATGAATTCTATGACATCAGTATCTGAATGTTCGTTGGTCTTCAGTGGGACTTTCAAATGTATATAAATACACCCAACTGTTAAGTCTGTAGGAAGACAGAATTAATTCTCCATAATATTATGTATATCTGTAAATGTACATGTTCGTAAGGCTATTCTCTAAGGCCCACGTGTAGACAAACAACTTCTGTTCTACATTTTAAGGATATTCGGTGCTATTGTATCGAGCTCGGGCGCGCCATACATTGTTCAGCACACGTCCTGACGCGCACATTCTTTACGGAATAAATTTATACAAAATCAACAAATTACAATATTAGTATATACATATACATTTATGAATACACAAAAAAACCCTCTTTCGCAGTTGTGTTCGCGAGACATCATTTTTCAAGAAATGTTTTTTTATTTTGCAGATGATAGAAGAGTGTTACGTTGACAACTACAAGAGTTTGGATGATAAAGTGAGAGATTATATATTTTCTCACAAAAGTGCAAAAAATAATAACTAAACATTAAATTCAGGATGATTGGTGTTGGACCGATTCTGATCGGCTATCATATGCATGAGGTCGTAATTGTATGTATATGTATTATAACATTATTACATCAATAATGTACGAATTAAGAATGTAACTGTCATGCACTAAATTTTCATAAAATTCTTGTTTTATAATAATTACTCGGATAATAGTTTATTTATTTATTAATCGCTCATTTAATTTGAGAAAAATTTAATTAAATGTTAGATTATCTAATATTTTACTAGGAGGACCATCGCATTGTTTTGTTTACTGTTTTCTGTCCATTTGTGATAAATAATAAATAAATAAAAATTTATGGAACACTCGTGTAGTTTTGATTATTAATATCCAATTAGGTATATGACTCCATCATAAGGACTCCATCATTGATATGATTTTCACGAAATCGCAAACCAAATGTTTACGGAATGTATTGGTTTTGACGTTTCAATTAAAGTACTTAAAATAATTGCCAAGTGCGAGTTGGACTCGCGCATGAAAGGTTCCGTACCATTGTCGTATGGGAGTCCCCCTCAAATATGCATTTTTTTTTAATTTTATAATTTAATTGGAATGATTAAATACACATTTATATATTTTGTAAAATTTTTAAGTGTTTCACAGCTACTAATTCTACTTCAATTTTAAAATATCTTTATTTGCATAATAATTAATACTAACACATTGGTACTAGTGTACATCTTAAAACACTCACAGCTACCGTTATTGATATATTATAGCAAAAATTAACGAAAAAAACACGTTTATTGTATGGGTCCCCCCCCCCCCCATAATACTTATATATTTTTTTTGTATTTGTTGTTATAGCGGCACGGGAAATACATATCTCGTACAAGTTTCAGCTTTCTAGCTATTTCGGTTTCTGAGATACAGCCTGGACACAGACAGACAGCGGAGGCTTAGTAATAGGGTGCCGTTTTTACCTTTTAGGTACGGAACCCTTAAAACGGATGAGGTGTTACCATTGTCGTCGAGGGAACGCTCAGCTTATTAGTCCATACAAGTTTTGCTGAAATTCATAATAATATATTTGTTATATGCTTTTGATTAAAAACAACATAATAATGTCGAATCATTAACCAAGTAAATAAACTCCTAATCAGCTCACAAACAATTGAAATATAAAAAAAAACGATCATAAACAATAAAAAAAATATTTAAGAAAAATATTTTTTTTAATCATTATTTCACCTATGCTAAGTATAAGATAATAAAAAAATAATTACTTCTATTTGTTTATAAAAATTCCTTAACAAATGACGTAAAAATTTTTTTTCCAATATTAATTAACACCTATATCAGGTGCAAAAACAGCAATAATAATATATTACCAAAAAATATATTTTTGAAATGAAATATTAAGAAAAAAAAATATTTTAGGTGATATACCGGCTTTTTAGGCGGCGCGCCTATGCCGTAACGCCCTCGCGGAGCTATATTTTCAGCGTTAAAAAAAATATATAAATAATATAGACAGAGTTCCGAGAGTATAATTTTTTTATTGGAAATTTTCTCCTCTTTCAGGTTCTTTTCAATTCAAAATTCCTTAAATATCATTTCAAAACAAAATTCAATTCAAAATTCCTTAAATATCATTATTTTAAAAGTTATTAATAAAAAACTAAATACCTTTTTTTTTCTTATTTTGTTAATAACAATCGCAATTTTTTATGTGCTAATAAACCCTTAAAAAACATTTTTCTAGACGTCATTTCGAATCGAATGAGCTATGGCACATATTTTTAGGAGATTTATGTCTATTTATTACGTTTTTAAACTTGTTGACTAGACTAGAGATTTTCGATGAAGATATGTTAGGCCTTGGTTTAAAACATAAGCTACTTTTTGTTCCGAATTAATTTCTTTTCGTCCCGGATTAACGCTGGTAACACCGCAGGACGCAGATAGTTTTTAGGGTTCTGTACCTAAAAGGTAAAAACGGGACCCTATTTCTAAGATTCCGCTGTCTATCTGTCTGTCTCCAGGCTATATCTCAGAAAACGTAATAGCTAGAAAGCTGAAACTTGCACAAGATATGTATTTCCCGTGCCGCTATAACAACAAATACTAAAAATTAAAAAAATATATTTGGGAGTCTTCATACATTTAACGTGTTTTTTTATTAGTTTTTTTTTTGTTATATATCAATAACGTTATCAGTTTAGGCAGTTTGTGGATACTGGTTATATTTACATAAAGCCAGTGAAAGAAAGAAGAAAGAGAGAAATTCCGGACTGTACAAATTGGAAACTTTTTATTAAGGGAATACGCGAGGTTATCCCTTAAAAAAACTATAATATATCCTACTAAGCTAATAAATAGTATTATTTTAACACTAGCTGACCCGGCAAACGTTGTTTTGCCTTAAAAATATCGTCGCCGTAGGTGGAAAATTAAATAACTAACCAATTTCGTGAAATCGACTTTTTTGCATTATCATAAAGTCCAATTCAAGCGGCATCTTTCTGTCTCACTAAAATTGTAATATCTTAATTAATCACAAAATAAACTACACATAAACATTACAACACACTGTAGTTGGAAAAATAAATATCGAATATAAGAGAATAATTTAGCGAAGGAAAAGAAGCTAACTCTGCAATAATTAGTTAACTACACCCATGCGTCAATTCAAGAGCGAATAAAGTGCATAAAGTCTTATGTTTAATTTTCCCTCGACACCTTTATTCTCTATTGGACCAATACGGTCTCGAAAAAAGTTATTAAAAGCAGTTATGTAATATTTCGTGTCTCATGGAATGTGATGGTTATACAATTGATCCACAGTAGCACACAGATGAAAGTACCACATTTTTAAATGACAGTATTGTGCAGTATTGTCACCCATTCAAAGACTGGCCGCATGAACCGTTGCTTAGCCTCGAAGTTCGCGTCAGATTACCTTTGTTAGCCAGACTAAGGGCTGCTAGGAGGAGCTAGCGGGAAGAAGCAGAATAGGTTTTTGAGTTATTTGTGCATTCCACTGGAACATCAATTACTTTTAAGATAAAAAGTAACCTTCAAGATCTAGCCTACCTCCATATTAAATTTTAGGAAAATCAGTACAGCTAGAGGAGGTAAAAGAGATGTGTTATCCGGTGCATCCCACGGGAACAGTAATTATTTTCGGAATATAAAGTAGCCTATGTAGCACATAGTCTAACCTATCTTCATCCCAAATTTCATCAATATCTATTGATGAAATTTAGACAGTACAGCCGTTCGAGCGTGAATCTGTTCAGGCGTATAATTAACCTAACTTTTTATAGTTTCCTTCGATTTCCCTGGGAAGCCATTATCAGATCTTAACTTGGTGCCAATGGGACCATTTAAGGACTATACTCATTCAATTAAACGAATAATTTTGAGAATCGGTACACAAATGACTGGGAAATGGGTGAACATACATAAACAAATATATGCAGTCGAATATAATATAACCACTTTCTTTTTGAAGTCGGTTAAAAATACTACAAATTACTTTTTCAGAATCATTTCATTCCATAGTTCATCATTACATTTCATTTCATACTTCATTCACATTCTAAATACATTATTAATAACATTACTCATGGAATTATTTAAAAAAATTCAATACAGTTTTAGGTCTCTCATTCCTGGGCTAAAAATCCTATTACGCATGTCTTTTTCCATCTCGGTTCGCCCATTTTTGAGCAGGGCTTGCGGGATAGCTAGAAAAAACAGATTCTGATCTCACGGGCTGATCAGTTCCAACACCTGCCGGCACACGTCTCTATGGTTCGCATGCGGGCCTGCTTCGGGATGCCCAACTTGACTTATGTCATGCGTACGGCGCCAACATGGAAGCTCCCGAAGGAGGTCCTTCAATTTGATGGCAGTTTGAAACGTGTGATCGAGGATCGGCTCAATATCAGTCTTAAAGGAGCAATGGTGCCAGGCTAATCTGCCTCTCCATCAATGTCAGAGGTCTGGGTGTTAGGTAATTACAGGAGTGCGGTACCATTGCTTTCCTGGCATCAGCTTATGGTGACTCCGGGTTGGTTGGGCATATTCTGCCTGAATGTGGGGACTCGTTCACCATCCTTTTTGCATCAGAGACGCACGATGTCTGGGTAGCGATGCATCCTGGTGCAGCTTTGCCAACGAAGCCCAACTCACAAAGGTGTTGAGATGATTTATCAAGCTCCCACATCCTGTCTCGCATGCGCGTGGGGGTCTCAGGAACCGAGTTGGCTCGCCTCAATGCCACTACTAAGCCGGAGTCCGAAGCCTGGCTGCATTCACCTCATCTGGACACACTGCTGGACAACGACTCTTTTAGGGTTGGCTGCAGGAAATCGACTCGGTTGTGTGGTTTGTGAGCCCCACGTTTGCATCTGTGGCGTGAGAGTAGAGGCGTATGGCTTACATGCTCTTAGTTGTTCCCGGTGTGCAGGACGCAGACCTAGGTATCATGCCATTAATGAAATTTTAAGGAGGGCTCTGGTGCTAGCCGCAGTTCTGTGCGTGTTGGAACCTCCCGGCCTATCGCGCTCCGACGGTAAACGGGCGGATAGACTTAAGTTGATTCCTTGCCAGAAAGAATGCTGTCTTATCTGGGCATGCTAGGTAATCAAGGTACTCACGAAAGTAGCATTTGCGTGAGTACCTTCGCATCTTGCCATTTTCCAGCTACTCAAAGCGTGGCTGGTGAAGGTGTGGAGGCGGCTGCGCTCAGTAATCACCAGAAGTATTCTGCCCTGGAATCGGCGTATGAGTTTGTGCCTTTTGCTGTTGGAATAGTGGGGCAGTAGGGGGAAGAGGCAAAAAAATCTGTCGTAGACATTGGGCGTCGTTTGCGTGAGAAAGGGCGAGACCCGGGGGCTGGGCAGTACCTAAAGACAGCAAAGTTCCCTTGCCATACAGCGGGGAAATGCTGCGAGTCTGATGGGCACGTTTGGGCGAAGGACTTGCATGATCTTATGTTTGAATATTTTCTTTTTTATGTTGACGTTATATGTAAGATATTATTAATAGTCAAAAAATTAAAGAATTTGTTAAAACTTAATTAGTAATCAAAAATCAATACTTAGAATTGGGTTGGATAGCCTTAGTAATAAATAAATAATAGATCGATTATAAACTTTCCCGTTGGAGGAAAATTAAATAAGTGCTTTTATTATGGGCTTTTTATATATTAACGAAAGATATTGGCGAAGTAGAACTAAATAACTAACATGCAAAACTAAATAATTACATAAAATATTAAAATTTTGGGCGAGGGAGAAATACATAGTGTCTATTTTTTGCTTTTCTCACAAACGAATCAATTAAAATAAAATTTCTTTGAATGAATAACTAGATGCTTTATCAATCTTTAACATATTAAAATTTGGACAGCAAAATTGTTTTTCAAAAAAAAGTTATCATCATTTTTGTTGCAAAAAAACAGTAAATCGCGTTTTTCTCGCAATTTTGATTTTGTTAGTTATTTAATTTTCCAACTACGGCGACGATATATAGTAGAAGATTCTCAGACCTACTGAATACGCATATGAAATTTGGTAAAAATCGGTCAAGCCGATTCGGAGGAGTACGGTAACTAACATTGTGTCATGGAAATTTTATAATTCTTTATTGGACACATAAATAAAAAAGGCACAGTAAAAGACAATTAACTTAAAATTAGTGTACCACAATTGGCGGCCTTATCGCTTAAAGCGATCTCTTCCAGGCAACCTTTGGATGGAAAGGAATTTATAAACGACTAAAGAAGGACGTAGTGTACAATAAAGAATAATAAAAACATACATATAATATTAATAATCTTATCTTAATTTATATAAATCTCGTGTCACAATGTTTGTCCTCAATGGACTCCTAAACCACTTAACCGATTCTAATAAATTCGCACACCATTTGTGCAGTTCGATCCAACTTGAGAGATAGGATAGTTTAAATCTCAAATTATAGTCGCAATTTTAATTTATTGATAATATAATTTGTTATAATTAACTGTAAGTAACCTATCTATATAGTAATTGAATTATCAATGAAGTAATTCGTAAAAATGAAGTATCTTTTTGTACGTGTAACTCCTAGCCAAAAAGAAACCTGGCAATAACTAACCTTAGGCCTATATTACTTAAAGTAGGCGACCATACGTTTTTATCAAATCGCTAGTGCCTTGAAAATTCGCTAAACGGACACAACCGTCAACGAAGTCTGCCCTCACGCGTCTGCCCGCGTTCGGGTCGCGCACTCAGCGATGATCCACTTCTTCCCCACCGCACCTACCCCGCTCCCCCCATGCCACGTTCGCCTGGCGCCGCTGCCGGTATTTGCTATGACTCTGCATTTTAAATCTGTGATATCTTCGAAAATATTTATTTAATTTACATGCTGTAAAAAGCCATATTGATCTTTATTAAATGCACAATGTATTTAAGATACTTAATTGGATAAGGATTAATACTGTATTGCTTAAAATCGCTTCGTAAATAAGCCATTATTTCTCGTACAAAGTAAAGGATAAAAAATGGTTATTGTGGGTTACTCCTAAGAGATAAACATATACCATCAGGGACTTTTTTGTAGACCTTTTTAAGTTGTACAATACTGTAGTAAATTGTTTTGATCTATCTTGTAGGATTCAGTCAGCGTTTGCAATGTAAGCGCAAAAAATGTGTTTTTTTTACGACCTCACATTAAAAACCTCAAAAATTGTAGCTTATGTGTTATTCTGATGTATAAGCTATAGCCTATGTGTTATTCTGATGTATAAGCTATATTGTGGTAAAATTTCATTCAAATCCATTCAGTAGTTTTTACGTGAAAGAGTAACAAACATCCATCCATACAAACTTTCGCCTTTATAATAGTAGTAGGATTGTGGTAAAGTTTCATTCAAATCCATTCAGTAGTTTTTACGTGAAAGAGTAACAAACATCCATCCATACATCCATACATACAAACTTTCGCCTTTATAATAGTAGTAGGATAAACTACTCATTACGTAAATTTCTAAGAATGTGCTCATTAGTACATTTCCTAATGTCTCTATTAAGTCGAGTACACTTTGTTCATGTGTTTTAATTTTCAGCACTAAACACCTTGGTTTTTGCTATCACAATTTGACACAACACTACACTCAATCGAATGGTTTCGTTCTTATAAACCTTTTTAAGTCAAGTGTATTGTCAAGGAGTTGGATGGCCTCAATTTTCACATGCTGGTGAAGTCTTTGTTCGTACTTCTGTATAATTTTGTCGACGAACTCATCATGTAGGTCTTTGGGGAGGTCATCGTTTCTTATATACCAGGGAGCATTAACAATGCTCCTCAGTACTTAGTTCTGGAATCTCAGGATAACCATTCTGTTACTCTGAGCGGTACAGCCCCAGCGCTGTATTCCATAGGTTCATATTGGCATGGGGACCTGCAAATGGATACGCGTGGATGTTGAAGAGCCGGAGCTGGACGACTGTCTATATTACAGGCTCTAGCCTGGACAGCTGCACATCCAAGTGTTACATTCATACGAATGTACCGTTTTAGGGTTCTGTACCTAAACATACAGGCAGCGGAGGCTTAGTAATAGGGTCCTGCTTTCACCTTTAAGTTACGGAACCTAAAAAGAGAAAATCAGGAAATTACTGACTATCTATATTTTGTAATATGGAGGCACCGTAGTTCCCTTGCGAAGACAAATCAAGCGAAGTGCTAGACAAAATGTACCATATTATCTTTAATCAATTTGTCAAATTTATGCTTCTTCATAATTTATAACTGTATTTTGGAACAGAGAATCACATCTGCAATATTTTAATATAAAGAACCTAGATTTCCTTTACTTGTAGTTTGTATTGTTGTCTGTCTATTCTTCACTTATACTTATATTAAAAAAAGTAAAAGTTTGTTTGTTTGTTTGACGCGAATAGGCTAAACTACTGGTCAATTTGAAAAAAATCTTTCACTGTTGGGAAGCTACATTATCCCCGCGCATCAAAGGTTATATTTTATTTTCAAGAATCTTAGAGTACCTCACTAAAAATCTAATAATGTAGCACAAGGTGTAAAAAATAACCAAAGAAAATACTTTCATCGCATGCCCTGAGAAAAGAAGCCGTGTTGGGTGTAATTTAGTATTTTTTGGGGAGTGAAAACCAAATACCAGAATAAGGCACATAACTAAGTTGTACTTACATTATCTTTAAAAAATGGCAATAAAACATGTTTGTTGTATAGGAGACCACCTAGAACCACTTGTGCTTAAGGAGTTGGTAGTCACAGGTCTTTAGGCATCATCATCATCTTCAGCCTAAAACGTAGTAGTCGTTTATTACCTATTCTAAATGGGGATTGTTGTTGTTTCGACTGCCAAATGAAATATTGCTCTTACACAACTCTTTAATGAGTTGGTAGTCACAGTATCATGCTGCAGGCTAGAATATTGACGTTATTTTTACTACTGAACGTATATAAACGTTGACATATCGACTACCATGTTGGAATTAGCATCTACACTACTGCTTAAAGAGTTGTTGGTGCCATATTTTTTGGCATCATAATCATCATTAGCTTTGAAGGTAAAGCATACACAGATATTATCTATTTTAAACGACAAAATGGGGTTTTTCCTATCATTTCAACTCCCATTTGTAGCGCTTGTAACTTTGCTAAGTTAGGTGATCTGACACGATCATTAAGCAACGGCTGATGCGGACAGTCTTAGGATGGATATATAATTAGGTAAATATAATATTCATAGTTGAATTAAATCTATAATATATATAATATTATAATTAATTATAATAAATATATATACAACTAACCAAAAAAACAAACTAAAAATGGTTCAGTATGAGGCTAACCAGCCGTGCATGAAACGTGTCCTAATATTATTATACAAAAAAAGTTTTATTAGGATTAAAGTAAGCA